>JAZBNJ010000006.1:13792500-15042500 GCA_037349165.1 Choristoneura rosaceana | reverse complement strand
ATTGGTTGTTTGAGTTGTGTGTTTTTATGTTTTTAGGTTGTAATATTGTCCATGGTGGCTGCGATAGCGGCGGAGGCTCCGTACCACTTGCCGCGACCGGCGGCGCACGCGCCGTCCTTCAATTACCCCGCGGTGCCGGCGCCGCCCCCGCCGCCGCCGCACCCACACCCCCGCCCTCAGCCCCAATTTATCCATTACCCACCACAACCTGCCATCGCACCACAATACATTCAAGGCTCTGGATATCATTATCAGCAACCTAGCATAGCTCCTACGTTCGTGCAACCAGCACCACAGCCACATCCTCATTTCCACTCTCATCCTCCTGCACCTCAGCCTATTTCAGTGGTCCCTCAACCACAATATGCTCAGCCCCATCCTCTGATATCATATCCTCAACAACAATATGCTCAACCACAGCCTATCGCTCAACCTCAACCTCAACCTATCCCACAACCCCAACCGAGTTTGAGTTACGGACAACCTCAACAAATTGCACCAGTGCCAATTCAACCTTTGCCGGGTTATTTCGCACCTCAGCCGCAGCCACAGCCACAGCCTCAACCGCAGCCCCAGCCCCAACCTCAGCCTCAGCCCCAACCCCAGGCACAACCTGCCCCAGTGTACCAGCCTATTTCATACTACCAGCCGCAGGTCGCTTCTCCGCAAGGCTATTCTTATCAACAACCGCAACAACAACCCCAGCCACAACCTATACAATATACTGCGCAGCTTCCTCTTCAAACACAGCCGCTGAGCAATAACGCAGCGTCATCCGCTTTATCGAGTTACCAGGCAGATTCGAACCAATATAGCGGCGCAAGTGCTCAATCGCATGGCGAAGCTCTCGATTCGACTGTCGTGGACCGGGTACAAAATATCATCAGAGATAATGAACATACGTCAGCAAGGCAAGCCGGATACCTCTCCCTCGTGTCTGGGGTTTCACTGGAAGGCGCCCGACCTAGCATAGAAATATCTTCATTCGTTCAAAATTCTCCCATTACGGCAACGAGTCAAAGTTCGGAACATAGTTTAATCGAACAAAGCTCATCTAGTCAATCGTCTACTGCCACGGCAGCAGCATCAGCTCCCTCGCAAGACTACGGCTATCCAACGATCACGGCTAACAGCCAAGCGACGCAGCCCGATGCAAGCATCGCATTTTTACCACAAAATAAACCAGCAACATCATACGGCGCGCCACAGTGAACAATGTATTTATAATATAATAATATAGTACCGGAAAGGTACTTATTTGTATATAGGTAGCTTTATTTTCAAAGAATAATAAGAGATTATACTTTTGTATTAAGTGTTTATTTTATTTTTCCCCACTATAATCCCGTTCCAATCTTGTTTTTTTTTACACATTAAGTACATTGTTCGCTCAATAAATACAAATCGAATATCTTTAATAATGATTAACTCAATTTTTAAAAGCACGTTGGTGCGTGGTCGTTTCCCTAATTAATGTAAGTATCCACTTTTTCATACCAGTTGCGTAGAAAAGTGGATACTTTTATGTTATGTGAGGACATCGACTGTATATCATAAAGTCAAACATTGACGATCAAACATAACAATTGTTTTGTTATAAAACTTATAAATACAAACATGCCCGTTATTTTTGCTTTGTGTAGTACCTTACCTATTAGTAGTCAAATAGGTAAAGTGTATAAATAAGTAACACAGGTAGTCTGTTTAATACAAAATTTGATTTTAATAATAAACTTTATGTTAATAATATTTTCAGGAATTATATTGGACTGGAAAAAACTTCACTGTACTCACATTGTACTCGTAATAACTGCCTTTTTATAAAATTAACAGTTTTTTATACATATTTTTAGGTGTGAGTACAATTACAGTCAGGCTCAAAAGTAGCAGAACGTTTTGGCACATTTTCGCAGTAAACAACAGCACTAGGACAGTTTGACAAGTTTCATAATACTGTAAGTGACAAGGCACTCAAATATTGACCTACTTTGAAGCATGACTGTACCTAACCACTTAACGAGCAACAATACGTACAAGTAAGGGAGTCCCACCGATTGCTGTGTTATCCTGTAAAGTAAACTCAATGTAAATATACATCAAATCATAATTGGACGCTTATGCAAAAGTATCCGGATTAATTTGCACCCTTAGAAAATAATTTTAACAGTTGAAATTGTATTGCAAACTGACAGTGGATTGACTCAGTATTGCAAAACAGCTTCCATTTAAAATAATTTTATAGGTACGAAAAGGTAAGTTATATTTTGAATTTTTTAGTTATTCATAATTCATAAATAAAACTCATACAAAAAGCAACAACACAGTTAATTACCGCTTTGCACATAATTACCACATTGCAGTAGCAAAATCTAAAACATAAACATGTTAATACCTAGGGGTTTGACATATGGCCTCTCAAGCGGAGATTCTTGGGTTCGAAGTGGGCTCGTACCACAAAATTTTTCGTAACGTCTGTGTTACGGCGAAAGAAAACATCGTAAAGAAACGTGCACACACCTGAGACGAAATTTAATGGCATGTGTGAGGTTCCCAATCCGCACTTGGTCGGCGTGGCAACTACGGGCCAAGACCTCTCAGTCTGAGAGGAGGCCTGTGTATATAATCAAGATGAGTAAGTTTCTTTGATTTAAATAAATAAATAAATAAATGAGACGAGTAGTAAAATTCTTAGCATTTTATCGATTTGAGTGATATCATACTTACGAGTATAATGGAATGGTCAGAGGTTTGTGCAGTGTCAGAGGACAGCTTGTTTGGCGTGTCTTCATAACCGAATTTATGATCAAGCTCTCGTCTTCTTAGAGAACAATTGCACATTTCTCTTATACTGTTATTCCGAAATTCCGTGTTCATTTGTGTATTAGAACGCTGAAAAATATTCTTCAGTGAATGATAGATGAGTACGTACGAATTAACGTGACTGGACAATGTGGGCAATTCACGTGGCGTTGCGTATTCTCAAGTTACCGCTTGCGCTATTGGCATCACCATAGCACCGCTGGAAACGATATACAGCGTCTTTTTCGCTCACTCAAATAGTTTAGCGAATACGCCAAGTGAAATTCTGGCTTATAAAAAATGCTTTTTACCTACCATTTTCTGACTGTGAGCCCCTCCTATTTCTAGATTACTGCGTAATTTGCTGACGGGGCATTCGCATGAAGTAAATGCTGCCGCGGAGATAGGTTCACGGTCAGAATGGGAATCATTCTCAATTTTCACTTCTTTGGTATACGGGCATTTTGAATTCTGGCAGCTTGTTGGAGTACCCTTTTCGTTGCTTGATTTCACCTAATTATCAATCAATAAACAAAAAACACAACTTTAGTACTAAGTTTTTTGATGATATTAGTATCAGAGATGAACCATAGCTAAGATCAAGTGATCGAAAAGTTCATTTGCTAGATTTGAAGCAAACAAAGAAAAACAAAACAATTGCCTACATTGACGTGACGAGCAAAAATAAAGGGTCGGTTACAAAAATGACGATAACTACAAACCCGTGTGATAGCATCTACGAGTAAAATGAGTTTGGTAAATAGTTTTATCCTTAACAAGAATAAGTCTAACAAGAGTAAAGAACAAGTCTAAGAACAGTAAATGGCCGTATATTAAAGGCATTTCTTTCCTATTAATTGTTTGCATGAGTTTTTTTTTCGTCTACTATTCCTGTAATAGTTGAAAGAAAAGCAATGCTTTTTAAAGTCCTCGCTGACGGTCGAGCTCCAAATCAGCACTAGGTGCAATAATAAATAATCTTCTGCACGGTGCAACAATCTAATATTAATAGTTAAGAACTTATTGCGATCTTAGTAACCGACCCTTTATTTTTGCTCGTAAGTTAAATTAGTCAAAACTTGAATAGATTTACTGACTTTCTAACATGTACCAAATTCCTGTGTCAATATTCATTGTGTTTGTCCCGAAAACTTACGTGGAAAGAAGTTTATACAACAGTTTCCAGTTATCAAGTGGATGCACCTCTAAATACACAAGCGAAAATTTAATCAAAATTAGAGATGTGCCGATCATGACTTTGGCCGACTAGCCGATTAGTCGGTTGTAAAGAAGCCGACTAATCGGCCGACTAGTCGGCCAAGCCGATCACAGTTTCCGGGATTTCTACGCTTCTTTAACCAGCAGATTCGCGCGCAAGTCGCAACCGACGCCTGTGAGTTACATATCAAAGCGGTGTTTTTGTTTAAAAAAAATTACCTACTGTTATTATTCATTAAAGTGACTTAAACGTTTTTTTTTAATTTCAAAAAGAAAGTTAAAATAAATAACAATTAAACAAATGAATCCCATAAAATCAAATGCCAAAAAATATTGAATTTACGTGAAAAAGAAGTTGATGTATAATGGTCACGTGAAAGTTGCTTTGTTTTACATATAAAAATGAATAAAAGTGATTATAAAATTCAAATACTAATAAATAATCAAGGCTTTGCATATACATGAAAATATTGAAAATGTATATTTTATTGAAAAATACATATAAAGTAAGAAGCCGGATAGTCGGCGCTTTTTGCCGACTATTCGCAGACTAGTCGCCGACTACGATAGTGGCCGAATAGTCGGCTTTACCGAATAGTCGGCACATCTCTAATCAAAATCTATAGCAGTTCGCAAAAAACGTGACTACGAAAGTGCCTCACTTTCAAAATGCCCGATTACCGTCTTTAGGAACTTTATTGAAACGTAAATAAACTGAACAAAATATGATATGCCTAGGAATTTCGTGATCTGGCGGATTTTACGATCGGCCGCCGACATATACATTTACTACGTAGATTTTTGCTAAGTCGTGTACAAACCCTTGCTGAGAATTTTGATGTCTGTGAAGACTGCCGTGCTGCAGAGACGGTGGACATAGTAGGCTGCATACTTTTTGCTCCATTTTGATACTTATATTCTTCGTATTGCGTACTTGTTTCCGTAACATTTACATATTCTTCTGGACATTGACATAGCGCATTGGTTGGAGGCGCCAGTACTTTGTTTTTGCTATGCCTCTCTTCAACCAAAGGGGTATTTTGGGGAAAGGAAAAAGCAGCTTTTTCAGTAATTTCAGTTATTTCAAAAACCTTTGCTTCGGGTGTTGTTATACGCAATTCATTATCTTGATTGTCACAAGAAGTTTTTTTCAATTTTGACCATTTCTTAATAACAACAGTGTCAGAAGATGCGACTGTTACTTTGGAGGAATTACAATACGACGTTGGTCTATTCCTGCAGAGTGACAATAAACTTAATTATTTAACAATACTATAAATACTTAACAATCATAACTGGTGTGACGCCAAATTAGTTAATTATTGTGATATTACTTAAGTAATATACTTTTACTATACTATAGCATAAGCTTCAGGGGCAGAATTCAGCTTTTTAGCTCTACCATTATAAAAAAAGCTGTGTTCCGCTACTCATACATTTGTACAAAGCCTATAAAAGAGGCAGAGATTATTTTCCTTATCATTGCTAAATTAGTTTCAATTAGTTCTACATATCACTGCTATTAAAAATAGAACAAATATAAAGAAAGATTAATATTTTTCAGACAGACCCTTAATAAAAAAATAGCCTTGGCCAAATCCTATCATACTTACTAATATTATAAATGTGAAAATTTGTAAAGATGTTTGGATGTTTGTTACCCAAACACGAAATAACAGCTGAACGGATTTTCATGAAACTTTGCGTAGGTACAGATAGTCAAAGATCTGCATGAGATACTGGATATCCCGGTAATGCGTTCCCGTGAGACAATGTTTTAAGTGTAAACAAGAATAGAGGGTTTTCTTAGCATGTTTGCTTTAGCAAACCTACGATATTTTTGAAATATGTTGTAACGTTGCGTTTTCGCAATTTACATTTAAATTTCGCGGCACTATGAAAAGTGTCAGATTTCTTCGTTCGTTCCCGTGACGTGATTGGGTGAGCCACGTAAGGCTCCTTATTCGTCCTTCGTCCTTAAACCATTTCAAGTGTAGCCAGTTAATTACATATATTTTACATTAGTAGTTTTGTTCTGTCAGACCGAACATTTATTCATACAAGTTTTGCGTTACCCTTTCCGAAATATCGTTTCAGGTTTAAAAGAATAAATCCTAGACTCCATTTCATATTCTAGAAAGAATATTTCTTAAACATTGTAGGTTGGCCAAAATGGTAAGATTACGGGTTGAGTGATTGAAATTTGATCAATTATATCTGAACTCGGCTTCACGCCGTCAACAATAAAGTCGTGTTCAGATATTTTTGAGCATATTTCTGCTCACAAGTTCATTAATTCGACTGTACTAGCAGCCAAGCTAAGCAGCGGATATACGGACGGATATGGCGAATCTCTAAGGGTTCCATGTTGGACTATTGGACCTTAACAACAGTAGTGGAGTAGAATTTTGCGCATTTAACCTTTGTTGCTTTTATGTGATCTAAATGCTCGATAAAATAAGGGCAACAAAACAGAACTTACTGAAAGCAGCATTCGGACGCTGGACGGCTTAGCTCTTTCGCCTGCATGATAACCTCAAAACTTTGATTACACCTAGAAGGAAAATAATTATCTAACTTTATTGATCGAGCAATAAAAACAATCATTTGATGATAGGAACAATGATATCTTACCAAGTTTCTGGTCCAGGCTAATTTGCTAGTCACCACTTACTCATCACTCACCAGAAATTGAAATTTTACGTAGGTACCTCAACAGTCAGCTAACAATGACGAGGGTATAAGATAAGTATACCTATAAATAGTGGCAGTGGCAGTAAGTTCGAACTCATCTCATAATATATATATATATATAATCGGGGGATTATAGTCACAAACGTCGAGCTGTCCAAGTAGGTGAGCAAAAATAACAAGCGTACCTACCTATACCTATTGCGTAATCAGGATATTTATGTCTAGGCAGCTTCCAAGTTTATGATGGCGAATGTAACTAACATACACACCAAGTGCTATCTGTGAGATGTATGCATAATATACTTACTTTTCGCATCCATCGCCACCGTTGCGGTAATCAGCTGCTCGACGACATTTCCTGAACGGGCTGCAAATAGATATTTACACATCAGTGTGTTATAATATAATATATAATAATATGTATGACAAAAATTTATCTATAATTCGTACGGTCGAGGACCTTAATTCATGAGCCACCGTGGAAACGTTTCAAAGGAAAAGTCATTTCATTACGATTTTCATTGTTAATTAATGCGTTGTCACTTTGACGTTTACTGTGAAATGGTTCCGTGGGTCATAGATTTAAGTCCTGGACCGTACCTACTGTAAAATTTAACGAATAAATAGCATGTGAATTATCTTACGCGATTAAAAAAAAATGAATCAATCACTTCACTACTCAAAGATTAATAATAATACTTTATTATTTATTTATTTTTGCTACGAGTAAAGCAACCTAAAACGATGATGTGATGACAATGATTTATTGCGTGTCTAAGTTTTACATGAGATTATTATGTGAGATGTCAGCGAAATTGATTTCTTTTATGAGTATGAGTCTAAAGTAGTTGAATCATATTGAAGTTTTAGTACATAGTAATTTAAGCAAATATCTAAATATGTGAAATCTGATAAATTAAATATGATAAATAGTTTTTTTATAAACGCCATTCTCTGTGGGCTATGGGCTCACTTGCATGACTTATTTGGTGCAATTCGAACTGAAGAAATTATTTGTAGTCGAGATTCATATGCATTCTTGCGTTGGCTGTCGCAGAGGAACTGGTCATACTTTTGGTCGAGCCACGCAGCGAACTCGTCTAAGTCACACCTGTCGTTGCTTCTATGTTTTGGTACCTTGTGTTCCTTGGAAAAAACAATTTTAAAAGGTACTAACATAAATCAACTCGAATATTAACTGAGAAGTTCTTTTCAAATTTATGCATTTGCAAACGTGATCTTTCCGGCATGAAAGCGGTCATTCCATTTTACTTAGTACCTAATTGAAGCTGGCTAGGGCTTAAAAATGTCTAAACACGCACTATAGTAATGGATTTCGGACTATATTGAGCATCTACACAGCTCCAACGTTTGTGAGGAAAATATTATATTGTCACACAGGTGGCATAGGAATTTACGAACATCGACTGAAGCGATTGAATCTCGTCCCTGATTCCATATTTACCTCCCTTAAGACATAATAAGGCTGTATAAAATAACTTTTCATGCTCTAGTGCACAAAGCAAAATCTTTGTCTAAAACTAAATCAATACATATAAAACTTTATAAAAAGTTCGTTTTTTTACTCCTTTCGTATTTTTTAAACCTGATTTTAATTACCATTAAAACCAGACAATTGTAATAAGTTATGATAGAAATAGTAATTGATGAAAAATAAAAGCAGGTTAGTGAACTGTTATTTTTATTCAATGTTGCTGTTTATTTTCCTCGCAAAAGCAGAGAGAATAGCTCGTTCATAAAACTTATTTTATTCTATAGTTAAACATCAACCCTCATCTGCAGCTTGGATGGATATAAGCGGTTTGTGTACGATATCGTGGTTTATGCATTTGTTGTACAGTCAGCATCAAAAGTACCTGCACACTTTCGTACTTTGTCGTTTTTCGTTTTACAGCCACGTACTAAACGCCACGAAAGATTGTCAATGTGTCACGCGACAGAATAAAAAAGTGGCCCGCTAGTTTTGATGCTGATTATACTTATTTTATTATGGGCAATATAAAAGGATAAAAGGGGTAGCTCATTGTGCAATATGAGTAAGCTAGACTAGCCTAGAGACAGTGAATGCTACAGTATAGGCATGTACCATCGGCCAAATAAGTAGTCTATCAATTTTGAAACAAGTCCCTATCAAATGAATATGTCACTAAAATAGAAACGACTATTGGCATATAGAAGACATGCAAACGATTATCAACTTTAGGGTGGTAGACCACATAATATGTGGTCTACCACCTTAAAGTTTATTATTGGCTGATGGTACCATCCGAGTTGAAGTCTTCTTCTTCTCTTTTAAAATATGGCTTTCTGTCCTAATTAATAGGAAAATTTCGCCAAATGTTTAATTCTAAACAAAATCAGCTGAATAGACGTTAGTAGGTAATTATTCCACTTACTTGAGTGTACCAACGAAAAGCTTTTACGAAGCAATTGGGATTGTCCTTTTTCTTGCGATTTCCACAGCGCTCATTCTGAAAGTAAATCATAGAAGACTTCGTTTTGTCTGGGATCGTGACTGAAACTCACATCGGTGAATATAGGTAAGTTCTTAATTTTAGCTCGAAATTAGCCACTTTTATTTACGAGTAGTCTTTAAATTGTGATTTTTTTAAATTGTGCTTAGAAATCAAGGTAAAAACAAGGATCGTAAATAATCATATGTTTAGCTTCCTGATTTTCAATTAGCTTATATCTACTCTACTAACATCACAAAATTCAGCGACGTGGGAACAATCGAGTGAACACCTACCTTACGCGATACCCTAGCATGGTAGACAAAAGCATGGCCATTAAAGGGGCAAAGTGGATTTCTCTGAAGATTTAAATTGGTTAAGCTATCACTGCAGAGAAAGGCACTTTCGCTTGAACTCGAAAATGATGAATAGGACATTGAAACAGCATAAATTCAGACTGTAAATTTGGTTATTTCGTTTTAGGTTATGTTGAATGACGTTTATAACAAAACTATCTGTTAAGTGTTAAGTCAGTCAAATAGGTAAATCAATACCAATAAGGTTTATAACATTCTTTTTATTAAAAGCTACGAAAACGTTTTGTTTGTATTAGGTAAATATTTTTAGGTATGGTAGAGGTGTGGTAAATATATAAGTACATCTACAAAACAAGACAAAAAATTGTATTTTGTAACAATTTACGAACTATATCTATTTTCAAAATTTGATTCACGCAGTCCTTTAGTTCCTTAGTTAGTAGTTTTTGTATAAAACGCCCACGATACATAGACAGACAGATAGATTCGAAGCCAAAATAGCAAAAATGCCATGCCATGGGTCATGCCCTTACCCTATAGTTTTGTCCTACAGCGAAAAAATAAAACTGACGAATTCCCTCGAATCGCAGACGAAGCTGCGGATGTCATTCGAACTCGTCCAGTATTTTATGGTTGCCTTCGTTTCCGTGGCATTTGGCGGAAGCTCAGTCAGAGTTTGGTCCATGTTTGGTCAGAGTCATGCAGCGAGCTAGAAAAGACGATAGACAGAGTTGCGCTGTAACTCGTTACTTTAAGTTTTTTTTGTATTTAATACTGAAATTTGCCAAAGAACTAATTCACCTACGTAGCTCAAAGAAAATGTAAATTGAAATGGCGATGAGCAGGCCACATCACTCGAAGAACAGTTAATCGTTGGGGGAGAAAGATTCTCGAGTGGCGACCACAAATTGGAAGATACAGCGATGGCAGGCCCCAGGTAGACATCAGAAAGTTATGGCCACACGTGCAAGTTAATTCACTGTTTCGTTCTAAGGGGGAAGCCCTTAGGTATCCAATAGGTGTCTTTCGAACGATACCGAAGTCGGGGAGCCAAGTATGTACAGTCGGTGCCCTAACATAAGTATCCACTTTTCCATACAACTAGTATGAAAAAGTGGATACATAAGTTAGGGAACCGATCGTACATATGCATTCAGTTGTGTATGTAAGCCCACCCACGGCCGTCTAGATTAGTTGACAGATCATCAGATAGATTTTCAGAATCACATTACGAGTAAACTGAAAATGTTATTACTATACGTATTCACGATGTATCTTGGTCTTGGGACGATATACGTAGTTTCGTGCACTAAAACGCACGCATTGATCAAATTAAATGAATACACCAGAGGTTTTTAGCTGATGAATTAATACTTAGCTCCACTCGTTTCCTCATAGCTACGACTGCTTATATTTAATTTTTATTTTGGCAGATGGCTACTGTGTTTCTTACGAAAAAAAGGAACGTAAACTTCAATTGACTAAACATATGAGTACTTTGCCACGACTGTCGTATCCTAAGTCAGTGGAGAACATAACTCAACCACCGCCAACGCCAGGTTACCTATTTATATACTTACATATACATAGACGAAAGATCAAGTATTTAGTTGATTCATTAAGTAGAAGTTAAGTTAATGGTTATAGTAACAATTTACCACTTAACATATTCAACCCTTATGTTGTTGGTCTAACTATAATTTTATTGTTAACTATCTCGTTGGTTTTAGATCCACTGCCGCGACTCAATTTAGTATTGTATGAATTTATGTTTGGTCCAGCTCAAAAAGACGGTAAATAGATTTGTAAACTTCTTGTAATTTCACCCTTTTTAGGGTTCCGGAGCCAAAATGGCAAAAACGGAACCCTTATAGTTTCGCCATGTCGGTCTGTCTGCCTGTCCGCGGTTTTGCGCAGGGACTATCAATGCTAGAAAGCTGTAATTTTGCACGAATATATAGGTAAACTATGCCGACAAAATAGTACAATTAAAAATTCAAAAACAATTTTTTTTAGGGTACCTCCCATAGACGTAAAATGGGGGTGATTTTTTTTTCTCATCCAACCCTATAGTGTGGAGTATCGTTGGATAGGTATTTTAAAACCATTAGGGTTTTGCTAAAAGGATTTTTAGATTCAGTAATTTGTTTGTGAAATATTCAACTTTAAAGTGCAAATTTTCATTAAAATCGAGCGTCCCCCCACCTCTAAAATCTAAACCAGTGATGGAAAAATTTGAAAAAATTCAGGATGGTAGTCAGTATATCAAACATCCAGGGAAAACTATAACGGCTAAGTTTGCTTGAGAATTATTAGTAGTATATGAGTAAATAGCAGCGTAAGGTATAAAATATACCTAAACTTGGAAGATTCCGTATAAAATACGAAATCCTTAGAAAAATATTAATTAATTTTTTCGTAATGGCTACGAAACCCTATTTTGGGTGTGTCCGACACGCTCTTGGCCGGTTTTTTTTTTGCATTTGTGATCTGATTTGTCCTATTGATTTTTGGAACAATTTCAAGGTCTTTACAGTTTTTTAGGGTTCCGGAGCCAAAATGGCAAAAACGGAACCCTTATAGTTTCGCCATGTCTGTCTGTCTGTCCGTCTGTCTGTCTGTCTGTCTGTCTGTCTGTCTGTCTGTCTGTCCGTCCGCGGCTTTGCTCAGAGACTATCAATGCTAGAAAGCTGTAATTTTGCACGGATATATAGGTAAATTATGCCGACAAAACAGTACAATTAAAAATTCAAAAACAATTTTTTTTAGGGTACCTCCCATAGACGTAAAGTGGGGGTAATTTTTTTTTTCTCATCTAACCCTATAGTGTGGGGTATCGTTGGATAGGTATTGTAAAACCATTACGGGTTTGCTAAAACGATTTTTCTATTCAGCCATTTGTTTGCGAAATATTCAACTTTAAAGTTCAAATTTTCATAAAAATCGAGCGTCCCCCCCCCTCTAAAATCTAAACCGGTGGGTCGAAAAATTTGAAAAAATTCAGAATGGTAGTCAGTATATCAAACTTCCAAGGAAAACTATAACGGCTAAGTTTGCTTGAGAATTATTAGTAGTTTATGACTAAATAGCAGCGTAAGGTATAAAATATACCTAAACTTGGAAGATTCCGTATAAAATACGAAATCCTTAGAAAAATATTACTTAATTTTTTCGTAATGGCTACGGAACCCTATTTTGGGCGTGTCCGACACGCTCTTGGCCGGTTTTTCATTGAATAATCTGTAGTCCATATAGTAAATTGATAAATTTTCTAGTTTTTTTTACTATTATTAATTATTTTTACCTTACAATGTAGGTATGATATGACTTACGACGTTAGTATTATATTTTTTCAATACCTACATCAGTTGTTATAGTTGAGTATCGTATAAGCAGGTCACTATAATATAATTTATGAGTGTTATAGGTGGATCAGAATTTGTGAAGATATATTCTTCTGATAATGTGATGCCGTACTTAAAAGTATACCACTATCCATCGGGAAATATTATGCAGTAAGGCAATTTGATATTTTGTAAATTTTATAATGTTTAATTATTTAAATGGTAGATGTGGCTCACAACACCAAAAGTAATTCGTTTCGTCTCCAGCTGTGCCACTGCTATATATACATATATGACCTAAGAAAAATATATGCGTCGACTTGAGAACCTCCTCCGCTTTTTTCGTCGGTTGAAAATTGTGGTAGTTGTTCGCTTTAACAACCCCGCAGTGAATTTCAAAACACCCCTGTACATCACAAGAAATCTCTCTCCAGGTGGATGCAATGCTGCTTACACTGTTTATCTTGCAGGTCTTCAGAGCGTTTATATCTGCTGAGCTGGCAACGTTGCATTATAGATATTTTTCTCGATTATTCCATAAAATATAATGAAAATTAAAAATGTGGTCTGATAGAACTCTTCTTAATATATAACTTAACTAGCTTTTGCCCGCGGCTCCGCCCGCGCGGTATTCGGTTATCGCGCGCTGTTCCCTCGGGAACTGTGCATTTTTCTGGGATAAAAAGTAGCCTATGTCATTCTCGGGCCCATAAACTATCTCTATGCCAAAAATCACGTCGATCCGTCGCTCCGTTACGGCGTGAAAGAGGGACAAACATATAAACACACAAACATACAAACACACTTTTGCATTTATAATATTAGTATGGATATAATAATTATTCGTGATATACTTTTATATTCTTTGTTTAAAGAAAATAAAAGTCTATAATGAATGATTATTGGAGTAGACACAACCTATATATATTAAGAAGAGTTTTATCAGACCACATTTTTAATTTTCATTAATTTATTATGGAATAATCGAGAAAAACTAACAAAAATGCAACGTTGCCAGCTCAGCAGGTATAAACGCTTCACGTTTCAGCGCGCAGCTGTTCCACAACCAAAGCGGCGTCCACCTCCTCACCGGCCAGTTCCTGCACCGCGACCACTGCCGCCTGAACGTGACCAGCGACCTGATGCAGACCGCTGTCGACGCCTTCGCAATCATCCTCGACGGCGGCCTCGAAGACATCAAGGCTCTGCCGCGGGACTACGTACTTCATTCTGTAAATAACAGCTATCGTGCTCGGACAGTTCAAACAGCTAGCCAGGTGGCTTATTAGCTAGATAGGACTATGTCCTATGGGTGCTATATTCGTAAGGCTTTGGCAGATATTCGACGAAATGATTGCAATGAACTCAATGGGTTGCTATGAGAGAGGTGTACGTCCAGCAGTGGTCTGATACACGCTAATAATGATGAAGATGATTATAAAACCAAGTAGCTAACATTGGTTTACGTACCTATACAGGGTGGCTCATTTAGATTGGTCAGTATGCGTTGATAGATTGGTTAGATAGATTGGTCAGTATTGGTCAGTAAAGTCTGAAACTATAAGACACACGAAGATCTATTTTTAGGGAACTGATTTTAGTAACAAGAAAAACTGCATTCAAATATAACAAACCGGCCAAGAGCGTGTCGAACACGCCCGAAATAGGTTTCCGTAGTCAAGACCGTCAGGTTGACCAACCTAACACTAGATTATTTTACACACTCCTCCTCCTCTTGAATCCTCTTCTTGAAGTGTTGACGAGTTAATTTCTTCAAGGTTGAAAATTTTTTTTTCTTTAATTTTACGTGTCTCATTCATAAACATTTTTTTCAGATTAATTGTAAGTAGGTACAAAGCCTACAAAATTGGCAAACATAAGGTTGCTTATTTTTTTTTATCAAAGATTAACACAATAAATTAACCTATTTTTTTTTTGGTAATCTCAAACCTATTTCTTTAGGTAGCTTCATCAATGTTGATTTTTTAAGCGTGTTCTATTTCATAAATATTACATTTAATTCAGTCGGTTGATGGGTGCAGATCGACACCAACTTATAACTCTTCTAAGGGATATGAGACTATTTTTATTCGTCCAAGGCACGCACAATAGCAATGATGAAGATAGCGCGCGAGAAATTAGCTGCCATGTGGACGGTGGTGCTGGCAGGAAACAAGGCCAACACAATCACTATTGACGTGTTGGAGAAGTACCGACCGCTGTTCAAGTACCTAAATGGGAAGCAAATTGCACGACTTAATTTGACGGATGATAGAATAGTTACCTACATAGGAACACATCCCGAGCTCAATCGACACCAGGTTTGTTCAAAAAAAATCATCTCACTACTAAGTATCTTATTAATAAAATAATCTAAATAGGTGTACCTACAGTTAAGTTCAAAAATATGTCTCTACTAGCTTATTCCCGCGACTACGTCTGCGCGGATCTAGGTTATCGCGCGGTGGCGGCCTCTATCGGAATAAAAGGTATCTTATGTTGATCCTTGGGGTTTAAACTACTTATATATCAAATTTCATCAAAATCGGTTCAGTGGTTTCGACGTGATAGCGTAACAGACAGACAGACAGACAGAGTTACTTTCAGATTTATAATATTAGTAGGGATTCGAACCACTCAAAAATATGTTAACACGGCCCTATTACGCCGGAATATGAGTCTACGGTACATATTTAGGGTTAGATAATTCCATATTTTTGCACTTGACTGTACTTTTCCGGCCGAATTAAATCATAAGTATATCTAACAATCAGTTTGTATTCAACCGTTTCATTGGAGTCAACATATTAGCTAGCATAATACCGTTGCACAATCATCATCAATATGATAGGTTGCTAAAATATACACGTCCAAACGTCTTTGGCTTGACAATATCTCTCAAGACTTTCTGTGTATTTGTATTTTTATTTTTATGTGCAATAAAGAGTTTACCTACATAATCTTTACGCCCTTTGAGCCCCAAGGTATCGATATATAAGACGATATATAGGCCTAGTGTCTGTAGTTCTCTTATTCGTAACACTGAACAATCTAGAAATCTGCGTTTCATTTTAGTTTGTTTTCATTTAGGTGGGCATCGTGGCCAGTAAATACATGAAATTAAACCCAAACTGGTCACAGCCAAAATACCTTAACATTATGAATAATTTGCTCTGTGGAGTTCCAATGACGTACATAAGAAAAATCTCCGATCACACTTTTCTGCAGCTGGCGCACCAGGTTAGTTTATATGCAGAGATAGAGATGAATATTAAAAAAACATAAACAATGAGCAATAAATATATAAGGGCATTATAGTTATACCTAGTTAAATAAGTTTGAAAGTTTAGTTGCATAATGTATTATTGACTTGGCGCATCACGGGCAGTCCCGCAAATATCCTTATAATAATTCTGCCAACAGTTCTAAAATATCGATATTACAGTAGGGATGACGTCTGGATTAAAAATATATAGTGACTTCACTCGAAACTTCTAAGCACTGTATCCTCGTCATTTTTTGTTTGTCAAACAAAAGAAAAAATACGTGTACAATGTTTTTTAATTATCCAACTGACGGACTAAACAGTTTTTTTAGCAGTCTAGCCTGTTCTACGGATCTTTAAAATGTCAGCTTAATAATTTAAAATTTTGATTCTGATCTTAATTCTTGTTTTTACTTATTTTAAGTAAATTATACAAAAACGTTATAAATATCTGTACACCTTTATGCCACTATACATAAGGTAAGTCAATTTAGGGCAGAAAGTACCGGGTTTGGCCACCTTAAGCCCGTTTTTGGCCAGTTGACATTTGCAGTCATATATAAAAAGTTATAGCATAAAAATAATATATATAGTGAGTTTTTAAAAGTTTATACTGGAACGAATAAAGTTCATAATGATTTATTACTATTATTTCAAACGTATATTTTAAGAATAAATGACCATAAACGGTACAGAGGCCACAGACGGTACTTCTGCCCTATTTCATCTGCTGTAGCAATTTTCACTTTTATTTATATGTTTATGTAAAATATTATGTATGTTCATTCAGCAGCAAATATAATCATAGATGAAAGTTTAAAAATATGTAGGCACCTAAGCTTAATATTCTCTTACGTTTCTTGACTTGTATGTCATTGCTGACTCTATCACTTATAATAAGAGATTCCCTACAAATATTCTCGTAGGAGATTCCATACCGTAATTTATTAATAAATATCGTTCGCAATTGCGTCTACTCTAATTATTGGTGGAAGACGGTCCAGTTAATATGATTTTGAAAAAATATCTTTCGCTTCTTAAATACGGCTTGAAAGTCAATTATATCGAAATTTTCTTATTTTAGGTCTTTTATCATACTAGAGCCTGTGATCATCTTCAAAAACGCTTCTACCTAAATATGATGACAAAAACACAGGTAAGAATGTAATTTTGTATAAATCCGTTCTTAAAATTTATTTACAATGTAATTATTTTATTCTAGTTACCCTGGAAAAATGAACATAGAGTCCTACACAAATTTCTATGTTTAGAGTCAAGACGAAGGAAGTTAGTATTAAGGAGTTAAATATAAACCCCTATGTAATACTTAACAAAAACATGCTATGACAGTTGTATCGGGTACAGTCAAGTGTATAAATATATACTTATTACAAGTTTCAAAAATATGTACCACAGACTCTAATTCCGACCCATGATTCCGACGCAATAAGGCCGTTAGTAACATATTATTGAGTGGTTCGAATAGATATTTATTTTTGCACTTGACTGTACCTAGGTACCTATGTACTTACTATTCTGTATTTACTTTATAATTTTTGAGTTTGAGTGTACAAAAATAAACGGCGAAAATTGAAAATACAAACTGAAATATAGATGCACAGAAAAACCAGAAAAATAAGACCACCGCTGGGTCCAACGGTGGTGTAGTGGTATAGCACGCGGCACGGAATGCCGAGGACCTGGGTTCGATTACCAGCGCTGGTCTTATTTTTCTGGTTTATCTGTGAATCAATATTTCAGTTTGTATTTTCAATTTAGGTTTTACGGGATGACCATAAAATTAAAAAATTTGGAACTGAAATAAAAAATACAAAAAGATTCCAAAAACCAATCATAAACGACCAAGTCATAAAATATTATTCCACAAAATTTTGCCCAAATTACTGGCTTTCAACAGACTTCATAAGAAGGTGCTCTGCAGTAACCCCAAATTCAATTAATTGTGCCCTCGGTCCCATTGAGGTACAATTTTTTTTAAGTAGGCACTAATTCGGTACAAATAGGGTACATCAGCTTTGTCTTAAAAAATCACAAAACAGACAGTGGGGTTGTCAGGGAGCATGACGTGAAAAGAAAACGGAGGAGCTTCTCAAATCGACGCGTATATATATATTTTTATGCAGGTATGACTCGTGACCACGGCTACTGTAATGTTGTCGAAACGTCGAGGTAAATTTTATATATTTCGACTAGGTATGACAACGCATAACTTATTACAGAGTGATCCGATTCTGATAATTCTTTTTTTATTGGAAAGGGTATACATGGAAATTGGCCCCATATAAATATGGAAGAAAAATTCCAACCTTCAGGGTAGGAAAACAGGGGATGATTGGTTGTTCACTCACTGATTGTAATGTATCTGACCCATAAAGTTAATATTACTACGCTAGTAATATTAAGTTTATGGCTATGCCACGCATAATTTTTTACAGAGTAGGTAGTCCGATTTTGATAATTTTTCTTTTAGAAAAAAAAAATTACCAAAGGGCCGGGAAAAAGTATAAAATAAAAAACTTTTTAACCATAAAATTAAATCTTCGAGAAAGCTGAAAATCAAGAAATAATAATCCTTTTTTATTTAACCTCATTCTAACTACGTACCAGTTTAAAGTCGGTGTCTGCGCACTAGCTACCAGGAGTGGACCTTTAGTCGTCTACCTGATGGGCTTCTATCACTCTTGGTGGCTCGTTCTGAGGGACCGACTTCAAACTGGTCCCTACCCAGATTAAAGCCCAGTTTAGACCTGCAAGAAAAATCATGCACGTTGCATTACATTGCGGCGCTCGATTGATCACTTTAAAGTCAACTTGCACGATTTTTCCTGCAAGTCTAAAGTGGGCTATGGCCCTAAAGTTAAATACAAAATTATTATTTCTTGCTTTTCAGTTTTTTCAGCGGTTTAATTTTTTTTTAGTTATTTTTTTCTTGTTAGCTCCTTAGATTATTTAAAGATTACCTCAGAGAGTCATTTATGAACTGAATTGATTTTACTGTTAATATGGAAATGAGTTTGACGGTCTGTTTTTTATTCATGCGGCGACGGAACAACTTCTTGATATTTTTTTACACAAGCTACAATTACATCTATACATGGTAAATAGTTCCTGAGGGATAGCCTAAAGTTAATTCTGTACAAAAACTTGTGGGCAACGCTTAGCAATGCTGCAAGAGCGAGTAACTTTGCCGGCACAATGTTCTATGAATTGTTCAATTTTCTTCGATGTGCTCCTGATTGCTTATGGTTGTTGTTAGGCGCTGGGCAAGGCGTATAGCTGGAGTGCGCGCGATGTGTCGCGGCTTGGACTGCTCATTACCGAAGTGGAGGGCCAAGAACTCGCCGCCATCAATCCTGAAGCTATGTCAGGCTTGACTGCTCAGGTATTCCAAAATTACAATATTTTATTCAACGGACAAATTCATTCGTTTGTCTTGAATGTATAACCCTTGATCTGTTTCAACAGGTAATGAATGAAATGCCAGCGCATCAGTTATTACATATAACAGAAATGCAGTTCCGGTATATTAGACAGAAACCCTTGAATATATTAGCTCGGAAACTTAACGATTATCACGACAAGATTCTCGCCGACGCCGCAGAGAGAGTTACAATTTGTACGTCTCTTAGTACAATGTTACTATTTAACCTTGTTCAATATTGAAACAATATAAATCAATATGATTATAAAAACATCAGAGTATCAAATTTTTATCTTGTCAAGCGGCGGCATGTGGAACGTGTAGTGGCCGTCCTTGTGGAGCCTCGCCTCCAGCTGAAATATTAAATACTTCGATTTAGCATCAGCATTGACTGTGTTTATTACTTTATCTTTTATGATTGAACAAATAGCACACCAATATGTTATTCCAATTAGTCTGCGTCGAGTTATCGGTAACATGTTTGGGATTGTTCGTCGATGGCACACTGAATATTAAATCCGACGCATTGCGATAAGTGGCATCACATGTGCAACATTTAGATTCCATGTATTTAGATAGCTGACTGTATTCATATGTTGAAGTATGATCCTTCGCTATGGGTGATACTGGTGCTGAGCATTCGCATTGAGATGTTTTCGGAATAGGAAACATATTTTCTTTAACTGACGCTGATTCCACCGCGCTACTTACGGCTTTCGGTAATATTAAATGATGCTCATCGCTTTCAGTATTATTTTTATAATTTTCTTGCACACAGTTACAACTAAAAATAAAAAAAGTCATGAATGTTAATAGTCACACACATTAATAATGCTTGGTACAGGAATAGTCGAAACGAATTGTACGAAACAAAAAGTTAGCATTACAAACAAACGATTTACTTACAATCAATAAACTATGTACTAATTTCATGTATTTTTTCGTTTATATTATCCATCCTATCCATCCTAATATTATAAATGCGAAAGTGTGTTTGTATGTTTGTCCGTCTTTCACGCCGTAACGGAGCGACGGATCGACGGGATTTTTGGCATAGGTAGAGATAGTTTATGGGCCCGAGAGTGACATAGGCCACTTTTTGTCCCGGAAAAATGCACAGTTCCCGAGGGAGCAGCGCACTATAACCGAATACCACGCGGGCGGAGCCGCGGGCAAAAGCTAGTTATGTGTGTAATTGTGTAAATTTTATTGTATTTGTGTGTCTTCTGTACTAATGAATAAATGTCTTCTTTCTTACAATATTAAATAGGTAAATACACATATACCTACCTATTCAATTTTTCATTGTTATTTGCTGAGGGAAGTAGTATGAAGTAATTATTATTATCCACGTAAACAGGCGTTGTCCTTGCTGTTAACACTTTGTCAGGACTTAAGCAGCAATTACAACGACAAACGGCTAATTTTACATCATTTATTTCTTCTTCAGTATTTTCAGTAGTAAAGGCAGTTTGCCATGATTTGGTAAAAATTGTTGGCGTTTCCTCACCGTAAGCCCTAGTCGAAGGGCTGCGTATTTCCCAAAAGTGTCTCCCGGGAGCTTCGAGCTCTGATTTCGTAGTAAGAGGAGTTGATGGTTGATTTAGATGAGACTCATTTGTCGAACAAGAGCTGTTTTCAAATGCTACATTTATCTTTACTTTCACTGTTTCTCCAGGACTTACTGAAATTATGATATTTTCGGCAGTTTGGCTATCAGAGACGACGTAGTTTTTTTGAGCAACCTTGTCATTAGTGCTAGATGGCAACGCACATTGGTTAGTACCAAAATTTGAATGTTGGCTGACGGCAATGGGTATACTGTTCAATATTGCTTGAGTTGTATCATTTATAGTAATGGGAAGATTTTCTTTGACATTATTATTAGCATTAATACATATAGACTGAAAGTTCTCTTCACTATGAAATGAAACAGACATTATGTCCTTTTCTAAAACTTCATCCTTCTGCTGGTAAATTTCTGCTGGTTTATTTTCCAGAGCATTGTTAAAGATGGGAATTGTAAGAGGTATTGTATTAGTAAATGGTATTTTTTTATCTGAAGACTCATTTAGATCTGTTGCCTGTATGACTCTGGTCCTGCTATCAATTTTATTGGTGCTTTCTAGCTTACTTTCAGTTATTTTTGTAGTAATCAGATTTCCATTGCTTAGCGGAACAACATTTTCTGAGCCCTTAGAAGAACTGTCTAGTTTCTTTTTAGTCAGGTCTACTTTTGCTACCCGAGAATCTCGAGATTCTTTATGGGCTAGTGAAGAAACTGGATTAACAATACTTTTTCTTAAAATCGATGGCCGTTGCTGGGAAACAACTGATTTTCTCTTTGGTATTTGTTTAATAGTGTTTGCAACACCATTTCGTTTAGCTTTCGCAACAGAGTCAGACTTAACTTTAATCACAGTTTGGTCTTGCGCATTAGAAGCAGCAGTAGTAGTAGCCTGGAAAGACAAAGACCATTTCCCTGAGCCATTGGAGAACAATTATTTTCATCAAATTCATATTGAGAGGTAATACTCACGGGTTGTATTCTGATATCTTGAATAATTTGAATATTTGTCGAGTCGTTATTATCTGTAGGACATAATATCTCGTTGTTAACATTAGTTTTATCTGAAAATAAAAGTGTAAATAGCTCTATGAGGTTTTGAAAGTCATTAAAAATAATTATAAAATAACGATCTACTTAAATTTGTCACCTGGTTTCGATAATGCACTATCGCTGGTTCTTTTTTCTTGTCGTTTTTCCCATGATCTAAAATATTTGGCATTAATTAACATTTTGCTGTGGCAAATAAAATTTATATAGTCTAACTTATATAGTCGCGACTGGATGACTCTGCTGGCGGAGAAGAGGTTAAATCCCGGGATTTTAAGTGCTAGTTTAGTTCACGGGAGTGGAGCCGCGGGTAAAAGCTAGTCTAGAATAAATGCCTGCCTTGTTGCCTTGATGAGGTATTTTTCATAGCCGCTCTGCACAAAAGTGTCTGGGGGTTCCACCGCTACGTAAGCCGAGCCGTTGCTGAGTTCCAGCGGCCCTCCAATTTTCGTTCCGTCAATACTATATAGCTCAATGTTTGTGTGCCTTAAAAACAAATAATTTAGTAATAATTATTAGTCGCGTAACATAACCTAACATTGTCTTTATTTCCATTAAAATTTCGCCAGTTCATAAACGTCCTGCGGATCCAGCGTGGATTGGAAAATTAATAAGTACCAACAACATAGATACATTAATAAAATTGGTTAATATACAAATTGGTAGAGTACACTAGAGTACAGTAGAGTAGAGTTCGTATTGTATATTTTTTTGCATTTTACAGTGCTCTATTTAATCTTTACTTAGTGTAAAAATAAACAATAGCTAAGAAGCTAATATTAAGCATGAAAAATTATAATGCAAATTTCACCATACTTTGATCCATACTGCGACCGTGCTAAGTAATTCAACGTACTATCCCACCACTGCAGCTCACTTGCTCGCAAATTATACTTTCTAGGTGGAGAATATTTTTGCCCGTTTGCGAACAAGAAAATATCTAAAGAGCTCCAAGTGCCGGTGCCTTTTTGATGCTTGTCAAATTCTGCGTCGTTTTTATTCTGCATCTAAATAAAATTTTCTGAAGTGCGTGGTCCAGAAACATGAAATTACAGTAATTTATTATTTATATTAATCTACATAGAGACGCCACAGGAACAAATAATTTCTACATTTATTGATATTCTGTTAATATTGTTAAAAATAACATCGACTCCAAAATGAGAAACAAAAATAAATATATTGGAAATGTCAGTCAGACAATGAATTCAGCTTCACTGTCAAATTTTTTGATAGATCTCTTGTAAGTAATGATAAAAACGCTGCATTTTACTGCTAAGTATATTCATTTTAATATGAAACATCTTGAGACCATTTCACCGAGGCGACGCAGTGGCCGCATCATCAATCATATACAAAGAGTATTAATATCTATAGAGAAAATCGTATACAAGACGCTCAAGTGCACCCAGATCTTTAGTACAGGTAAAGTAGGACTTGTACTTAATACGACAGCTTGGCGGCAAAACAAGTACATCAATGAAAATTTGTTTATAATTTTACCTTAGCACTAGAAATGAGGATCTGCCGAGTCTTACCAAAATTTAGACGTCCTACTCTCTCCCAGGGGGTATGGACAGGGCACAATGTTTAAAAAATGCAAATTTTACAAACTAGGCGAGTGAGGTGTCATTTTCTATTATTTTTATTTAGACAGCACCAATATTTTGCCAGATATGAACAGTTTTTGTTAAAAACATAGAACTGACTAAAAACCACTTACCAACAATAGTTTCTCAAGATTTGGAGAGATGATATACTGATTGCTCTTAGTGCGAGGCCTATATTGTTGCTTAAACCCAAAATTGATCGAGTTAAAAGAAAAATATTTTGTCTTCTATGTTTTCAACAAAAACCCTTCATATCTCTCAAAATATTGGTTCTATGAGTTTTGGGTATGGTCTCACTACTTTTGTCTTGAAATATATTTTTTTTTGTATCCCAAACTTATTTACATGTGTACGTACGTACGTACGTACGTATGTACGTATGTACGTACAATATACGTTGTTTGGGGGAGACCGCTCTGAAGCTGAGACTGCCTATTTCTTGTGGCATTCAATATTAAAGATAGGAGTCATTTCAATATCTTGTACTGAATATGAATATTCCCTAACAATAGAATTACTCCAGCTCTACATTTTGGATTAGCAATTCAATTAATTTGAATTGTAAGCTTCACATATCGATATCTAAAATAGTTTTAACGTTATGGTAACTGAAATCAGATATATAATTTTGCATAATTCTTATTTAGGTTGTGTAAAAAGCTGGTACACGTTTAACAATACTAAGTTTGTGATTTTTATGTGCCTAAGTACCTACTTAAGCCTAAGGTGCAATTCCGCCGCGGCCCCCAGTCCCCGGCGGGTCCTCTATCCCTGGCCTTGCGTGAAATATTGCGTGAAACCAGTGGATGCAAGTGGCGAATTGTCGTTCATTCTGGCGTCCTAAGGGGGAGCCCTTTGTTCAGCAGTGGACGTCTTCCGGCTGATGATGAAGTACCTACTTGCGAAGAGAAAGCACAAGAAGCACCAACATAGCTCAAACGTACGTTTGCATACGTACTTATGATTATGCATGTAATAATTTGACTCGCTTACAATGTCTCACATTAAAAAGGTGCCATTGTTTAGCATAATACATTTGTCACGGCATCTGAGAGCAGTCTGTGCGATGCGTTTGGGCCATGACTTGTTCATTTACATTAATGATTTCACTTTTCTCTCGCCATTTTAGTAGTGGATGTCTGCATGTCTGGCTTTCGATTTCTATCGAGCCTTCTAACGTGTTGAATATAGTTTCAATGAGAATGAAATGCCTTGGCAATTTATCTATATATATCTTAGTATATTTCATTATACGTAATGATTTGAAATAGTACAGGTAGTTTTTCATGAAATCCTCTAAAATTAAGTTCATCTGAATCAGCAAAAACACTAAGATTTTTTTTTATTTGACTGCATGGCAAAACGAGCAAGTGGGTCTCCTGATGGTAAGAGATCACCACCGCCCATAAACATCTGCAACATCAGGGGTATTGCAGATGCGTTGCCAACCTAGAGGTCTAAGATAGGATACCTCAAGTGCCAGTAATTTCACCAGCTGTCTTACTCTCCACGCCGAAACACAACAGTGCAAGCACTGCTGCTTCACGGCAGAATTAGCGAGCAAGAAGGTGGTAGCAATCCGGGCGGACCTTGCACAAGGTCTTACCACCTGCAGGATGATGTGTATAAATCCGATGGCAATGCAATATTATTATGACGTAGAGCTGATCTGATGATGAAATTAGATGTTGGCCATAGGAACTCTGTAATAAAACGACACGACCGCATCGTACGGAGGTGCGGAACCCTACATGCGCGAGTCGTTCGCACTCGCACTTAACCGATTTTTAATATTGTAGTTAGGAAAAGCATAAATAAAAACAAAACCGCATGCAAAGATTTTTGGATTTTTGGATTGCCTTGTTTGCTTTAAATAAAATAAAATCAAAATGAAAATTTACCTAAAAGCTTTTATTTTTAAACCCCTGTCGCGAAAAGAGGGGTGTTATAAGTTTAACGCCAATGTCCGTTCCTCAGTCTGCGGCATCATAGCTCACAAACGGCTTCGATGCGGTTTTTAACAGGAAAGCTACTTTACTTGCGGTGTGGTTCTTTCTTAGCTATGTAATTTTTTTAATGCTGTTTTGTTTCTCTTTATAAAGAATGAAATATTTCCTGTCAGTAAATTTTTATTATATTCTACATTTCGGTGTCCCTACTTTCAAGAGGCGTTAAAATTTTGATCCTGCATATAGCAAAGACATGGCAAAACAAAAACGCCTACTTTCTGACGTGACCATAATATTATAGAGATGATAATATCCAGTGATCGTGATGTTCAATTTAGAATAGAATAGAATGGTGTTAAAAAAGTTTTTACATGAAATCTTAATCTAATTACAGCTCGACCTAAAATTGTAATTGGTAATGCTTTCGAACATAGCTATCACGCAACTGTAGGTATAGATAGTATTTGAATCATCATTGTTAATTTATTGTTTCGGTTCCAGTACAGACCCGGTATTCATTTTGGCATGACCGTCCTATATTCTACAAGCACGATGATAATCGATATCTATAAAAAAATAATGTGAGTGACTCACTGTCTGACTGAATGACTGACAACGCGCAGCCTAAACTGCTGAAGCTAGAGACTTGAAGTCTTGAAAAGGAATGATCAGAAAGGTGCACTTGTAAGGGATTTCCCGAAATTTCCACATAGGTACAAGTCAATTTTTATTCTTCCACGGGAGTGAGCTAGTTTATCATACGCGAGTAATTAAATATAGACGCGTATGGTGTTGCAGCTCGCTAACGCCGCCTCGCCGCGTCGGCCGCATGCTCCTGTCGCAAGATAACAAGAGGAAGAAGTAGGGGAGCGTGTAAATAAATACGCGGCGCGTGCTATTTGTAGCGTCGACGCGCGTGCGCCGCGCTGCCGGCACCGGTACGCCGCCGCCATAGAATACGGCGGCAGATGAGACACTGCCATCCATGTATTTAAATCACAGCTTACAAGTACCAGACAAATTTGATGCTTAGCTGGCTCTACCAGTCATGATTCAGCCAAAGTATGTTTGTTGGTGATGGATGTGCCGCCGTTCAGTTTCACAGTCTCTGCCTAGCATGCTTTAGGCAAATCAGAATTAATGGTCAGTAGCAATAGTCAGTAGTGTAGCTGTCGAACAACGTTAACATTTAAGAATAGAAATCAACAGACACCCGTTTCTGTATTGTACGATAAAGCAGGTAAAATTATGTATCAGTAACCATGTTTGCGTATCTGGACCGGATTTAATTTCACGAATGCGTCGAGCTCTACCTACGTATCTTATTATTTATTGGAATAGTTTTTGAACTGGAAAGTGTTAACTATGATCTCATCATATATATCGACGAACAAAAATAACAGGTTCCCACTTCCCATTACAAAGTTCTATGAAAAGTGACTCGCTATTTTTGCTCGTCGTATGTTTTAATAATGCAATGTCTAGATAGGTAATCTTTGAGACCGCCTGCATTAGCCTGCACCTCACCGCATACAACGAGCGCTCGACTCTTCGGGTTGTCTGTTTGTTGCTCCTTTGCTGTCGCTATGTAACGCTGTCTACCCAGTATTATGTTTATGTAGGTACTTATTTACTGTTCTAAACGATCATTGAAATTAGTTAACTTTATTGAAGTATCTACTCTACCTACCTACTTATCCCTGAAATGCCCAGAACTATTTTTAGTCTCCAATATCTTTCATTCGCTAGACGTCTCAGATAAGGGTTTTCGTTTACAAACTCGCGGGTTTTTTGCACGGTTCAAAAACGACACACTGGGAATATATGGGTTATGCTATGCAAGACAAAATGACTACCCGTGGTTTTTCACATAACATGTCTATAGACGGCCTTTGGAAAATTACGAATATGAAGTAGTAACAGGCATCACATCCATGAAAACATATTAAACGTACTTTACAATTAAACTCTACCTAAATCTATTCGGTACCGCAGGACTGAAGTACTGATAAGATGTGTTAATGGGAGACTACATACACCTATTATAGGTACTTGGAGTCATGCAGGAATCGGGAGCGAGAGGAAACGAGGTGCGGAGCGACGGCGGCGGTGGCGCGGGCGGGGCCGGCCGCGCCGCGCCCGCCGGCCGCGCCGCGCCGCAGTCCGCGCGAGCAGTCGCCGTCGGCTCGTCGTTCGTCGCCGCGAGCCCCTCGCTGCATCGTGACCCGACACGCGACCGTTCTCTTTGTTTATTGTCAGACGCGCTCCCACTACAGCTGTTTCCGACTGCGCTTATCGCTACGCTACCACTTCTTGCGGGGCTTTCAGTCCACGGTGATCATTTAGTTCCCAGTGCGACTCGATTGGTGCATCTAGACGTGAATTCAGTTTAGTGTGTACATAGATGGGGCGCCCGACAGGCCCCTGAAGCGGTCGGTGCGGTGCGCGCGCCTCGACGGCGAGCGGCTAGACCATGGCGGCTACGGCCCGCCGCGAGATCGACACTGGTGAAGAGGACATTGCAGCTATTGCTAAACAGATCTCGGACCATGCGGAGGCTATTTATCAGACGTGGAAAGCGCGAGGTCTCGCGCCCACCGAAATATTATCGTGTAGACCTACGCCTGGTCTCAAGCTAACAGATAGTCTTAGAACTAAGCCGAGGCCGGAACCTAAGCCAGAGATCAAGCAGCGGCCTGAGTTCAGACGTGACCGGACGGATGGAATCCGACCAGAGCGACGTGAGCAGAGGCCGGAATCCTATCGTGAGCAACGATTGGAACCAGATGACGAGACAATAGAGGTGACTCTGCCACCTGATCTGGTACCAGAGCGCAACGGAAGCAGTGGTGGGGGTGGTGGCGTCCGCCGGGCCGACCCCGCTGCTATGCGCCTGGAGGTGGCGCGCGAGGAGGAGCGGCTGCTGCGGGCGCTGCGCACCGGCGGCGTGGTGGCGGAGCGCTCGGCGGAGCGCCCCGACGTGGTGCCGCCAATATCATTGGTAGATTATGCGAAAAGCCGTTACCAGGATCGCCTCGACACCGGTGCCCGGAAGCCTGCTACCGGGGCGGGCGGGGATCGGCGCGCATCGCTAGGCTCCCATGTGACCGAAGCGCGTTCTAAGTTCGAAGCACGAGCACGGCGCGCATCCAGTGCCGGCGCCGGTGAGCCCGCGGGCGCGGGCGCGGGCGCGGGCGCGAGCGCGGGCGCGGGCGGCGCCACCCCCGTGCGCCCCTTCCTCACGCGCGGCTCCGTGGCTGAACGCGTGCTCATGTTCGAGCGCTGTCCCAGCGAGGCTACCTTGGAACTAGCTAAAAGAAAGTCTCCTGCTGCTACGACATGGCGAGGGCCTCACGACGTCATCAACAGAGCACAGGTGATTGTAAAGCGCTTTAAATTGTTGTATTGTAGATGCTGCTACGATTTTTTTCAAACTTATTTATGAATTCGTCTTTTGGAATACTACCCAGTTTGGTAGACCAGATTTTTTTTATGATTGCTAGTATACCTACCTAGCCGACTACAAAAGTAGGTAGATATATCTGTCTACTGTTCTATCTTATTCCACCATCTGTCTGTGGGATAGGAGTATATGGGGAATTACCTACTTTGTGCAGTTTACAGATCTTTAGCAGGTGTTTTTCTTTCTTTTCACAACCAAGTTAATGTTTCTAAACATCCCTACGATTCTGTGAAGTTTTTCATTGTAAATGATACTTACAGTATTTTTGTTCATAAAAGTTTTTAAGGGGCTGACATTCCCATTTGTGTGTCATTTGTATTTCGCTTCCTCAGCGGACTATTTAATCCTATTTAACTTTACATGAAATACTCAGTATGGGTAAGCAAGCAACACAAAAAAGACAGGGACTAGTAATGAATGTATGTAGGAAAGGTAGGTAGATATCTACTCACTCATACCACGAAAGTTGGATAAAAGAACAGTTGAAGATTGAGCAAGATTTGAATCATTATTTATTCAACTGGAGCTACGTACTTACGTATTATTTATCATACGTCCTTATGTAAGTAGAATAAATAAATCGCGCGCATATGAGAGAGAATAGAAAATGATCGCAGCTTACAGTCCAACAAACCGATTCATGTACTGTTAATAGGCGAAATACAAGTACCAGGAAGGAACCTTTTCATAATAAATTTCACTATAATTTCCTTGACAAAGTAACTAGTACAAAGCGATTTCTGGAACATGATTCTGGTGTTCGGCTGTACAGTCGAGGGCATATATATCTATAGATACAGCCACAGCATCCAATATATATATGTATACATCAGCCTTATGGTTAGTGGCATAAACGTGTAGGAGGTATGTAGATATTTTTGACGCCTTGCTAACGATCATATATTTATGCCCTTGACTGTACACTGTACATATTTAATAATTATGTACCTACCTACATTATGTTTGGAAAATGTTATAAAAATAGGTAAGTTATAAATAATGCTCTGTCGTACCTATTAACAGTTATGGAATTTGTGTTGAATTTAATGTGGAATATTTAAAGGTGTTTTTCGAGAGTTTCCACCCTTCAATCGAGGCACATTTTATGAGTACGTTTTTATTTAAATGATCCGCTGTAGCAGGAATATTACCCGAATATCTGAACCCTGAATACAAATTATGGACACCGTTCACGTTGCCACTGAGCTAGGGTCGATACAATTGTTTAACGTATGGACGCGACGCCTCAGTGTATTACTTTAACAAGTTTCAAATCGTTTGGAACCTATGGTATGGCGTGACAGTGATATAAAAGTTAGTACATTTGATATACTGAACTGACTAATATGCACTTGATTATAAGAATTTAGTTCAGTATCTGTCAGGTGGACTGAACGGGATTCGAGTTGTTACTGCGACAACAAAAATTATAAAATTGAATCTGCTGTGATAGGCTTAGTTATCCTATTTTTCTGCATTTATGATTATTTCACTGGAATTAAATTTAGGTTTACGTATTCTCGATTTCATCTCGCTAAGTTTAATATGATAAACTGCCGATTTCTGACTACTTATATTGATGCTGTGTTCTATTTCGTTACTTCAAGGGTGCAATCCAGATTGAAAATCTCTCAGCAACCATTAGCAACTATTTAATTAGCTGAGTGCAAGTTTTCTCTATATGTTTACCTTCGGCAAAAAAACACAGAGCTATTGTTTGTATTCGTTTTATTTATGCCTTTTTGTAGTTAATCTAGTTTCTAGTAGGTATATACCTACCTAGTAGTGGACAATGAAGTCACTTTTAGTGCTTAGGGATGGATGATTTTTTGTCAAATCGCTAATTAACTGCTCGTTGAACCTCCGCTCGAGTATTCTGTCATGCTTTGCGAAGATCTAGTGGTTAGGTTGTACTCAGGGATGCCGCTGTATATGATCTGGTCTATCGTTTCAGCTTGCTTACACCTGTTCTCTACGATACGAACATGTACTCTGCTTCAAATGTGTGATGGTTACGATGCCTGTGAAGTAGGTACATAAATATTTGTATAAGCAACAACTTTTTGGATTCTCAACGTTTTCATCCTGTTTTGTAGCTGGGACTCGCTTCAGTGCATTGCCACGCGCCGCAACTTGAGTTTTTTTTTAGTAAATATGTATGCCTCTGTTCATTGGAGGACAATTTTGCCAGTGTCTGTTGTGTTGATCAGTAGGTGTTGCCGAAATATGAGCGATGACAGCGCACCGCCGTTACTTACCGCAAAATAAACAGCTGAGAGTCGGTGGGATGAATTGAATGTTAGTTGTTCTATACATAAGTAATTTAATATAACTGTGAACAGTTGTCTCTATCAAAATCATGTTGATGCATTAAACTACTAGGCACTTACTATTTGATAGACTCCACTAAAAATAATTATTCTGCATTTACACTATCTGTCACATATGTATATATTTCAGAAGAAACAACACTTCTCTTAAAATTAATTGTTATCTCGCAATTCGGCTTTGCATACCGTATAGAGTTTCAGTTAAATTGGAAACCGCGGTTGGCGCCTCATGCGGTTGCGGTTTTTCCAGACAATTTACTTAAAATGAATAACCCAGTTCTGTTGAAGAACTTGAGGAGCCCATCATGCTCTGTCATTGAATACCTTAATAACTTATTATGTTTAACAGTAACTTGTAAACCTTGTTGTTGTTCTAAATTATGTTCCTCGACAAAATTATTTAAACTCTCCAGTGAAAACGCTCATTTTGTATTTCAATTATCAGATTATATCGTCGTCAGTTTACTTTTGTTAAATAAATCACATGAACTTGTTGTGGTTAAGTAAAATAAACATATGAGTATGAGTGCTTGTCACTGTCCCAATGGTTGTCATCAGCAGTGTGTCATGTCATAATGTACCTATATGGCATTAGCGTAGCCTGTTGAACACTCGGACGTTTACCTTACTGTACTTAAGTCAGGACAAAGAATAGATTTTAGGCTGTCTTCTAATGCTATGCAAGATTCCTACACCGGTAGTAGTTAGGTATTTAAACTACTAATTTATACAAAACTGCTTATTTTACCAGCTTGCATGACAAAATTTACTTCAGTTTTTATTCGAGTAGAGGACCTTCCCGGCTGCTATCACGCTTTGACTGATTTTCGATTTCGGTTCAATTTTCGCTTATAATTGTGACCCAACCACCTACGGCTCGCGAGTCACGACGTTTTGCTTGGAAAAGGTTACCTCGTACAATTTTAGTTTCAAATGTCAATTTTAGGCGTTTATATTAAGTAAATGATAAGATCGTGGCAGTGTATTAAGTGATTGAGTTAAGTACACAATACAACCTTATAAGGATTTGGAATGGTGCTAGTTTTTTGATGGTCTATTATCATTAGGTTCCTATCTTTTGCCAAAGAATACTAATTTAAAACAAAACTAACAAATCACACAAAGTATATGTACAGTCGAGTTCATAAATACCTATATATAAAAATTTGATCAAAAATATCTGAACACGACTCTAGTTAACGGCGTAGAAGCGTGTTCAGATATTTTTGATAACCTTTTTGCTCACAAGTTTATGAACTCATCGTACCGTGTTCGGTACTTGACTCCTTTTTAGAAAGGCAAGGAAATGGACTATTCCGTAACTACCTTCATACATATATCACAGCAGCCTCAGAAGTGTTAGCATTATTCATGGAGGGAGATTATTCACCTCGCCGGACGTATAGACGCTACGGGATACAGAAAAAATCTGTTCCAATTTTAAACTGTTCGGAATGGCGGGAATAGCTTGGCTGACGCCCAGCGGAGCCCGATCAGTGCTGACGGACAGCCGCTGCAATCGGATAGACGAATTATAATCGGGTGACCCCTTTGTTAAGGAGCTACAATAATTCTACAACATTATACGTTATATCAATCTAATTTATTAAAAGTTATTTTTTATTTGAGAAATCTTCGTCAAAAATCAGACGTTTTTTCTTGAATGAAACATGTGTATAATCTGTGGTAGCATAGACGAACCTAGAAATGGTGGAAAATTTGACATTTTAAAAATAATTAATGCTTGTTTATACAAGCGATTTTTATTTGTTTACAAGTAGCGGCACGAGAGTTTAGCGCTGAGTGAACCGTGGAAGGGATAGCTGCGCATGGGGGCATGGGCGCGGGGGACGTAATGCGACTGGAAAGCCAATCGGCGCTACGCACGCCCGCCCTTCCCCGTGTGATACCTTACTTTTGACTTCTGCGCAATAACCGTCAGCGCTAAACTCTCGTGCCGCTACTTGTACCTTAAAATTAAAAAATATAGTTAATGCTTTTATAATTAAATAAACAGTCTTTGGAATTAAATCAAGTTTTGTAAATAATAAAATAGACAAAAATACTTTGATCTGTTCAATAAATAAATTAATCGATTCACTGAGCAGATTAAGTAATTATTTTGCGATATGTTCTAGGTTTTTACATCACTAATGTCTGTGGTCGGTTTAGTGGCGTCTTTAATTACACTTTTCATAAAATGGATTGGAATACAATAGAGCTAATTGTTTGTTGCATCCTGAGTATACAAAAACTATTTCCTTTTGGATTTGGACACTATCGTCTACATTGCCCGCCTTTGCTTTTAAACAAAAAAAAAACTTACGAGTTCTTAATTAATTATCATCTATTTCTTTTAGAAAAAGTTGTTAATAAAGCACGGAAGTGAATTAAATTTTCGTTTAATACGCGTCTGTTAAATTGATATCGTGACAGACTGATGTCTGTAGATGTGATGACTGATGACTTAAGTGATCTCAAGTCATGATTTCTAATTGGGTTTCCAATCTTATGCAAGAGCATTTTATCCAAGAAGTAAATTAAATAATTTTAACATTTACTATCTTGAGACGACCAGTAAAAACCAAACAATGTTTGTTATTCTGAAATGTCATATATATCTATCCCGTCTCTGAAATTGTGGATAATTCATCAAAAGTGGATGGCATTATAATTTACTTATTTCATCAAAAAAGTTGACCAAAGGTGATCAAGAAATCAAGTTAATTTACTCTTTCAGGAGTTGTTAATCCAAAGCGATATCTGAGTAATGAAGGTTGGATAGCAGTTGTGGAACTGGCTGCGACCCAAGGTCGACGAGCCGCTCGCATGTCAGCACGCAACCCTCGCGGCGGAAACAATAACGAAACAAAGTGTTGCCCTGACTTATTCTTACTGTTAACTTAACACTGACTGGGACGAACACATCATTATACCCTTATTCATCTTCTTATTTGATTTCTGAATATATACGCCCAAGTGGTTAACTTTGATGATTAAATACAAAAATTACCAGGTACGCGATACACAGCCGTTTGACCAAAGCGTGGAATTTGAGTGGAGGTATTTAATTTAATTTTCAAATAGAAGATTAAAGATTAGGATATTTAAAAATCTCATAACACACGTAATTGTATGTAAAACCACTACATGACTGTGGCTCATGTCGTAACTTTCACTTTCTCACGAGATGAATTTGCAAACGTGGTTTAAGTCATATTTCTGTCAGCCCTGGTTCTGGTGTACATTACATACATTAGGCGATTTATTTTATAACTAGGAAAATAGGGTTTGGATTTAGAATCACGGCTCATAAGGTAATACTCGTACTCGTTCGTAAGCAATAGAAGATCTAGAAAGATTTTGATGATAATGTTGGTTTCATCGGGAATAAACATTTGTAAGTAGAAGTAGGTATATTTATCAAAATGCGCATTTCTGAATATAAATTAATGTGAGTGAGACACCTACGTAATCTAAATATCAACGTACTCGTAGGTAAGTATCAGAGAAGTCTCGTTTGCTGATTTTGTATGTATACCCAATTTTATATCATTAGGCAGCCGCTAATGACGAGCTAAAATGGGCGTTCGTGCCGCAGTAATAAACAAGTGTCGAGTCGAGACCATAGACTTAGGATCCGCCGCTGCTGCTACGGTCGAGACTTACCATGAACGTAAGATAACAAGTTTGACAAGAAAATTATGATTTAAACTTTCTACGAAACCAAATGGTTTGCGCACTTACATAGTCGGTCTACACCTTTAATAAACCATGAATTTAGCAGAAGGCAACAGTTCATAATATAAACACACATGACTATGTAAAAGAACACCGCTACGTCTAATCGAAAAGATGTTAAATAAGTCAGAGTTGGAACATAAAAATTAAAGCAAAAACTACGATACGAACGCATACGCTCTAACCGAACGCTTTAGTTTTCTAAGACATCCGTGGCGGTCACAAGAACGATGGAAAAGACTGAGTTAAATAATATAGAAGTATCGAGATATAATTATATATTACCCAGTATCAAGTAAATGAGGTATCTTTACGTAGGTATGGTTTTTCCGGTCTTTCATTGAAAAAGTTCAGGAGTAGCAAGTATTTCAGTGTCCATGCTGCGGGTATGTGTCGTTATGAGCGCAATGGCTTGTGATTGGTTAAATAACAAAATAAACTAGTTTTACATAATTTACTTGCTTAGTTGTTTAATTAATTGTTTCAGCGTCCGTTACTCCACACCTATATCCAGTTATTTCTTAATAACTGTAATAATAATTGCTACGAAATGAAACTTAATAACCTTATCCTATTTCTTATCCATCGTAGGAAATGAACGAAATAATGAGATAATGAATTAATGTTTTGCAGACTAGTTAGGTAGCGCGCATAAGTAACCTTAGTGCGTGCCTGACAACGAGTAGAATAAGGACGATGTGGATGTAGCTAGTAGGAGTAAACAATGACATACTCGTACATGCTTATCCAAGCTAACACTATTCAGCTAATTTCTTTGATTGGCCACTATTTCTCAATTAGTGCCATTCACATGGCAGACTGTTAAACTGAACATAACGCAGTTAAAAATAGTTTAGGGCTTTAAACAACAAGTATGTACCTATAAGTAGTATAAAAAGTACATATAAGAGCAGATGAATTGGTTATAAAATCGTACGTTGGACATTAAAGTATTGTCTTTAGTTCGGTTTCCTGAATACAAAGAACGTGTTTAGCTTATTAAACTACGACAGGCATGCAGGTGAATTGAAAGCTAAACAATAACATAGCATGTGATTATAAAGCAGCATTCCTTGCGAATGGTGCGTTCATTCATGCAACGACTGTGAATGCTAATGTTCGAAAGCGTAGAGTACCTGCTTTCCACGTAAGTCAATATATGGAGCGTGCGAAACTGTGCTAGAACACTGGACAATGGGAAACTACGTGTCGCAGGACTAGTATAAATACAATACAACTCAAATTATGCACTTCTAACTTTAAAATATCCACAAGTTTCAACACAGAATGATGAAAATTGTATGAATTGTTTGTTAGAATTCGTCCTGTACCTATTTACTTACCTAAATTTAATTTTAACATTTTTTATAGGTATATGTATAGTTTTAGTGTTAGGTTTAGTTTTTATTTTTCTTATCGCCTATAATTACCTAATTGTATTTACCTAAGTAAAGATAAATTAATGTTATTTGATTATAATTATGTAAAAACTATAAAACCTTAAGCTCATATGGATCAGCTAGAAAAGCATTTCACTCGAGTTGAAACCCAACAACCCGAGCCAATCATTTTTCGGACGAATGCTTCAAACCATTATGAAGTCATAATTCTTACTTACAATATTTATTTCTGGATTATCATCAGAAACTAGAACTGGGTAGTCTAAGGAGGTCATTTGAACAGCAAAGCGGTACCGTACACTATACCCACTGTGAATAAGTATGAAGATTGTGAGAGTAGGCAGCTCATTGCGTATGCCACTGGCGGCGGACGCTGCGCACGCACGGCGCTGTCAATTGACCGTGAAGCCCACGCCGCGCGGGCATTCAAGCGGCGCCCGCGCAGGACTCTACTACACATCCCCACACACAACTTGCCTTCTCTAAAACATGAGACAAGAAGAAATCACAATCAATATAAATAATCTGGATTTTTGTAAGGCAGTACTTACCTATCAAAAATACATTTGATAGGGAACTTACGTCTAAAAGTAACTAGCTTTGGAGCTTAAGTAAGTACTTTGAACCTATGACATCGGTCAATTATTGTTATTTATCTTTTGTAACACGTATAATGCATTATTTTCAAAAAAATATGAAAATGTACAAAGGTACTTGCGGCAAGATGCTTATCGATCTAGCCACGTTGGTGTGACCTGACCTCATGTGCAACCTTTTATTTCGGTAAAAAAATAAGTACCTATGTGCAGAGTTTTGGCGGTGAGATCTTATAGTTACCCGACCCCAGATGAGACAAACTGGCATGCTAGCCCGTTAAAATTAGTCATTAGGTACATTAGTGTCCACGTTATTGTTTAGTGGGAATATTGATTGGCACGTCGCTGAGGCCAAAGTTCCGTGAGCTACTTCCGCGGGCTCCGCGTAAAGGTTCACTCGCTCACTGCAGCGTTGTGCAAGCGACCTCGCGCCCACGCCGCGCCGCCCCCGCTGCTGCGCCTTGCATCATTGTCTTTGAAGGATAAATAACTCAGTTCCCGTACTACAACAAAAATGTCATGAATGGCCGATCACTTAAACTAGATACAGAAAGACAGACGTTGATATTGCAGCTCTCAATGCACTGTCAGAATGGTGTTTCTAGTGATACAATCCTATTGTACCTACGATTAAAGTACCTAAGTATCTACCCAAAACGGCCGTAAACAAAGTTTTAACAATCTCTGGAATTGTTTATAAACTTATCTTGAATGAATGAATAGTTCATTACAAATCACATTACTCTATACCCTGGGCATATACGTAGAGACAAAACACATTCTTAGTTATGTATTCCTACCAACGACAATATTTTTGCTATAGTTTTATGTCGGCTCAAAGAATTTATTAAGTATGATAATTTTGTAGGAAGTCTAGACTGCGCTAGAATATATTAATAGATTCGATACCAATTGAATAATATTGTTGTAATAGGTATTCTAGATTCTGTATAAATTCTATAGGTATAAATTTTCATGAGACAATACGCAGCGAAAAAGAAAAGATATTACTATGCAAGTAATCTTAAGTAAGTGGCAAGTGAAGAAAGGATGAGTAAGAAAAGTGTAAAGAAGGCGAAAATAAACATAAATATTTTTAAACCATTTTATTGAAAGTACTTAGGTAGGTAATGAGAATGAACTTTAGCTAACGAGTGGTCTAGTTACGGTCAATAGAGGGAACGATAAATTCGTAGAGCACACGAGGGTCGTCCCTCGGTCGGAGTCTATACGGGTAGGCACAGATCCCTAATGAAGATTTATTAGCCGGCTTCAAGGTACCTACGAGTGCCTCCTGTCCTGACGTCAAGTAAGGGCCTTGAAACTAATTTAAACCAATTTGAAAAAGGATAAGTTATTACGAGATATTATGATGACGCGGCGGGAGAGAGACACATTTAAGCTAAAATTTTCCGCCAAAATATTTATAATGTTTAGCTTACAGATGCTTATTCATCCGTTCACAAAAACATTACCATAACTGCGTAAAGAAGGTACACTCTAAGCTTATCTAGGCAATTAAAGAAGTAGCGTCATTATATTTATTAGTACTCTAATTATGAATGATTTAGGAATTTCAATAATTAGATTAAATTATCTGTGCTGTGCACAAATCCTTTTAGTTAATAAATAGCAGATAAATGAAAAACAGAACGGAGGGACGGATTGGGTCGAGTAGACCACCGGCAGCGGATAGAAACGAACGAGCAGCGGCCCCGGGCTCGCTGCCAGTCCGTATAATCGCCTCCATGTTAGATGATTCACTTTCCAACTTTCTACTAACATAATGTTTCGTTTCGTGAGCGTTTAAGATCATTTTACGCAGTTTTGCCAAAATTCGTCGCTATGGTATCGTGTTCAGAATACGTAGTGGGAGCAAAGTACAATAAGCGCCATGTTTTTTTTTGTAATTGAGTTTTAAATAGAAAATAAGTCTAACCAAACCAGCATACTTCATACTAGTTATATTCCGCGGATTCGCTCCCGTGGATAAATAAAAGAAGTGATATCTCTCTATCCCGTGGTGATTTAAAAATATCATGTCTTATAGACTATATGAATATGTGATATGCAGGTGATATGGAATTCAAGGTATTGTCTGCTTAATTTCAAGTCTCTTAGGCCAGTAGTTTAGGCTGTGCGTTGTCTGTTATCAATGTCAATCAGGTCGTCAAATGAGTATTTTCGCTAAAATAATACGAATCAAAATTCGAAACTTTCAATTATCTTTACAACTTGCTTCTGCAATTCATTTAGAAATAAGTGACAAAAGGTGATACCTAGGTACTTATGTTGAAATTTTATTTCGAACTAAAAACGTAAGATTAGCTAGGTACATGACACTTTGACGTCAGGTGTATCTATTAGATATTTTTACTTTGAAACAATTAATCTTATTAGAAAATATAAAAATAGTGATAGCAAAATGAAACTAACTAACAAACTGCTGTTGTTAAAGTCTAATTATTGTTACTATAATAATAGCACGCAAATTTAGTAACAGACTTGTGAGTTAATAAATTATGTGGAGGGGTATGGTAACGGAACTGATGATCAAAGTCAGCTAACAACTTATTTTAAATACAATCATTACGTGATTAGAATTAGACAAAGGACTAGACATGGCGACCAGTGAAGCGAACTACAATCGTTTAGCCTCACCTCTCCTGGCTACGGTACCAACTTCCGCAATCTGCGATTTCCAGTCCAGTCAAAACAGCAAAAACAGCTGATAGCGTCTTCATTGAATTAAGCTTTAGGAAATTATTACTAGTATTTACTAAAAAAGATAATGTAAATAAATAAATATCATGGGACACTTCACACCAATTAACCTAGCCCCAAACTAAGCAATTAAAGCATATAATATGGATACTAGGCAACAGATAAACATACTTACACAGAAAAATACATACTTAAATACATCGCCCCTTTTTTTTCTCATTTTAAAATTCAACCAGATAGTGTTTTATTTAAAGTTCAATTTGGAAATGTGAATTTATAAAATTGTTTCACTTTAGTACCTATTAAAGGTGCGACATATTAAACATCCAAGACTTTGTTTTCGGGTTTCGTTTATTCATAAAAATAACTGCCCCGGCCGGGAATCGAACCGTTTCGTAGTCAGGTTCTCTAACCACTTGGCCATCCGGTCGCCAATGTATAGGCGGTGGTGATCTCTTACCATCAGGGGACCCACTTGCTCGTTTGCCATCCAGTCAAATAAAAAAAAAAAAAAATTATTGGTAGCAGAAGGCTGAGAGCGGTGTCGATGTGTTCCGGACCAACTCTTAGTGCCATTAGGTACCTCGACTCGGTTGAGAGATTTCATAGGACAACCTTAGATTTTCCGTATAGTATCACGACAGAGTAATGTTGATGACAGCATTGACAGCAAGCGGAGGCCCGGAGCTGCGCGCGGCGGATGCGGCGGAGCGCGGCGCCCGCGCCCTGCCGCCGGAGCCGCGCCGCTCCTCTCTCCAAGTGATGTAATCTGTCGCCGCGAGCGCAAGGTCGAGTCTTTATTGCACACTTTGTCAGCGGAACCGGTTCTTTTGTACATACTTTGACGTTTTTCTGCGTAGTTTCATTGAATGGTTTCCGATCGCAAGGTGTACTAGGTATAAATTACAACACATAATTTTATTTTATTCTCAGTTGTAACTTGTAATTTTTTAGTAATATTTTAGGGTTTAAATAAAGTCTAACATATTCATTAATCCTTAAACTTTTACTTCTAAGTATAACGGATAGGTAAATAATGGATGCGATTCTACGCGCACGTCGGCTAAATTGTCTAAATCTAAATTTTCTAAATTTTAATTGACATTTAGACGGCTGATTTAACAAGTGCTATTCCAGAAAGTCACGCTGACCGGCTAGATAGATCGGCTAAAATAAGAAACGTCAGATTAAATTAGCGTTGTCATTTGATTATGACAGGTGCTCATAGAATAGCAAAGTGATTTAGCGACGTCTAAATAAAATTAGGAATTTTAGCGGCCGCTGTAGAATCGGGTCCATTATAAAGGTAAACTTGTGATTTTTTAAGTAATTCATGAGTGAATCACAAAAACCGGATAAGTGCGAGTAGGACTCGCGCACTAACGGTTCCGTACAAAGTTTTAACTATGTTGAAATATAGTTTGCTCGGCCGTATACCTACACATAGCACATATATGTACATAAATATAGGTATGTAATAATAAACATTATCACTATTATTCGAGTTTATAGGAACATGGGAAGTTAAAAATTCTCCGAAAGAATTTTTTGTAAAAGATACTCACTGGTGGTTTTTCTTTTTAAAACAAACAAATATATATATTTATCTGAATACACAAAGACGTCTAAACAGTGATGCCCGCTTGATGGGTTGGAATGAAAAAAGAAAATGTTTGTTCCTTTCTTTAAAAAACATTTAAAATTAGGTATTATTTAGGGCTCGACCAGTTTGGCCGTAAAACCTACGTTGCTGACGACGGATGGGCAGACTGACAAGTGAGTTACAACAATAGGGTTTCGTTTGTCACAATTCGGGTATGGAACCCTAAAAAGAACACAGCAAAAGTTACATTATAAAAACATTTATTAAAGCGATTCATTTGTTTTGTAAAAGGAGCTTGCGACTTATATGTAAGTCATTATTCTGTAATCGTTATAATACATATACTCGACTCGTACCTGTTGTGTTTTATAAAATAGTTATCTTCAACCTATGATGCTGATGATATCATTTTGTTCACACACCACACCGACGTTTTATTGACAATAAGACCGATATAGCTTTAACAATGTCATTCTTCAATATTTGTAATAAGTGTAAGCATTTTTATTGATAGAATAATAAAAATATAATGTATTTAATTTGTGTTTAGGATTATATCGTTGAGAAGTCCAGAAAGTTTTTCCGTGTCCAGGAAAAACTGGGTAGTATCATCAGAGTCTTCGGATGACATTTCCTGATAAAGGGCATATTCGTTACCATTTGCAGTCCACGTCTCATTATCGTATAAAACAAGAGAATCATACGGGATTTCTGTGTAAGAAGCCCATGTGTCATCAAAGTCGACATATATATTTTCCGATGTCGAGTTTATATCTTCAACATATAAAATTAGATCATTATCAGTGTAGTTACCTTCAGGAGGTGTATTTTCATCAATGTGACTTTCTTGGATTAAATAATTTAAAATACCTTGCGCTTCATTTGTCGTCGTGTTTCCAATACCATAAACTATGTTGGAAATGGAATCATTAACGTTTTCGGAAAGTAATGTTTTTGGTGATTTTAAGATTGTACTGTCAGCATTGTCCGCCACTGAAACAGAATCGGCTATGGGTCCAACATTATCCAAGACGCGATGTTCATTATCCACAGGATATTTTTTTGTTCCGTTTTTCTGTGGGTTGGTAAAATTTAGTTTAGAAATATTGTCTAAAGCAATTTTCGGTGTTTCTTTTGCCTTGTTTTTTTCTATCGCTGCCATGAGTGCGGGACTATCAGGAACCGAGGTCAAATTTTTCCTAACGTCTCCGGAATACTTAGATTCCGTTATCACCGTCACTTCTGGTTTACTAGGAATGTTTAAGTTATTATCATTACAGATCACTATTGAAGACGCTGGATTTTCAGTATCAACAAATATGAAATATTCATCGGAACATTCAGGAGTTGATTCCCATGTTATATATGAATCGTTAGGACTGTATACCCAATTATCTGTGTAATCATCCGTAAAAATAATAGAAGAATTACTACGTGAGCTCGTACATAATTGTAAAATATCATCGTTCGTTAAATTTCCATAATAATATCCCACTATTTGACCCTGAAAGGTATCCTGTTGATTTGAGTTTTCTGGAAAACTTAAGTTAACTGAATGAGAATGGTTGTTCAGAGTAGTTATTGAAGAGCTCGGTATGCTTGGTTGTTTTACATCCACCTTATTTTTCACAACGTCGTGTTTTAACAAAGATTTATTGGTATTGAGGTCATTATTGACAATATTTGTGTTTTCAAGGGTGACATTAGAAGGAGGTGGTACTAAGTCCGAGCTATTACTGGAAAATGAAATAGAATCAGTTATTGAATCCTTGTCATCCGAGTAAAATTTAGGACTTGGTGTAGATCGAATGGGTGTCGTGTAATCCATTATTTTTTCTTCTGTTTTATTTTCTACAGTGGAGCCAAAAGATAGCAACGGCGAAGTCGGTGTTGGTTTAATATCTGTTTCACTTAAGCGTAACTCTCCTTCTTTGTCTCTGTTGGGTATTGCTGTGGAGTGTGGTGTAGGTGTTTTCTCGGTTTGGGTATGTGAGATAAAACTATCAGCCAAAGTTTCCGAGTGAATCATTGAAGACGTAAAAACATCAGAAGGTGAAGCCGTTGTTACAGGAATTCTATCTAAATTTGAAAATATCATATCTAAATTTGTTGTTGATGGGATTGTTGCAGATTGCATCGGTGTTGTTTGATCCCTTAATTGTAGTTCAGGTATTTTTTCTGATGAGGAAATTAAAGACTGCAGCTTAGGAGTGGCACTGGACTCAGTATTCGTTTCAGATAGAGATGTCTCTCGTTCTTGAGTTTGCATGGATGCGATTGTTGTCGGAAGAGAGATAAAATTATCGGCTGATGCTAGTGATTGAGTTACCGGAGAAGTTAAAACATCAGAAGATGAAGCTGTTGAGGCGCCAATTTTATCGTAATCAGAATCTATCACATCTGAGCTTTTCATTGGTGACATTTTTGTGGACTGTATCGGTGTTGTGTAATCCTTTAATTGTTGCTCAGGTTTCTTTTCTGTTGAAGAAATGAAAGATACCAGCTCAGGAGTGGCAGTTGGCTCAATATTAGTATCAGAGCGAGATGCCTCCTGTTCTTGAGTTTGCATGGATGCGATTGTAGTCGGGAGAGAGACTAAATTATCGGCCGACTCTATTGATTGAGTTAATGGAGAAGTAAAAAGATCAGAAGGTGCAGCCGTTGAGGCGCCAATTTCATCTAAATCAGAATGTATCACATCTGGGCTTTTCATTGGTGACAATGTTGTAGACTTTATCGCTGTTGTGTAATCCTTTAATTGTTGCTCAGGTTTCTTTTCTGTAGAAGAAATGAAAGATACCAGCTCAGGAGTGGCAGTTGGTTCAATATTAGTATTCGACCGAGATGCCTCCCGTTCTTGAGTTTGCATGGACGCGAGTGTAGTTGGGAGAGAGATTACATTATCGGCCGACGCCATCGATTGAGTTACTGTAGAAGTAAAAAGATCAGAAGGAGAAGCCGTTGAGACACCTATTTCATTAAAATCAGAATGTATCATATCTGAGCTTTTCATTGGTGAAAGTGTTGTAGAATGCATCGGTGTTGTGTAATCCTTTAATTGTTGCTCAGGTTTCTTTTCTGTTGGAGAAATGAAAGATACCAGCTCAGGAGTGGCAGTTGGTTCAGTATTAGTATCAGACCGAGATGCCTCTCTTTCTTGAGTTTGCATAGATGCGATTGTAGTCGGGAGCGAGATTAAATTATCGGCCGAAGCTATTGATTGAGGTACTGGAGAAGTAAGAAGATCAGAAGGTGAAGCCGTCGAGACACCAATTTCATCAAAATCGAAATGTATCACATCTGAGCTTTTCATTGGTGATATAGTTGTAGGCTGTGTCGGTGTTGTGTGATCTCTTAATTCTTGCTCAGGTTTCTTTTCTGTTGAAGAAATCAAGAAAGATACCAGCTGAGGAGTGACAGTTGGTTCAAGATTAGTTTCCGGCAGAGCTGCCTCTTGTTCTTGAGTTCGCATAGACTTGATTGTAGTCGGGAGAAGTGTGAAGTTATCGGCCAACGCTATTGATTGAGTTATTGAAGAAGTGAAATTATCAAAAGGTAAAGTTGTTGTAGCGCCAATAATGTCGAAATCAGAATTTCTTAAATCAGAGTTTGTAACTGATGCAACTGTTGCAGGTATATTTGGTACCATAGGAGTAGCACTAGTTACAGGTGGGTCTAGCGATGAGGTTGACGCTGTCACAGGAACTGGGTATGCTTCTACTGTCGTTTTTGTGTAGGGCAGAACCTCACTGCGAATATCTGGAGCTGTATTATCAGGGGGAACAGTCGTAGGTGTGTTTAGATATATACCATCATGTCTTGATTTGTCTTCAATTGTTTTGGAAGTGAATTCTCCTAAATTACTGTGATCGATTTTGTCAGCGTTATGATTATTTAAACCTTTTATAATGTCATGTAGCGGAGAATTTTCATAACTTGGATATATAGATTTTGTATTTTTTTGCTCATTCTGATTTATTGGTGCATCAGTTTTGACATTGCGCGGTACTTCTGCATCCAATAATTGGCTCCAGTACTTTGGAATCCACATATCTCTAGCGCTAAGAGGATATTCGACCTCAGGAAAGAAGCTAGATTTTCTAAAGCAGTACGGTTGAGGCGGTGATTCACGGGCTAGGCCAGAGCTCTTGATCGGAAGTGGACCCTTGTCTCTCACGTCAAGATAATGTTTTTGTTTGGCTTCTCTTTTAAAATTTCGTGTTTGGAACTGAGTTTCAGATAATTTCTTTGGTTCATGTGGATAATCACAATAAAAACGATAGTAACGCCCTGCTTCATAATCGGAAGGTTCTTTTACATTAGGCAAATTTAAAACGTTGCTACTGTTCCCTTTAAGGATGTTGTTATAAGAGTTCTTTTTTAGTTTTCGGTTAGTTTTGAATTCCCTAATGCTATCAGTTTTCGGTGATGTAAGACTACTTATATGGCTTTTGACAGAACAGTGTGGTAGACTTCGTGGCATACAATGACTGCAAACTATCTGAAAACAAAACATTATGTTTGTGAATTTTGATATGTAGGTACTATTTTTAAATTAAACTGCGAATCGCTTTTATCTTGCTTACTCAATACTTTTAGGTGTATAGGTAAATGTATCGCTAAAGTTAGTACCAAAAATGGTAAACGTTCGAGTGCTCGACACGCTAATGCCCAAATATATGGCAATCGGTTGTCCTCATCCTGTATTGCTAATGATATAAAATTAAAGATTTCAACTATCGAGACAGACACGAGCACGCACGTGCCAACCTTATATAATATTAATTACCTACAGTATTTTGAATTAAGTCTTCTCAACGTGGCTCAAAACACGCTTCTACTGCGTAAATTGAGCTGCAGCACATACTAGTATATCATAAGCAGTGGTATTTAGCTTTAGTGTGGTTTGTTCTCAGGCAAAGGATCGTGGGTTCAAATCCTGGGTTTGCACTACTGTGTTTTTTAGAATTTATATGTGGAAACTACAGCCGAAACTCTCACTTGTGAGAAGAGGCCTGCCTAACAGTGGGACAAATATGGGCCGGGATGATGGTGATATATTTACTTATACACCGATAAGGTTATTTGCTAACCTGGACCTTTTAACAGGCACGATTAAGTATTAGAATGACAGGAGAATAAGTCTGATTTTTAACCGACTTCAAAAAAAGGAGGAGGTTATCAATTCGGTTGTATGTTTTTTTTTTTATTTTTTTTATTTTTTTTTATGTTTGTTACCTCAGAATTCCGTCATTTATGAACCGATTTGAAAAATTTTTTTTGCGTTCGTCTAGGAATGCTTTCAATTAGGTCCCATAAGTACCAAATCAGGATCTGATGATTGGATCCTAAGGAAATCGAGGGAACTCTTCAAATGTTGTAGGGACACCTATGGTAATTTTGATATATTTAGTAGTAACTCGTGCATTTGCTCTTGAAAATCATCATTTGGTAAAGTGGAACTGATGATGAAGACCACAGTTGACCATCGGAGTTACTACTCAATAACAAGTATTTCATGGGTTGAATTTCAATTGCTTTAACACAGTTGCTAAGCAATTTATGCTCCTCGGAACACATATGGTGAAATGAAATGGGTGGTGAAGCACCAGGACTCCTCAATAATGAACATCTCTGCATCGGAAATAGCAATTTTTCGTAAAAGGTGATGAGCAGTTGACATTAAACTATTGTATCTTAGATATTTACACTAAAAAGCGTGAAAAAAAAATTTTATAACAAAAAATAGAACCGACTACAAAAAACCATGAAAATAATTTTCTACCAGTCTGAAGTCGGTGCCTCAGCACGAGCCAGCAGGAGTGGACCTATAATCGTCTACCTCACCTACAACCATACGAGTAAATGGCTTCAATCACTCCTGCTGGCTCGTGCTGAGGCACCGACTTCAGACTGGTAGAAAATTATTTTCATGGTTTTTTGTAGTCGGTTCTATTTTTTGTTATAAAATTTTTTAGGTTCACCTTTTGATATTGAGTTGATTGAGTTAATGTCACTTGAAACAGTCACTTGTGGAAAGTATTGTAAATCGTAAAAACAAGAAAATGGACCGTGGATCAACCGGGATCGCAAAAAGTATCCAATACAAAAAACGAATCTTCCATTGAGATCTTGATTACCTACTTGTGTTGAGCTGTGTTACAATAAATTTTCTTTAATGAATTATTTTCTGAAATAGCATATTTACAAAGATTTCCAATATCGTGAGTTATATGGTTAGTATTATATAATTTGAGTAATACATACTCGGCTACTGTTGATAGCTATCCTTATGGCGCCACCGTATTCCAATGTGAATGACGTTATGCTAATTTAACATTTAATTTTGTTTTGCGACTCGCAAATTGCGAGTGGATTTATTTACTATTATTTATTTTGTGTTTTTTGCTAACTACTTGCAAATGCGACTGTCCGCCTAATTTTTTTGTTTATAAGTGACTGCTGACCATGCGAATTGTATAATTTTCATATCTATTACCTACCTATGTAGAGTCAACCAATGCATTCTTCTAAGTAATTTTACATGATGCGAAGAAGAATTTATTGTAAAGTGAAATGGGTATTCAATGGCCCAGTAGTCAATTTGGTTGCCTGTATATAGAGTTACGACTGCCGCAAAACGAATTCAGGCAAACAATGTGACTGCAATATGTTTATTATTTAAAATTGCTTTTTGCTCTCGCGAATGTTTCGTTGTAGATACTTAAAATGTGCGTACGTTCATCAGATTAGTTAAATAAATCGGTATACAATTCATGGTACGTTTATGGTACAACAAGGCTTCGATGGTAATAGAAGAGATTCTAAGAATAAAAGTATGTTCCTACGATAAAATTGTTTTAAGTGTTTCTTGATTTTGATTTTAAATGGCTCAAGATTGAAAACCTGTTGATTCAGATAATAATGTTAGTTAATTAGAACTACAAACGTACGTTCGACGAATACTCCTCATATCTCGGTAATATATGCTAAATAAAGTACCGATGCTGAATGACCTTATAAATAAAATGTATCTAGAATTCGGTAAGACTAAACTAAGTAACAGTAACACTCGCAGAATTGTTGATCGAAGCTCGCAGATGTTTAAAATGAAACCTGTCATTTAATTTTTTGTTTAGGCAAGTCAACCTTGCGTCGAGATCTTTGAAACACAGCTCAACACAATTTCACCATTAAGTTGTTAGCCGATTAAGTACATTCGAAGTACATTGCATGAATTATGAAATGAAACAACAAATATTTTGAAATTCATCTCACCTGTGCCGCAATCACAGCCACCGTGGCTAACGCAACCTTTTCGCGAAGCCCCATGCTTCCGTTACTATTATATAGTGTGGCGTGCCGCTATATAATAGACTGTTTTTAAATATCGCACTTGTATAGAGTATGCGTGATGATCATTGCATTAACTTTTCCAGCTTATCTCAATAAATGTGTTGTAAATTACTGATTAATAATGATAACTTTTGATTCTACATAAAATGTTAAGTAAATCTTTTAAAATCTGTTTTTGTATCCACACATTTGTAATATTTTCGATTTAATAGGAAGCCTTTGCCATTGCTCAAGATCGAATGTTTTATTTTTTTTTCTTGAGCCTCTTACAATCTATGGATAGGATAATAATTAAATCAAAATGCCATGCGTGTCATATTAATAAAAAAATACGTTTAATATAAAGAAGTGTGTGACCGTTACAATAAAGATATGATATGGTGAATCGCTTCACTTAATATCTAGCAAAATTAATTTGCCGTATCTATGGTTTCCAAAGAAATATTTTCAATCACAATGGATCGACCCACATCTTGGTTTTTTAATGGCAAGAAATCATCGTGAATAATTTCAACACCTGCAACAGAATTTTCAGTCGTTGGTTTGGGTACGGTTGTCTCTAATGCAATAACGCTTACTGCATCCAAGTCGGCAGCTTCATGTACATCTGTATTCAAATCTTCTTGAAAATCCCCTGCGCTGATGTCACTGGTATATGTACTATTAGAAGGCGCAAATGTTTTATCTTGATATATTTCGTATGCAGTTAGATTCCTTAATGGATTGTCAATAATGTTAACGATATCTGAGTTGGCCGTTGAATAATTTTCCGGGGATAAAGTGATAGTAGAATTATCGTTATTTGAATTTTCTATAGCTTCTGCCGCATTCTCAACAACTGGGTATGAAGGGTTACTAAATAAAGGTTCAGTAACGTCTTCATGATTGGCGCTGTCGAAAGGTTCCACACAGCTAATTATTTCAGTACCTTCACTGTCACAATTTCTTTTCTCCGTAGTGGTGAGACTGTCATCTAATTTCGCCAAAGATATTGTATCTAAAGCGTTGTTTTCACTTGAACTAGAATTGTTTTCGGATTGTAGACCAATCTCACTTGTAGCTGGATGGCTGAAGACAACCTATAAAAAAAGCACGTTTAATATTTAGAAGATATTTTTTAGTAATGATTGTGATTTTATGAATGATATATAATTATTTTTTATTAATATTAAAATTGGATTGGGAGAACGCCTTCATCGGTCTGGTACAACAGGAATAAAGCAGGATTATTTTTTCCCAGCAGTAAAATACTCTCTAGATTAATATGATTGTTATGCAGTTATAATTATTTCAACACTATTAGGTTTAGTCATGAAATCTGTTATAACCTTTATAGTAGTAGGTACCTTTGAGGTTGATAATTGCTTAGTGTTTTTAACGTTAAGTATTTTAGGTATGCGCTCACAAATCAGTGACTGACCAGAAACAGGAAATCGATAATTTGAATATTTAGATATTTCTATACTTCATTATTCTTAATCCTTAACTGAAACGATTTGTGAAGGTTTAAAGGCTAACTTACTTTTAACACAAATAGGAAGGTGAAACTGTACTCTAACTTCATGGTTAAAGAATATGTACCTATATTTATTATTTCTACACAAAGACTAAATAAGTGCAGGGTTAGATTATTTGTGAAGAAAGTGGAAGGATCCGTGATTATATACAGAAAATTCTTTGGCAAGTATTGCCATGTTTAAAAGTATTGGCTCATACAACGTGTGAAATGCATTAACACACTATAAACGCTGTTTATCATCAAAAATGTTGCATCGTATCACTATCGTTATCATTTTCACGAGGCACTAATGTTATGCATACCTAAGCGGTATTTAACGTAACATGATTAGGTAAAAGTAAATTTCATTAAGGTGTATTTTTTTCTTTATTATGGTATATTTAGGTATGGTACTTATTAATAACTAGTTATCGATTGTTTCTCGTCCACCAACACCACCAACGAGATGGACGGATGACCTGAGGCCGAATTGCCTAACGTTTCTGATGCTCGCGATCGCAATCAAATGACAAACTTCGCAAAGAAAAACTGTAATTTTATTGCGATCGCGAGTATCAGAAACGTTAGGCAATACGGCCTCTGGTTAAAACGGTGGATGCAAGCTGCTGCCAACCGAAGCAACTGAAGGTCTATAAGGAAGTCCTATGCCCAACAGTGAACGTCCTGCGGCTGAGATGATATCGATTCTCAAAATTTACAATATCAGGAAACTAAAATTAAATGATTAAAATTATATGCTGGCCAAGACATAAGTTTAGTTGACTCTAGACAAACAGAGTTTGGACTAATAACGTTAGAAATTTAATTTAGCTGTAGTCTACTTCTAAACAAAATCAAAATAAGTTATAAGTAGGTAACTCAGACAATATTACGATAATATTTAGGTGTTTTCACGTCACCATGTGTAAAGTACCTATAGGTTTCACCCAATGTTTCGCCATTGCTAAATGGCGTGCAGAAAGCTGTTGCCCGCAACTTCGTCTGCAAGGAATTCGTTTATATATCCTGCAGGAACTATGCAATTTTCTGGGATAAAAGGTGTCCTATGAATTAATTTAGTTAAGTAATAAATTATTTGTGTGCTAAATTTCATCCAAATACGTTGAGTGTTTATTGCGTGATTGAGTAAGACATACTTATCAAAATGTCCGAATTTCCTCATTGATAATATTTACGAGTAGTGGAATAACATTTCTTATCTTCAGAGTTGAAAATGACAACTATTTAAGTCCACCATGAAACCATGATCATGTGGACGCAATATCTACGTCGAGCGATACCTATACAGGGTGAAATTTAGGACGTAATACAAAATTAGTGTTCCATGCTCAGTTATTGCTGGGCAATATATAATGCATTAACTCTTTTGTTTAAATTAGTCTGATGAAATTTCCGGTTTCCATACATTATTCATGATTTCGTATTTCAAAAATGTATAGAAACCTCATTTTTTCAGACTTATTTCAACAAAAGACTACGTGCACTGCATTACATAGCCCAGCATTAACTGAGCAAGAAACGCTAATTTTGTATTACGTCCTAAATTTCACCCTGTAGACTGTAGTCTTGTATTATGTTGTTTTACATGTAATTACAAAACACATTAGTTATTTATAACGTTATTTTAGAGGTCGAAACAAATCTTAAGTATTAAATGTATTTTATTCTACTTAAGATAAAAAAAATATAAGTACAATAAGTATAAGTGTTATAAACAATTTCCCGGGAATGGTCGGAATGTCAGGCATATTTCAGGAGCATAATCATGTTCGCTTGCTGGTTGCTGGAGCGAGATGCTAGCGTCGGCGGAGCTGCTCGCTGCCGCCTGCGCGCCGGCGCCGTACGGATAGAATGTTGCGGACGACGGCGTTAGATACGGCGAAGGCAATATGGATTCGTAGTCATCTCCGAAGTCCATATAATTGTTAAAAGGATCTATGCCACTGTCGGAATCAGTGCCTTTACTGCTGCTAGGTTTTTTTCCCGAGTTTTTTCTGTTTTCAAGTATATTATTAATGAGCAGATACAGAATTTTATCTAAGTCTTCGTCATCATCATCATCCTCACAAGGCGCAGTTTTCTTAGGAATGCAAGGTTGCGTGGGAGGAAGTGGCGTAGGCGGGCAGGGCTGGAGGGGCTGCAATGGCGGCAGGGGCTGCAATGGCGGGCACGGAGGCGAGGGCGGGCATGGAGGCGAGGGCGGGCAAGGCAGCAGAGGTTGTGATGAGAACAAGGGCTGGCAAGGCGTAATGAGCGGCTTTATGACTGCTGGCACGATGCACTGGCCGATGGGGATGATGGGCCCAGTTGGGGTGATAGTGGTCGGGCCGCACGGTCGCGGTGCTAATGTTAGCTGACTGTGACCCTAGATAACAGAATAACAAACTGATTTATTAAAAAAAATAACAATATGTTCATTAGGTACACTTTTATGATCAAAATACTGCCTTTTTAATTTTTTTACGAATGTTTTTTAGGAATCATCTCAATCAAATGTTGTAACGTAAAATTTATAAATAGTAAAATAATGACTAATGTATAATGTATAATGTTCACATAATGGTGAAAAACTTAATCAATTTCCCTTTTGCATGTACCTATTTGTGCGTATCCATATAAACAAGATGACGTTCCATGTTCGAAATATGACTTGAGTTCCATATTAGTACAGTACCTACGGTACGTACAGCGTATTGCTCTACTCTACTACATACACGCAGGGTCTCTCTTAAGCTTTTTACCTGTAAATCAGTCGAAATTTACAAGAAACGTAAACATTGATCTTTTTACCTGGGTTATGAACAGAGATGTAGTCATAACAAGTAACCGTAATGACACCATTTTGATATATCGGCTTTGACCTAATAAGAACTGAAGCACTAGTTTATATACAAAAATATTTCAAAAGAAAAATCGGTTACTGGGTAATTTTGTAATTGGATCTTGGGTAGGTTTGAGCACGTAATGTTTTTGTGAAAGACTTGATTGCAAGTGGATATGTGCCAGCAATAGATATCGTTTGTGTAACAGTCCTTTTTCCAGTTCTCCCAGGCCACTTATTAAACACGTTCCGCCCGCCAACACTTTTTTCTACAAGTTTCATCTTGCGTATCAGTCTGTACGCATCATTCATGACATTTGAGTATTTCGAATAAAACAAATCACGTACTGTACCGGATTACATTACAAATCTTCAATTTATTTATCGCATCCCTATTGCGTGGGGGGCTAAAAAGCGTAACCTTTATTCTCTACAACTGACATGCACCTCTTTAGAGGCATGTTATAATGAGAAATATCGACAACATACCTTACACCGTTCTCGTTCATTTTCTCAAGTAAAAGGGAAAAGGAGAAATCTAAAGTACTGACTAATAATAGAGAAGATAAGAGGCGGAGGCAGATGACGACCCCCATGGAACCAGAGTTCTGTTCAGGGCAGGAAGGTACAGCCAATGCCCTCCTCTGGTTATGTATGACCCAGCTAACAAAAGTAACTGGGCCCTCTCAAGAGATAATATATATATAGAGATAATAATATATAGGGATAATATTGATATTATTAGATATTAGTATTACTTAGTAGTTGAAAATTATATTCGAATAATAATTGTAGCATTGCATTTCATCATTTTCCAATGCTATTTTCACGGATGTGATTTCAACGCCTCCTGGAACATTCAACTGAAATCATGTACATCTAGTCAAGGCTCAAATGACTTTTTTAAATCATTTATCGAAAATCACATTCGCCATCGTTGTAACTCAACAATAATGTACTGTTGGCACACAGTTTTGGAGTTTATTATCATTTGAAAAGCAATTATGTACATAAAACAAAATATCTTTGGAACTGCTCAACTGATTCTAAAAGGTCTCCCACTAATATAGTCTTTTACTTATTGTTAGTTTCAGTCCCTTATTATGAACAAAAACTACTTATCATCTTACTTATCTTTATATACCATTGTGAGAGTTGCGGGAAACGTGGATGCAAGTAGCTGATGGTGATGATGAGATGAGTTATCATCCCCGGTAAGTGTAGAGTTCCAGTGGATTGCAAACAAAGTTATGGGCAACAGCTAGTATTCCATGTTATTCTTTTTCCAAACAATAGTTATACTTAGTTTAGAAAGTGAACGAAACATTTACAGCTTAGAAAGGTGAAATTAGAAAATAATGTACAATAAATAAAAACAATATAATGTAATTAGACATATATATGCTCGCCTTTGTTCACCTCTCTGTGTTTATGTATTTTTATTTTTATGTGCAATAAAGAGTTTACATATATACATATAATACCAAGACCGTAATAGCAACATGTCAGGCAAAAATATTATTATATTCTTTGTATCGAAAAGTGAGACTATGCTGTGCCCTACTAGCACGTTTTGGTAACCAACCGTCGCCGTCGCCTGTCATGTATGCGTTTGACATTCCTTTTGTCACTCCGTCTGACACATTCCTATTACGGTCATGGTGTGATACGGTGTAATGTTAAGAGCGTTTACCTGCTGAGCTCATACCTGATGAATTCATTCAATTTTTATGGAATAATCGAGAAAAACTAAGGAAAATGCAACGTTGCCAGCTCTTAATGTGCTAATGTGTAGAGAGGTAGAGACCTTAATGCTGGGGGGGCGAACTTAGTAAGCCGTGCGAAAATTTCTACAACTATGATCTCAAATTCTTAGACACCGAATATCCTTTTACACGTCTTATCACTTAGCAAGAGCACTACAGGCACATATAGCGCATTGTTTTATTTAATTACACACCTTTTGCAGTTAAAGTTGTAGTTAGGTTTAAAATAAAACCATGTTAACGGTACAAAATATACAAAATATTTATTTACATGGGTAAAAAAAATCACTTGGTGTCGTAATATTCGTCAGAGTAATCGGACATTTCATCGCTGTAGTTTTCTTCTTCAGAATTGTCTTCTTGTAGACGGTCATAGTTGTCCACATGCCACGCATGTAACCGCTCCTTCGTGTCCGGCTTTGAGTTAATTTCAACTGAGTTGTCTTTGAATCGCTTATACATTTTATCTGGCTTGCATTTATTACAACGGTGATATTTTTCACACTCGCAACATTCGTTGTTTCTCTCGTATAGAAGGCTTATTAGTAATGGCAGCAAAGCTTTTACACTCGATGGCTTCGAGTTCCGATTTGGATAATGATTCATAATTGGAGTTGAAGGATCTTCAACATTATAACTTTGTGACAATAGATGGGATAACAAGAGAGAAGTTAACGAATGCCGACTTTGAACTGTATTATCCGGTACCGGCGTCAGTGGTTGTGTGGGCAGCGCCGGGGGCGGCGTCTGCGCGTATAATAATTTTGCTTGATTTTGGGCATTTGTTGGTGGAATAAGAAATGATGCCATAGTCTGTGGCGATCCATGTTTTTGAGGAAGAGAAGCGGAGGCTTGTAGTTGAACAGTGTTGGGTACAAATTTAACTGAAGATATTATCGGTTGAGCACTTGCCAGGAGTGAGGTTTGAGTAGGCGATGGAGCGATAGGTGGAGATCCAAAACTAATGTAGAGCGGTGATTTCGATGGTGAACCTGCATTAATATCGGCATATCTGATAGGCGTTTGAGCTGTAGCATTCAAGCGCTCGATAGTAGGATTAGCACTTATGAATACAGAACGAAAATTTCCTTGCGATGAGTGAGGTGCTTGACCATTACCATTAACCATAGATAATGCTGGCGAAGGTAAAGGTGCATTAAAGGCTTGATTCCTCACGAACTTTATATTCGAAATAGTGTTCCCATTCACTATTGTCTTTGTATTATTTTCATTGGGAGTATTAAAATTTGCGCCATTTAAATACTGCACGTTTCTTGTGTTGCCATTATGATCAGCGGTGATCGCAGTGTCTGTATTAGTTTTATGAGATTGCTGTTGTAAAACTGAAATTTTATTGAATTCCGCGCTGAAGTTATTTCCTGCGTTCAATTGTCCAAAACTGATCTGAAAAATACATGATAAAAAATAAATTGAGTATCGCTAGAATGTTTACGAGTAATTTAACTGTGCGTAATAGAGTATGTAACTGTCCCCATGTTGAGTAACCTATGCCTACCCACTGTACCCATTGAACTTGGGAAATAATAGTAATAATTTACTGTGCACCGACATTATTTAGGTACTCACATTGCAATATATTTGATAGTCTCATTTATGGAAAGTCAATACATTTACATTAATACAAGTAAGTAAATTGGTGTATCAAGAACACTATGTTCAAAATCAAACGGCTGATGTGAGTTCTTAAAAATACAGTTTTTTCCAGCGCAGTACAATAGTTTATGTCCTAATCTCTGAATTACGTAGGTGTGTGTGATTTCTACTCACAACTTACGGATCACCTATGAAATTAATCAATCCTTTAGAACGTTTTTACAGAAATTATACGGGCAGAAAGTCATTAATGACATTTACTGTGAGAATATTCCATGTCATCTTACGTTTCATTGGTTTCTCTCCACGACATGTCTTATCAAGTAAGGCGTACTTAACTTTTTTAAATAATTTATATCAGTAAAAGTAAACAAGCCCAAAAAGTTAAATCCCAAGTAGACAGCTCGAAGAACTAATATAGATGTTACTAGCGAACAATGAGGAGGAGAGTCGACCTTAAATGAAAGAGACTGAGCTGGGCCAAGAGAAAGAGAATATAAGTTAACAAACCTGTTGATGAACAGAGAATATGAGAGTGATCAGGATTACAGAGCGCGCCATCACGGGAAACTGCGGAGTTGCTCTTTGCGCTGTTCTATATAGGAGGCGCCGGCGCAGCGCGCGTATCGCATCTACAGATTTGACACAACTCAGAGACCTTATCACTTCGTTTTATTTCTTCTTATTTTCATCTTTTGTCACGTTTCCAATACATGGAAATGTGGTAATCGTTACGCAAGGGCTTAACGATTACTAAGCACTTACATGTATATACAGTGAAGGTGATGAAAATCATCGGCAATAATAAGCAGTTACTATGTCTATGCTAAAGATACTAATAAAAAGATATATAAATGCTAAAGATATATATACACGTTATCTGCAAGATGAGATGTTAATTATGTGCAAGCTTTTCTAATTTTGAAAGTGAATATTTTATTCATAAACCATAAATAAAGCATAAATATGTACTTACTTATCTACTAAAAATAAAAATATAATCTGTGGACTGTGTGTTTCTGGTTTTAAGGGAGGACAAGAAAAACAAGTGTTTACAGTTCGATATCAACATTTCGGCTTCCTATTTAAATTCTGTGCCTCCTGTGATCACTGATACAACTCGACTTGTACCCTTTTGTGTGTTTTTATTTAGAAGTAATGAGAAAAAAATAACGAATTTTTGGGTCTATCTCACGTACTTATAGGTGCTATAGTTTCGGAGATAATTTTGTGAAAAGTGATACAAGTAGCACAAAAAAATCGTGCACATTGATATATATCAAGTTGTAACCCCTTTATGTAATTGCTCTAAAGGCTATTTTCGTGTATTGTGGTATAAATGAAATTGAACCTATTTTCACATTTTATATTTCGGTATTTTTTTCGGAAATATTGATATATCTACAGTTATACCACTTTTGACCGACTTTCCTAAAACCAGACCAGGGTACAACTCAACATGTACATACCAATGCGAGATAAATTTGTTATATATTTTTTTGTGATAAGTGATACATCTCGTCTTGAATCACTATTTACAAATACCTTGTTAAGTGTAAAGGTATACAAATTGAATTATATCTAAAAACCAAACTTATCCCATAAGATATTAATGCAATAACAGTTGTGTTAAGTGATACAAGTATTACAAGTGCGAGCATAAAGAGTGTGGTGGGAGGGCGCGAGGATGACGTGACGCGGGATCAGGGGTGCGCGGGACCTGCTCGCCTCAGTGTCGCTGCAAACTGATACACCTAAGTTACTTTTCTTTTTGCAAACTGATATAAGTTAGGTATTTTTTTTTGTAACAGGATACAAAGTAAAAAAAAATGTTTTTTTCAAAGTTTTTTTTTTCAGGGGTGTTCTAATTTACTTCAGCAACATTGAGCTGGGAACATACAACGCTGAATTATAGGATTTTACAAGTTTATGTATATCATATCAGTTTACACCAAGAGATATTATGGGTGCTCCAGGGGTGTACCATGATATAACTGAACTTGTATCATCTAACACATATTATTTACTCATATTAGACATTTCAAAAGGTACAACTCACAGGTTTTTCGCGATTTTCTTCGAACTTACAATATTTACCGAAAAACACTAAATGCACGTTTATAGATTATATTTTTATGAATAAAAAAAAGTGCTTCGGTAAATGCTAGCCCCCTTGGCTCACAAACCAGAATTTTTTAAATCTTGTTTTTACTCTCCTGTAAAATGACGATTTTACACTTGTATCACTTATCACAGGAGGCACAGAATTGAAAGCGTAACAGCAGAGATATGTCTTGATTTTTCCTCTCGTATAAATATTGCTCAACCACTGTTGGTAAACGATATAATGTTCACATTTGCCTTTCGACGTGAACTCACTTCTATAAACATAAAATGTTATTTGTACACATGCGAAATATGAAAAGTACGTAATATGAAAAAAATAAATGATTATTAAAATTGTGACCACGCATTATTTTAAAATGGCATAATGATGATATTTATTTATCAAAACGAGTAAAATGTATGAGATCGAATCGATGGAGCTCTGCTTCGTCGTGCTTCTGCTCTGCATAGCGTCTTGCCTCTACTTTCCTAACCATTTCAAAATACGAGTACTTAGGTCTCAATGCAACACACATTCATTTGCTCGCTAAGATTTAGATATTCTTTGAATATTAAAATAGCGATCACCTATACTCTATCATATTGTATTTCCTTAATTGATGCTCATTTTATTTTTTAACCGACTTCAAAAAAGGAGGAGGTTATCTATTCGGTTGTATTTTTATAATGTTTGTTACCTCAGAACTCCGTCATTTATGAACCGATTTGAATTTTTTTTGCGTTCGTCTAGGAATGCCTTCAATTCCCCTGCAATACCCCTGGTGCTTGCAGATGTCTATGGGCGGTGGTGATCTCTTACCACCAGGAGACTCGCTTGCTCGTTTGCCTTCCAGTCGCATAAAAAAAAATTTGGTCCCATAAGCACCAAACTAGGATCTAATGATCGGATCTTAAGGAAATCGAGGGAACTCTTCAAATACTTACATCTATGATAATTTGGATATATTTAGCAGTAACTCGTGCATTAGCTCTTGAAAATCATAATTTGTTGAAGTGAAACTGATGATGAAGACCACATTTGACCAACAGAGCTACTACACTCAATAACAAGTACTTCACGGGTTGTATTTCAATTACTTTAAAACAGTTGCTAAGCAATTTAGGCTCATCGTAATGCATATGGTAAAATGGAACGGGTGGTGAAACACCAGGACTCCTCAATAATGAACGACTCTGCATCAGAAAAAGCAATCTTTCGTAAAAGATGTCGAGCAGTTGACATTAAACTCTTATCTTAAATTGTTTAGACTAAAAAGCGTGAAAAAAAAATTATAACAAAAAATTAAACTGACTAAATTTTTGTATCATTTAAATGGTTTTCCACCAGTCTGAAGTCGGTGCCTCAGCACGAGACAGCAGGAGTGATTGAAGTTTAAAATATTAGTAGGTATGTAGGTAAAGTAGACGACTATGGTCCACTCCTGCTGGCTCGTGCTGAGGCACCAACTTTAGACAGGTAGAAAATTATTTTAATGGTTTTTTTGTAGCCGGTTTAATTTTTTGTTATATTTTTTTTTAACTTAGTAATTAGTTTAATGGTAAGAAGAAGCCCTGTGTATGGAAATATTTTTCGACGATCATCAAGTGTATTTGTTCCCTGTTATGTTCTATCTCTTATGTTATGGTTCGATTGATGTAATTGGAAGTCAAAATTCTCCTTTAATTTATGATAAGTTTAATTTGTTGTAGTTCAAAGATGAAACGAACCAATCGTAGAATATAAAATACTTTTGGCGAGTTATGCACAAGCATATTCCGAAGTAGGTACAGAAGGACATACATCTTTTGATGTAGGTAGGTACGTCCTTAATATTTTACATAATGTATGTATGTATGTATGCTGAAAACCTTAGGGCTTTTTTATTTAGTAACCAGTAACTATATCAAGGATCGGCTATGTGGTGGCAAACAAACGTAGAACAACCAAATATTGAAACTCACTTTCACACTTATAATAAAAAAAAACCTTGCTAAGTTATCATCTTTGGTTATTAATTCTGAAGCGCTTAATAGCGTTCGTAATCCTGCATAATTTGTTTTTTCAATGTTTTTCTTGGGTGCTCTCTCCAATTAGTAAATAGGTACTGGACGGGGTAATCTTTTTATTTTATTTCTTTAGAGTTAAATATTTTAACTATTTTTTTAATTTGCATGCAGGCACTACTTCAGGTCTCTGACAAAATACAAGCTCTGCAGCTATCGTGTACATACTCGTACTCGTACCATGCAGTACTCATAGGTACATGCTGAGTCAGCGCTTATCACCCACGAAAAAACGGAGGAAGTTCTCAAGTCGACGCGTTTAGTTTATTCAATTTTAAATGCAATTGTTAGTAAGAAAAAAGTAAAACAGGAAATAATGGCAGCACATTTATTATACTCCTGAGAAGGGAAGCTTTTTTTTTCAACTATTAAAAGCAAAAATTAGGTACACAAGTCATTAGCATTACCAATAATTATGAATGTAGTAAGTCAATCATATTTTTTTTCAAATATCTCTATCTTGTATGATGTTCATGTTCGTAATCATCAGCTTCGACGTCGCAGTCACCCGTGTGAATGTTGATGATTTGGGTGGCCTGGCTGCTGGCCTTCCCGCTGGCCACTGAGGAGCCGGCAGTCGCGGCAGCGGCGGCTGTCGTCCTGTGGCCTCCCGAACCACCCTCTCGAAGCCTCTCGTCCAACGCCTCCTCGTTATACTTGTCATCAAATGTTTTGAAGTTAATAATCGGATTGTAGGTCGGGATCGGTATGGGGTAGGGCACTGGAATGTGCACGTTGTTGCTGCAGCCGCAGCCGCAGCAGCAACAACCGCAAGGCCGATTGCGTGCTGCCACCAGCAGCACAGCTAGTAGTACAGCTATGTCATCGACCTCATCGTCCACATATGCTGGCACCACGCCCCGCAACGCTGCCGGACCAACCACTTGTGCTACCTTACATTCCTGATCAAACCAATTAAATTTAAATAAAATAAATACATCATACCCCCTACATTTCTTAAATGAATGCCACTAGTATTACGTACCTCCATATTGAACATAAATGTCATGATTATTGCACAAGCGTGGACAGGTGCAAATTTCATATTTCTGTGGATGTACTAGTACGATGTAGCACGAGAATATGTCTATAAATAAAATTCTGCACTGAAAGTATTTTTTGCGCACCCGTGCTTAAATAATCAGATTGTTAACTCTTCATTGATAAGCATTATATAATTACATAAACATCTTCGAAAATGAGTTATAATATTGCCTTTCATAACACCATTGAGATATTTTTGTATTATTTATTTAATCTGCAACATTTAAACAAATTTAACAGTTTTACAATTCTTGTCAAAAAATTGTTGTTTATGAAGCTCCGTTTACAAGTGAACATAAAATTGCATACAAACTTAAGACTTTCTATTTTTTTATAATACTTCTGATTACTCACATAAGTTTATAGTAGACGTCCACCACCGAAAACTTAATTTATAAGACGTTCTTATGACATTTGGCACTTTGACTTTACAAGGTATTAATGAACTAAATTAAAAATATTTGCGCAGGTGATTGGGCAAGTATGACTGAATAGGTACTGCAGTAATAGTACATCCCATCAAAACATAAATGTGAAATGAGAGCTAGGTTCAATATTATGATATAAGTATGCCTTGATTGTTGACTTCAACGATAAAATAAATGAATTCTAAATGGGTGCTAAGTTCAATGGTCATTGGTTAGTTCTGAAATTTACTTATAACAATATAAAATATCATTTGTTCTTATAACTTTGAATAATTTATTGAAGCCTAAGGTCTGACTTGGCTATATAGTTCTCATATACAAATTATTATTAAGTACCTATTAAAACAGTCATTGAAGAGCCCTACGTTCAATGGCTAGTTTTTATCAGCAAGCCAAATTTTCGGAAAAATAAAATAAGAACAGCTTTACAACTTGCGAAGGCTATAATATAATTCGGATATAATATAATATAATTCGTACGGAGAATTCTATAATTTTCTTTCGAGATTAAAATAGAGTTGTTATTTACAATGACTACTGAGAAGGCATTGAAATACCGCTGGCTTGTCGATTGCAACACCTGCAACAGCATGAGGGGCGATCACTTTCGTCCTTGAGCATTGCCATCAGTATTAAGGGAAGAAACTTTCTTAATTTAGACTTGGACTTTTTTACTATGATAGATTGCCCAGGATTTAAACAACAACCTTTCACAGGAGGAACTATAAATCTACACCTAGGACAAATCGTACCACTCGCGTTGTACACGTTTGTTCTTTCTACAAAAGCAGTATCTGTAGGAAGTATATTATTGCTATGTTTTTCATTTTTAACTTGTACACATAAATTCTTTGAGTTGTAAATTCCTGGCCGAATTGCAGAAGACTGTACTTGTGAAAGTATTTGCGAAGAAGGATTCTCTAAAATCCCAGATGTCGGATTAGCTACACTATAATTATTTACGGATTGTTGCTTAAGTTGTATTAAAAAAGGAATAGATCTAATCGCGGGGAAATTCTCTGAAGTATGAATATGGGGAGAATTTAAAGCTACTGAAATAACGCCCGGTGGAATCAATGAGGGTGGGGTGTAAAAGGACTCCGCAGTACCACCGCATTTTACAGATGGCTGAGTTGAAGCTTGATCCAAGTCTGGATCGGACAATTTTGCTGGACTCGTACAGTATAGTGTGTTTGTTTCATCACCACGTCCTGTTTCACGCCTTGGTGTAAGTGGCTTATTCGGTTTTTCTAGTGAATCTCCTTTGAAACCAACAACTGCGAACGGATTGAAAATCAATTGTGGAACTGGAAGCCCTGGATGCACGTTGACGTTTTGCCATTTGTAGTCCTTCTCAAATAGCGCCCGGTCTTCCACTTCTTCAGTTGTTATCCTTTGGGCATACTATGTGAAATAGAATTAAATATCGTTGTTAAAATATAATTACATCAGTATAAATTGATTTAGATTACTAAGTGATAAACAAGGGCTTACAATAGAAACAGGCACCCCCAGGAGAAAAAATACAAACTGCTGCCACAAAAAGTCCATCTTTGACAAGTTAGCTCATTTTGAGGTGTATTAAGTACTTTCGAGTCTTTAACGCTTGCAAAACGTTATTAAATTATCTGCGCAGTTGTAATGTAATTTTATTGTTTTGTTTTGATAAAATTTATATAACCTTGCAAAAGTGTTTTCCACAAAACACTAAGGTAAATGCAGCTATCAACAGCCCACATTGATATATATTGATAACTTAGTAAAAATTTGTAAAATTTGCCATTGACAAAAATTTATCAATGGCTAACTCGTAATTCGCAATTTTTTCGATTCAGGTCAATTCTAGGTAATTTATTTGAATGTAACTTAATTGTTACATAATTAGGTGAAACACGAAGAAAATATAACTTTAAATAACGCATAAAATTACGTTGGTTATCAAAAAATCGTAAACTGGTGATGACGTGTCATGTTTTTTATCTTTCTCTTTTTAATGTTAGTTTGATATTCAAGTGACTTCAATTAACCATTGGGCTTTTTTACTGAAATTCATACAAAATTGTACTAGATACTGCCAACAACAAATAAAAAAAATTAAGGGGTCCTCATACAAGAAAATTGTTCTTTTTCGTTGTACCTAACTTCGTAACAGTTAATAGTAGGTACATTACTCCAGAGGCCGCGAAATAGAGGATTGCCGGCTGAGTAAGTTAAGTAGTTATAGATCTAGATCATACGAGGCCTATAATCCCGATTCGCGGGCGAGGCTTGCATAGTGCTTTTCTCAAATAAATTCAAGGAAATAATACTATGTCACTTGATGATGAACATGAAGTCACTCCACGAGTAACACTTATAAAATGTAAATATAAAAGGATAAATCGTACAAGTATTTGTTTTTTCTTCTATACCCGCCAAAATACTCTTTTTCAGCAATTTTTTTTGTTCGGGTTAATTTTTTGCCACCACTAGAGAGGATTATTTGTTAAAAAATGACGATACCTTATTAATTGATTATTTTAATAAATTATTAATTATTAACAATAAATGTCAATCCTTGTTTATTATATTGAATACCTACTACATACTTTTCCTTCCAGCAGGTTTAGAAAGAAGTTGTAGTGTCGTATCAAGTGCTCTATCATATTTCTCCTTCTGCAATTTATAGTCTCCAGCAAGATTATTTTATTACTAGCTTTTGCCCGTGGCTTCACTCGCGTGGAATTCGGTTATCGCGCGCTGTTCCCTCGAGAACTGCGCATTTTTCCAAAATAAAAAGTAGCCTATGTAACTTTCGTTCTGGCCCACTATCTCTATGCCAAAAATTACGTCGATCCGTTGCTCCGTTGTGGCGTGAAAGAAGGACAAACATACAAAAACACACACATTGACATTTAAAAATTATTATGGATTTTTTTATGAGAGATAGCGAAATCTGTTCTTACGAAACATCGCTTCGATTTTGGATTTAATAAAAATGGCATTTACATTTTTTGATTTAGCACCTTTCATACATAACCGGGAATCGAACCTTGTCAAAATCCCTGTAAAATATGTTATAAACTCTGCACATTTTTACTTGACTGCCCGAAGGAGGGTTATTTCTTTGTTATTGTCGATTGTGTGAATCACAAGTGAAAAGAAATGCATTTTGCAAGCTTTTATTTGACTTGCAATGTGGTATATGTAAGAGTAAAACCTTGCAAATTAAATTTGACGCACTTTCAGGAGTGAGATTGACTTCCAATTTGGCACAGTTATGTAAATCTGGTGACTGGTGGTGGTGGTGGTTATTACCTGGTAGTGACATCACAGTAGTCCGGGCAGGATCCTCTCCGCAGGACGGAACTCCTCAACGGTTAATGGAATCGACTTGAATTTTGGTATGGAAATGCAATTTAGTTAACAATGCAATTAAAGTCAACAATGACCTAAGCAACAAAAAGTTGGAAAACCCCCCAACTTTCTCACCTCAAAGTTCAATACCTATCTCAAAAACGGCTAAACCGATTTTGATAAAACATCTCTAAGAACCATCGCTAGAAAACCTGATTTTAAATCAAAAAAAACATTCTAATCGATCTACCCGTTTAAGAGCTAAGGTGCTACAGACAGACAGATACAAAGACACGCAAATACACAGACACTAGCGGTCAAACTTTACATAGGAACAAAAAATCTTCCGTTAAAGTCTCTAGTTAATCTTAATATTTAAAGATTTTTATTGAATCCAATTGAAAACCATAGTACCTACTAAGTTAGTCGTAAAGGCTGTTTATCAGCATTTTTTTATAAATTGATTATAAATATATAATTTTTTTTACATTTTTTTTTATATCTTTTTAAATTATGATTATTTTTTTACTATGTATTTTCATAACCACTAATTACTTAAATAAAGTGCTGATTGAAAATTAGCATTCATTGCAAAGTTACACCATCAGATCATGCATGGCCAGATTTTATCGTGTACTCACTTTATCTTGTGATTATTTTTTTATTTTTAATAAACGTTGAATTTTCCTCTAAGGCTTGTCTTATTCTCCTTTTATATTACCCAAGATTTTTCAGTTTTGAAGGCTTAGAAAGCTTTATGTTCTTTGCAAGGGACAACTTAATTGGATACTGATGTCCTTTGTAAAGTACATAGTGAAAAACTAGTAGAAAAAACCGAAGATTATTCTCTCTATTTTTCCTGAACATCTTAAGCTCTAAGCAATATAATTTGAAAGTTTCAAAAATATATTCCAATAAAAGTACCCCTGGTAAGCAGGAGGTTATATAAAATGATATTTTAAACAAAAGCTTATTGCTGTTAATGTCGGTGTCAGTACGTTTTTTCATGCTTACGTAAATTTTGGTAAATGACTGTGCTCGTCCATCAGTGAAATGTTCTTATTGACACAAAGAGATTTTGTTTCAAAAGGAATTATGTTTCACCACTGATGAGGATAATCCATTTTTTGAGCAATTAACTCGAGCAGTGCTTCGTTACAGTCAGAGCCTGGAAAAATATCCATCGCACAAATATTCTTATTCCTCATAGTTCATGGTGTACTTGCTCGTAGTCAAGAATTCCTACCGATGTTCCAGATTGCTAAAATTAAAAAAATGTTATAATGAATGTTCAAAACTGTCTTGATAATTTATTGAATTTACTATTTTAACGCCTCCCTCGCCAGCCCCCACACTCGTAACAAAAAATCTAAATCTTGACCATGATAGAACACTAAAAACGCATTTTATTGCTAAAAAACTATTGTCGTAGGTGGTATTATAAACACAAAGGCCTAATCGGAGTAGCGGTAATTGGGATGTCCCAATTTTTTACAAAGTATAATAAATCGAAAACCATTTGGAGAAATAGGCTTTGTGAAGCGTTTTCAGAAATCAGATTCCAAAAATATGATAATCTGAATTAAATAAATAAAATTTAAGTAATGACCTTCATTTGACCCCTGCAGTGTTACGTCACAAATGTAGGTCTAAAGGAAAGTCTACACTTTAAAGCAAATTGACAGTTTGAAATGTTGCTGTCCTGCTTATAATAGCAAAGAGTGACAAAGATGGAAATTTAATCACATGATGCGCATTCGGCTTTAAACAGTTGTCATTTTATCGTAAAGTCCGAAATGTATACGAGTATTACCAATGTATTTTCACAAATAAAAGTATTAAATAACTACGTTAAAAGTGAATATAAAAGAATTTAAATATCAGGTTTTAATAAAAAATATGTATTTACTATCACACCATTAAACAAAACTACGAATAATCGAAGCTAAAAGAAGAGAAATAAATGAAACTATTTGTCATGGTTCATTTAGGACCGTGCCGTGCTTGTATGATTGTTGACTGTCACTTGACTTTCAGTAATGCCACAGATTATGTTTTGTACAAACTGAATTTTTCTAGGCAATGGAACGTGGCTGTCGATTCGATTTGTGGCATTCGAAGATGGCGGATGTGGGCCATGTCCTATTTTGGTATTTCTGCTTCTTTGGCTAGTTGAAGTATAATTTTGATAGTGTTTTATGCGGCGATTAACCTTAACAGTGAACAGTGATCACAAAATTCGATATTGCTCTCGTGTCTGACATTTTTTAATGCGCAAGTTGTTTCCGCGTGGTTTTTGGAATTTTGCTATCAAGTTGCAAAAACTACAATCACCGTACTACGTGAAGAAGAATATATTTATCTTTTTTTAACTGACATTGGCCCAAGCCTTAAAGGCCGCCATTAAGGAGAATAATAATAACGTGGCTGTCTCACTGTGACGTCATCCAGCTTATTTCGTAAAAAAATTATAAAAAATTAAATGCTCATCCAAATTCAAAATCGATGAAAAAGGTATCTTAAAATATCCTATTCTTTCCAAAAATAAGATAAAAACTATAGGTTATTTTTTTTGGGACATCCCAATTGGCTTCTAGATTTACTATTATTATATGTTGCTGGTGTTACAGTTTATTGGTTTTACATTTTTTTTGTGGAACAAATTAAGTACAGTGTGATCGTTTCACTTCAAAGTATTCTGCTGGCATGTGCCGGAAAATTCGAGAAAAAAAAATGAAATTTCGTAAACAGCACCAATATGTAGGTAAGTATTTTTTGGGATGACTTAACATGATAAAAATAGCGGAAACGCAAATCGATAAACAATGTTCTATTTAATACAGTTTTAAATATCTCGTATAGATACAAATAGGTGTATTTATAGTTACTATGAATAATATAAATAAGAAGGTACTCAAATTATTTAATTTTAACATCTTTTATAGGCCGTTACGACATGTACCTATGAAATAGCTGAAATGGATGCAACATAATGACATTGGTAAACTAAATTGAATATTATTTTTTTTGTAATTAAAAGGATAAAAAAACAGGAAACATAATAGTTCCATGTCCGTCTATATCTGTGCCTCTGTCTACGACTTAAGTATATTAGTTCTGAGACACTGCTCACTAGAAAGCTATAATTTGGCATATGTTCAAGGTGTCCTCCCTCCTCTAGCTAAATTACTGTTCTTGGATAAAAAGTGAAATGAGGCCGTTTTTAACAAGGTGTCCCAAATGTTTTCCGAACGATTTCAGTAGGTGTTTGGGTTAGTTTGAGTGAATACCTTTGAGTAGGTTTTTCAGAATTTCTTAATTGTGATTAACGAATGTTTTCTTGCATCGGTCGATTTCCAAAGTGTACATTAAAGCTGTGACAAAATTCTTAACATTAACTAAGTTTTTAACCGACTCCAAAAAAGGAGAAGGTTATCGAATCGGTTGTATTTTTTGAATTAAAAATTCCAACAAAAACCTTTACAAGGATGATCAAGCCAGCTTATTCCAGTAGGTAATTTTAACAGCCGAGTACTCGACACACTAATGCCCAATGCTGAGACACACTGCTGAGATCTCTATTGCTAATGACATAAAATCAAAGATGTCAACTATTGGAACAGCAGGGCTACTACGAAATTCGAAAATCGAAGTTCGTATCGTACCGTCCCGCCCACGGATCCCGCCGAAGCTTATATTATTTAATACGAGAGTGAGAGGGACGGTAGGTACAATACGAACTTCGATTTTCGAATTTCGTAGTAGCTCTATTGACGAACTAAATTAAAACACTTTGATTGCAATGGTTTGAATATAATGAAAATAAAGGAATTAAAACAATTGGAAATGCTGGCATAACTAATCTGACAGAGTACAGTTGTGTCAGATGGAATGCACCAGATTTAATTATAGAATTAAAACTAAGAAGTCTTAAATTTTAAAAGAAAACTGTCACTTTACTACATAACCAGTAATTGTCGACCAAGAATTTGAGAATCAAAACTTAATATGTATTTAGTATTTTTCTCTATATTGTACGTGACCCGATACGCACTTGGCCGGTTTTTTCATTCCCAACCGGATCCGTTACCGCGCCAACTCGCGGCGCGGGCGCGTGTCGCTCGCCCTGACACTCGTGACAGTAATTACGGAAGCACATTTCCGAAAAGGAACTCGGCCTTTTATGTTCCCTTATGGGTTCCGAGTACACAGAGACAGACAGATTCGTCGTTGCTCGTTAAAGTATTGGAAACAACGTCTCAATATTTTGCTTTTATTAAGTAATTTATTGTTAGATTGTAACGATGCCGATGTTAACTGGCGAAAGTTCTGCTTACTTTGTCACTCGTATGTATCCACTGCACTGCTGCGAAATCATGTAAAGCCTTAATGGGCGCTGTGTAGGTAAAAACAAAATGCCGAGGTCACGAAAGAGCGCCTTTTGGGCTTGCGCAGGCGCCCTTTTGGCTGTTCCTCAACTCGTAACATCGAGGTTAAAATATCAACCCGGTAATTAACGGGTAGGTATACATAGATATTAATTTTGATTGTAGACTTTCTTAACTCCTTTGCTTAATTTTTTTTTTTCAAAGTATGTGAGTGTTTGGGTGTACAATAGACGGGTGCACTCGTGCGAAGCCAAGACGAGTTAGTCAAGGATATCTTCTAAATCGGATGCTATAAACATCTTGTTTTTTTACTACAAGTAGGTACAATAAAATCGATTTTTTTTCATAGATAGGTAAGTACTTCTACATTTTCTAATTTTAGGGACTTTAATCAACTTTTAATTTATTTGATTATTTAATAAAGAATAATTCACGACTTTGCAGGTGTAAGAAGTGGCCGAGAATAAATTAGGTATTCTATCGCGCATCTAAGTCACGTGCCGCACGTTTCATGTGTAAGGCTTCCACAGTACCTTACTTGATGAAATTTGAGCCAGTTTACACTTTTTTACAGAAATTCGTAGTCTAATGAATTGATGATGCCGGCTTGTTTTGACTTCATTCAAAATTCAACTGTTGCGCTATTGTACCTACCCTCTAATCGAAAAGAACTATTCTGAAGGAAGATACGACTTCATTTACAGGCCCAACTCATTTTACTCACTTCTTGTTAATTTTCACAGCATCTTTGTAAGCATTTATTAAAAAAAACATGCTATATATTTTATTCCAATCAAACAATATTATGCACTCGTTTTAACTTCTATTCAGATTGAAACACAAATTATTGTTTTTGATGCAGTTTGAACGAAATAGGTAAATGATTATGAACACTAGTTAAAACAGAGCAATGTATCAGTTATATCAAGCCATATCCTGGTTACAATCAGAAGATGGAATAAAATAGACCAGGGGTGGCCAACTTGATTAGACCCAAGGTCTACTGTTGCCTGTAGCCCTTCAAAATCTAAGTTTGCCAAAAGACTATAACAAAGTGAACAAAATCCTAAATATTTACCCAATGAATAACATAAAATGTAATAAAGCAAAGCACTGTTTCAGTGGCTCTGCACGCTGTCCTATGATGACACTGAATCACTTCTTCTATGAGCTATATTTGTTTTTGCTAGTTTTTATTTAACAAAGCTTGTATTAAGACTAATTCTTGGGTTTATATTCATATATAGGTGTATATACTTGGGAAAAACCGTCACAATCATAATAACTTATTACCTAATTGATAAAATTGTGACTGTATAGTAGGTATATTAGTATAAAATTTATACTATATAATAATATAATTCTGTATCCGCTAAATTTTAAAACAACTCCAGAGGGGAGGAGCGGAACCTCCTAATACAAGTATTGTCATACTTACCATGAGGGGCCGAACATAAATACTGTGTAACATTAGTTCATCATCATCATTATATCAGCCGAAAGACGTCCACTGCTGGACATAGGCCTCCCCCAAGGCTCTCCACTCAGACCGGTCATGTGCTTTTCGCATCCATCCACCGCGATCCCGCGATCTTAGCCAGGTTGTTGCTCCATCTATAAACATCTACTGTGTAACATTAATTGATACTGAATAAATATTTTTGATTTTTTGACTGTTTACTGATGAAACCCCGTGCGATCTGCCAATTAGGTACATACTTACTTCATGAAACCTTAAATGAAACAGCATAGTTCAGTATTTCTATTTTTGCCTTGCCACGGTCTGGGCTAATAGTCGCGATCGACCGGTTGGCCACCCCTGGAATAGATAGTGGGATGGGAATCGGTGTGAATGAGGAGAGCCGACAATGCACAAGTAATTCTACTCATTCTGTAGGTATTTATGTGGATCGTTTAAAGGAAAACAAACATTAAAATGAAAGTAAGAAGTTTATTGAAAATTAAATGGAATAAATAGGTACGTTAAAATGAGAAAGAAAACACAACTAGCACGCTACACGTACTCGTAGGCTCACCCGATCAAAACTCAAATATTTTTTACTCTTTCGCACGTCTCTCGATTCATTTCACAGAAGTCAGCAGTCATACGGTCCGCTCTTGTCCATCAAATCATTCGTCCTTAAATCCACCTGCATTTCTACATTTATGTGTGCAGCATTGTTTTATTGGCTTTCCATTAAGTTATTATTGCTCGTTTTCTCTCTATGTAAAAAAGTTAGGTATATAACAATAACTTCACCATTTTGTTGATCGTCTGCACTATTTAAAATCGGTAGCGCCTGTGCTTGCTACTCCCTATAGAGGAGGAGAAGATATTATCCTCCACAAATTTCAACAAGCGGGCGACTTATCCTTGCTAAGCTTTCTTCAATCAGATCATAATCGAGCCAAGTTTCCTGTCATTTCTTCTTAGTCGGCCGTAAGTACCTTGCCTTTCAGAAACCTCAGTGGCATTCGAAATCAATTTCCTCGTATTGTTCCCCCATGACGTCTAAAACCATGCATGCTAAGTTAAATCTCCTTAATGAAGAGCAATTTATTCCTGTTTCCATCGTGAAAGTCACCAGTTTTAGAAAATGTACAGTCTCTAGCACCAATATCTTACACAACAGAGCATGCACAAACTATTTCTGGGACCGGTTGCACGTGTCAGATATTTCTGTATGCTCCGCTGTGGCAGATAACTATACTAATGCAGGTGACTATAGAGAAACATATAAAAATACAAATTTATTAGCAAAAGAAAACATAATTTAGAAAGACTACATTCACAGCGCAGGATTCGTCAGGCAAACATTTGAGATATCCACGACAAGCGTCGTCATATCCGAACAAATCGATATCCGCAACAGGCTTCGTACACAGTAACAATAAAATATTACTTATCCAATATCGATCACCAAATTGTCAACACGTCCTTTAAGTTTCGTCACTTATTAATGTTCCTTACTCTAAGACTAATAAGTGACGAAATTTAAACGAGCACTGCAAGATGTTTAGCAAGTCCCTGTATCTGTAATCTCATCTAATTACTCAATGGACTCGCGGCGCGGTGATAAGCACGTGTGGCGTGGGTCGTTGCCCGCGACGCGCTACCTGCGCCGCGCTATCGGTCGTGTGCACACGCCCTTATCTGCGAGTTGTGTAACATTCATCATCGCTTGCACTAGCTTAGTAACTCCTTACGTACACACTTGTTGAAGACTTCCTATTCTCAGGCCTTGTCCTTCTTATCCTACCCAGACCATTCGACCGACTTAAAAAAACCTGTAGAGTTTTTTCAGTTGTACTAGAAACTTGAAATTTGGTATGAATGAAGGTAGCTCTAACTTATAGCACAATCAATAAGAAAAGTCTGAAAAATGTATCACACCAGAACTTCACCGGTTTTTTTAAGTACCAATTTCCTCTAAATTACTTAAATAGTTGAACGTTGACGAGTTTCGTTCTTTACCTTACGATGAGACTCACTTTAAGCCCACAATCTTCTGCTTGAGAGTCAAGTCATAGGTCAAAACACCAGGTTACTAATATACTTCACTCCACGCTTTTTTTGAAATACACACTTGAGCGATACAAAATAAAGTAACGCCTTTAGGCTGTATTAAGGTTTAATTTTTCCTGCGACGACTAAGGTGGCTCGACGGCGCAGGAGGGGGTAGCGCCCTACAATACAACCTGACCGCGACCGCATGGCGGGGCGGGCGGCGCCAGACATCACTATATTAAAGGACATTGTAATATTTTTATTTAACTGAAAATTATTCAGTTGCTTACCCTAAACTTGGCAGCGTATCTAATAAGATACATTATTTGAGATCAACTTTTTGTATTTTTTTTAAGTTATTTTTGTTAGCTCTACAATAATCCAACGAGGCTTGAATTGAGTACTACACTTGTCTCATCTTGCTAAGTTTAGGGTTAAAGCAGGCTGAACGATACAATTCTATCATAATAATATCAATACTGAAATAGCACCTGAATTCAGATCGGAAAAATTAAATGTCTCAATCGAATTGACATTTCTGTAGATCCTACTAATCGATAGATACTCCTTTTTTATTTTATGGCCTGATACATTGAGTGCATCAAATGGTTGTTGTTTCTCTGACAAAACCGAAAAAATGCAAATTACGGGGATTTCCTTATACCACAAACGAGTAGCACAGATCTTTCAAAATTAAAATTTACCTTCCAGCCAGAAATTGCGTTCTTGGTTAGGCCGTTCTTTCAGTCTTGTGCCTTAAAAAATAAAATATCGATTGTATCACAATATCGTCTTACTTAGTTGACTATAAGTACTTGAATGAATATTCAAGTAAAACTTAAAAAATTACCTAAAGTAAAATAATAGCTGCTTTCGCACATTTCTCTTTGTCAACTACGTTTCATTTTAACGGCAGCTCTACATTTTTACGCTGTTTGTCATAGTACTACGATATTATCATAACAAACAAGCTCTAGCTTGGTTTTGTTGTGGTATCGATTGCATTGTACAGTTGGGTGTGGATAGGTTTGAGTTACGCGGTACAAAATCTGACTTGCTTATGTGCTGTAATGACTAATGACTACACTGACCAACAAATTAATGTGTCTTCATTAATACGTTCATAAGCCACTAGTTGTACGCTTTTGTATATTGATTCTGGTGCTTTACAGCCACGTAGGTTCGTAACGCCATTCAATTGACAATAAATGACTTATGTGATAAAGTAGAAAAAGTGGTCAAATAGTTTTGACTCGTATTGTACGTATACTTATCATATGTAGAATTACTTGAACAAAAATAAAAAAAAATCTAAAATTAAAGAACGATGTTTTACAAGTTTAGGTTTCGCATGACGAACCACACTCCATGATCTTAAGTTGACGTGCGACGAATCGAATCGGCCTCGTTTTGTACAAGGACCTTGCGTTTACGTGTAACCGAACAAATGTGCGTATTTAAGTAAACTCAAGTTGACGCCGTTCCGCCTAGCACTTGATGGAGATGCTTTGAGACCGTGCTAAATCGTGAATCTAAATATTTCTGTGACACGCTCTTGTTGCGTAGACGATATGTTTGTACAGTCACCTGCATTAATATCTGCCACAGCGAAGCGTGCAAAAATATCTCACACATCCTACCGGCCCTAGAAATAGAGTCGTATCAGATATTTATGCACGCTTTTTTCGTCACATATTTGTGCTGGTGACTGTACGGAGTGTGCTTCTTCTGTAACTTGAGGTAAAGTCGTGTCTTAACCCTCACTCGTTTTCGACTTGTGTGATTCAACATACTTTGCGTAATTGTCTGCGCTTCATTATTTTATTCTAGATGTCCTTGAGCTCGCAATTTTTTGTATAGAAATGATAGGTGCCCATTTTAACTATAAATAAAATACACTATGTATGTAGGTACAAAGCAATATTAGACAGTGGCAAGGAAAAACTAGTAAAACGCCAAAATGCTACTTCTGGGAAACGTTTACTTTATAAGTAGGTATTTCAGAAAAGCAACATTTTGGCACTTTAGTAGTTTTTCTTTCTACTGTAAAATATGAATAAATTAGCTTTTGCCCGCGGCTCCGCCGTAGTAAGTAAGTAAAAGTAGCCTATGGCACTCTCGGGCCCATAAACTATCTCTATGCCAAAAATCACGTTGATCCGTCGCTCCGTTACGGCGTGAAAGAGGGACAAACATACAAACATACAAACACACAAACACACAAACATACAAACTCACAAACACACTTTCGCATTTATAATATTAAGTATGGATAAATATCGTGGATACACTTGACACCCATTTGAAAGCTATCTATGCTACTATGGGTGCCTACTAGGCATACTTTTCATTACCTTTTTAACTTGTTTACCTTTTCATTACACAATTAAATTTAATGTAGTCTCTAGATACATTTAACTACTGGTGACAGTATTTGCTCTCAGAATGGGGAACTTGGGCCGTACCTAGTTGTAGTTTATATGGAGCTCCAATCCAGATTGAGAACTTTTGCTGCGTTTGGTATGCGGGTTTTTTCGCGATGTAATTTTAAGCTTAATTTCGGATTTTAATCTCAATAACGCAGAAGTGGAGGTGAGTGCTTAAATTCGAATTCGAACCGACAACCATCTACTGGAAAGGCCTAATGTCAGCACACTGCACTACTACGCCTTATTTGACTTGACCTCTTTAAGGCCGAGAAAATTTGCCAGATGCAGTTTTATAAATTAATTTATACATGCATTTTTTAATAATATTACATTCTTCATTTGATTAGAAATCGTCTTTATACCTATAAACAATGAATTATTTATTTAGGTACTGTGAATCACGGTTCCTGGTAGCAGAAAATTCAGTCCCTGAGTATTGTATTGACTCGACTGTATACTTACTGACTAATGACAGGCTGACCATGGTGGACCAAATACGGATATTATTATTTTATTGACAACAAAAGCTTTTTCATCTCTCCTGTTCGGAAAGTTTAATTTTCATGGGTAGATAGCCGGGTGGAAAATTGCTTTTCCTCCTCTAGGGTGGAAAGTAATTTTTTTTTAATTTTTCGGCTAGCTATGACATCGAAGATAATTGAGTTACGTCAACGACATTTTTTTTTCACGTTTCGGCATGGCAAGTGGCCAGTCGAAAAGGTACCGATAGAGGTTGGATAGGTACAAGTAAATTCAATTTATTATTAATATTATTATTCTCGTTTTTTTGGAGTTTTTCAGTTTCCTCACAGTCGAAATGAAAAGTAGAGTGTCTAACTCGGGTGAAATAACCCATTTCCCCTCGAACTATTGGCGCTCTCCCTTCGTTCGAGCGCCAGAAATATCTCGGGTGAAATGGGTCACTTTCCACCCTTGGTTATCAATCTACTATTGTAATTGAAACCAAAAAAAAAATCTATAAGTAATTCTATAAGTCCGTAATCTTTTTTAGGGTTCCGTAGCGAAAATGGCTTACGACATGTCTGTGTGAACTAAGTATGCCGAAAAAATGGTACAATAAAAAAAAATTAAGGTCGCTAAAATGATTTTTCGATTCGGTGATTTGTAGAGAGCGGAATTTTTCATGGCAGTTTTTGACCTGTCATAGTGACTTCTCACTTATCGACTTCCAATTTCGAACAATTGAAATAGACATATGCAATGAATAAGGAATGGATAACAATTTCTAATTTAATAATTTTATTTCATTTTTTTTTTCAATTTTTTAATGTTGAAATTCTTCTGTTGTAAATGTTAACAACTGTTAATGTCTCTATATAAGAAATACATGTTTTTTTTTTCATATTTTCCGGTTTTAAACTACTTCTTTTACAGTCAAATATACATTTGTATGCGGAAAAAGAACGCTTTGCAAAACATGATAAGCTTACGACAATCTAATTTAAAGTCTAATATATCGACATCATGTAGGTAGAGTCGATAAGTGAAAAGTCACTATGACAGATCTAAAAATTCAAAATTCCATGAAAATTCCCCTCTCTGGTGATTTGTTTGCAAAATATTTAACTTTAAAGTGCAATTTTCATTAAAATCAAGCCCCCCCCCCCCCTTTAAAATCTAAACCGGTGGGAGGAAAAATTAAAAAAAAAATCAGTTTAATAGGTACATATATCAAACTTACAAGGAAAACTATAACGGTTAAGTTTTCTTAAGAATTATTAGTAGTTTAAGAGTAAATAGCAGCCTAAGGTATAAAATATACCTAAACTTGGAATATTCCGTACAAAATACGAAATCCTTGGAAAAATATTAATACTTAATTTTTCGTAATGGCTACGGAACCCTATTTCGGGCGTGTCCGACACACTCTTGGCCAGTTTTTTGGAATTTATCCCTGACTACCCCTTAAAAATAAATACAGTGCAGTTTATGGTCTGATGGAATCTAGTTCGTTACTCCCCACGAAATACAATATATACCCTTTTTGAGGTAAGTAAACTCATTACCCTCAGGTTTGTAATCAATAGGTACTTTATTTGAGACTCTATTGACATGCATCATGTTGCTTTGCTCGCTGACCACTAAAATGACGTAAGGATTATTTTTATTAGTCATGGCATTTGTCTTCGATGTACTTTACATGGGTCCCACCGAAAAACAGCGTTGCGGCTTGCTGCAGCATTATACTGAGAGAAGCTCAATTTATACTCTTCAATGTTATTTTGATTTCTCATATTCGTAAAGTTCAGGTTTATACTGGATTTATATTTTTTAATAATTTTTAATTTATATAAAACTAAAAAGCAATCAAATCAATCAATTTCTTTGCTTTCGGCGTCAAGACTCTAGGTCCTTGGGGTAAGGGTGCGCTGGAGCTACACAGGGGGCTCAGCAATAGGTTAAGGGAGGCAACAGGCAACCCTCGCACCGGCAGCTTTCTCGCGCAAAGAATAACAATTCTTTTAACGCGTTCAACGCAGGAATGCTGCCCACCATGCCGAGATGCCCACCTCTCTTTTTTAATTAAAGTTTTAGTATTAGTTATTTTAATATAATAGTAGTTTTAGTTCTATGAATATTTTGTATTTTTATTTTTAATATTTCTTATTAAATAAAATTATATCAATAAAAGTAAAAAAATATGCAATTATATAATAATGCATGAAAAATAAAAGGTACATAGAAAGTGAACAATTGTTTCCACTGTTGCTATTTCATTTCCTCACAACTTAAGTGAAAAGCAGAGTGTAAAACTTGAGCATTGAACTCATTTTCCCTTCGACGTGTCTATCCACCCTCGCCGTACCGGCTCGGGTGGCTAACGTCTTGGGTGAAATGGCTCGTTTTATGCTCTCGTACAATCTACGATTTTTCCTATGCATCGAACATATGACTTTACAGCCTTTCCATTGAGACAGACAATGTTTAGGTATGCGACTACACGGCCTCACAGATGTTTGTCTTTTGTAAACGTTGCTACTCTAACGTACCTACCAGGCATACAAGTGGGTCAATGAGAAAAATAACACTACTCCTACTCCATGCTGCCGTGACCTTCCATGTCCACATCTTAAAAATGAAGCTGATGTTTTTCGACTTTAATCATTGCTAGCTCGTACAAATATTTATTGTAAGTAGGTGATATAGACTCAGAACTTTTTATTAAGTTATTCAATGCTTGGTCCAAGTTCTATCACCACTCATAACGTAACTTTGTATATGTGTAACAGCATGACGTATTCATCATGTATGTATTCAAAACAACAAGTTGGTACCTACATCATAATTTTATAATTTTTTAGTTAAACGATTTGTCTGGTGCGTAATTCGCTGAGTCTTGTTCCATAGGATTGAGTTTTTATTTTACCAAAATTTCAAATGAAACTTCGACTATCATAACTTCGTTTTATGCTTGATAATGACAATTGAATTCATAATAACAAACAATATTGTGATTCCACCAAATCAATAAATCCACAAAAACAATAATCTAGCAAATCAAGAATCCGACGAAACAAAAATCAAGTGATGAAAACATCCGATGAAACAGGAATCCGATGAATGGGTGCCTTAAAAAGTAGAAATTAGTAAGACAATTCCAAGTTTTGATCTACAAATTAGGTAAATCTAGTAGTTACTACCAGTTGGTCCAGTACTTAAGGTCAATTGTAAATATAATTCCACTTTTTTCGCTTATTTACATTACTGTATTGTATGTAGTTACGAGTAAGTACATGGTAGTTACTGTATTGTATGTAGCTGCAAAAATATACATATAAGTATATCTCTTTCTGATCGACGGTACAATAATTTCCTTAATCTGACGTCTATCGCTATAAACTTGACTGCATATTTTACTTAGCATCAACATACCATCTTACTTGTTAAGTCAAGGCGCAACCTCTGTCGGCCATTCCCGTTTCCCAATTTGGTGTGGTGCGGACATGCGCGGGCGACTATTTATACCACGTGGTAAAGGCGACGACGACGCATGCGCCGGCCCCTTCTGCCGCCCCCTCGCGACTCCTATCCCGCTCTCTATAAATATAGAACACGAGAATCCATTGCGAATCGTATTTACCTACCATAGGTCTAAGTAGGTATTATTGTTGTGATGAACATTGCACACTCGTAAATTACCAGCCGGTATTATTTATATGAGGCGCAGTTACCTACTTCTGTGACCACTTCTCACTGACTAGTTACAGGCATTTAGATTAGACATTGAGTTGGGATTTATCGATATACCTATCTCAAGATAGGTATTGAAAAAAGTAGAGCGGCAGGATACCAAATTTTAATGAAATACATAAGAGTAATTTCAGATTCGGTAGTAAAGTAAAGTTTCTTGTTTATTTATACTACTGTACATATAAAAAATACTAACTCCAAGAAAATAAGCAAATAAAGCGAAAAACAACTTAATTCCACTTAACGCTACCATTGCCTCTACCACACATATTTCTATATGCGCTTCCTACTGATCAGTTATAAATCTGTGCTAAGCCTGTATCATTATCGTAGGTACATAGGTACATTTATCTACTGATAATAAATAAAATGGACAATAAAAAATACTTATTTCGGATAAATGTACCTACTCATTTAATCAGAATCACACATCGTTCATAGGTGTTAGTGTATTAAAGTCAATACATAACTGACTGGGTACGATGGTACAATTAATAGGATGGTCAATGACATGACCGACAGCGAAAGGTCGTGGATTATTTATGACTTCTTACTGTAGGAACATGACTTTCCAATCAAGGAGGGAGCGGAACGGGAGCGAGAGGAGGACCCGCACCCCCAAAATTAAAATATAAAAATTTAAAATTTAAAAATATATATCTTTTATTTCTTTTCAACTAATGTTGATTTCCAAGAGCAGAGAATCTAAATAAATACAATTATTAGATTAAATAATAATAAAAAATACTAGTTAATAATGTGATAAAAAACTTCCTTTTTTTCAAAATTGGTTATAAACAACTCTACATACGTCCTTCTGAGATAACTATACTTCTGAGGTATCTCAAAGTTTAAAAAAAGCAGGTATTTTCGTTTTACTTTTTGTAATCTTTTATTTCATGCGTAATTTATATTTCTTTCTCTGCTTTTTTTTTCAGCTATAAAACATATGTACCTAAAACTTGAAAAAATGTGTTTTTTTAATTCCTAATTATGGCCGACGATACTCTTGAAAACGGAACAAACTACTTTCATTTGAATATTCTTTGTTATTGTGACGTACCACAGTAAACAGTAAGAAAACAATTTCTTTGCAAAGTTCAGGGAACAGCTGGCAGCCGTAGGTAACAAACAACCCTACATTGCCAATTACGACCTACCGGTCGCCCGCTCCTTCAGCCCGGTACGGCACGATGTAAAGTAAAAATAAAAATCTTTATTTGTAAACAAAATATACAATACATACAGTACATAAACATTAAAATACAAGTTTTAACTTGCAATGCGGCTCCACAAACACAAAACAACGATAGGTAAAAATATCATCATCATCCCAGCCTATATACGTCCCACTGCTGGGCACAGGCCTCCTCTCAGAATAAGAGGGCTTGGGCCATAGTTCCCATGCGGGCAAAAAAAAAACAATAAGGCAGGCAATAGGGCAGGTAAAAATATACAATATTTTAATATGTGTACAAAACCAGTAACCTTCTTTATGTTTTTATTCATTTGTATTTAACTTTTAGCTATTAGCTAATAAAAAGCATGAAAGCATTCACACGACAGGTGGTAAACAAACACAGGAGGTGTACCTTGGGTTACTCGTATATACGGATTGCTACATGAAAGATTATCTAGAATAAAATTATTTTTGGAATATGTTCCATTTCGACTACGCTTCGTTAAAAAGGTTAGTAAAACAAGATACATGTACATACATGACATAATAATTAATATTAAGAGAAGATTTTATTTCATGGCTTCAATTTGTCAGTTGTGCTGTGAGAAATACAAGCATGCATATTTCAAGTTCAGTTGCCAGTTTTGTTATGAGGTCCACACGACAAGAAATAAGAAATTTAATGTCAAAACAACATACTTATTATGAAAAATTATCCAAAACGTACCCAACCACAAAAACGTTTTGTGATGCATCGATGATTTTGTATAGGTAACCAGCTCAGGGTACCGCACACGTAAACCGTTAGATTCCGGCAATCGATTCCCGATTCCCACAAATTACGTCATAAGCGTCCTTCACCTAACTTGCTTAAAGAACACCTTTAAAAAACATGTTCTAGGCTTAGAGTGAAAGTTCTATGATTTTATCCCGTACAAAAATGAGGATTAACAGTAGGTACCTTATGTGCCATTACCAAGAACTACTGGCATAGGTATCTTTCACTTAAACCCGTCAAGCCATTTTAGCGCACACAACATACACACAAATTTCGCGATTATAATATTATTTAGTGGAGGATTGATAATAAATAAGATGATTGGTGCAAAAAATAAAAACATCTTCACCAGAAATTTATTTATAACCGCTAAAGAAAACAAATCAGTCGATCAGTCGTAGCGATTAAATAAATGACCCCAACTCGTAAAACACAAGGTCACGTCACAAGACGGAGTTCGTACTTATAGGCTCTTTAAGTTGTTTGGCCGCATTCTGGCGTGGACATATTTTGTGTGTAATTTGATTGATAACATTAATGAAAGTTATTAACAACTACATACAACAAACACAGATAAATGTTTACATTTTGAGTTGTGTCTGATGAGAGTTTCTACGAAAGATTTATTCTGAAACTATAATAGAACTATTGAGACCGAATTACGTAAACGAAAATTAGGAAAAATAAAATTAATAGGTACATTTAATACTTTGACACAAGTACGATTTTTGAGACAATAATTTAGGTATTTAAAAAGACTTTACTACTTAGAATGATTTACTTATAACTGCGTACAAATCACGATACCTGACATATAATTACTACCTATTAGTGTAAGTATAACTATTATAGCGTTGCGCCATGAAAATTTAAAACAAAGACCTAAAACGCATAATAAACGATCACGCGTTGCAAACGACAAAGGTCATCGACATTTTTCCAAACGTTGCCAACCATAGCCGTCAGACTTTCGATGCCAAACTTTGTACTTACATAAATGTATAGAATCTAAAAGTGACAGTATTTTTTTCAATCGTCCAATGAACCTAATAAATAAAACTTGCTAACTAGTGAGAAGCACGTGGCCGTTTCAGAAATAATAAGCGCCCGTTGTGACGTACGTGCGTAAAATTGTGGGCCAAGGAGAGTCCCGAAACGAAATGACCGCTCTGCCAATGCTGCGGCTTGATCGACGCGCGATTCGCGCCCAGAGCCGATCGGAATGCGATTACAGACAATCATAGGATGTTTCTATATTGGCCACGCACGCGGCGTCTCTCTATTTTATTAGTACGAGCTGCGAAACCGAATAAACGTAGGTTGTATGCCTTGGCCAATAGGCCCGGGAGACTAAATGGTTCTTCTTATGCTCAGTCACCTCACGCCAAGGTAAAATGCAATGCATAATACATTTTTTAATTTTTAGGGAGTTTCAAAGATTACATTTTTGTTCATTTCATGGTATCAAATAAGATAAAATGGCAATGGCTTATAAAATAAAACAAATTTTGAACGAAAATTATCAGGTTTTTTAACATGTTATCGAGTAAATAGGCAACCAAAACTTAATATTGAAGATCTGCATATAATCTGCAGATAAGTATATATAACCACATATAATACATCTCTGTTGCTTTTGCGAATCTTGCCCATATTAAGTACCATGTGCAAAACTGCCTCACGACTGTTGCTGTTACGACTAATAATTTAATTTGAAAAGTATCTAAAATGGCACTTTCACTACCTCTGCATTTTTTGTAGACCTGTACGGTGTTTACATATTGGAATTACCTAGGTATTCATATTAAAACATTTACCTATACCCACTAAATTAAGTTCTATGAATTTTATTTTTGTCAAGTGCTGCCTGTGAAATTATAGGATTATTATTATTATTGCTTTCTAATCTCTTTTATTTCATTACCTTTATTTGGCCTTTTTGATATATCCTAGTTTAAAATTGTACAATATTCAATTATTTTAATTACTACATGCGGTTTAAAGCACATGATGTGAAGGTGTATCTTTTAGTATGATTAAACATACCTACTCACTTATTTTATACTTAAGTGGCTAAGAAGTGTTCCAGTTCAACGAAGTGACTTTTTTTAATAGTTTCGTAAAAGTTGAAGAGATGCAGCTCTGATCAGCAACTGCCGATAAAATCAAATCTCTCTCTATATCGGTCACCAAACGGTGTGTCGCTCTGGAATTCTTAATAGCTTCCAAGGAGGAGCCAGAATCGCAAAAACGCCACTGTTTACAAACAATGATGTCAAACTTGATAGCGTACAGAAAGATGGGCTGGACAGCACCAATATCAAAGGTCCTAATTACCTCTACTTATCTCCGACTTTCATATTTTACAGAGCCTTAGCACACGTTTAAGAAACGATATAAGGCGAATCGGGGCAAACTTTAATTTTACTTATTCAATCACTGCATTCCAACATAAATAATAATTATTTATGTTGGAATGCAACTCAAATTCTTCAGAAATTGAACAGCTGATTTCGACTTAAACCCCTATAGACATAAAATAGAAAATATCTGTGTAATTTCTGCAGACTTAACCCCTTTTTCACTAGGACCCCAGCATTGTACTATTTTAAGTATTTGATTTGGGAATGTCGCTGAACGGTGGTGTTTGTTTGCAGAGCTATGCGGCGTCAGCGCCACCGAAGGTGTCGTCGGCGCCGGCGCACACGACGCTGCAGCGGTCGGTGCGCGCGGCGGCGGCGGGCAGCGGCTCCCCCGCGCGCGTCATACCCCGCTTCCACTTCCCCAAGGGCCGGCCGCCGCCCGCGCATCAGCAGGACCACGCCATACACAAAGTGCAGTCCGCTTTCGCTACGTTTCCTAACAGCCAAGTAAGTCCGAGACTGAGTGCTAAAGGAAGGACTTGCTATAAAATATTCAAGCCTTTATTTTTATAAATAGAGCTGAAAAGTGATCAGGAATAAGTTTAAATTATCGGAATATTACTATAGAAATTAATTTCTTTAGGTACATACATAAACATAGTAACGTCAAGCCCCAGTATGGATTAGAAAGTTCACATGCACTTATTAACTAATTCATGCGTGAAGGTTTCGTCGCTTAAAACGTAACAACCCCGTGCTCTCATCGAGGGTTAAAAAAGATAAACACTATTACAGGTCATCAGTAAGAAAGTAAGAAGGAAAGATCAAAAAATAAACTTATAAGGATTCCGTTTTTCCTGGCTCGTCCACCCAGCCATAAACTACGTATCCGAACTAATTTATAAGCTAGAGAGATTTAGATTTGAATTTAGTAAAAATCCTGAATTTTAGTTGAACAGCCTTGAGTTGGCCTTAGTTGACCTAATGGTTATCACAAGCGACGCTGTAGGTACATTTTAGTTCAATATTTAACTTTCATCACCATAACACATGCGATCAGTAATAAATAATCAGTCCGGCGACGTTCTCTCCACAAACTATTTAAATCCGCCGCTATATTCGGCTCCGCCGCAACAGTGAGCGTCTGGCCGCTGGGACGAATGACCACGATCCGCTTTGTTACTGTCATGGAGTTACCACGTACTCACTTTTCAACTAGCCTAATATGAAACTATCGTTAAACCAATTGTCATGCTTGAGCTAACGTCAGGTATCGCGTTAGTGGTCTAAGATCCGAACTTGAATCGACCTTTACCGGTCTGATAAAAGAATAAAATGTATTTCATAATAAATTTAGTATGTAAGAAAATAAATTAGCAATGGGTTTGCTAAAAAAATCCTGGACAGACTATTTTTAATTAAATAAAAAAACGATTTTTAATACTTAATCAAAAATCAGTTTTTAAAAAACGATTTTAAATAGCCCGTCCGGGTTTTTTTTTGCCAACTCATTTCTAATATACTTAATTTATCCTGAAATTCGACTTAGGTTCGTATCTTCCACTACATATATAAAATTGTTTGAGAATCCATCGGTTCTATATTTCTCATCATTTTGTTAGCCAACCGCACTCCACACCCATATTTATACTCTTAGGTAGGTATCAATAGGACCGAGTGCACAAAACGTGTGAATAAACATGATATTAGTGGCAGTTGTATTTGACGCAAATTGAATTCATCATTTGTTTTGTTTTGTCATGCCATGTTTTGTAGGATCGATCGCATTACAATTTAAATTATTTATCAGTCTGCATTACTAGCATACGATATGGAATGAAGATGCCGCTTAAATCTTTAATACATACTTTATAGCGCCGCACCCTCAAGACAGGATAAATTGAAGGACTCTGATGTCAATAGAGTTATCTTTCTAGGCGCTCTGATTTATTGAATCTCTCGCATCAATGGCGTAATCTGCCTAAAAGCGGCATGAAACGACCTTTTAAGTCATATTATAATTTATCATCTTTACTCAGTAATTTATTCATTTATCTATAAACACAACGAGCAAAATAATAAAATTTAAGTCTTTATTAAATTAAATCACATTAGCATTACATTATATTATTACAAATAATAATAATAACTATTTTTTGTTCCCTTAATTTTTGAAGTAAATTAATAAAGTATGTATATTGATAGTTGAAATAATTACACTTCGTTTTTTTTTAAGTACATTACGATGAAGGTAAAAATAAATAAATCTTGACCGTGTCTCTATATTGAAAAACATTTTTGAAAAATAAATCACAGGAAATAGAATGTAACAGTTAGCGAGGATATTATGATCATTTACATTCTTTTGGTACCTTAAGTAATAGTTACTGTTTTTTTATCAATAAGAAGACTCATCAAGATTGTTTACCCTTCTTCTAAAAAAAAGAAGTACTTATAGGTTACGACGTTAATTGGGAACGGACGCTTGAGGCAGGGCAATCAATGGTCTCGAAAATAATGGGGCTCAGCAGTGAAGTCATTAAAACAACTGTTTTACTTAGTCAGGCTTTAATAGACTTGTTAGGTACTCGTTATACTTACCTACTCTGTTCCGTAAAAACCTCGAAATCACTCGATAAAGACCCACTATTCAGTAGGTACACGCAATAAAATTGTCAAAACTTAACTCATAAAAACTTTATTAGCTCACAATTTCTTCAAATAGTAAGGCAAAGCTATTCTGCTCGCATTCAATACTTTTAATGTAAGTTTTAGTAATGGGTCACAATTAAAACTGTTTTTAACCCCCGACGCAAAAAAGGGGTGTTATAAGTTTGACCGCTATGTGTGTCTGTGTGTCTGTGTGTCTGTGTATCTGTGTGTCTGTGTGTCTGTGTGTCTGTGTGTCTGTGTGTCTGTGTGTCTGTCTGTGTGTCTGTCTGTGGCACCATAGCTCTTAAACGGGTGGGCCGATTTGAATGCGGTTTTTTTTATTTGAAAGCTGGTTTTCTAGCGATGGTTCTTAAGCATGTTATATCAAAATCGGTTCAGCCGTTTCAAGATCATCAGCTCTTTTGTTCGCTGCGGTAGGAATCTTAGACGCATAATGGGTATTTACTTTACTTTCAAACATATTTGGGGCCTAAAATTTGAAACACCCATGTATGCTATATAACTATGCAAGATTATGTAATTTTCGGCCTGATGCTGCAGCCAGGATATTCAGAACACTAGTAGGTACACTCTTGATAAAACCATAGCAGATATATCGTGTTTGGATTCGTTTCAATCAGTAATTGATTCTACATACAATGCAGTGGTGGCAACATGGCGAGCTGATGCTGCAGCCAGGATATCCAGCACACCAGTATACTCTTGAAAAGATAATAGCAGACATATCGTGTTTGATTCCTTTTGATCACTATTGGATTCTACATACAATGCAATGGTGGCAACACGATGAGCCGATGCTGCAGCCAGGATATTCAACACACTAGTACACTTTAAAAAAATATGTACCAAAGTTTAAAAAACATGCAAAAAAAAACTTAAATTGAAAATTTAAAAAACCCCCGACAAAAAAACGCCAGCAAAAATAAAAAACGTCCGAAACAAAAAGCCGCCAAAAAAAGACAACTAAAAAGTAAAAAATAATTATGCCCTAACGTAGCTGTTGCCCGCGACTTCATCTGCGAACAATTCGTTTATCCCTATCCCGCTGGGACTATGCCGATTTCCCGCAAAATTACCCTCAGTTAATTTAGTAAAAATACCTAGTAATATTTTTTTTTATCTAAGCGTCGTCGGTGTCGGGGGACCGCTAAGGTTAAATACTCTGAAAAATACAAGATATGTACTTTAGTTTCCTGTTGAACCTTAGCGGTCCCCCGACACCGACGACGCTTAGATAAAAAAAAATATTACTAGGTATTTTTACTAAATTAACTGAGGGTAATTTTGCGGGAAATCGGCATAGTCCCAGCGGGATAGGGATAAACGAATTGTTCGCAGATGAAGTCGCGGGCAACAGCTAGGTTAGGGCATAATTATTTTTTACTTTTTAGTTGTCTTTTTTTGGCGGCTTTTTGTTTCGGACGTTTTTTATTTTTGCTGGCGTTTTTTTGTCGGGGGTTTTTTAAATTTTCATTCAGTCGACTGGTGTCCAAAATCGAATAGCCTAAAAGTGAGCCCAGAGGTATTTGAGCATGAAAATATAAAAAATTTTGGCTGCAAGCCCTGCCCTTTCGACTTGCCTATACGAAACACGCGAAAAGAATCCTAGGATATTATGAGTACTTATACCACTAAGAACTAAGAGTAGCATGTTCCAAAACGCAAGCATGCAAGTTCTTACCAAATATTCAGCGTAAGCACGTCGCGTAGGTATTGTGTCGATGAATGTGTTTAGTTTATGTACATCGAGTGTGTTCAATGTCATATCTGAGGTCGTGGGATATTCTCACGAATACACCTACCTGTGCATTGTGCGCAGGTAGAAGATGATGTAAATGACGTCCGCAATAAACTTAGCTAATCCAGGAAGTTTGAATTCAGCATTTAAGCAATTTGTAAACAATTGTATAAATTCATAATTGTTATAGTTCTTATACATAGTTTCCTACTTCTTTTGTTGAAACTGAGTGCGTATTCATCGTCTAACCGTGTATTGTGTCCTAATCAGGTAGAGTTGTCAGACGCTTGGCTTAGAGACCCACCACGCCCTTGAGAAGCATTATCCATCGCGTCATAAAGTTCGTGGTATAAGTCCAACGTCATCGGTGTCGGCCGCGGCGGCTGTTTGTGCAAAGAGCGCTTGTTCGGCGAGCGCACTTCACAGCCGCCGGCCGACCGACCTCTTTCCCCATTCATCATATTTAGGTCAATCGTAGCGCGACGCAGGCATTAAATATACAAGTTATAGAGTATCTACTGAGCTAAACTTTGATACAATTTTCTTAAGAGAACGTCAAAAATTCAGTACGTGGGTTCGCTCCGTTGGAAATATTCCGTGAACAGCTTTTCGAAGGAACGATTACTTTACTGCAGTGAAGGTTAATTTTGTTGTGGAAAAATGCAGTCTATCAAACCAGCTCTATCTATTCTCGCAAAACACCATACATGTATGAGGGAGTGACGGGGTAGCGGTATTAACCAGCTGGGTGCGCTGGCCGTACCTACATCTTTACCGGTGTCGAGGCCAAATCAGATGAACTCATCATACGATTAAATAGAAACCTCGAGGAAAAGGCTTTTGAACTTGAATTTAATCTTATCGCGACTCAGATTCGTCGGTACCTACCTCATTTGCAACATTATCAATTTACTTGGGATTTACAATTTTATGGGATGTCTTTTAAAGAAGATTTTTTAAATTGTTGTTGCATATTTATAATAAAAAAAATTCTTACGCGCTTTGGTTCTATACTGTTAAGCTTATACTTAACTAGCTTATGCCCGCGACTTCGTCTACGCGGACCGAGGTTATCGCGCGGTGGCGCCCTCTACTGGAATAAAAAGTATCATATGTTGATCCTTGGGGCTTAAACTATCTTTATACCAAATTTCATCAAAATCAGTTCAGCGGTTTCGACGTGAAAGTGTAACAGACAGACAGACAGAGTTACTTTCGCATTTAAAATATTATAGTAGGGATTGTAATTTTATGAATAAATAAATAAATAATAACACGTGTTTTTCCGGTAATAAAACTAAACTTGATCTCTGAAATCCCTGAAATAAATATAAAAGAATTACTCATTTAAGGTATAAAAATATATGCAGGTACCTACAATGAGAAATTCAACTCAACTCAGTACGCCCTTACTCGATACAAATTAGATATGTCCGCTTCCTAAATTTAGAATATTTGTGTCATGTTGAACTTGGCATTCTTGGCAAGAAATACTCGTATCGGCAAGGATATCAGACGGTAACTTATAATTGCAATTCATGCTTTAGTCCGAAAACGATCGCATCGCATTTTATTTACTTTATTCAGACCAAAAAGGCTTGCTTGTGTAATTTGGATGAAATCAGGTATGGAGGTAGCAGAATACCACACCAGCTACTTCTTATTCCAATATATCACAGGATTGATAGGTATATACGAAATAAAAACCCGAAATCCCAACAGCTATTTCTAGCCAGAAGCTTTTTAATAACTTGCTTTTGTGTTGGATTTGGTTATTGCGCGCTGTTCCCTCGGGAACTGTGCATTTTTCCGGGATTAAATTAGCCTATGTCACTCCCTGGCTTAAAATCACGTCGATCCATCGCTCCGCTTCGACGTGAAAGACGGACAAACATACGCACAAACATACAAGCACACAAACACACACACTTTCGCATTTATAATATTAGTATGGATAATAATAAAATAATAATACTTATAATAATTTGTAAATCTCTACATTCGACTTTTTTTCATACCAATTAAATAATAAATGTTTATTTCAGATTTCATACAATCCATATAATATGTTAGTAACAGAGAAGTCCTTATACAACTATGTTAGTATAGGTAGACATTATTTAAATGCATTTTGGTCCAGTGCGCGGTAATGTCACTGTCCATCCTGCTAGCCAACACGTTCAAGAGACTGTTACTGTTTATAAGTATAGCTTATAGGGCCTATATATAATAAATGTAGTAAATTATAAAAGAAGTGGATTTTCTACATATGTACATACGAGTACTTGGTAAAATTAAGATCATATCATACTCGTATAGCGGGTAGTCTACCCCGCTGTTACGCTATTTTATAACGTATTAGTTTCTTAGCCATAAAATACTTTAGGTTTTCTTGTTTTCATTGACATAGATGTTCTCTTATACGTACTCACATGTTTCTTACGTCACGACACCGACGTCAATGATCGTTAGAGGTTAGAAGTAAGAACCTATTGTCAATCGGTCTAACACCGCCACCAGTAAGTAAGTAATTATTATTGCACGGCTAAACATTTTGTGATTCCATAGTTCACAATGATTGAGCAATATTTACCTACATATCTATTTGTTCATTTAGTTGTAGTGTAGTAAACGAATCGATTGCAATACTATTAAACAATACGACTGGATGGTTTTTCTAGAATTAATAATTGCGTGGCATTCTGACAACTGCCGTAATTAGCTGGTCTTGACTTGGGCAATTGCCATAGAGTCATAACAGACGAGCAACAAAGTGATCCTGTAAGGGTTCCGTAGTGAACTAGGAACCCTATATAGTTTCGCCATGTCTGTCCGTCTGCCTGTCCGTAGCTAAGCTCAGAGACGAATAATACTATAAAGCTATAAATTGGTATCAAAATTGAAAAATAAAAAAAATCTTAGGGTACCATATACATCAAGTACACGTAAAGTGGGATGATTTTTTTTACTACGACCCTATGTTGCGAGGTATCGTTGGCTAGGTATTTAAAAAAAAGAAGTTCGCAAAACCATTTTTTGAGAAAGTGAATATCTTCGGACATATGCACTCTGAAAGTTCAAAAACGTTCTTTAACAACATAAAATGTTGTTTTAGATACTTATAAATAATCGATATTTTTGCGAAGTCATCCTCATTCCTTTACTTTTATAAGTTTTTACCAATCCTTAAGCAGCGTTTCCACCAATAATGTGCGAGGATGTGTTGCCACTAATGTGTTTTTCACTAACCAATAAAAATGATTCATTTACCTCGCCTCGATATCGGTCGCTATATATGCGATATAATGCGAGGATGTGTTAATGATGCGTTTTTATTGGCTAATGAAAAACTTACACATCCTCGCACATTATTGGGGAAAACGCTGGTTTAAACAATAGGAAAAAGCAGTTGCGATGCGAATAACAGACGACAGCATCGCCATCCTATCGCAAGATCGATAATGTAACGTAACCCCATGCCCGCTGTCGACAATTTTCATTTGTTTGGATACATGTTTCGTCCGACGGTTGTAAGACACACTTCCACAAATGATGATACCCATTTTCGTTTTGAAACTTCCTGTATTTATTACGAGCCTGTTGTCAATGGAGCCAGTCCATAGTGCGCTATAAATAGGAGCGTGAAGTCGGCCTGACCTACTTACTGCCGGGTCGATGACCCTTCGAGACCGATATGCGGGACACGAATTATAAGAAAAGGTGCCTAAACCATAAACACCTCACCTACATATTGCAAATGATGGAAATCGGAAACAGCTATCATAATCATAGTCAACATAGGTATAGTAGGTATCCTTACTATTTTCAAAATGAATGCTAAGTAGTTAATAAGTAATTTATACGTAGGAAAGGAATATTTTTCGGGAATCGTGCCGATTATTTTAGCCATCATGGTTGAAATATATAAATAAAAAGTATAATTTATCGATACGGAAATAGCCCGTTCGAGTAAAGGTAACTGTTGTGTGATCATAAATACGACCTATTTTTGTGAAATAGCGGAAGCTCGGAGGAAGAGGCCCGAGGGACGCGCGTGACCAAACTGCGTGGCCTGGCCACTCTATCAGAGAATAACATAACGGGAAAATTTATATCGACACCATTCAAATCAGGACACACATGGCAAAAACACTATTAGCAAAGCTCGACCTAATTCCGAGAACACCGGTCCTTACAGCAGGCTAATTTTTGGGCAAAATAACTTTTTATCATTTATTGCCGTCCTAAAGTTATGAGTAGTGTCAATGGCCTCTACGAATATACCTTCGTATTATATGTATTCACCATGCCCTTTCCGATATTACAAAAAGGTCCATCCATTCTTTTTCCGTGAGTGTCGTAAATAATGACTTATGGATCTAATGTGAGAGTGGGCAGTAGAACTCTATCTCTATTGATAACTACGAACTGCGAAATTTAATTAGAAAGAAAAGAAAAGAAAAATTTATTTTGGCTCCATGAGTACCACCTAAGACTAAGATTAAAACTAGCACTATAACTATATTAAATACATAGTGACACGACAGGACACCAAAAAGGGTCTCCACTCAGCATGTGTTGCCGCACATTATGTACAGCAACGCTGGTTTTCTGTGGAGCCCAGACTTACCACCAGAATTACCACTACAGACAGTGTGGAGTGTGGATGGCAAAGGAAACGACCACACTATTTCCCCCTTAGAAAGTTGTCATGAAGGTTCAGAATAAGATACCGTCAACCGATGGCCACGACCACTTTGTCTTCGCAGCGACTTAGAAATTAGAAGGGTTATGTGTTGTTTGTTGCAGGTCCCGCGTGAGAGCTTCAAGCACATAGTGAAGGCCTGCGAGTGCCCCTTGTACTGGAAAATGCCTTTGTTCCTCACCACGCAGCAGAGTCTCCACGCGCCTGTTGACGGACATAAATTCATTAATTTCTGGAGAGAGTAAGTAATTCATTAATTAAATTTAGTTATTTTATATTCTGCGGCACTAAATTTGGCCCATTTTAGTACAATCATAAGTTGTGAACTAATTAACCATTTTCCCCCAGTCCGACCCTTTTTACAAACTTTTTATTAATTTCAACTCTTAATTCATTTGTTTGTTTCATATTTTGCAAGTCGATTTGATCCATTTGTTGATAAATTTGATATAAATTATCAAATGATATATATTATGTAGCTTGGATAACAAGTCACTATATGCATTCAACAAAAAGTACAATGTACAACAAGTCTAATCATGAAAGGACGCTTCGTGCTAAAGCTAGTTAAAACAATATTTAACGATATTACTATCAACCTGGTCGATTTCGCGACAGAACTCGAAAAACCTTTACGTAAATGGATAAGGATAATGGAAAAGGGTTCAACTATTGTATCGTCTGCGCTATTAAAATCAAGGAAAACCATAGACCTTACCACAAACACGACCATTCTTACCTGTAGCATCAGTACTAAAATAGGTATGTACGTAAATTGGTTTTAGTTTATAGGCATATTCGTCGATTTTTAAAAACTCAAAAGATTAGTTGCACTAGTAACTAGTCCAAACACATAGGTAGATAAATAGTTTTTTTGTTTTCCAGGATGACTTCCCAGTGCCACGACCTGCCGTCGCGGTTCGTATACATCCTGACGCGCGGGCGCAGCAGCGCGCTGGCGCCGGAGGACTTCGTGCCGCTGGTGCAAGACGTCGTGGACACGCACCCGGGGCTCTCCTTCCTCAAGGAAGCCACCGAGTTCCACTCCAGATACGTACACACTGTACGTGACATAACGGTGTATTCGTTGCAATATAATATTATTAAAGAATCGGCCACAACGCGCCATGCTTACGTGTAGTGTGACTGCGTTACCTACCTATGCCTCGATCAATTTGTTTTTAGCAACAGTAACGATCAATCCTCAAACACGATCAAGTCCAGTTTGATTTTCTTTGGATTACATGTAGTAATATGGAGGTATGGTAATACATAAAGCGATTCTACCCTTTAAAGCTCTGTGAAAAATACGCTGAAATAGTAAAAAATCGGGCATATGGATGGGATTTTCTTTTATATACAAACATATTATTTCCTCTTTATATATATTTCAATATTCATGTAAATAGATACATCAATCTACATTTCCGTTTTCCAGGTGATCGCTAGGATATTTTACTGCGTAAATCGATCGTGGTCCGGTAAGATAACAATTGCCGAACTAAAACGGTCCAATTTACTCGAAGTCATTCATTTACTCGAGGACGAAGAAGATATCAACCAAGTTACGCAATTTTTTAGGTAATTTGTCGTTTAATTATTTATATGTTACTAGGTCAGGGTCAGTATCAAAAGTGCAGCACACTTGTACTTAGTCATTTTATAGCCACATTCTTAACGCCATACAAAATAAACAAATGTGTTAATGCGACAGAATAAGAAAGTGATCCGCTATTTTTGACTCTGACTATCTCTACTTATTTAACAAACTGTTAATATACATTTTGCTATGTATTGATGGTTTCTGTAGCAGAGTAGTTTACGGTAGTAATGTGAGGTCCGTTTGTTTACTTCGATATTTGAGCCACTTCTGTGATTGGTTAAATAGCTAAATGAGCCAAACGCAGAACAAAACTGTATCTAACGTCAAAGGGACCTTACCACACTAACATTATCTAGCGATATTCGCGTGTCAAGAAACCTTCATTAATTCAACCTTTTTACTATTGCAGTTACGAGCATTTCTACGTGATATACTGCAAGTTCTGGGAATTGGACAGGGATCACGATCTGTTCATAGACAAGCACGACCTGGCCAGACACAACGACCATGGTAATACAGTAGTATAATTAATAGTATTAAAATTTTTAGTAAAAAAATTCCAATTATCGCAACAAATTTATAGTAGGTATCGAAGGTACTACCGCGAACCGGGATTGTTGAGCCCCTCACCACTGTTTATAATTTAATCGAGTTACGGACTCGAAGTAGATGTTGTCATTAAAAATAGTAGGTACATTACTGCAGAGGCCATGAAGTAAGGGATTGATGGACGAGTTGGGGGCGGATAAAACGAGTCCAGCAATCCCTGTTCTGGCCGAGGCTTGTATAGTGCTTTTCTCAAACAATGTGAGGAAATATTTCATCCAACCAACCAACCGACCAACCGACCGACCGACCAATAACCAAACCCGATAAAACGAGTCCAGTAATCCCTGTTCTGGCCGAGGCTTGTATAGTGCTTTTCTCAAACAATGTGAGGAAATATTTCATCCAAACAACCAACCGACCAACCGACCGACCGACCGGCCGACCAACCGACCGACCGACTAATCCACCGACCAACCGACCGACCGACCAACCGAATAACCGACCGTCCGACCGACCGACCAACTGACCAACCGACCGGCCGACCAACCGACCGACCGACCAATCCACCGACCAACCGACCGACCGACCAACCGACCGTCGTACCGACCAACCGACCGACCGATCGACCGACCAATCCACCGACCAACCGACCGACCGACCAACCGACCGTCAAACCGACCGACCGACTGACCGACCGACCGACCGACCGACTGACCGACCGACTAATCGACCGACCTACCGAATGAACTACCAACCGACCGTCACACTGACTGACCGACCGACCGACCAACCGACTGACCGATCGACCGACTAATCGACCGACCGACCGACTAATCGACCAACCGACCGACCGGCCAACCGACCGACCGATCGACCGACCGACCGACCGACCGACCGACCAACCAACCGACCGACCGACCAACCGACCGACCGACCGACCAACCAACCGACCAACCGACCGACCGACCAACCGACCGACTAACCGACCGACCAATCAACCGACCGACCAACCGACTAACCAACCGACCGACCAACCGACCGACCAACCAACCAACCATCCATCCATGCATCCATCCATCCATCCATCCATCCATCCATCCATGCATGCATCGCATCGCATCGCAATATCGCAAATGCTTACAGAGTAGTGGTGGTTGGCTGTCTGTAATTTTTCCTATCAGTTTAATGTTAGTAAGCAAATTTAAAAAGTTAGAGCAGCGGACAATAATGGATTTTCATACATACTTCATGGACTAGGCCATGCCATGGAGCCATAAATGAGAAACTTCATGGATCCATTTCGTGACATTAACGCACACATTTCCGAGCATGTTTGAGAAAAATCTATTACAAAAAATTGAAGCGACTACAAAAAACCATGAAAATAATTTTCTACCAGTCTGAATTCGGTTGGTGCCTCAGCACGACCCAGCAGCAGGGCCGTCTTTCACCTATTAGAGGCCCTGGGCACAACATGCTGCATTCGGTACGAATAAGCCTAATTTTCGGGCGAGAGTGGAGTAGCTATCGGTTATCGTTTAATAATGGAGTAGGGATTTGGGGGCCCCAATAACATCGCGGGGCCCTGGGCACGTGCCCAATGGGGAAGAGGGGCCTGCCCAGCAGGATTGATTGAAGCCCAACACATAGTGCGTAAGGTGAGGTGGATGACTATAGGTCCACTCCTGCTGGCTCGTGTGAAAGGCGTCGACCGACTTCAGACTGGTAGAAAATTATTTTCGTGGCTTTTTGTAGTCGGTTAAATTTTTAGTTATAAAATTATTTTTTTCAGGCTTTTTAGGGTAAATAATCTAAGATACAACAGTTTAATATCCACTGCTCGTCACGTTTTACGAAAGATTGTTTTTTCCGATGATGATTTCTGAGGTAACAAACATAAAAAAAATACAACCGAATTGATAACCTCCTCATTTTTTGAAGTCGGTTAAAAACAAACCAAACCAATAGATAAACCAGAATAGCATTTACACGGCCAAATGAAAAAGTGGCAAGTGGCTCAACAAACCTCATATACCATCTCTCTCTGCCCTCGCATGACAGAAAGAAGTGGTGCTCTGCAATAAGGCCACAGGCTTTTATGGATTTTTTTTTTTCAGCACTATCAAGTCGCATGATAGAACGGGTGCTTTCTGGCTGCGTGACGCGTGGCAACCAGAACCGGCTGACTCCCGACGGCGAGCCGCGCATGTCCTACACCGAGTTCGTGTGGTTCCTTCTGGCCGAAGAGGATAAGACACACCCCACTGCCATCGAGTACTGGTTCAGGTAACGAGTCGGTGTCAGCCGGTACTCAAAGAGTACCAAAACATAACTAAAGCTAACGAATACCTACAAAAACCTTTACCTAATTTAAACTTCAGTATACCTTTTTCGTTGTAAGTCAATACGAGTATAATAAAACTAGTAGAAAACGGGTGCAAAATGAACCGACTGATGAACAGTACCCTTAGTGTAAGTTTTCGGTTACAAAATACGTCTCGATCGCGTTCTCGTTATAATCTCAATTTGTATGGAAACACGAACAGCGCCTCTAGCGGAACGTTTGCGATGTTCGTGTTTCCATACAAATTGAGATTTTAACGCGAACGCGATCGAGACGTATTTTGTAACCGAAAACTTACACTAACGGTACAAGCATTTTACGTCTTTGATGTGACAAGGAGACTTGACGCTCTCTTTTAATGTCTTCTCGTTACTGACGAGCTCCACCTTTACTTGACCTTTTTTACTTTTAGTTTTATAGTTTGCTATATTACTTATTTAGAAATAAAATAAAATAAGACGATCTTTTCTGTTTTGCAGATGTATGGACATGGATGGGGATGGGTTCCTTTCCATGTACGAATTAGAATATTTTTACGAGGAACAGATGCAACGCATGGAAGCGATTGGAATCGAAACGCTACCTTTCAATGATTGCTTATGTCAGGTGATTTAAATTTCATATACCTAAACCTAAAAAAAAAATCGTCCAAGTTCTACTCATAGTCGCGCACAGAATGTTCCGTACAAATGCGTACGTATTTATGTATGAATATCCAGTGTTAACAGAGCTTTTCTCCTAAGTGTAGTGCAGGGTCATTTAAGATGGTGCCAGACATAAAATTATGAATTTCAGACTTTTCTTATTGGTATTATTATAATAAGAGTTACCTTTCTACCATATTTCAAGTTTCTAGCACAACCGGAAGTACCCCATAGTTTTGACGGTTACGAAAATTTGCAAGTAATAACCTACTAATGACTAGGTACTTCCTCGTATCTATATTTTGATAACGTTGACTGACAAGTTTGATTTTTTCACTGCGTCAAGGGAATACCGACCTGAGTATTCGATATTAAATTCAGCTGCATTTCCAAAATAAAGGGTCTTGAAGACGGACAGACAGACAACAAAGTGATCCATCCCATAAGGATTTCGTTTATTCCTTTTAACGTAGGGAACCGGTATTAGGTATTTACGCAAGTATATCTTCGTATGCATTTAAATTGTTTTTATTACCTATGATTTTCTCTTCAGATGCTCGACATGGTGCACCCAACGACCGAGGGAAAGATCACGTTGTCGGATCTTAAGAGATGCAAGTTAACACCCATTTTCTTTGACACGTTCTTCAACTTGGAGAAGTACCTCGATCACGAGCAGCGCGACCCATTCGCTACGCAACGTGACTCCGACTCGGAGGTAATAAGGAACGCCTACACACGCCACGACCCGACTACCCTGTAATAATACTGTCTATTAACTATCTACTTTGTTTTCTATTTAATTTTTACAGATGTCTGAATGGGATAGATTCGCTGCGGAGGAATATGAATTATTGGTTGCCGAGGAAGGAGGAAGCGACGCACAAGATCAAATGTAAGCTAACTTTAGTATTATCGAAATTAATTACTATTTATACGTTTATTATTTAAACACGAAATAATCTCTCCTTTTTTACTACAAACAGGGAATTATATAAAATAATGAAAGAGTCCGAGAAAAAGAAATGTGTAACTCGATTCTTTGAGTTATGCAAGCGTAAAGGACTTAATGGATTCACATTAAAATAAATTTTGATTCACTGTGGTAAAGTAAAAATACTAGAGTAGAAATTCTTCTTGTCTTGAACCCTTTGTAATGAGTAATGAAGCATATACATTCGAGCATTTTCGATGCATTTTGCAATCCGCACTTCGTGATCGCAGGCATTCATTGATATTACAATCCTATATTCAATCAACCACACAGTCATACCTAAGTCTGAAACGTGCACTTTTAGTTACTTCTGGTTCTGATTTTTCCATTTTTTTATTTAAAATTTTCAGTTAAACCAAAATTATTGTCATCCTACTCATACTCATGGTAAACCTAAGGCGCCGTCCTAATTGGCTGTCATTCACGCGATTATAAAGATGCGATCAAGGAAACAGCGTTTTCGACGTAATATGGTACGATAACATCGCATCACTGCATCACACGAGCACAGACCATTTAGGATGGAGCCTAAGAAGAGCTAAAGGACTTATTCCTAAATTCTTAAAAGAATTACTAAAACAAACCTAGATAAACCTATTGCAATTTCTTAACTTAGCACAACTTATCTAATATAATAATATGTATTCATGAAAACAATACCTCTCCTTGCAGTCGGGGAAAAAAGCTAGAGTATTCATAAAATAATTAAGATTATAAAAAAATTACTACCTACATCAACATCACACGCATAGGTTAGGTAGTTAACTTAAATTTTACATAGTAAGAAAAGGCCATAGTCGGGTTTCCATAGTAAGTAGGCCCTTACATCGAATAGGCTTTAGCTTTTCTTGTGAGTACCTCTTATTCTTATAGTGAAGAATATTTAATTTTATGCTGAGTATGGACATCCTACTTGTGACAGTTTTTGACTTATGATTATTTTTTTAGTATTCAACCGATTTGCTTCAAATTTCTTTATATAGGTAAATGTGCATCGCCACCCAAAAAACTAATCACTCAATACTCACAAAGAAAAACTCAAGCCCATTTGATGTAAGGGCCGACTGCGGAAACCCGACTATGGGCATGATTCTTATTATCTAAGCTTTATACGAATATAAATTCACCTGTACGTAAAATAATAATTATCAATGGGATTACATGGACGACATTGTGCAGCAGTTAGTTCAATGTAAGCAACGGCTGATCTTTAGATGCACAACCTCGATACTTGGTTCTGGCTGTTGGTTGTGTTGACTTTGTCAGTGTCCGCTTCCGATATGTTCTGAATGCAACACATTTGAGACATTTGAGACAGAATGCGTACGCCGAAACCACAATATAAAGTTTTCTATAATACATTACGTACCTACTAGTACCACCTATATTTTCTTTACTTATTTAACACTATTCATGAAGATGTACCTACCTACCAATTGCATTATAGTTACTACATCTGTTGACCCTTTCATTTGATTTAATCTTTCCACAGATATTTAAATATTTTATTTTGTCATGATATATATTATTAATATAATTATGCGTGTAAATACATATAGGTATTAGTTGTTTATAAAATATTTATTCCTGTTTATATTTTACTGAAATTTCTTTCATCAGGGAGGAAGACAGAACTGGCTATGCTAGGGTAAGAATGTGTTGATGACTTGCAGTGTATGTGTACGTTTACTGCATCGACAGTGTTCCGAGACGAACGTCTCCTGAACTCCGCTCCATTACTGCTTAAGAAGTGAGCTTGAATGATTTGATTTTGCAAGGATTTCCCGGTTGTGAGCACACGATGCATTGACTTGTCGCTTTGCGCGCGGCGCACTCACTCGCAGACTGGCCTCGAGCCGTTCGCTGTTTATTCTGCTTGGAGGTCTTTGTCTACCTTACTGATGAAAAACACGATATTCCTGTAAATATGTAATGTATGCCTTTTTTCACACAAACATACGTTGGTCGCTTTTGTTTGTAAATAATAATACAACTCATTGGCATGAAGCAACACTAACAAAGAAATTGACCTTTTATTTGCATTCAGTACATATATACCCACGTAACCTACGTTCACCTGTGATGCTGTTCCTTTTCCTGTGTTGCGGGTAACGTTACCTTGATTGTTTAATTTCAGCTCATACGATGAGACGGACGAAGACTGCCTTTCGCCTAATATCGATGATATCACTAACACGGACGTGGTAGACGAGTCTAGCGTGGAGGAGCTGCCGGCGAGCGAGGCGGGAGCGGCGGCGGCGAGCGCGGCGGGCGCGGCCGGCCCGAGGGCGGCGGGCGCGACCGGCCCGAGGGCGCCGGCCGCGGGCTATGTCAACCTCAGCTCTATTTACACTATCGGTGCAGCTGACAGATGGGCGAACCAAATCCAGAATTCATCCAAAGACTGCTTACCTGACCGGAAACTTTCTGAAAAACCAGTGCCACCTGAGAAACCTGTCAGCTTGATGATGGTTAATGGCAAAACGGACAACAGATACGCAGGTTTCGGTGGTAATAACAGTTTTCTTTACTCCCATCTACTAGGAGGCTCAGGCAGCACCCGTGCCAAAGATCCGCCTCCGTACAGTACCTCAGCAGGCGGCGCGTTATTCAATAAACCAGACGCGGCGAAATCGGCCACGTCACCGAACAACGCCAGCAGCAACCCCGTAGCGACAAGCCCCGTAAACGGTATGAACAAGATCTCCGACAACTACGAGAGAGCCGTGGCCGAGCGGCTCAGCCCGCACCGGGAGAGCGCGCGCTCCAACCGCAGCAGCGTGTTCAGCCGCGTGCACACGGGCGTGGTGGCGGGCGCGGCCGCCGCGAGCCGCACGCGCGAGCCGCCCGACGACGACGACGACTACGCACGGGACAGTGACGAGTGCTCCATTTAGAATAAGGCTTCGACGATCTGTTCCCCACGTTTTGCTCTGAGCACTGACGGTAACACTAACGTTCTTAAATTAACCATTTACTGCCCACAGTGAACACCAAAGATCCTGTAAACAAATAATGTGTAGTTCGTTAAAACTGGGTGTCGTGAGGTTTTAAATTTGAGGATTCACGTTTCCTTATTTAGACAAGGGGCGTCCGGTTCAGTAGGTACCAGACGTTGTCAGTTTCCACGAGTGTGCCGGATGATAGATATATGTAGCTAATAATGCAATCGTCTCCGTATGCTGGGGTGGAGGCGCTGGAGCTCCGCGCAGCCGCGCCGTGCTCGGAGAACTCACTAGTGTTAATGTGGTTATACACAACAGGAAAGTGCAATTAATTTCTTAAAACTACATGTATTAAGCAAAATTTTATCGTTTGCTGAATACATGAACGTTTGAAAATAATATCGTATAGACTAGTTTCCGCATTTTATTAATATTATTTAGATAGGATTGTCTTATTGTTATTGCATATTTAATTACTTTGCCAGTGTTTAACTTTCACTAACGTAATAGTAATGTCTTAATTTAATAGGTATTTATGTCTCAAACTAAGCATATCAAAATAATATTTTTATGTAGAATTTCATTTCTATTTATTTCTAGAGATATTTTATGATTTACTATATGTAGAAAATTATTAATTGAATTATAATCTCCGTCATTAAATCGAATCTCTCATATCATATCATAGCTCCATCCACTAATTTAATTTACCTGTACTAAAAAATGGTATGAGTAGCGCGAGGCACGAGCTGCGTCCGCGCCGACGTCGTCCATTAGTCCATTACTTACGCTTATTCACGTCGCTCTCGTAGACTGCCACTGGCCTGTAGCATGTACTGCTACGGTTATAAACACGCACAGATTTGGTCATGTAACAAAAAAATAGTAAACCATATTTTTGATATTTCTGGAAAATAGTAAGTACCATGCCGTCGTGCGTCGCGTTAAGTGACTGGTAGATGTAGGTACCTACTATGTATAATGTGGTGTCAAATTAATTATATCATTAGTCTTAGTAAGATAATAAAAAAATTAGCTGATTTCTCCTCTATTTTCGAGGCAAAGACAAGCACTTATTGATGTCGGGACATACTGTTTAAGGGGCATGTGCATATTGTACCGAATAAAAATTTTAGATAAACAAGAAACACCACACCCTTATGGTTACCTCGTACCTATATACCAGTGAGCTTCTACATACGACAGTAACATATAATATCATTGCTATATACCGTATCGTCCATAGCTGAAAATGTTGGAAGAGTGTTTGACATGTTCTCGATCACTATGAAATAGGTGAATGTGATTGACACTTGCTTCATAGTAAGAATCTGTTGCTGATTGGGTGGTAGCTGTTACAGTCGAGTGTAAAAATATGAACGTATTTATTATCCAACGCTTCAATATGTAAGTTGTTACCTACCTACCCCCGACTTTTATTCCGACATATTTTTTGAGTGGGTAGTACCTATAAATACATATTTTTGCACTGGACTGTGCGTACATAATGCCTTTAATGCCTTAAGTATTTCTTAATAGTGAGCGCCTATTGTGCGTATTTCCTCGTCAAGTCGAATGGAGCCAGTTGGTATCGAACAACCATAAATGTCCCAAGAAGGGAAATAAATAAATAAATGGAAAACTTTACCATTTTAATAGGCTCCTACTTAACGTCAAAAGCAGCTAATTTTGGGTGTATTTTATCCCTCTTGTCGCTCACTGTCTAACTAATGCAGCAGTAAAACAAAGACACAAAAGCAAACGAGGAAACAGAAATTACTCGCATGCCATCTAGCCGATCAATTTGTAGGTAGTCGCGTTAGCGCAGCAGCTGTATTATTACGCTTGTAGTTGATTTGGTGTAAGTCTTATAAGTCTCTAGTCCAAGGGTGCTGAACATGAGATTGATCACAATGGGTACATATTGCGAATCTGATTAGGTACCTACTAATTTTATTAGTTAGTTTAATGCAACTTTACGGGATACAACATTTTTTTCAACCGACTTCAAAAATGGAGGAGGTTCTCAATTCGTCTGTATTATTTTTCTATGTTACGCGATAACTCCGCCAATTGTGGGACGAATTACAAAATTCATTTTAATGGATAAGAAGATTAGGTAAGGTTTATATCGGTTGATGGTAACAGGCGGCAAAATCTATTCAACATGTTACTTGCAAACCAGCGGCCAATTCACATTCAAATTCACAAACAATGATTGAATTGAAAACAGTAACCTTACGGTTAATATGAGCAATGAACCTCAGTTAATATAACATGATATAACTTACAGCTGGCATATTATATAACACAATACGGTAGATAAGTACTGCTGTGTCATGTTCAGCTAAGTAAGTTTTGGATTGTACTATACTTGTGCTTGTTTAACAAAAACCTTACGTATCTACTTATTACAATACAGTCAAATACAAACTACACGGACAATGGCACATCATTAAATGCCTATCTGCGGCCTAAATTTATATCACAGGTTCCAGTGGAAATTTTTATATTTTTATAAGTTACTAAATAGAGTAAACATAAGGCCTTACATGTAGATACCGGTAAGCTGAAAACAAATGGCCATAAATAGATATCCTTAACTAAGTTAGTTACACTGTCTCATTTTTAAGAAAATGTGTATGCTTTGTGTTATTGCAATACGAGTAGTATACTTAGGTGTGCCTTCTTCTATGGTAACAACTTTGATAAACGCTACCGGCCACAACCACGAGTTCGCTAAAAAGGCCCAAAAGTTAACACTGTGGTAGCCAAAGTCTAAAGGACATGTTGCATAAGTAATTTTAATATACTTAAAACCATTGTAATCGTGGCGTTGTATTATATTTAATATCATTGCGTGTAACGCTTAAAGTACGAGTAGGTACGTGCAGTCAAGAGAATTAACAAAATGTAACCACACCTTTGCATCTTACTAACTATGGCAACGGGATTAGGTACCTACCTACACCATTATTACTACACCATAATTCATTATAATTATAAATATTAATATTCCTGACTGTGCCTACGTATGACTACCTATGTTACAACATTGTTTTCTGTAAAACAAACAGTAAATGTTAAATAACAAGTGAGTTTATTATATTGCACCAAAAGAAACCTGCGCGGCTTTTAAGTTTAATATTTTTACTAATGTTAAGACTAGTCATTTCAATGCCTAAATCAAATTTATAATCAACATTTCTCAACTTTTAGTAACCTTTGCCAAGTATTAACCAAAACAATTGTTTACTTATGTAACAAATTTTATCAAAACGTTGTGTGTTAGATTAATTTTGTTATTGATTATGGTATGTTTCAATACCAACCCGTTTAAATTTAGATAAGTACGTATTTAAGTATTAATGTACTAAATCATTTAACTAGGCTAATAATTTAGCTGTTTAGAATACTACTTAGTTACCGTTATTAAGACGTTAAGACATGTGTTATCATTATCAGTGGCTAACTAATGCCTTGTTTATGATGAGTATATCTATCTTAACAATGCGGTGTGGCGACGCGCGTCGCTCGACGCTCTCAACACGCGTATCACGCGCAGATTCAGATGAGTAGGTATTCCTCGCTAGGTGTTATGATTAATACTGTTAAATACGAGTTTGTAACTCTCGTTTTATTCCCAGGTTGCTTTCTAAATTCATTCCAAAACTAGCAACGCCTACTGTTAGTTAAAAACACTATTTCCAGTGTTTTAGCAATGTACCTACGTCTTGTTTTGGTCCCAACCTACCTAATCCTGGAGGCTAAATGGTTTAGCCGAGCACAGATAAGAATGAGACCATGCCATTGTAAAAATAGTGCCATTATAAAATTAATTATGAGTGAATATTACATCCTATAAAATAATCAATACATCGGCCCGCAAAATGTTCAAATATTAGGATATATATTTGTTATTTAACAGACAGGAAACCTCTAATGCAAAACAAAATCCATCATGATGAAGCATAACTTGCATTTCACATTTTCCTTAATAAGCAGAAACGCAAATTAAGTAATAATATTACGACTGAGCACCAAATTTTTAATTAAAAAGAGAACAGTACCTTAATGTTGTGAAATGATTAAGTAGTTAGTACCTACTTATTTGTGTATGAATGGACCCACTTAATTGTAATTTGTACCTATCTACCTTGTTTATAAATAAGTAATCTGATAAATAAAATGTAGTATCTTATGTAATGAACGTAGGCACCTAATAACTTGCAATTATTACCTATATCCAAATTGGAAACCTAAAGAACTAACTTAGTTGTTAGAGTTAACTTGGGTGATACGTTAGGTGGTGTACCTTACTGGAAGGACACATTGAGGTTGACGTAGGAGCTAGGAGCCTACTGACATCATACGGTAGACTGTTCTGGTGAATAGGTAGGAGTTAATAATTTTTTTACAAGCATTGGTGAAGAATTAGTAATAGCAGCGTTCTAAAGTGTTGAATGAGAGGCGATGTCAAACGTAATTGTTAAGTATTCTAATAAAGTACATTACTGAATTTTTATTTTTTATTTTTACCCTTTGTTTCAAATTATGTTAAGTATATGATCCTCAAACATCAATTATAATTACGGTCAAGGAATTTAATTCAAGAGCCATCACGGAACCTTTTCAAAGGAAAAGTCATTACGATTTTCTGTGATAATTAATGCGATGGTTCCACGGCGGCTCATGAATTAAAGTCTTTGGTACAGTCGCCATAAGACATTTCGGAGCAGCCACGGTTATCAAAAATATCGAAACATGAACTCAACACCTTAATACACGTGCCGATATTTTTGACCATCTCGGCCGCTCCGAAATATATGATAGCCACTGGACCTATCCTATTCCTGTCCTCTTCTATACCTACGTTCTTGTTTTTCTATATGTACAGTCAGCAGCCGAAGTGGATGAGCGATTGCGGTGTTCAAAATGGTAGATCTTTTGAGCACAATAACCGCTCATCCACTTCGGCTGTTGACTGCATAAAATAAAACAGTATTATAGAATAAGGTTCTATGTTCGACTGCAGGTAAGCACCTAGTTATTTAATCTATTACTTACCAAACAACGGTAAAGCCCTAAAATTGCCCTAAAAGGAGGGTTATGATTTAGGCTTTTTTTTTCGACGGAATCTAATGTCGAGAAGAAAAGATGTTTAGGTATTACATGGTATTACCTAGGTATTGTTATTAAATAGGTAGGTATAACTGCAATAATTATACATACTCGTATAGTAGGAACCTACTAATCCATACTAATATCACCTATAAACGCAAAAGTGTGTGTTTGTCCGTCTTTCACGACGAAACGGAGCGACGGATCAACGTGATTTTTGGCTTAGATAGTTTATGGGCCAGAGAAGAGAGTACTTTTTATTCCGGAAAAATGCAGTTCCCGAGGGTCTTTTCTTCATCAGGTCCAAGATTACCAAATGATACTTTCTGAATGTAAATGCTCATCTTAATGCTAAAAATGCCAAAATCGCTAGAGGTGTGCCGGCCTATAAAATTAATCAATTAAAATTAATTAAGCCCTTATTTAATTGAGTAGATGTTCGAAATGAAAACCATTTTTAGGGTTCCGTAGGCAAAAACGGAAGCTAGTTTCTTCATGTCTGTCTTTCCGTCTGTCCGTCCGCGGCTATGCTCAGGGACTGTCAATGCTAGAATAGAAAGCTGTAATTTTACACGAATATACCTATATGTAAACTATGCCGACAAAATTGTACTATAAAAATTCAAAAAAAAATTATAGTTCCTCCTATAGGGGTGATTTTTTTCTCATCCAACCAAGTAGGTAGTGTGTAGTATCGTTAGATAGGTTTTTTAAAACCATTGAGGGTCTGCTAAATCTCCCCCCCCCCCCCCCCCCTCCCTCTAAAATCTAAACCGGTGGGTGGAAAATTCTGAAAAATTCAGCATAGAGTAAGTCAAACTTACAAGGAATACTATAATGGTTAGTTTTCTTTACTTTAAGAGTAAATAGTAGCCTAAGGTATAAAATATACCTAAACTTTGAATATTACGCACAAAATACGAAATCCTTAAAAAATATTACTGAATTTTTTCATAATGGCGACGAAACCCTATTTTTGGCGTGCCCGACACGCTCTTGGCTAGTTTTTTTTAATGTAACGCGCACCCTTCGTGCAAGAAACGCGTAAAACGTAGGTACAAACCTACCTAATATTCTTGCGAGAAGGGTGCGAACGTTCAAGTAGTTTAGGTTTAGGTAAGAATTTTACCATTGCGTTTTGTATCTTGGTGAAGTCTGGTAGGTAACAAACAAACAAAGTATCGCATTTTATAATATTAGCGGGATGACCTACACAAATAAGTAGAAATATGTACGTTAGTGTTGGTTAATTTTTGTTAAGTTAAATTCTATGGAGACTACGACACATATTTAGAAAAAATAGCCATAAATAAAAATAGCTTTAAACTAAATACCTGACAAAACTATTTTTTTTTTATTATTGAAACTAAAATATACTTGTTATGTTGGTGAAACTGCAAAACCCTTGTAAAACGTCAATATGACATCGGTTTCTTGACATTTTTCTTTAGATTTATTTATTCCATAATCTGTGGCTTTAGAAAATACGAATGTCGGGTATTCTTTCCACAAGTTTTAAAATCTACTTTTCTGTATCGTGCAGCTCCGAACGCTTATTTCATAGTTTGCTGAAAAACAGAACAATGCCGTTTTACGCCGTAGCAAAAGGACGAACAACAGGTATTTATCATTCATGGGCTGAATGCGAATCCCAAGTGAAGGGGTACTCAGGAGCTAAATTCAAAAAGTTTGATACAGCATCAGGCGCCCAGGAATTTTTAAGGACTGGAAATCTTAATTCCAATCCTGGAAGCTTTAGGACAAATATAAGCTATCAGGCGAACAATTTTCACAACAGCTCTAGTAGCAACTTGAAGAGGTCGTATCCAGCAACCTCGAAGGGTAGTAGCTCAAATACAAAAAACGGGTACTACAGAAATGATGAGGACTCTGAGTCCTCTGATGATGGTTTGGAGGTGATAATCGCGAGACAAATGGACGATATAGAGAAACGTGTAAACAACATGTCAAAAGGCATTGACAGAATTACTAAGAAAGCCCCAAAACAGACTATTTTAATAGAACCACCACGACCTAAGAAATACAAGCCCAATCACGACACGGCTTTTCAGGAAGATGATGATGGCTTCGTCCAAGTCTATACAGATGGAGCTTGTTCATCAAATGGCCAACGGGGAGCTCGGGCAGGTTTAGGCATCTATTGGGGAGAAAATCACCATCTGAACAGAAGTGAACCAGTCTCTGGAAGAGCCACCAATAACTGTGGTGAAATACAAGCAGCTTCGCTTGCAATCAAGATGGCTCTCAAAAATGGAATTGACAAACTGGCCATCAACACAGACTCGCAGTTCCTAATCAAATCTGCAACTCAATGGATTCCTGGTAATTTTTAATAATTTATTATTTTAACATGTATGGGAAATTTCTCTAAATAACAATTTCTCTTCTCTTCCTCTTCTTCAGCATGTTTTCCTAAATAACATTACTACACAGAACAACCTACAATAACTAGAAGTTAAATTGGTACTTGTTCAGAAATCAATCTTTTTAGTTGTCGATACACACACATGGCACACAGCATTGCTTTGTACTTCCGTATGTTCTATTTAAGACTGTTCCCACTGTTATTACAAATATTACTTTATTATAAAATAAAAAACAGACCAAGAGTGTGTCAGACACGCCCAAGATAGAGTTCCATAGCCATTATGAACAAATCAAGTAATATTTTTCTAAGGATTTCTTGTGTATGAATCTTATATGAATCTTACAAGTTTAGGTATATTTTATACCTTAGGCTGCAATTTACTTTTAAACTACTAATAACTCTGAAGCAATCTTAGCCATTATAATTTTCCATGTAAATTTGATGTACTTACTATCTTGAATTTTTTTTTTATTTTCCACCCAACATTTTAGATTTTAGAGGGGAAGATCACTACACCTCCCCGTTCGTGTATGGGAGGAACCCTAAAAAAATTTTTTTTTATTTTAACACTGTCACAAATACCTATCTTAAAGCTTTTATACCAAAAGGCTCCTCCTCCAAATGGAGCATTATTTTATGTTTTTTTTTCGTCCTGTAGCATACCTATAATGAAATAAGGGAATGCACAGAACAGTCAGCTCATCACTGGTGCTGCCTGCCTGAGCCGCAAACCATTGATGTTATGTACCAGATTGGTCTTAGCAATCTAGGTGCCCTGAGCGAGTCATGCCTTTGGCGTCATTTTAGATCAATAATAATAGGTGTTCAAACGAAATGGTCAAGTTGAGCTGGCGCGCACGGCACCCTAGATACCTGGTGCCCTGGTCACACCCCTAAAGCTGGCACTAGTTTTATACTATGTATACAAGTATAATATGTGTCTTTTTATTTGGTCTTTTTTTATACAATAATTAGTATTCGTTTTTAGGAAACGATGCAAATCTATATTGAAGAACATCATTTCAAAATTTGAAGCAAATGGCTTCAACACATACTGAAAAAAAAATTAAAAAAATCTTTATAAAAATCATTTATGAGTCAAAAACTGTCACAAGTATGATGTTCATACTGAGTATAAATATTCTCCTTTAACACACAAAAAAACCCAAGCCTGTTTGATATATATATACTATAGAAACCCAACTATGGCCTTTTCATATTTGTCCATTACATACAACCATCTACTGACAATTAATCAATTAACATACATTTGGATTTTTTTTAAGGATGGAAGCGGAGAGGATGGAAGTTAGCATCAGGAGAACCTGTAAAGAATGAAGTTGACTTCAGAGAACTAGACAGTGTTCAAAATAAACTTCAAATCAAATGGAACTATGTTAAAGCACATGATGGATTACATGGTAATGAGATGGCTGATAAATTAGCTAAGGAAGGGGCAGCAAAATATGACAAGTGACATAATATAAGAAAACTTTGTTATTAATTTATTATTCAAATTCCGATTTTTGTTTGTTGACTCATTTTATTTTGACTTATTATTAAGCCAATTATTGCTGATTGAAACTACTCTTCTTTCCTCAGAATAATGATGAGGAAAGATATTTGATTCATAAAAAATTTGTCTAGATTATTAAATTAATCTTTGAGCAGATTTTAAATTTGATGATTATTTGCTGCTACATTACATTTGATATGGCTGGGTAGCAAGGAAATCACATTAAATTGTAATTCTAAACATTACGTTGATTGCAGAGTCACATTTAATTAAATATAATAAGAGAACTGAAGTGTTTTGTTTTATAGTTAGTAGATAAATCAGTAACTTTTGTATTACTTTAAGATGATAAAAATTATAAGATCTCACTTAGTATACTTTCTTCTCATTTTATTTCTATCCAAATGAATACAACCTAACCTAAACTTTCTCATCGTGAGGATTGTGGCCGGTCAAACCTCTTGGATAAAACACACATGGCCTAAGGGTTTTTTCATGAATTACTTGGTAATAAATAAGAAATAAAGTAAAGTTAGTAAGTCATGGTGGCTGAGTAGTTTGACCTATGGCCTCTCAAGCAGAAAATCCTGGGTTCAAACCCTGGCTTGCACCGCTGAGTTTTTCGAAATTCATGTGCGGAAGTTATACGTGGTCATACATAAAACATAGTAGTTTATATGCAACTGTTACGTGATAGGGATCCTTAAAACACGTCGTATTTCAAGGCCTAATTATGTATAGTTGCACACATTACTTTATCTACATCAATATATTAAATCCTCTATCATGCGTTCAAGAACCATTGAGAAATGCCCTGCATTGCAACCAGAACTATGTGTGCCCACGAGCTCTTGCGCCTGACTGAATATGAAGCCCCGCCACCGCCCCGGTGTGGTAATGTTCATTACGATATCGATTTCGGTGTTGTAGGTAGTACCTAATGAACATTACGATACCTAGTGCCGTGTTCATAATAGAATCTTTGATAGAATCCAATGTTGTAATAATGGAGGATTTACTATATGGGTGTAAATAAATAAATGTATATGAAAAAAAATCACTAAAATTATTAAATGATAGCGAATGAAAGCAAAAAAGGACTGAGTATATGAAGGTCTATTGGCATCGCCCAACTAACAATTTGGCGATAAAATAAGTTCTATAGCCACCGTTTATTAGCTCTATTAAAATCTTATAGTTCTAGCACGACCTAAAAATCAGATATATATCGCACGGTATAACTCTCTTAAAGTCCAATTTTGGCACAGACGTTATCAAGTCTTAGAGGATCTTAAGTAGCTCAAATTAAGTCCAATAGCGTAAAACAAGTGGTGACGCGACGCATATTACTAAAGGAGATAATTAAGTAACAGTAGGTGTAACTTATGCCTAAGGTTTTATGAAACCTTTGAAATGTTTTCTTGTATCATTTGAAGCGTTACAAAAAGTTACAGTGGTGAAAACAAACTCTGCGTGATAGCTAGTGTTATATATGCAATTCTATAGAAATATTTGTATCTGTAAATTAACATGTGTCATTAATAACAAAAACCGCCCAAGAGCTTGTCGGACACGCCCGAAATTGGGTTCCATGGCCATTACGAAAAAAATAAGCCTAATATTTTTCTAACGATTTCGTATTTTGTACGGAATATAGTTTGATATACTTACTACCCTCCTGATTTTTTTCAAAATTTTCCACGTACCGGTTTAGATTTTAAAGGGGGGGGGACGCTCAATTTCAATGAAAATTTAATCAAATGAATATCATGGGACACTTAACACCAATTGACCTAGTCCCAAACTAAGCAAAGCTTATACTATGGACACTGGGCAACGGATAAACATACTTAAATATAGATAAATAAATACTTCAATACATATTAAACATCCAAGACTCGAAAACAAACATTCGTATTATTCATGCAAATGGGCCAATCAACTTTTTTACCGACACAAATCTGTCCGCGACATTTTTAAACAATTGCAGATTTTTGTAAGTCAACATGTTTTTTCTGTAATGTAGATGGTGTACATGAATACATACCATCCTACGTAAGTTCAAACTTCAACCGTGAAATATCTTGTTGGAAGTACGATTTCTCGGTAACGCCAGAGACAATTTTGGTAACGCAGGAGACGCCCAAAGTGTCGGTAAAATAGTTGATTAACCCAAATATCTGCATCGGCCGGGATTCGAACCCGGGACGTCAAGCTTCATAGTCAGGTTCTCTAACCACTTAGCCATCCGGTCGTCTAATTTGCACTTTAAAGTTGAATATTTTGCAAACAAATCACTGAATCGAAAAATCGTTTTAGCAACCCCCTAATGGTTTTTAAAGACCTATCCAACGATACCCCGCACTATAAGGTTGGATGAGAAAAAAAACACCCCCACTTTACATCTATGGAAGGAACTCGAAAAAAAATATTTTTTTTATTGTACCATTTTATCGGTATCGTTTTTTGTGCAAAATTACAGCTTACAATTATATTACTATATGAATCTTGATGCAACTAGAAGTCTCGAATATAATTTAATATCTGGAAATTATTAGTAAATATCTAAGTATCAACATCAGTTTGCAGCAAGTGTTGTCAGCCTCATTTTTTTTAATTTGCCATAGTTTGTCTGGGACAGCTTTCGTTGGCCAGTCTCTTATAATTAATACTAAGCTAGATGAATAAAATAACAGCAAATTTTCGTCAAGTACTTTATTTAAACCTAAAAGATGGTATGGTACCTGGTGTACTAAAACTCTTGCAAGTAAAGTTAAATAATTTACAAATAAAAATAAACAAGGGACGATTCCTGTACACAATGCTACTGGAAATAAACACTTATTGCACAAGTTCTATCAATGCGACTTGACAATTCACCTCAAGAAAACAAAAACCATGGATTTACTTTTCATTGTTTATATTTAGGTATACCACAAAATGGTACATGCTTACCAATTCATATTATTAATATAGTAAGATTAAAATTGTATGGAATGAAATTTAAAGAAAGACTAAACTTTACTCCACATGAAGGCTTGATAAAATATAAAATGATAATGTTGTTATACTTGGCAGAATGTAATTACAAATTTATTGATTGTTGTTGGATAATTGGATAAAAAGACTGTGTATAAAATAAAAGCCTTGCGACCAAGATAATATGATTTAAAAAAAGTTTAAAGTTGTATGTCAATGAAGTAGCTTAAAGTTTAAACAATTCTGAATTGCTCTAATGAATAATTTACACCCAAACTCGCCGTATAAGGCACGATGTTAAAGTCAGGGCTCGGACTTAGATTAGTATATGCGATTGATAAACGTTGAAAGAATCAACACAATCAACAACTCAACTGATACTAGTAAACATTGACATCTATTTACATAGATCAACGGCACGAGACCGGCTGTTTGGAACAAAACGCGCAGCGTTTTAATATTACTTTGACACAACCACTGTCACGGAAATCATCAAGCTATAGTAAAACGATCACAAAATCGCAATCTGAGCGAATATGGCGGCGTTTAATCGACTGAAAGAGTCCAGAGGTTTATCTATCCACCAAGAAAATCACAACTATGTATCCGTTTGTATACATATACTTTCTAGTCGCATTAGTAGTGCATAGCCTTAAAACGGTCACGCGTATCGTCTAATTCATGTATACATAGGTGTGCAATTTTCAGATGTATTTATTTAGTCTTGTCAGTTGACGATAGCATATGTAAAGGTGTCTTCCTCATTTTTTTTTAATAATTTATAGATTATACAACAGGCAGAGACGCGCAGGCGGCTATTTCAGGGTTGCTACATCAAGTTGAAATTCAGACCATCCTTATATTCCCGCTATTACTTTCAGAAAACTTAACTTAATACATTGTATTTCGAGTAAACTTAAAAATAGCAGTCTTAATAATATTGACAACTCTGGCAACATGGCCTAACTAAATCTGCATCACACCTATGGTTGGTTACTTATGTTTGTAATCTACTTTTAGCACGTTAGAGAACTATCCATGGTGTTCAGATCCAAAAAAATACGTGCAGTCGAGGAAGCTGAATCACGTACCAGGGTGGAACCATTACATAATCGGCAAATGTATATGATGTACACGTGACATTAGTAGCACAAAGGTTCCGCCCTAGTACAGCAGAGTTCGTAAACTTGTGAGCGTACATTTGATCAAAAATATCTGAACACGACTCTATTGTTAACGGCGTAGAAGAGAGTTCAAATATTTTTGATAAAATTTTTGCTTACGTGATTCAGTTTCCTTGCCCGTACATATGCATGTATTTAGTAACGAATATTATTACAGAAGACTTTACAAATTTAACAATTATATATACACGGCAGTACGTAACGCTACAATCGTTGTTATACATAATTAGTAAAAAAAAAATGCAAATTAATAAAACTACAAGAGATAATTTTATTGATTTTTCATTTATATTTAAGCACAATTCGCAGGCTAATTTTATATTGTTAGGTATTCCAAATCTTCGATGCTATGGCTTTATTGGAAACACAAACAGTGTTCTAGAAAAGAAAACTTTGGCTCATGCCAACCAATACAAAGGAGTCGCCGCCGATAGAATCTGCGTGCCACGTAACCAATAAAAATTGACTGTTTTGATAACTTGACTAGTGTATTCACAATATATGTAAACTAGTTCAAATAGACCCGGGAACCTCGACTCCAGGTACCTACTAGGGAACTCGGTGTAGCATTCAATAACCGCGCTACATTCGCCGCGAATGGACGTATTGAAAAAGGAAATGAACACACAAACTCTTAAGCACGATATAATAATGTACATGTATCATAAATTTAATTGGAGACAAAAATTCTATCCGTGGCGACTTTAGTTGCGAATACGTATGTATAAGAAACTTTCACCTGAGGAGTGCGGCGCGTGCCGCCACGCCGGATTGGTTTAACCGCGGCACTGCACTCAAAGTCACTCCATTTGCTAATTTATTCTTTACACAATTTTCAGTCAAGTTTGCTTATATTACATCTTTTTCCAAAATCGTCTATTCTAACACTGTACAGAATATAATTCTTAATAGCGAAGTTCTATAACGTGACACCAGTAGAAACTTAATCATAGAGGAAAATAACCAAAGGAAGTTAAACTAATAATGTCAGCTTCACAAACAATTATAAAACAATGTTATTTTGCATAAATTGTAAGTTTAGTTTTGCAGTTGCATTACGGTTGTCTTGTTAATTGTTCTGTTTGTTGGCATCTATATGCGGGGAGGGCGCGGGCGCGGGCGCGGCGGGCGCGCGGCGCGGCGCGGGCGCCGCCACCACCGGCCCCGCCGCCGCGCCCACGATCAGATACCCCCCCGACGTAACCACACGCTTTCCTCCACATTCCTCACTATTCATCAACTGCAACAAAAACTATCATTACGGCTCAAAACTTCCACTTGCTGTTGCGAGGAATATGTTTTTCATTAACCAATAGAAACGCTTCATTTACCTCGCCTCGCTCCGGTCAACTGTTTCCACCAGAGATGAGCTATGCGAGGATGTGTAAATGAAGGGTTTCTATTAATTAATGAAAAACACACCCCTCGCACCACATCCTCGCACATCTCTGGTGAAAATGCTGCTTAATAGAGTGATACACCTAAGGCTGGGTTCACACGGCGCAGTCCTACAAGATTTTTTAACGTACATCGTATATCGAATAAGTAACGTATACACGACGTGTGAACGGTTCTATACAAAGTTATATGCCACTACTTACTCGATATGACGACCGCATGGCTAAGTGGTTAGAGAACCTGACTACGAAGCTTGAGGTCCCGGGTTCGAATCCCGGCCGGGGCAGATATTTGTATGAATAATACGAATGTTTGTTCTCGGGTCTTGGATGTTTAATATTTATTTAAGTATTTATTTATCTATATAAGTATGTTTATCCGTTGCCTAGTACCCATAGTACAAGCTTTGCTTAGTTTGGGACTAGGTCAATTGGTGTCAAGTGTCCCGTGAAAAAAAAAAAAAAAAAAAACGTACACGATAAAAATCGTGCAAAACTGCGCCGTGTGCACCAAGCCCAAGAAGATCAACGCGTATTAGGACTGCGGGTATAGTAACTTTAAGGATCTGTTTTACCACTCATTGATAAATTTTGTGTTTATCAACTGACATAATATTAAACTCTTGTTGAAAGGTTATCCGAGTTTTTGTGGTAACGAGGTGAGGATGCTTTGTATACTTGTCTGCGAATAGTATTGCGCGTACCTGCTTATTGGCCAGGAGTGGCGAAGAGTGCCCCGACCCGCGCGTCGCCTCGTCCATGACGCTCACTGCAATTCAAACCACCGCCAAATTATAACAAGCCATGCCAATTAATTTGATTAGCACAGCTGGACTGCATCAGGATATCTTTCTTCTCCACATTCATTTCGAATGTTTTTTTTTTATTCGACTGGAAGGCAAACGAGCAAGTGGGTCTCCTGGTGGTAAGAGATCACCACCGCCCATAAACAACCTAGCTCCCTAAGTTGGAATACCTCAAGTACCAGTAATTTTACCGGCTGTCTTACTCTCCGCGCCGAAACACATCAGTGCAAGCACTGCTGCTTCACGGCAGGATTAGCGAGCAAGGTGGTGGTAGCAATCCGGGCGGACCTTGCACAAGGTACTACCACCTGCAACCTGCACCTGCTGTTTATAGTAAAGGATTAACATAAAATTTTAGAAATTCTCTACTTTTCACAGCTATTAAATTTTTTCTTTCGACGTTTGATAATACGCTTCTGCTTCTGTTTTAAAAGACTCTCATGTCAGTAACAAGTAACTAAACCATTCTTAACAATCGCGTTCAATTTAAAATCATTCGCGTGTCGAACATTGAATACAAACAAAACTAAGCAAATAGAAGTAAACAATGAGAACATTTGTATGGATAGTTCCAAATTGCAAATGTAGTGTTGCAAATGTCATGAGAACCACGTTTTTTTCCGTTCAGTATATAATGAAAATAATTTAGTTGTGTGATGACAACTTACCTACAATAGGGGACTTTTGGGTTTGTTCTGAATTCACTATTCGGCTCGTCACTTTGCCGCCTACCGTCAAGGTTGGCGCTGCCGTTGTCTTCTGTAAAATAAAATATGATAAATGCGCATCTATTTGTGAAGGGATACTATGGTATACGATGTATGTATGGCTTGTCGGTTGTTATATTACAATTTGAGCCAAAATTAGGCAGCGTTTTTACAAGTTCTGAAGGGCTACTCCGAAACACGAAATTCGAAGTTCGTATCGTACCGCCCTTCTCACTCTCGTATTAAATAACATAAGCGTAGGCGGGATGGTACGATACGAACTTCGATTTTCGAATTTCGTGGTAGCCTTGCTGGAGCAAGCATGACGATTATTAAATAGGGACTTGTAAATTTTAATTACTACTTTGAAAAAGTATATTTTCAGATGTAGGTATAGTTTTTTTTTTACTTTTAGCTTATCCATACTAATATTATAAATGCGAGAGTGTGTGTTTGTATATTTGTGTAGGTATTTGTGTGTTTGTCCGTCTTTCACGCCGTAATGGAGCGACGGATCGACGTGATTTCTGGCATAGAGATAGTTTATGGGCCCGAGATTGACATAGGCTATTTTTTATCACGGAAAAATGCAGTTCCCGAGGGAACAGCGCGCGATAACCGAATACCACGCGGTCGGAACCGCGGGCAAAAGCTAGTTTCCATATAATGGCAATGGCCTCGGATATACAAATTGGCACAAAAGTAATGTCGTAATGGGAATTAGCTATAATTTTGTTAGATATGAAAAAATGCAAATAGCAAATCGCAAAAAATTTACCTTTAACGACTACTACCCGAGTTAAATCATAATAGTGCTCGTATTGTATTTTGAATTGTTGCTCTCGAGACAACTGGGTCTACACCAGCAATTTCTTCTTCAACGCTAGCTTTCAAGACTTGTCGACTAATTTTGTTTGTAGTCAAAGCTCGATGGCATTTGAAAACATTTGCATAAATAAAGGCACATTCACATTATGACATTAGTTTTGCGCCCCCTGTGGTAAGTGATGTCTCACTGGGATATCGTCTGTGGGCGTCTGCGAGGCGAGGTCGGAGCGCGCGCCGCCGCCGCCGCCCTGCAACAACACTCAACTTAACGGCACCGCTCCGAAACGGCGACCGCGACCCACTGCTTGATATGAATATAGTCGCGCGACGCGGTCGCTTGCGCCCATCAGTGCTTCATAGTCATTCATACTAAGCAGTGGGTCGCGCGACCCCACTGTATTGTCTGACAAGGAAGCGCTCCCGATTGCATTCCATCTCATTCTAACTTCATCCTAAGTTTTTATGGCAAAAAGAAGTGGTGAAAACGATTGCGATTCCGAGAGCTTTAGACGGTAAGGCATCCATCCGGTCAGTCATGTGTCGGGTCGCCAACATCGGATTGTTACCTTTATCGACATTATCAACGTTGTTAAAAATGCATCAAATCAAACAAATTAAATGCCAAAAGCGCTCGACCTTAAATTAATATTACTCTAATCTAAAAGTTTCCTATTCGTAAATTAATTTATTGCGTGCATAGTTGCACACTTTTGTTTATAGATGTATCTGCGAGACAGCGCTATCGATAGATGTAAACTAGATTTTTTTTAATTTTCGGACTAGTAGATGTAGTGGGGAAGTGAGATGCTCCATAGCTCGTTACTCTTCGCGCGACTTGGAAGTGCATTCGAAAAAACATATCACAACAAAACGAAAACTTTTTTCATTTAATTTTTTTCCCCTCAAAACTTATGTAACATCATTCTGAGTTTAAGGTTAAAACGACAACATAATTAATACGCATCTTATCTATCATGTATGTTCTATATCGTTTAGACATACAAATCACAAATTCGCAAGGATAATAGATATAAATATACTGCATAATAAAACCGCTCACGTGAGAATCGGTCATAACGAAAAATTTTTAGCTTTAAATATATTTTTTAAAATAATACAATACAATACAAATAATCCTCATACGTTTCCGTTTCGTGAGCCCCGTTAATTACATATTATTTTAATTATTCGCTGTAGCAATAATATATAATTTATTCAGCTGTCTATTTATTACGGTACTCGAGATAGAGCCCCGGTCCTGCGACTGACAGAAAGACTGCGTGGCGACATTAACAGCATTATGTTTGTCACCCTTCGTGTACGGAACCCTAATAAGACTAGTGAGGTGGTAATTACCGATGTTCTCTGCTGAGTACAAGAGCCGTAGTGCTGCGCCCAATGCGCGCGTTGGCACGGATAGTCGCAGTACGACGTGTTCCAGCAGCAGTAGAACTGCGCCTCCTGGCTGCAGTTAGCGCACCTTGTGTCAAAAGGGAGCAATGTTATATTCTCATCAGAACAAGCGACGTAGAACCAGCTATTTTAGAGTTGAGTCATAAGCGCAGCGAGGGATTCTGAAGTAAAATTGGACGTAGTTTAGGAAAAAGGACCCAAAGCACTGTCATGTTATTCTATAATTTCGCTTTTGTTCCTACTGAAATTAGATCCAACATTAAAAAAATATTTTTGAGAGTTGGATCCTTTTCTCTAAACTACATCAATTGTGAGCGCAGCGAGATATTCAAAGTACGCTGCCTGAAGATAAGAAACATATTTCGCTGCCGAGTGATACATTCTACTTTTTATCTCCCTTTGTGTATATATTTTTCCCGTGATTTAGCTGGTTATATAGATTGTGCAAGTATTATTTTCTTGCACCAGTTGTTCTTTTTTTGAAGTAGGTAGTTTAAAATATCACTTATATTATACTTATATGGAGTAGACAGGATTCGTGTAAATTTTACAATTTAACCATAAAGATTTAACTATTGAAAGGACTGTGAACATAGTATACGTTCTTCTTCTATGAACCTACGAAAAAAAATCACTAAGAAGAATTAGATGGAGTGTATAAATGGAAATCAAGAAAAGCACAGCGTACATTCGATTTTATCGCTGGGCTGTGTCAATTTATGTATTATGCAACTTTTCGGCAGTATACTGTAGAGGGGGCGGGGATACTAAAACTATGATATGCACAAAAAAAATTGGCACTGCCGAAAAGGGTGCGAGTGACACTCTTTCCCGGCCCAGATAATACCGATCCTGTTTTTCGTGCACACGCTCATAGAAACAAAAATATGAACTTATTCAGTTTCAAAAATAAGTATCACGAACTCATAAGAGTCGGAATAATCCAACCCTATAAGGCCGTAGTAACATATTTTTGAGTGGTTCGAATATATACTTATTTTGCACTTGAAAAGCAGGGTCGGCATTTCCGTGTCGGTATTATCCGGGCGGGAAAAGAGTGTCACCCAAGGGCGCAGCGCTCACCACTGCTTGGACTTGGCATGCTTGACGGCGGCGTCCAGTTCCTGGTACGCGAGCCGGCGCGCCTCCGCCACGGCGCGCGCGCGCTCCTTTTCCATCGCCGAGCGCACCTCCACCAACAACAGTTCTGCCGAGAAAACTCACTTACCATCAACCATATTATACACGGTTTAAAAAACCGGCCAAGTGCGAGTCGGATTCGCACACGATGGGTTCCGTACCATTGTCTATACAACATTAGACATTAGCACAGGGCGGCCACGCCATACAAAATTCGTGTTCTGGAATCTACATAGGCACGACGACGTCTGTACACGCGTCAATGTGTGCGTAAGTGACACAGGGCTGACTATCGCAAAACCCTAGTACCATAGGGTATGTAGGTATGGCTTAGATGTGTAAATAAATGTAATCGTTAATCATATATTTTTATTTAAACCTACATAAAATGTGTCTGTCTATGTATTTAAGCATTATTGTTTTAAATTACCTACAATAAGTATTTGACTACAAACTTAAACGAATTATTCGGTACCTAAGTAGTTATTTCATGACTTTCATGTATTTATCGCGATACTTCTAGAAAGCATTATTTATTTACAAAAGGAAGTAGGTAGGGTAGGTAAGTGTACAATATTTCTCGCGCGCCCACTGACAAGTTGGCGCTTGCTCGCGAACTCACCGTCACCGATCTAGCACCGAACAATGAACTGAGGGCCTACTCCGACGTTCGAAAATCGAAGTTCGTATGCTACCGTCTCTCTCGCTCTCGTATGAAACAGTATAAATGTCAGAGGGAACGAACGACATGAACTTCGATTTTCGTATTTCGTAGTAGCCTTGCTGCGGCGCGCGGATTTCACAGAAAATTATGTGACTTTGTACGAGGGGCAAATTGTTAGAATATGATTGATTTTCGAGTTTTAGGAAATAAATACAAATAAATGTTTTATAAATTAAAGTTTATTGTTTTAATCATTTGACCTTATTAATTAAAGATTACTTACGCTAAAATATTTCCTTTTAAAGGATTTGTCTCTGAACATTCGATTGTTAAATCGTATGACATTGTATATTCTAAATCGAACAAACAACTTTTTTGAATAAATGTTCGGAAAACATTCACAACAATCGGTCACCGATATATCGGCAGTTGGTTACCTACCTCTTTTCGTCCTTCGGAAATCGAAAAAAACTCCTTTCCTTTTCTTTGGCTGTTGACAAACACCCATACAATGCACAGTATACCACCATTTCGCAAAATGATTGCTCCCGAAAGTCCCGAGCTTAATGCCGTGCGGCCGACATACATCGCGTCGCGCGCCCGACTGCTATCCGTCAGATTTCCGTCAGGCTACGCTTGAGGGGTGGGGTAACTCGAACCGGTGCGGGGCGGAGCGTGGCCATTCTGTACGTTAGTACTATTATATATTCTGTGACATTAGCATAAAAACGGCAAAAAATCAAGTTTGTTGTATGGGAGCTAATTTAATTTAATTATTTATTTTTAAAGTGATTATACAACTAAAGACTCTGTGAATATTTCAAGCGTGTACCTGTTGCCGTTATTAATATCAAGCAAAAAAGACTCGCGGTCACTCGCCTCATCTTCTATCTATATATATAAAATTCAAAGTCCTGACTGACTGACTGACTGACTGACTGACTGACTGATATATCAACGCACAGCCCAAACCACTGGACCTAGAGACTTGAAATTTTGCACATAGATACCTTATACAATGTAGGCATCCACTAAGGAAGGATTTTTGAAAATTCCCACGGGAACGGGAAAAATCGGGATTTATATATTCGATTCTGAGTGACCTTATCTCAGTAACAATAATAACTAGACTCTTCAAATTTGTTACACAAGTAGGTATTACATTAATTAAAACATTCATTTCAGGATTTTTGGAAATTCCTACGGGATACGGAAAAAACGTGATTTATATATTCTGTTCAACGGAATCCCATGAACAATAATTACTAGACTTGAAATTTGGCATAGAAGTAGGTAATTATAATAGTAAATTTTTTTTTAAGGATTTTTGGAAATTCCCACGGGACAAGGAGAAAACGGGATTTATATTCAGTTCAACGGGATGGTCTTATCATTTTAACCGAAATTTAGCATTTAGGGTCCTTGGGGGGTCCAGGGGTCTATCACAAAAGGATTTCCCGAAATTCTGACGGGAACGGGAAAAAACGGAATTTTTCGTTTTTCTGGACTTAGAAAGCTAAAATTTGGCATGTAGGTTGCTTGAGGAGTGTAGGAAAGCATTAAAGAGATAATTTCCCGAAATTCCTACGGGAGCGTAGAAGAGCATTGAGAGTGGAGTTTTCGAAATTCCCACGGGAACGGAAAAAAATTGGATTTTTCGTTTTACTGGTCGCAGAAAGCTGACATTTGGCATACAGGTTGACTCCACTGAGTTAATTTTCCGAAACTTCCATGGGAAAGGGAAAAAACGGGATTTTTCGTTTTACTGGACGCAGAAAGCTGAAAATCGACATGTAGATTGCTTGGGGAGTGTAGAAAATTACAAAATTCCCACGGGAACGGGAAAAGTAGGATTTTTCATTTTACTGGTCGTAGAAAGCTGAAATTTGGTAAGTGGGTTCCTTGGGGAGTGTAGGGAGCGTTGAGAGAGAATATCCCGAAAATTATTACGGGAACGGGAAAATTGGGACTTTTGTTTTTCTTTCTTATTTATTTAAAAAAAAATAATTTTATTCGAAAAAGTATACTCCCAAGGTGGTCCATTGTCACCAAATTAGGATCTGATGACGGGATCACAGGGAAATCGAGGGCAACCCTCAAATTTTGTAGGGACGCATTAAGTTTTTCATTATATTTTCTCAAGCTATTTAAGTATTTGCGTCTGATAGACATCATCTCATGTTGATGAGCTAATGATAGTAGGTAAAACTCCTTAACGGTTAGGAGTTGAGGTTTTTTTTAAAATATTATAATATGCAGGTATTAGACATTTAGTTGTTTTCATTCTGGTAAATAAATATCGTAGAAAGTACATCTGTGTTACCCCAAATTTAACGCGGGCGAAGCCGCGGGCAAAAGCTAGTTTTTCATATAATTTTAATAAAATTTTGTAATATTCCATTTAATATACACGCTGTTAATTAAAACCAAGTCTGTGTCGCCTATGTCATTCGGGTTCGGTACTGAAGGCCTTACTAGGATTTAGCTTTAACACTCAAAACATCTCAGCAGTACACTGACCAAGTATGCAAAAAAAATTGTTTTTGTAATGCCATGGTTACAAATTTGTCTTAGTTGCGGGAAGACTTACTTTGCATACCGTCTAGTTAGGTCGTGAAATGCGCAAGTAGGCAAAATGACTCAATTGTGTAAAGGTCCTGATTGTATTAAATACAGAGAGAAGAAGAGAGAGAGCAGATCATTTACCTACGAAAAACAATATCACATTAAGTCGTTTTACAGCCAAATGATTCCACCTACTAATGCTTATAGCAGTGAGAGCGTTTTACAAACCAAGACATTTTGCTAACCGGAAAATAATTACAACTACGGTGCTCTGCTCGCCAAGGCTAAATGCAAGGCCTTCACTACCGAACCCTGTTATTGGATTGGAACCTGCGCCAAACAATAGAACTTAATGACGGGAATGGATGTTTTGGGCACGGTTGTTTTGATAAACGAATAAAGATAACGTTATCTTTTAGGATCAGTAAGCTTTCAATAGGGATGATGACACCATCCATACTAATATTATAAATGCGAAAGTGTGTTTATTATATGTTTGTATGATTGTTCGTCTTTCACGCCGTAACGGAGCGACGGATCGACGTGATTTTTGGCATAGAGATAGTTTATGGGGCCGAGAGTGACATAGGCTACTTTTTATACCGGAAAAACACACAGTTCCCAAGGGAACAGCGCGCGACAATCGAATACCACGCGGGCGGAGCTGCGGGCAATAGCTACTTAAAAAATAATTCGAAGGCACAACTCCAGTAAAAAAAACGCTTTATTTTAGCCCTGAAAACAGATTAATTTTCAATTTACTGTAAAATTAGATTTTTTGTTGCTTTAAAACAAATAAATAGTTGATTGAGTTGCCGGATAATGACGTCATAATTCGCTATAGCCATTGAAACTCTATGGGAGAATTGTTTTGCCAGCTCATAAAAAGTACGTCAGTTGATTGGTGGTGTCATCATCCGTATTAGGTTACCGTGCGTGTGGCGCAGCTCGGCCAGCTCGTGCTGGTGCTGCCAGCGCAGCTGCTCGAGCTGCAGCCGCAGCGCCGTGAGCTGCGCCGTCGGCTCCTCCACCTGCTCCAGCGAGTCCTCCAACAGCGTGCGGAAGAAGTCTGCCAGCTGCACAAACAACAACGTTACGCCAACCGCCCTACTCAGGTGATAAGACAAACGAGCAAGTGGGTCTCCTGGGCCCGATTGCATAATAAAATACAAGCTAATAGTATTAGTGATTTTGTATTGAAATTCACTAATATTATTAGCTTGTACTTTATTATGCAATTGGGCCCTGGTGGTAAAAGATCACCAGGGGTATTGCAGATGCGTTGCCAACCTAGAGGCCTAAGTTGGAATACCTCAAGTGCCAGTAATTTCACCGGCTGTCTTACTCTCCGCGCCGAAACACAACAGTGCAAGCACTGATGCTTCAAGGCAGGATTAGCGAGCAAGATGGTGGTAGCAATCTGGGCGGACCTTGCACAAGGTCCTACCACCTGCAAAACTTAAAACTACGTCCTGATGTAAGCACTATAAGGTGTCATCCTACGGGACAGGCCCAGCCTAGTGTAGGTGACACGGGTTACCACACACACACACACACACAAACATCACGCCTGTATTCCCAAATGGGGTAGGCAGAGCACACGAAACGTTACCGCTTCGGAGCCACTTTTAGCAATTTTAGGTTTAAAGTTTGAAAAAAACGGTACAATAGTGACAGGTTGCTAGCCTGTCGCCTACGGTATACCTTAACCTATATCCTTAGTCGCCTCTTACGACATCCACGGAAGAAATGGAGAGGTGTAATTCTAACCCGACACCACACGGGGGAGTTAAACACATGACACAGCCTATAATAATAACATATTTATTTATTTAGGAATTAATCTCAATATTAGCTATAAACGCTGGCTTCAGGGCTAGCGCATACATACAATTGCTAATTATACAATTATTTTGTTGTGCAAGTATCATAAGTTTGTAAGATTATCGAAGTGTACATACTGGAAACTACGACTGTAACTACGATAACTGTATCAATCTACTTTTGATTAAAAAGTTGGGTAGCTATAGATCAAGCGCTCTATTTCTATTGAATTTTTTAAAACCTTTTTCAATAAAAAGACTCGTCAAGATTGTTTCCCCCATTTCTAATGCTAAAAAAAACGAAGTATAGAACTTTATTGTTAATCGACATTGTTTTTAGCATCTTGTGCTGAAAGAAGACTAGTCGATTAGTTAGGAGATGTATTTAGTCGATGCAAAAGTTGTATAACATGCGCTAGCCTAGGGCTTCTTAAAATTTAATTACTGAAGAAACTGATACAAAATTTAAATCTACTGTCAAAAAGACGTTAATTTCTAAGGCTTATTATAAAGTCAACGATTATATCATGGACAGGGATATTTGGAAATAATTCCGATCCGCACTAGCGATCCCATCAAATAGTATCATCAAATATATACCTCGTTGAGTTTCTTGCCGGATTCTTCTCAACAGAGGTTTTTTCCGAACCGGTGGTAGATTTTATGACGTTCATAAGTGCTTGTCATAGCCTAAATTGAATAAAGAGATTTTGACTTTGACTTTGAATTCACCACGGCTGATTTCGAGTAGATGATTTAGGTACGAGGTTGGTTTTACCTTGACGGAGTTTTGGTTGAGTTTGGCGGTGAGCGGGCCGGCGGCGGAGGGCGGCGGCATGTCGCCCACCGGCGTGCTGGCGGCCAGCGGGCTGCGCAGCGGCCGCTGCTGCATACGCGGCGGCTGTAACACACCAACCGACATTTAACCTCTTTCATCATCATCATCATCATGGCGGCCTCTTGGTTATCCAATCTTGGACGTAGGCCTCTTCCCTCCATTCCTCCATTTTTTGCATTTAACCTCTTTACCGCCACAAAAAAAACGAAGTGGCGTGCTCTGTACGCCACAGAAAAACCAGCGACAAATCAACTTTATTTTTATTTCCATCGAAGGATTAATTTCGAGTTGAATGTTGGTCATGTGTAGATGGCGTGTGAGGCATTCCTTTGGCTGTCACGACTGGATGACTAGGGCGGTGATGAGGTTAAACACACTCTATCGATTTTTTAGAGTTCAGCACCTGAAGGGTCCAAAGTAGTCGTTTCAGTAATAGAAGTACCCGAGTGACAGGTCTCACTCGAGTCCGTCACTCTCGTCACTCGTCGTCAAACCGTCTGTCACACATGTTTTACAGCTAAACAGAAGGAGTTATCAAATTTTCACAGTATAAGCATCTTGTTAACCTAAAGCCATTAAACTTGTCAATTAGGGCTCTGTTAAACTAGATATTCAAAAATACGGTTGTTTAGCGTATATTTTGAAATACCTAAAAAAAATTACGACACCCTCGGTGCGCGAGTCTGACTCGCATTGGGCGGTTTTTTTTAGTAGCGCATACTTAACAAAATTTTTGCTTTTTTTAACTGAACACGCGTTGGAGAGTATTAAGGAAAACATTATGGTGAATCACCTCTCCTATGGACGTATCGGGCGTCCTGTTGATCGCGTTGGCAGCAGCTGCTGAGGGCGAACTGGTCGGTACGAGCGCGGGCAGCGCGGGGCCCGGCGCGGGCGAGGGCGCGGGCGCGGGCGCGGGCGCGGGCGGCAGCGCCGTGAGGCCCGCGGGCGCTAAGGCCGCAGGCGTCAGCGTCGCCGGCGTCAGGGTCCCGGCACCCACTGGCGTCGGAGTTAGTCGCTCTCCCACACCGTTCACCATCGGTGTTGTCATGTTCTGCACAGTCAACCAATATTTTAAAAACAAATTACTGTACAAGCAATTTTTAAACAATTTATTTAAAGCAGAATTACTATATGAAATGCGTTGAAAATAAAGTACAAGCGGACAGGGACGTGCAACATCAAAGCATACTGACATCGACACCACCGACCGACATCACAGGTTGCAAGCTGAAAGTCCACTGCCCATTGACAGACGTGATCAAAGGGACTGTGTGAACCGTCGTCGGCACAGTCGGGAAACTCGGGCCACCGATAATCGCTGCGGCCGTGATGGTGGAGCCGGCGGGTGAGGAGGGCGCGGAGGAGGCTGCGGCGGAGAGTGACACCGGCGGCGGCGGCGGCGGCGGCGCCATCGGCAACAGCGGCGGTGCCATCGACGTTATACCGACTGCTACATCAAATATACATTAGATATTAAATAACGTGTCATAGTAGTACATTTTCAGTTCAATAAGAGGCATACAAATGAAGCAGTGCTAGTGATGAAACCACTCACCGCTCGTAGAGACCAGTGGCGCCCTGGGCGCAGGCATCGCGGACTGAGTCGCCGCGGGCTTGAGCGCAGCGCGCACGGGCGCCTGTGACATCGGCGGCTGGATAGGAATATACACCATGGAATTCTTATTAGTCAACTCTGCCCTTCCGTCGTCTGATTTCTTAGGCTGTGGGAACGTCTTTTTAGCGCGCGGCCGAACATCAGCCGCTTTGACAACTTTCTTGGCGACAGTTGGACTTGCTACCACTTTGCTTATTCGCACTTCACGCAAGTTCGATGGAGCTACAGTCGGGGCAGCTCGCGGTCTCAGAGAATCCAGGACTGATGTAGTCGCTTGTGTGACATCCAATTCTTCGAAATCCATTGGCTCGGTTTTTATTTCTATTTGCACGTCACTAGTTTTCGCTTGTTTCTCGGGAGGAGACGTCATACGAGCGAAAGCGCGCACGCCAACCCGACCAACTTGCGGCTGTTCGAAGCCAGTCCGAAGTTTCTGAAGTTTATTTACAGCTTCTTTCATATTACGCACATTGTCTGTGCTAGTGGGCGTAAATATACTAGAGTCTGCGTTAACTTCGACAGTCACCTGTGTCGTCTTGGTCTTGGCAGTAGTGGCTGTGTTAGCGGTGCGGGCTGCTGTAGCAGGTGCGGCTGGCGTCGCGGATGACGCGGATGGCGTGGGCGACGGGGGCGGCGCGGTCGCGGATAGACTCCGAACACTACTGATAGTGGGCATCCCCGATGGTCCTGGGCTCGCGTTACTTTTAGTAGCTTTGCGGGTCGTCGTCGCTGGACTTGTATCTTCCTTTGATTTTATTCCTTTCGAAGTTCCCGCCTTAGGTGTAGGAGTATTCTTTCCTGCGATGCTTTTATCTTTATCAACAGTATCCGATGTATTTGACATGTTGTTTTCCGACGCTTTATCTACACGAGGAGTTTTTTCTGTGGAGTCGATATCTCCTGACTTTTCCTTCGCAACGTTTTTACTGAGCGTGATAGGTGATGACACTTCTTTGTCAGTCTTTTTATTACCAAGCGTGCGAGTTTCATTATTTTTTTCGTTTTGTGCATTTTTAATATTCAGTGTTACAGCACCCTTATTTTTTTCTTTCACTTTGTCCTTACTGGGTATCTCTGTAAGTTTTTCTTTTCCAGTATTTTTATTAAGAGTTTCGGATACTTTATCTTTCTCGATATTTTTTACTTTAGTTCCAGTCTCACTTTCAGCTGCCTGTTTCACCACGGAAGTTTCTGGTACCTGTGCTTTGTCGTTTAATTTATTTGGCGTGGAAGACTCATTATCATTTGCGTTCCGATTATTGACGTTAAGCTCAATAAGACCTGGTTCCTTTTCTTTCTCATTGACTTTAATAGGTGTATCAGTCTCTTTATTACTATTAGAATACAATTTAGGTGGATTGTTCGGAGTTTTATCTATCTTATTGGACGAAATGCTATCGGAACTACTAATGTCAATTTCCATAGTCTCAGAATTGTTAATAGACTTGTTGCTTCTAGAGTTTCTTACATTTTGAGGTAGTGAATTGGCGTCCGTAGAACATTTTTTCTCTGTATCATTACATTTTATTTGAGTATTATTAGGAAGAGTTTTGTTTGGTTGAAGTGAGACATCATCCTTGCCTTTCACTGATATATTCTTAGCAGTAGCTTTGTCTGGTTTGGGACTGTCATCCGATTTGTTTGAGGTGGGAAGAACATTAAGGTTGGAGGATTGGCACTCTGGGGTCTCAAGTGTATCCATGGGCTCAACAAGTTTGTCGTCGCCGGCTGGTGTCGTTGGTTGACTAGTCTCTTTGCTACTACTCACTAGTTGAGTTTCATTTTTTTTAAGATCCTGTTCCTTCCCGCCGCTTCCATCTCGCTTACGCTTTTCTTTAGTCGACGCGATGGCGCCTTCTTGGACATCGGAACGTCTCCGTTTTCGAGTACTAATATTCTGCGTCCTGTAACACAATCCAGTCAATGTTATTAAGTTTAAGACATTCGTACTGAAGTTATGCCTTTTGCAATAATAGTAACATTTAATATAATACTTACTTTTCAACGGGGGAGTCAGTTTTTATTTTATCTATTGAATCATTAATCTTTTTTGATTCCACCGGCGACCCCTCACTATCGCTTGCGTCATCCCTGTGCAACAACAATTTCACACAATTAGTAAATGAACAAGTATAATATGTAAAGGAACAAAACAGACAAGGTACGTAATTTCTCACACGGTTAAGATATTATGCATAGTATAAAAGTTGCACTAACCCAACATTTAGCCCGTCCTTCGATCCTATGGAACGGGAGCGACTCTTCATAACGAGCGCCGGCGTCCGTGATCTCCTCCTTGTTCTGTCTCTGACGGGACTTTCAATCGGTGCCTCATAGGATGGAATCTGTATGTTAACAGCACATTATTTACCTAGACTGGAGCCTTTACAAGCCAGATGCACGATGCTATCTGTCACCGTACTTATCCCCCTCGTATGTTGGAAATTGAAAAGTATTGAATTCTAGTCTCGTCTGTTTTAATAAGCACCAAATCTGATGATTGATGATTTAAAAAAATACAAAAAGATAGCCTTAAATTTGGCATATATCTGTGTCAGGACATACGTGGGGTTGAGTTTGCGGGTATATGCGTGTGGACGCAATCACGAGTGCGTGTTATGTATGTGTATGTAGTTAGCTAGACGTCTGAAACAACTAGGCTACTTTTTATCGCGGTATACCCATGGGATTACAATAACATCCCGATATCTCAACTATTAATTTTAAGGATGCGAAATTCGGGCCGTTTATTTTTATGCAACTAGGAAAACCACGATGTAATTTTTGGAAATTTCGCACGGGGATTTTGGCTAGGACCCGAAATATCATTTTAACGCCAGAGGATTTCTCGGGGTGACACTATTTACCGGCACGGATAATACGACATGACATGTAAATACCGACCCGATATTTCGTGTACACGCTCATACAAACTGGTGTCAAACTGAAAAGAGTTTCTATGGGCGACTCACAAAATATCATGTCGGTATTCTTCCTGTAAATATTGTCACCCAATTTCTCGCTTTTTTGAGAATCCGCACCGGAATACCTTAAACAGGACTTATGCCGCTAAAACACATGAGTAAGATTTACCTCGACGTTTTGACCACATTACAGTGGCCGTAGTCACGAGTAGACTGAAGTGTAGGGTGTCAAGTCTGTAGGCCAGTCCTCCGAACAACCAGCATTTGATAAAAAAAAGCTAGCTAGCTGCTAGGCAGACTTGACATCCTACACTTCAGTCTACTCGTGACCACGGCCAATGTAATGTGGTCGAAACGTCGAGGTTAATATATTACTCGTGTGATTTAGCGTGATAAGTCCCATTTGTGATATTTTGACTATGAGTGAAAATCACGAAAATTTGAAACGATATATTCCCAATCCCCACCGGAATTTTACATAATCTCGAAATTTTAATTTAAATGCCAGACATTTTCTTGCTTTCACACGCAAATAATTTGAAACCTGCGAATCGAAGCGTCATCACTTTCTGTATTTACCTATCTTGCAGTGAAAACAAAAAAAAACTCTTGTAACTTAAGCGTAAGTATAAAACAGTATACATCCCCGACATACATACATACATACATATAGATTACTAAACTCGTGTGGTCGTATTTTATGGCCCTCCGCTTCGCGTCGGGCCTTTGATGCACACTAGTTTAGTATTTTGTGCCTTACTCTAATCTAGTATACTGCACTAAACTAGTCTTCTCTCTCTTTTTGTGTTCTGCTACCAGTACGCAAGAAAATTGTAGACGTCAGTCTCAACTTACCATCATCTTGAGCTGCTCAGTCAGCTTGGAGGGCTCAAACTGCGTGCGGAAGGGCGCGTACACAAACTTGCCGTACTTGCGCGAGATGTTACGGATGTGCTGCGCGGCTTCCTACGATTTACATATTACATATTATATTATTTACATATTATATTAGATATATATTAGAATGAAAATATTTGAAATTAGAGATATATTAGAACATATTTACATATTAAGTGTTTAGAGATCTATGACGTAAAAATATCTTTCTTTATCCTGCTCCAAAGTAATGTTTTTGTTTCACACCATGATGCTGGATGCTTTTGAGCAATTTGTTGATAAAATGTATTTTAGGGAAGGATCCCACTCAAGGATCTATGATTAGTACCTAGATTGACAACTGATGCCTATCTAGCGCTAAAATACGTTCTAATTGTAATTTCATTTTATCGTTTAACTGGCAAATTTGAGTATAACCGAATTTGCCAATGACTTATTCAACAACACACTATCCTGCGTTCTTATTTGCGTCGCGAAGTCGAGTAAAATGGAGACGCTCATATATCCATACATTTCACCATACATTCTGTAATTTATTCGCCTAGGATGGCTCACCTGCATACTGTCTATAATGTCCTGTCTCTTGGTCCGGAAGTTGTTGGGGTCTTTCTCTGAATAGAGGAAGCAATCGCGCGCGGGCACCCAAGCGCGGTCGTGCGCGCCAAAGAAACGCACGTCAACCAGCCCCGCGTGGCTCACCGACATCGCCTTCGCCGGCCAATAAGGGAACCCTGTAACACCAATGCACAATCCATACTAATATTATAAATGCGAAAGTGTGTTTGTGTGTTTGTATGTTTGTGTGTTTGTGTGTTTGTATGTTTGTCCCTCTTTCACGCCGTAACGGAGCGACGGATCGACGTGATTTTTGGCAAAAAGATAGTTTATGGGCCCGAGAGTGCCATAGGCTACTTTTTATCCCGGAAAAATGCACAGTTCCCGAGGGAACAGCGCGCGATAACCGAATACCGCGCGGGCGGAGCCGCGGGCAAAAGCTAGTGTACTATATATACGTGACTGTTCACGGCAAACGGTGGTATGCTATGCCAGTTTATATTAAAATTACATTTTTACACAAACTTTTCATAGTCAACTTAGCCCGTGGGTCTAAACCTGGGATCAGGTTTATCGTTAGTCGGTTTCTACAAGAGATAAAGTCGAGGAACCTTTTAGCTTGGCCCAGAGCACGAGGTGCGGCGTCGAGCACACGTCGGTGAACCAGGTGGGACGGCGCGCGTGCGCGGCGGCGTAGCACTCCGGGCACGCCTCAATCTCGCCCATCTCCGCTCGGCACGAGCGAACCAGCGCCCGCGCCGCCGCAGTCAGCTTCGATTGTACTGCAATCAAGGAGGATCGATAGTAGGGTAGTCCGCCCGTTACGGGGAAAAGGGCTAGGACTCTGGAACCGTAAACTTGTAGGGAATCAAGAAACTGCGCGCGGGAAAAAGAGCCCCGATCCCGTCCGTACACCAAAAGACAGGCAAGATGATGAAAGGTGGAGTGATAGTACTGCAATCAGAGGTAAGTTACATGCTAGGTTCTCCTCCGCCATAACAGGGCTAGGTTTGAGAGACCGACAAACCCCTATTTCCCATCAAAAATCCTAATCGGTTGAGTGTGCACCTTTACCAGAATTTGTGCTTTACTATTAGTGCGTTCTACATACGTTGCCGTGTTGTTAATGGGATTTTCTGTTATTTCAGCGTTCTACCTTCTCTTCGTTCTATCTTACCTAGGAATTATATTATATACTATTAGGACGTTTTACTTAATTATACATTTTAAAATCAAGACCTAATAATAAAAGTAAGTTGTTTGACTTACATGGTATCTGGTATATTACATCGCCTTACGAGCCCCAGTAAATAAACATAAAAAAATCAAGAAATATAAGCACTCAGCGTACACACGCCAGTTACTGAATCTAAACAAGTAACGACAATATTCTAGTTACTCAGACGGCCATTTGAATATTTACTTGTAATATGATTGCATCTAGAAACCAGTACACAGGCGCTGTACAGCCTCTATCGAATGTAAGTTCTAGTTATTTTCTGCGACAGTTATCTATAATGCTGTCTCTGTTTATTTTATTCGATTAAACAGAAACAGCATCACATATACCTGTCACAAAATATCAAGAACTTTACTTTTATCAAACATAGATGAAACACAAACTGATTATACGAGTGTTCAGACAGAGTACACATATAATTTTCTTTGTTATTTAAATATGGATGAACAAAAGAATTCTATTTCTATACTAATATTATAAAGTGGAAAGATTTGATTGTTTGTTTGTTTGCATTGAATAGGTTCCGAAACTACTGGACCGATTAAAAAAATCTTACACTATCTCCGAGGGACATAGGCTATATTTATATTATATTTAAAAAAAAAAATAGGGATCGGTGCAAATTACGGGCTACCTGCACGGAAATCTTTTTACCCTACTGTCTAAGGGAAAGGAGAGTGCGGAGCCGGGGCGGGGAACTAGTTAGAAATAAACACGTTTTGGTACGAATACCTCGCTATCTTACAGTGTTACTAAATTTTGTTTTTATGGTTCCGCACAGCCAGTCTCTATTTTACGGGCGTTTGAACATGATCTTATAAAAAGTCGAAAGTTCACTCGGGCTTAAATCAGTAGGAACTCAACACACTACAACGATATCGGCAGATAAAAGTTCAAAAGGCTGCATGTAACCGTTTTACCTATCACTGTCGATGGGATACAAAATACTCTCGCTTTCTTTTCTTGATCATTCTCCTCTTTCTATTATAACGTAGCAACCATAAAAATAATATTTAAGTATTTATTCATTTTTAATTTCATCAAGCGATCACTGTCGACAAGAGCAGCTTACCAACTAGCAAAATTTTTGGCCCTAAGCGATCGGCCGACTGTAGGACGGTCTGCGCACTTCCCACCAACCAGACTTATATATTTTCCCACTGAGCGCACTAACAACCCAAAACAAGAAAACTTTCAGCCGAAAAAAGGTAGTAATCTTCAGGGGCTTTAAAGGAATAAATGCAAACTCTTTACATAATGACATCATAAATTTCATTATCGTTGCATACCTACACCGAATTTCATCTCTAATTCTAGGGGTTAAAATTTAGCTATTTAAATCCGATCCAGTGGGAATTTTGAGAAAAATAAGTACTAACCCCCTTATTCATAAACGACAATCAAACCTATTTTAGTTAAAATGCCGCTAAAATTCGTTTGTCCTTATCTGTCACTTCGACATTTGTATTTGTTAGAAAGGGACAAAGCATTTGTTAATTAACATAGGCTTAAGTTTTATGAATAAGGGGGCTAGTCGCCATGTATTATTCCAGACTTCCAGCTATCTATTTACCAAATTTCGTGTAAAATCCGGGATCACCAGAATTTTTCCGTGGGAATACCAAAAATAACCGCATGACATTTGCATAACTTGTCCCTTATGGAGGCAGTCAGTACTTACAGGCGTTGAATATAATGCTGTTGTGTAGTATCCAGTAGGCGTCGGCCAGGAAGGATTCAGTGCTTCCGTAGAGGCCTTCAGAAATCTGAGTCCTCATGAGCGACAGGTCCATTGGGTGGACCACACACTTGTCATAGTCAGGGAACACGGTGCGGTCCACCGGCTGCAAGAATGGTTCCACCTGCAATAATCAACGGTAATATTGTTTACAATAACCCTTCTTCAGACGGTAATTGGGTAAAGTTACACCTGCCGCTTGTGGTACGGAAATATGTTCGATTGGAAAGTGTGGCAAGCCCTATATTGACCATACTGAGTAAGGACCGAAAAAACGATCATGTTAAATCCATTCATAGGACAATCAGATTTCGCATTAAGAAAATACTATAAAAATCTGTGAAAATTCCTGCCATTCCATACGCTACACGTGTTCAACGATAGTCTATTAGTTTTTGCAGTAATACCTATAAAAAAAAACTAATAGAGTACCGTTGAACACGTGTTTAATACGTGTCTTCATAGACAAATTTCAATTTAGGTACATCTAAGTCGTGTTTAGTTTTTTGTGGTGATGCCTAACCCATGTCTCAATAGTCCCTAGAAGGAAGAATGCTAAATACGCAGAGCAGTTAAAACACTCGCTAATTTATCGCCTCTCGCTCATTGCCATTCCTTTTCTTAGAAACAGGACGCACTGAGTGACAATTGACAAAGGAAGTCGAAATCACTTGTGCTAGCAGACTGACCCTTGAAACCCGTGGAGTTGTGTAATGGTCGAGTGATATAAACATTAACAGAGTCGTGTGACGACACTGATACAAAAAAGCAGTGATTTTTAAATTTAAAATCAAGTTACAAAACCAATTGCCAATAAAGAAAAAGGATTTCATCTACTGACATTCACATTTTTTTTCCTTTCTTTATTAGTAGGCATGAATATTTCAATAAATACTGGAATTGGATTTGTATCTTTGTCACTTCAGTAAACTAAACGTAAGATTAATCGTGTCTCTTTTCTATTAGTCTGACTGAAAAAAGGACTAGCTTCTCATTCAACTGTATGTTTTATGGTCCCGTAGCCGAAATTGCAAAAACGGAACCCTTATAATTTCGCCATGTTTGCCAGTCTGTCTATCCGTCCGCAACTTTGCTCAGAGACTATCATGTTGGAAAACTGTAATTTTGCATAAATGTAGCAACCATGCCGAAAAAAAGGAACAGATTTTTTTGAAAAAAAAAAAACAATTTTGTTGTACCTCCCGTAGGCCAAATTTAGATTAAAATTGAGCGATCCAAACAAAATGCAATATTCCTTGATTTTTTTCGTACGGAACCCTATCTTGGGCGAGTCCGACAATTCCGACATGCTATTGGCCTGTTTTTCGCATGTATGTCGGTCGATACCTGCCTGACTGCCTGTGTATTGTGTAATGATTTCAATATTTCTTTATTTTGTTCGATACCTAGTGTGTCTCCGCTCCGAGGTTCGATTCTAATACCATTATAAATGTTATCAGAATCGGTTAAGTAATTATAGAATTAATAAAAGAATTGTGTCGGTTAATTTTCCTATTTGAAAAAGTATTGTTAATAGTAATGACAATAAAGTTAATTCGCAAAGCCATGATGCATATAGCATAACTGTTAATATACAGCCCTTTATCATTTTTTTTTTCAAACAAATTACATATTATTTTTCTGTACTTGTAATAGAATAATAATTGTTCTAAATTGAATTAATTAATCGACCTTATAATGCATCCATTTGCATTTTTAGGCATGATTTTCCAAATTCTAGCATGAACAACGCAAAATGAAATTTTTCGTCACTTTTTTCCAAACAAGTCTAGCTGCTACGCACACATCGTTAAATCAAGAAAACGGCCACACAGACGCATGATATAGTCACAGGCATGGCATTTACGCGTACGGTTATTATTAGCTAGGGAGAGAGCGCGAGCGCGGCATCGGTATTGATTTAGCGGTGTGCGAGCGAGAGGTGAGGCGGCGTCACGCGTCGGCGGGGCCCGGACGGCCCGCAGATAAGTGGCAAGGTCATGCTGCCCTGCGCCTCCCCCCCTCTCCCCTCGCACTGCTCGATGCCTCAGTCACGTTTTTTTTATACGGACGCCATTGCTTTGCTCAGCATTCAGTTTCACACTCGCTATGCGTTATACTCCTTTACTCCTTCACTCTTTTACAACCAGAAATCAACTTCATGTTGTTATTACTTACTTATTTTAAACTCTAATTCAACCACATACATAGTTTTTTACCATCTCACGTTGTTTTTCAGCTACAATATTAGTATATGCCAACAGATACTAATTTTATCCTATACTAGATTTCACAAAAACACCTTTAAAACCAAATTTGGTAGAAGTTGGGTTAGTACTTTTTATAATAAATTAAAAACACAAATATTAATATTTCGCATTGACACATTAATTTATAATCTAGAAATCTCACCAGAACAAATAATCATGGTGAAGCTAAATACCAAAACATAAGTCAATTGTACCATTTACAGTCGCCAATGGAGTAGCCAAAGAGCTCAAAAACGTCTTTACTTGACTTAGTGAAAATGTAAGGTGTCTATTTCAAATCTTGCAAGTGGTTGAATTGGTATAAAAATGGGTACATACATACATATACAGAGCTCTGATGGCTAGAGATTGAATTATAGGCAATTGCATATTTGCGTCTGCATTTCCATATTAAGGCCATTTTCATTGGTTACTGATATACCTAAAAGCTTGTGATGAATGATGATGTCTATTTTCACTATATATGCATTATAATTTCTATTTGTATACGTGCCAACATAGCAATTAAATTCAAAACTGCTCAGTCACCTCAATGGATGTAGTCTTTTCCACTTACAAAAATATTTAAGAGTAAAGAAAGGCTCGATTTTAGTATTAAACATTTGTAACAGTGTCTCTTTCGAATTGTTAACGATAATTATTAATTTACTTTCGGTGTCTTTTACTTTATTGTTGCATATTTGGACAATCTTCCTGGATATTTGCATGTATATTTAAAGCTTTTTATGTTGCATCCCCCACTAATCCCATCCCACCATAATATTATAAATAAGAAAGTTTGTACTTACGTCTGTTTATTTGTTACTTCGTCACGTCTAAACCACTGAACTAATTTAGATGAAATTCGGTACACAGACACTGAGTCTCAGAGAAGGACATAGAATAGTTTTTATCCCAGAAAATTGCATTTTTTCCGCGGGATAGCGATAAACGAATTCTGCGCGGACGGAATCGCGGATTCAAAAAGATACAAAACTATGTCAAAAGGATAGACATTTTAATAGGTATTGTAATATGATCCCATTGGAACCTTTTGGATACAGAAACCTAAAACGTCTGCTAGATTACAGAACGAACTAAGTCATAGATATGCGGACAAGAAACATCATCATCTTAAGATCAGTCTTCTAGTGGAGACTGACCAATTAAACCATTTAACCATAGCAAAATATATAAAAATAGATTACCCCATTGACTTCGGTCATACGCTGCAAAGCAAACTTGAGTAATTCACACAGCATTCCCAAGGTGGTCTTCTTCATTGCTGGCGATCTGGAAAGTTAATAAAACATAGTAATGATTAATAGAGCAATCCCAGCCCATCAGTATTACAATATATTAATAGCAGTAAAATTGCCTAAAATATATTTTCTGACTCCACATATGCATGGGTATGTTTAACAATGATGTCATAGTAATAATTATTGCTTATGATAGATTATTTACTAACATGTTGCTAGAGATGTAAATAATATGACAGTGTTCCATACACAGGTCAACAATTTAATTGAAGACATCAAAACAATGAAGTTTTGGTATGGGGATTCTGTGCTAAATTTACTTAAGCCAACTTTTTTTCTATTTCCACTTTTGTCTATAAAAATATGTATAATTTGAGACAAACGAGATTAGGACGTAAGTTTTTCTTAGGGTTCCATACCCGAAGGGTCCAAACCCTGTTGCTCTTGTGCAGGGCCAGATTTACAGGTCTGGAGGCCTTGAGGCAATAAAGGAGTGGCATCCCATGCCCCATAAACTATTTTCCAAGGCCCCAGGGCTGTAGACCCGGTTGCCTTCCTCTAAATCCGGCGCTGCTGTTGTGGCTGTGTTATATTGTTATATTGATAAATCACTTTTTCTTTGAAATTCCCTAATTTTTTTTAACTTTGCTAATAATAGATATTTATAGGTACGACCGTTTAAAATGTAAATTATATACTGATATGCCTAAAAATATATACGGAACCCTCGATACGCGAGTCCAACCCGTATTTGGCCGGTTTTTTACTTAGCGCTCGTTACTCGTTAAACTAACAACAAAAAAAACTTGTGTAGGCACTTTTTTGTCGAAAACAAAATAAAAACCGTTTATTCTACAAATCCAATACACATGGGTCATCTGGCTAAGAGGGAGTGGTTCTCTGCCTTTTCCCAACACACATTTCCCAAATGTTTCATTTGCCTAACTAACAGTTTAATTTGCCAACTCAGGATTTTCTTTGAAGCTATGTTTTTTTCGGAACATTTATAAAACAAACTTAACCTAATCTACTGTGTTCTATAAAGCATAAGAAAATAAAATAAAAAAATTGGGTTCGGAGAAAATTGAAAGTTGAGAAATGAAACAGTTGGCAAATTAAATTCTGCGAAAAGGCAGAACCGCAGAACCCTAACTCTTCCTTTCAATAGACTCAAAGCAACTCTTGCGCGGGACTCCTGTGGGAACAGTACACACTATGTTGTACAATTTCATGATTTCAATGTTGCAGCCCAAAATGTAGAAATCCTGCCTAATGGCTTTGACTAATGTCAACATTAAAATATTTCCGATAAGCATGTTAACATGTAACAGATGTACCTGGTTTCGGAGCTCTCAGCATGCAACACTGTCATGCATTCTGGACACACCCAATTTGACTTAGTAAGTAGTTTAGGGCGCTCAACGCCGGTCAGGCATCTGTAGTGGAAGGACCGTGGACAGACAGTACATCTCATAGGGGGCTGTGGTGTCTTCTCTTCATCAGCCATGTCTATGGACCAATGGCATCTCCAACAATAAGCATCCGAACGTAGCTTGTTGCTGTTTTCCTCCACCTTCAGTGAAGCCTAAACATAGAACAATATCAAATTTACAAAAAAGATCAAAATAAAATAACTTAGCTAAACCACTACAATCAGGAAAGCACACTTGCTATGAGGAGGTCCTGGAAAATTTAAATAACGAAGCAGTCATCGTCATATTACCAGATCTGATGGCAGAGTGTGGCAGCAAGCCGTCTCAGTAAAAGTTATTCAATCTAATGTGCACTTCTTAATGGAGGATAAAAATCAAACATCTAAATCAAAGAAAAAATAAAGATATTGCATATCCAAAATGTCCGCATGACTTAGCCATTGTTTTATAAAGCCAAAAACAGGAAGTCATCAAAAATCATCTCAATCAAAACTTGGCACCATATTTTACAGCATGTTTTGTTGGAATTTTATAGGACTTTCATAAACCAATTAGTTGGCCAACAATGTTTTGAAATAAAGTCTTGTTTTTATGTCACAAACTAGTGATGGAATCCACAACACATAATGATATACTTATCTAATCCTTTTCACAACAGACAACATATTTTTAGACACTATATGATCCTGGCCTGAATAACAAAATGTCACTACCAGATTGATTATTATTGTCACACAATTTACATAAGTATACCAAATTTCAAGTCAATCTAACTACTGGAAGTTGGTCGAATTTAACTTGCAAGATTTGTTTACAGATAGACAGACAATGGGACAGGTGAAACTAAATAAAAACTTGTAATGCATAGTATGAAACACTACATTGACTACCAGCTTTTGCCTGCCACTTCAGTCTGCCACAATTTTTTTATGCTATCCCAGGGAAAATATGCAATTTATACTGGGAAAAACTTTTTTACATTTTTATCTGATATTCTTATAAGAGATGATGCTCATAGTCAGTAATTTCTATGAAAATGAAAGACTTTGATGCAAAGCATCAATTTATTCTGTATTTTATTTGTATTTATTTTATTTTGAAAAAATGACACGTAAAAGTTTCTCTTGCAGCCTATTTACTGAATATGTGATTTGAATTTAAAAGTTGAATTTGGGTAGAAGTTATTGTGACTGATGTAGGACCCCAGAGGTCAAAACACTCAAATTCATCACTCCAAAATAATAGTATTTATCATATACCACTGATAGTGCAGCATACTTAAAGAAAAAAGGTTCAATGATATAAAGCATTAATTTTTAATACAATTGAGGTACTGAAGGTTAGGTTTTTTTTTTTTTTTTTTTTTTTATACTACTGGAAGGCAAACGAGCAAGTGGGAAAGGGAAACAGGAACAGCTCTGATTAATTACATATAAAAATATACAATATGGAACCAACCTGCTCAATAGTTTGACTTCTGTTTTTAGGAGTGCAGGGGGTGCTATCAGTATTATCAACACTTTTGCTGACCATCTCTTCATCAGATGCAGATAAAGATGCATCAGAATCACCACTTCTTTGAAATTTTCCTGTGACTGAGTTAAGAAATTGCTTGACTTTATTCACAAATTCAGGATTCTGCGACCTCATGGATCTTTTTCCAACCTTATCTGATTTCTCGCTGCAGTTACTTTTTTGAGAATTGTTGCTACTGCGTCTGTTTCCTATCATGCTGTCAACCTCAGTAGAACTATTTAAATTTGTGTTTGAAGTGTCTAAAGCAGTTCTGGACTTTCTTGTCTTACTAGTCAGCTTTGTGCATTCATTAATAATTTTTGATTCTTTAGCAGAATTGATAAGAGATTTTAACTCTCTACTAATACTTTTATTTTGCTCCTTTTCTGATATGTCACTATTTGTTTCCATTTGTGAATCATTGGAGGCTTCTCTTTCTATAGTAATGGTAATATCTTTTTCATTGTTTGACTCTGGGAGGTTGTCTTTGATAGACGTGGAGTCAACATCAACATGATGAGTTGTTAATTCTTTTGGTGGAGTGCTCTGCACTATGATGCTGTCAGGTTTGTCAGACAATTTATTTTGGGTCTGAATTTCAGATTTTTGAGTTGCCTGTGTTGTAGATTGTTTAGTTTGCTGCATCTTAAACAAAGGCTGTACAGATTTCCCTACATCAGCCTGTTTGCTTGCTGATTCTTGTAACAATTCTTGCTTACTAGGTGAATTTTGAGGAAGACCATCCTTCTTAGATTGGTTTGAAAGGGTACTATTATCATGGATCATAGGCTGGATATTGTCTTGTGAGTTTGAGTCTGCCTTCTGTGGCTGCTCTTCATCTAATTTCTCCACAACTATCACCAACTCGACATTACCGTGTGAACCAACTACCTCCTGCGTCTCAGGAACATCTGCCGTGGTTGAAGACACGTGGGTCTCCATCAGTGCTCCAGGTTTCACCACCTTTGGAAGAAAACGATTCGATATTTTTAGCTTGACCTATCAAGTCGTAAAACAGATATCCATCGTATTTTATCGTCAGAGGGACACGAATACGGTAAATACTAACTTTAAATTGTCTTAATATTCGGGAAACCGGTCATTAGTCGAGCTGTCTTAGCCAAAACTTACCTACTTTCAATAATCTTAACACCTCATACCTACATCCATGAACTTACCCCACGTTTTCCTCGGCGTTTGCACCTTAGTATTTTAAATCCAGTTTTGAATTGTGTTTTTTATATCGTATATTGTCATCACCTCACATATGCTTCATAAAATCAATTTGTTTTACGTGATAGCAAATGTTTTAATAGAACATGAGCGAAAGAAAGGAATCGCACACCATCGCCATCGCACATAACTCTTTAGTTTGGTTTGGTTTGATTGGTCCAAACCAAAGCAAAGAGGTGGATAGATTATTTCTTACGTCGCCTGTGTTGCTGTGCAAAAAATCATTCTACGTGGTGTTCTATGTGTTTTCTGGTATTTCCTGACTAATTTTCTAGTCATTGATATTTCTATGAATTCTTAGAGTTTAAAATTCAATTACTGTCATTTATTTGATGGAAAACGAAACTTTTGCCAGAGAAAAGAACAGCAATAAAATGGGGGCGCCACTTTCTACGTAACTGGCACATTTTTGACGTACAAAATGCTTGTATATAGCAACAATTATGTATGGAACTATTTAGTTCTTCTTTCATCCGCTTAAATTCTTGTTTTATGTTTGGATTTTCATCGGATCATTCAAAATTGATTAAAATAAAAGGGTTTTAAAAGTAATTGACAAAACTTCATTTCAATCATGGAAATGGAAGATCAACGTTTTGTAGGTTTACTAAGGCACTGATCTATCTTTTTCTATTTCTATCTACAAAATTGATATATCTGTTGGGGCAAGAATAAAACGCAAGTTCTTAATTTAATAAGTAATTGCAATGATAATGGTCCTGCCTCACAGAGACAAATTATTAATTAGATTAATTACCTACAGATTGATGTGGACCCTGTTGTCGAAAGATTAATTCTGCCACTTACCATTATTTTCTTTTAGTACTCGGCTACTTGGCAATCTGGAATCTCACGACCTGTCCGTTGCAACTCTTTTAACTTTAGTCAAAATACCACAAACGGATAAGTCCCGTTCACGCTATTTTTAAACAAGTAATATTTATAGTCAAAATACCACAAACGGGACTTATCACGCTATCTTTAACAAGTAATATTTACCTCGACGTTTCGGCAACATTATAGTTGCCGTGGTCACGAGTAGACTACGTCTATGGCTGACTTGTTTACCTGGCGATTTTTAACAGCTGCAATGTGTTCCTTGACCCTCTCAGCTATTGTTCTTTTCGTCTGTCCGATATAGGAACTACCACAACTACTTCTTCTTTTAACTTTATAATTAACTCCACAAATACCACCTTACAAACGCAATTCTGTTGCAAAGAGGAAGAGCCAAATGAAGTGCTATTTATTATTTTTTTAATTAATTCTGCGTTCATAAATAGATGAGTGCATTATAATAATATGTATATCTGAAACGCCAGAAATATACTCCAGCTGCCATTTTTATGTTTACAGTCGCCATCAGATATTTCGGAGCAGCCAAGGTGGTCAAAAATACATGAACTCTAATACCTTAATAATAGAGTATTTGACCACCTTGATGGCGCTGTACAGTGGCGGACTAAGCCCGTCAGAGGCTCGGGGCGGCAAAGCTGAATGAGGACCCAAGCTTTAAAAAAATGCAGTTTAAAAAATTTTAGGTACTAAGCACATTTTTAGTCTTGTAGGATTTGATCAGGGGAACGCGGAGGCATTTGGGGCCCCCCAAGACCGGAGGCCCGGGGCGGGCCGCCCCTTCCGCCCCCCTGTTAGTCCAACACTGAGACTGTACATGAGTAGGTTTTCAAAAGTTAATCTATTTATCATGCCATCACTTTCTAGATCACATTTTATTACGTGCATTTGCAATGTAAATATGTATAAACCTACCAATGACAAGCACGCGAGGGTTTTAACCGCGTGACTAAATAAATTAACTCTTGTTTTGCATTATTTATGCATTCAATTAAATACAAACAAACGTCGTCGGTGCGCAACGTATAATTGACCAACAAATAAATTCATTTTCATAAAATTGACATTGAGTAACTTTACATAATTATGCATTTATGAATTAATTATTATATTAGTGTATACAGCATTTATTAAAAAATACACCATTATTATTCAAATAATACTTATTACTATTATCGGGAATGGACTGTGGTACGTTAGAAGGAAAATTTATCATCGGAAGGGCTTTAACCACGCAAAATATACTTATCGTGGATACCTCTTTTTTCTATAGTTACATTTGTTGTACGACTCGTATATCCGGGCAGGCATAAACTTAAAAGTTTATTACTATTCTATACTTATAGCTTCATATTTATGCCTTTATTAAGTACCTATATGACTATCTATCACAATTTTCAAATCATTAATACACATACCAGCCCCTGCACTGCAAAATTCACAAGTGCGACAAAATGTTTGAAGACGACAAAGCCAAAAACACACAAAGCTAAAAAAAAACATCTAAGAGCTACTATTTAAGGAGACGCCACAGACAGACACGCAGGTATGCACAGGTTAAACTCACATGTAACATGTCACACCGACTCTTGTATCGGAAGTGAACCCATAAACCAGGCAACGAGGGTTTTAATTAAGTGTAAGCTTGAAATTAAAATCTCATCTAATAAGTTCTTATGCGGTACATTACCTGGTTAAGGGTTAATTAAATGAGGGCGCCACCTTCCGAAATTTTGACGTAAAATGCTTGAAAATGGTAACAATTCAAAATTTTGTTTTGTTTTTTCATCGGTTTTTTAAAGTCTTACAAATTTCTCTAAGTTCGAACGAAAACGCTTGTAACTTTTATAGCATAGGGGCAGAAGTGTATTCAAACTTTTATAATGTGCACAAGAAACAAAAAGACAATGTACACTAAAAACTTACAGTTTATCTGCTTCTAAAATAATTTCGTCTTTTAAATTAAAATAATTAGAAAACAAACTTTAGGCACAGTGGTTACTTTATCAGTGCATTTTAACGTAGGTAATTGTAAATATGTACAACACATTTTCATCACATACTTAAAATAAGTGCGGGAAGAAACAACTTGTACAGTTACCATCTTTATTTGGAATCCACTCAAGAACGAATATCTGTCATCTTGTATGGCAATTCTATACATTTTTTGAAAAAATGGATCACAGGTTAAAGATACTACTGTACTAGTTAATTTATATAAGTTATATAACCTACTTACAAGACATGAACTAGGTAGAGAGATAAAACTGGTACAAGACACACAAAAACGAAACATTTATGACTAAATTATAGTAACTTAAAATAAGTAGGTACAGTCGCCATTAGATATTGCGGAGCAGCCAAGGTGATCAAAAATATCGGAGCATGAACTCTAATGCCTTGAGAGTGCATGCTCCGATATTTTTGACTACCTTTGCCGCTCCGAAATATCTGATGGCGACTGTAATATACTGAGATGTGCCGGAGCCGATAAAATGCATTTAATGTCTTAACATCACTTTGCCTTAGCAAATAAGGCACCGTTACACATGGTCGTTAGTAGCAAGAGAGCATGCTACTATTGAGCAAATGCTGCCTAGTAGCATGTGTGAACAGAACATGCTACTATCGAGCATGCTTATTGGCATGCTCGAGACGGGGGTGGAAGGTGGAAAAGTAATGCAAGCGTGAACACGTTTGTTTCAGTCCATGAGCATGCTCATTAGTGGCATACTCATAGCATGCTTATAAGCATGTGTAACAGTGCCTTTATAATAATTCGGTTTTACATTCGGGTTCCCACGAACTGCCGGTGATTCAGTTTGTTACCATACAAATACCACAGAATAGAAACTAGAAAATCATTTTCACAAAAAGTTTATGAGAATTAATTTGCATTTTATGGGCCTTCAAATTTGTTTAAAAAAACTGCTTCAAAAGCAAGTGATCATTAAATTATTTATTAGCGTTTTGCTAGGCTTATTCCCTTGGATTTTTTCGAAAAAAGTCGCCAGTAGTTGAACCGATCAAACCGCTTAATACGAACACAAACTATTAAAAACGTATGTGATTGATTCTTTTTAATAACTGAAAATGTATGTGACTTGACTGACATGAAAGTCTTCAGCACATCAGATAAATTGTTACTTTCGACTGTTGTTTTTAACAGGTTTTTTGTACAGCCAAGTGCAAAGATATCGACACGGCCAAAGTTACAAAAATATGTATTCACGACTTTATGCACTTAACATTAAGGTATACATATTTTTGTAGCTTTGGCCGTGTGCACTTGACTGTACTTAACTACAATACCATTATCTGGATTATCGCTATATTTATCCGCAAGAAAAAAAGTGCGTTTAGTGCAATTTTGGTGTTATACTTGTACTTCTAAAAACATTTTTTTGCAGTCTTTTTACATACTTCAAAATGTAATATTCCGAGTTAGGAAACATTGGCCTCAAATTGTGATTAGGTACTGAAAGCGTAGCCAAGGACAAGGGAAACTGTAGCCAAGCCATTAGGCCATTAGTAATAGTAGTAGACGAGGTTTGGCATACATAGGTTTACAAGATCGCAACACTATCGCATTCCTGAGCTCCTTATTCAACTCGCGCGCTATCTGTAATATTAATTAATTAATTATATTAGGGCCGTTTACAATAGAAAAGACCCGGTATGATAAACATTTGGACCAGTTGGCCGGTAAGATTGAAGAATGTCACGCCTAAGCGTAAAATATGTTATATATTTTTTTTTTCTTACATTTGTGCAGAGGATCGACTGCCAGTACACTCAAGGAAACTGAATCACGTACCAAGGTGGAACCTTATCATAATCAATTTTGTTATGATTTCTTTGGCAAATGTATGAAATGTCAACATGACATAAGTAAGACAAAGGTTCCCCCCTGGTATGTGATTCAGTTTCCTTGACTGCACATTAGTCATTGCAGTATGGTTCATGTAAATACAGACCAAGATGTAGCATCACTAACACTAGAATTAAGCTTTATGTATTACTAACACTATGATCCCATGTTGGTCGAAGTATAATAATTATTATTATTACCTTATATACTTGCTAGCAACCTGCCCGGCTTCACAATGGTACTAAAAAAAGAGATGCAAAAACAAAAGAAGGTTTGTAGGTACATAATAGAAGACACTTCACATTTTTCTCCTCTCATGCTTCAAAGTACACCCGCGCGAAGCCGAGGCGCGTAGCTATTTTATATGTATCACATAGAGGTAAAAGAAGTAGCCAATTTAGATAAGTTAGTATGGGTTATTCTGAAACTATAAAACTAAATCCCGTACCAAACAAGTGATGTAACCTCGGCAGGAATATGCGTTGTGCGACGATGTAAGAGCGCGTGCTGCCATTTGCAAGCGCTGTCACCTGTCCGTTATATGTGACTTACTTTATTTGTGACGTGCCGATGCAGTGGGCTGCAACTAAGCAATTCGAGCCGCAAAACTTTTATACGTGTATCGTGTATACGTACATATATGATCTAATGCAGCGGTAGCAACCCGCGAGCCGTAACTGTTTTATAAATAAAAGTCTTATTACCTACATACCAATATAAATAAAAAAAATCCCGCGTAAAATATATAAAGATATGAGCGTATAATAAAACTAAAACCTGAAAGCTAACATACAACAAGTAGCTAATCAAATACAGTCTCAAGCGTTCTCGTTTAAGCTTTTACTTAATAAAATTCAAAAACAATAAATATTTTAAATTTTGAATACCAAAAATACTATCAAAAAATTATGAACAGGTTCGGCACGCTTTTTTCAAATTGCCACTATGTGGCCATTGCCTGCCGCAAGGTTGCCGACCGCTGGTCTAAAGGGTCGAATACTCCATAGAATAATTATGTTGAATTTTCAGCTTCAAATTTCACAACTGTATGTAATGCTTATATTAAAATTGATAAGAAAGCAACCATGACTACGGACCTTTTAAGCCGATCCACAAGTTACAATACAAATTACAAATAAATTGATTCATGTGTATAATATGTTTTATAGTTTGAGAGGATTTATTACATAATTAATATATAATAATACGGCAAAATATCCTTAAAAATAAACATTTATCAAAATCTAACAAGAAATACAGTTATACTCTTATTTTATAGTCTTATTTTACTACATTAGGCCACATTCAAAACTCGTATCAGAATGTATTTTAAGCGCTGGTATTCCATTTATTACTTATTTTTATTAAATTATTAGCGGATTTTTAATCAATATTTGATTTAAAAAATCGTTGCCGAGTGCCTTAGTTAATTATTATATATAACTTCTATTTTTACTGTGAGGAGTAAAGAACTTTTTATCAACTTTCAAGAAAAATACTTTTGATTTGCTCGCTTACGAATTGAAAAAGTGAAATGGAGAATTGCCTGTCTTTTAATGGAATATCAGCATAAGAGAGCTATATTTCTAATTCCTATTAATCAACATCGACGGTCGACTATTTAAGATCCGAAGTGCATTAATTACATTTTTACTTCGAATAGCCTATAACTGCTCACAAGCTGACTTACTAGCTTAATTCTGTAATTCACATTTTCCAGTCGCACAGCGTGACCATTTGAATAGTTATTTGTAATATGGTGCTGGGGACCGCTTTTTTAAATAACATCACACAAACTTTTCGAAAGTGGAAAAAACTGTTTGTTGCTACAAAACAACAGCTAATGAGCTAATGCTTTCGACTCATATAATCTTGTTTCACCGTGCTATTTTCACAAATGTATATAAGAGTCTGTTGCAGCACCGCTCATTGATAAATTGTATATCACACAATATTTCGGTGATGCCGCCTCCGTTTGTTTTGTCAAAATAAATAAACGCACTCGCATTTATCTGCCACATAAAATTTGTTAATGAGTGGTGAAGCAGGCCCTAAATGTCGGCTTCATGGGGTCCCGTGGCTCGCGCCGCTGTCTCCCCCTTCCCTGGGTTACCTGAGGGGGACAGCGCTAGTTGTCGAGCGGCGGCGCGGCGTCGGGCGCGTAGTACTGGCGCGCCAGCTCGAACAGCTGCCGCCGCATGGTCTGCGCCTGCGCGCGCAGCTGCTGCTCGCGGTGCCGCAGCGCGCGGTACTGCTCTTCGCGGTCTTCCGTTGTCTGCAGGATGGACCAGCGCAGGTATACCTCTGAAACACAGAGGCCATTTTTAAAACTTTCACTTTTTAAAAATAAAAAGTCCGTCACAAAGGCGTGTAGCTGTAAACGGAATTCTAATCGTAACTTATAAATACGAGGGGTGATCCAAAAGTAATGATAACTAATATGTAAAACAACTCAAGTAGCCGAAAACTAAATTTATTTCTCAACGTAATCTCCAAGCAAGTCTAAACACTTAATCCATCTCTTCTCCAGACCGCGAATTCCATTAAAAAAAAAATATTTTTCGCGACTCTCCAAATATGCCTCTACAGCGGCTATGACCTCTTTGTCGTTCAAAAATTTTTTGCCTCTGAGGTGTTTCTTCAGTCGTGGAAACAGATGACAGTCGCTGGGGGATGGGTCTAGTGAATACGGGGGGTATTTTAGCAATTCGAAGCTTGCGTCCTGGATTGCAGCCATTGCAACTCTGGCCTTATGAGGAGATGAGTTGTCTTGGTGGAACAGTACAACAGCACGTAGTTTGCCCTGTCGCTTCTCTTTGATGGTTTCCCGCAATCTTTTTATTTGTTCGGCGTAGTATGAGCCTGTGATCGTGGCTCTTATTTCCAAGTAATCGATCATTATGACTCCTTCGGTATCCCAGAACGGACGCCATAACTTTACCCGCTGAACTGGTGACCTTGAATTTCTTCGGTGTCGAGGAAGACGGTCGCTGCCACGTCATAGACTGCTGCTTGGTCTTCGGATCGAAATGGTGAATCCAAGACTAGTCCACGGTGACATATCAACGCAAAAAAGTTTCAGGGTCAGCTTGAAATTTTTCAAGATTGCCTAATGACTTCTCGTAACGAATCTTCTTTTGGTCGTCAGTTAACATTCTAGGCACCCAGCGAGCGGATACTTTTTTCATGTGCAATTCTTCGGTTGAAATTCTTTGAATGCTGCCATAAGAGATCCCTGTGACTTCATTTAAATATCTGATCGTCACCTTTCCATCAGTTAAAACTAAATTTTCAATTTTCTTGACGTTATCCCCAGTACAGACGCTGGACAGACGGCCCTCGCGGTGTTCGTCTTTAGTTGATGTCCTACCCAAGTTAAACTCCTTGCACGAGCGTGCAACTATAGAATACGGATGAGCAGAAACCCCCAATGTTCCCGCCAATTCAATGTGTATATCTTTAGTACAATTTTTTTTCAAACAGAAGTACTTAATAACGGCTCTCATTTCAGTTTTCTCCATTTTCACGTATTTAATCCGAGAAGTCACGAATAAATGCATTTAACTCACTGACAGACAAATATATTTTAATCATTATTTTTTTATTTTACTAGCCAATAACCGCTTTAAAAAATAAAACCTCTTTTTACTTTACTCGGCCACTAAAAGTAATCAATTATCATTACTTTTGGATCACCCCTCGTAAGCGATACACGAGAGTGGGATACAATTTTAGCACGCAATAGGTTCTATAGAGCCCTCGCTCATCATGGGTCAGTGAGATTGTGGCGGAGTAAATATTCAGTACACCGACACCGACTTTGTGTGTCTCCGTGTTATTTCCGTTACTATTTTGCGATCTAGGTACTGGCGATATATTTTTTAACATACTCTGCAACACAATCCTTTTTATCGTTTACCTAGATAGGTGTAGATCGTCCTCTATTAATAGCTCAAGTCAGCGAGTACCGTACGAACCTTCCCAGATGACGTAGCTCATGGGCGCGACGGAAGGCCATATGACAGTCGGCGTGGGGTCGTACAGCGGGTTGATATAGGTAGCCAGTTCCGTCGGTTGGTTGAGCCATGACCACGCGCTCGTCGTCAGGGTGAACACGCCGCGGCACTCGCGCTCCTGCTCGCTGTCACACAGAAACGTGCCTGCAACGATTCACCCATAACACAAGGTTTATAATAAAAATGAGAAAAAACAAGGCACGCTGTCTAACATCCGGTAATAATAATGTTGCTCTATAGATGGACTCTGGTTGAGTTCGAAAAGGTCGTGCCGACTGAAAGATGAGATGAATTTGGGAATAATCGATCATATTCCTGCCATAATTTACTTTATGTAAGAGCGTGACTGCCTATGGCGGTTTTCACACTGCCGCTGCATCTTGTTGCGGCGTGCGAAGCTTGAAATTCGCGTGCGACAATGATGGACTACCGTACGGATTTGCTCCGCTTCTGCGTCCGGAACTGCGGTGCACGACAAACCGCATTTTATTTGCTTCTTATGTCCATTTCTATGGCGCACAATGTGGCACAACCCACGTTCCACACCGCGTCGTCGTCCGAGACATTGTGTGCAATTCATACCTCAGCACAGAGAGATGAAGCCAGTGTGTTACACCACGAGGTTTCTAACTCTATAAATATCTTTGCAACTCTATACATTTGCACTTGACTGTGCCTAACTATAAACATCTACTCACCGAACTGGCTCGCGTAAGAGTGTTCAAAGAGCGTTATGAGGAAGGACTGCCGGTACTCGAAGCTGCAGGGGTACTGCTCGAGGAACTGGCGGACGCAGTCCAGGAACAGCAAGAAGGTAGGAGCGGCGCGGGCGGCGCCCGGCGAGTACGGCCCGCTGCGGTGACGCGCGCCGAACGGGTGCCCGGCTTGCAGCCACTCGCGCTCGATCAGCGCCTGCAGCCTGGAGTACCCACAATAAGCTCAGTTAGTACAAGTTAGTCTAAAAAGCAGCTCGTCTAAGTACCTACTTAGCAAGTGATCTAAATCCGCACTGGGCCCGCGTGGGAACTATGGCCCAACCAAGCCCTCTCATCCTGAGAGGAGGCCTGTGCCCAGCAGTGGGACGTATATAGGCTGGGATGATGAAGTGATCTAAAAAGCAACTGGTCCTAACCTTGTCGTGTCGGAAGCTTAAAAAAAAGGTTAGATTAGAGTTGCGTCAGGCGTGAAGCGCGTCGGCCACGCGGAATAGGAGCTCCACTCGCGCGGGGTTCCGTCGTCTTTGGGTCATAGAATTAAAATTGACCGACCGACTTGACATTCGGAGAACTTTTTAGACCACTTATTATTTACATCAGTTGCTTCCCAAACCACTTGGTACTTAAACCAGTTGCTTCTCTAGATCACTCCTGTACTTAGACCAGCTGCTTATGACATAATGATACAGACCTGTAGTCCTGCTTACAGCGCCACTGTCAGGCGTATTAGTCATGCAGAGTCGATATTTTAATTTTAAATGTCGGCGGTACTGCTTCATGCATGTACGGTCAAGGAGTTTAATTAATTGGCCACCATGGAACCATTTCACGGTAAACGTCATAGTGACATCGCATTAATTAACAAGGAAAGTCGTAATGACTTTTCCTTTGAAAAGGTTCCATGGTTTTGTATGAAAACATGCTTTCTAAAGGTTGTATTTTTTTAATCACGTGACCAAACATTTTTTTTGCGGTAGCCGTTAACATTTCATATAAATTTCACTTTGACATCTCCACATGCTACTGAGAAAAACGCTTTTGATAGACAGATAGCTGGACAACAAAGTCATCCTGAACTGAATCTATAGGTAAAGATCCTTTTTGCTTCAAGGTACAGTCACCAGCATTCATATCTGCCACAGCAGAGCGTGCATATATATCTGACACATCCTTCCGGCGGCCCTAGAAATAGGGTCGTATCAGATATTTATGCACGGTTGTTGTGTCAGATATGTCAGATATGTCAGATAGGTCTTATTCTATATATAACTCATTTATATATAGGAGCACTATGTGTGTGAGTGGTAATTCCAAAACCCATTAGTGATTTGTACTACCTATACAGGTAATACAATTGTATTACCTGTATAGGTAGTGGTAATTCCAAAACTCATTAATTAAAACTAATTTAGTTTTAATTAATGAGTTTTGGAATTACCACTCTATTTGGATATCTGGAAAGGGTTACACTACTACTACTTACTACTACTACTACTGCTACTACTACTACTACTACTTACTACTACTTACTACTACTACTACTTACTAAGTGTTCCTATACTTGGCTTACCCCCTGATGGTCCTGCAGTCGGGATTGAGTATAATCTGCACCAGCGAGCAGAGCAGCAGCGTGGCGTCTTCGCCGCGAGTGCCGTGTACTAGCACCGGTTCAGCCTTCTACAAATACAACCAAAGATAATAAGCAAGATTCCTAAAAGTATATATAATTTGACCATCCGTTTGATTGTAAAAAATATGGGACATGCATTTTTTCTGTTTGTCAATCAAACAAGAAAAAATAAGCTATCGAACGGAAAAATTCTATCAAAATCGGTCCATTCGCTTAGGAGCTACTGTGCCAGGGACAGACACAGGTAGTAGATACACAGATACTTAAAAATTATAACACTCATGTTTTTGCGTCCGGTTAATGATAGAGATAATAGACCGTGAATGTTTCGAGTGACGTCAGACCTTGGCATATTTTTACTTAGACGTAACGTCAGTGAACGTCACCGAAGACTCCTAAAATTTTAACGTGCTTTGTCTCCGTAATTTTAGATTGATAAGCCAAAATGACGTGTGCAATATATTTGGGTAAATCTAAGTGACAGTTTTTTAACTTTAAATAATAGATTGTACAACAAGGGCATAAAACGAGCCATTTTATCCGAGGCGTTCATACAGCTACCCGAGCCGGTACGGCGAGGGTGGATAGGGTTTAATGTCCGAGTTTTACACTTTGCTTTTCACTCCGATTGAGAGGAAATTAAATAGCAACAGTGGGAACAATTGTTCACTTGATACGTACCAAGGTTGTTAGGTGCTAGGTTCATGGATTGCTATAAAATTATAAAATTTTAGTTTTATTGGATTATTCAGATTTTTTTTATATAAAATAAGAATTAATAAAAAAATAAGTAACTACTTTTTTGTTTGTGGCTGTTGACACCTGATTAATTAACCTTGGTCTTAGTCGAAGATTTTACTTTATGCACTAGTCATTAAATGTCACCTAGATCCAGCAAAAATTAGGAACATGAGAAGTAAAAACAATAATTTTTATCCATGATACTAGCCAAATTATATTGATGTTGATTTAAATCCACAGAGCTGTACGAGGCGATGAATATAAAAATGTTATCGTGTTTGGGTGGCGGTGTGTGGATCGCAACCCAAAATCGATATCGTCATTTATTCGCCTTTTCTGCCTTTAACGCGTACGGATTTTTTATAGGTATACTGAATGGTGTTACTCACTAGTCATTTTTAACCTGTTTAAAACACAATCTCAGCAATAACCCATTATTTGCTGAGACGGGAAGCAAAATATATCTTTCGTTCATTCTTAAACCATAAATAATCAGTCTACAGATAGAGGATTATTCTGCCAGTGCTTGTTGAGACGTAGAAGCATAGAAGCGTTAATAATTCACTGCCCGTAAAGCATAAAGGTTAAATGGTTTTATGTCTTGGGTGGGTCGCACGCCGCCGTCCCGACCGATTGTAAGACTGATGGCGAACTTTAATAAATAAATAAAATAAAATAAATATCACGGGACAATTCACACCAATTGACCTAGTCCCAAAGTAAGCTTAGCAAAGCTTGTGTTATGGGTACTAAGCAACGTATAAACATACTTATTAAATTAAATACATATTAAACATCCAAGACCCGAGAACAAACATTCGTATTATTCATACAAATATCTGCCCCGGCCGGGATTCGAACCCGGGACCTCAAGCTTCATAGTCAGGTTCTCTAACCACTTAGCCATCCGGTCGTCCAAAATTAATACTACTCAACATAGTCGTCTCGTGCTGACCTGGTGTATATGCTGCGCTACGATGCAGGCAGTGTGAAGCGAGTTCCGGACGCTCTCGGGCCAGCCGCACGACTCTAGCCGCGATATCCACTTGTCACTAGATATTTCCCTGTCGTTGCACGCTGGAACAGCAAACCACAATAATATAGATAAAATATTACAATCTGTTACATAAGATCATTAGAAATCAGGGTTCTTTGTAAGGAGGATAACGGATTCGATTTGTAGCATTTGAACATGGCAGATGTAGACAATATCTAATTTTGCTATTTCTGTTTCTTTGGCTAGTTGAAGTATAATTTTGACAGTGTTTTATGCGGCGATTAACCTTAACAGTGAACAGTGATCACAAAATTCTATATTGCTCTCGTGTCTGACATTTTTTAATGCGCAAGTTGTTTCCATGTGGTTTCTGCAATTTTACTATCAAGTTTCAAAAACTACAATCACATACAACAACCCTCTCAAAGAGAGTACTTTGACACAGGCAAAATTGTCCTATTAATTAGGACAGAAAGCCAAATTTTAAAAGAGAAGAAGAAGAAGGAGGATAACATGTACCCATTATATTATTAAAACCATGATAACTAAAAATGCGTGTTTACTTTTTTATGTCAGAGAGTATAAGCATATAACAAAAAAATGTGAAGAATATGCGAAATTGCCTTTCGACAATATTTCTCATAGGTACATACCTTCCATGAGTTTGGAATAGCTTTCCAATAGTTGTTGCTGATTATCAACATCGTCCATTGACCTATTGTAGATCTTCCACTGAGAGTAGTTTGCATTGGTTTCTGTGCCACCACCTAATAAGACAATCCAGATTGAATACATACAAAATCTTCTGTTTTCTACAAATTTGATAAATTAAAATACCTACAAAAAGAGAGCCCCAAAAATGTCAAACAATTTAGTAGTACAAGTTAGTTCAGCTGATTCAGTGAACAAAGCAAAATGTGTTAAGTAAAATTGAAATTGACTAAAAAAATATGAGCTTAGCTTATTAAAGCATTCCTGTATTGCCTTTATTTTGCTGCTGTGAAATTGCATTGGTGCTTCTGAGATCATAGATGATGCCCTTCATGCCTGGGCCCACCACTGAATTCAGTATGGTTTCATCAGGCCTGCAGCGACGATGTTTCGGTCCATACAAGGGCTGCCCAGCACGCATCAGCACTGCCTAAAAAATTACTTGATAAATTTTCAAAGGACTCAACAATATGGATTTAGCCAAACTTGGTCTAGAAACCATGAATGCACTGAAAAATGGGGATTTTTGGATTAGGCATAATTTAATGGGCAATATGACTTGCTACTCAATTTTTACAAGTACTGATCTTAGTGACAGTTGCATATCAATGACAAAGAGTCTTCAAAACTTCAAATTACATTTGTGTTCAACTTACTCCATTGTTATGCCTATAGGAGAGGACGGGGAAACGGCCTCCTTGTCTAAAAGTAGCAGCAAGGGCTAGAACATCATCATCCACCCCCTTAGGGACCACCACAGCCTTTGGGTAAGCTGGGCACACGGTATAGTTTTGGTTCACTCGTGATATTCTCCACTCTTCTGTTGCCAGCACTTTTGTGAATTCACTTTCTATACTGAAAATATTTGAAGAAAAAAGTGGTTACACAATACTGCACCACTTTTACCATCATGTAAAACAAATCAGAACTATAATATGTAAATGATATAATTGATAAAAAAAAAAACTTTTTAGCATTTTACAATAAATTATTTGACAATGATAAAGAAATGGGACCGTCATTGGCTGCTTTAATTGACAGTGACACAATTCAAGAAGAAAGGAGTGTCAAAATTGAACTTCAATTTTGAGTTGTGTCACTATCAAATTATAGCAGTGCATTAAATTTCTACTCTCCATGTAATTTTGGTAAAAAAAAATGTTGACGGCAAAAGCAGTATCTGACAAGAAATGGCAATATTGACTGCAAATGGTTTGACTCATTGAACAACACCAAACAGTGAAGCTACTTGTGGCATTGATGAGCAGAGTGAAAGCACAGGGCTCTGTGCAGGAATATAGCGAAGTATGTCACGTCTCAATACGCCGGAAACAGATCTATGTCAGTAGCATAGAGTATAACTATTAATACATGTAAAGGGTACTACACAGATTCCAACAGGCATAATTACCTATATAATGTGTATCCATTTTCCATGATTGGATGCATGTGCCTATAAAAAAATGGATAGAAAAGGCTAGGGTCCTGTAATCCTGACAAGTTTTCCAAGGTTTGAGCGAGCATATTGAGTTCTATGCTAGAGCTGATGTCCAACTGGAATATTCGCAGGTCCTTGCACTTTAGAAATAATACGCCCCCCTGGCTCACACCATTAATGGGCTTATTTTCTTTCTTTTCTATGCTATCTATGTTTCTGTGTAGAAGCTAGAAAGTAAGTATAAAATTTACATTTGTAAAATGCTCACATATGGTAAAACATGTTGTATATACCTATATTCAAAACATTATGAGGACATGTGAAGCCACTTGTAACTTTTCTAAAATAATTTAAAAGAGTTAAATGAAGTAAAAGTCATGATTTACGGAACTATCACACGTACGAAACGATATCACAGAAAATAAATAATATATGAATGAAATTAAAACTTACCCATAGCTCGCGTACGCCTTCTTTTCTTGAGCTCAAAATTAGATGATGTCCAGTAATACACACAGTTCCATCTACATTTTCGTGGTGAGGATATTTTAGAATAACTCCATCTAATTTATTTATTAAGATAAGCTCTATAAATTCCATAATTGGTACTATTTGGTTATTTTGGTCTAACTGCAGCCGCTATTACGCCCTGTCCCGAGTTAATTTAATAAAGATGGTGACCGTATATAGTATAAACATTAAAAGATTAGCATTTTATTGCCTTCAAGTACCAGTAAAAAAAATATCGATTCTATTCCACCAAAATCGAAAAGTTCGTGAATTGAACTATTGTAAGATTCGATTAACTTATTATTATTAAAACTTCAAAATTTCATTTGACGTTTGTTTGTAAGTGTTGCCAGTGGTGAATACTAAGATTTTTTCCAAGTTCTTTAACAAAAGGAAAAGGCCTTACAGCCACACAAAACTTTAACTTAAACTTTAACTTCTAGGTCAGTATTTCTGAATTGATAAAACTTAATTACCTAAAATTTTAAATTTATTTTTAAAATAAACCTTATACGAAGAAACTTGTTAGACAATTTTCCAAACATATAATATACCCTGACTTCACATTCTTTGAGACCCTGTAAAATTATATAAGCTCTCGAGGGCGTGCGGTAGATAAATTAATTGCCAACAAAGTAGTAATCAACAGTGTGAATTTGAACTGTTCAGCAGTACATACTACTGTTGCACCGCACAATGGTAAGCAGTATGGCATTTTACTCAACCAACCAACTTTTACCCAAATTACTATAACTACTTTAAGTAACCAGTGTTTTTATATGACGGGGATTGGGGTTGGCAAAAAATTCAGGTCAAAACCTGTTTTTTACCCAACTGCTCGAAGAAAGATTATGCTTTTTCGAGCGTATCTATGTACGTAGAAATTTTATGTTTATTTATATGTATATTTCTTAGGTCTCTAGCTCTGCCGCCTAAACGACTGGACGGATTTTATCGTATGAGTTAGGCATCATTAGATACTTACTTCTTAACTGTTGGAGTTACCTTTATAATAATAATATTTCAATAGAGATCCACGAAAAAAAATACATATTTACGAGTAAGTTCTGACGTAGCGGTACTGACGTTCACCTTATGCCGAGCGACAAAAAAAAAGTGATGAAAAAAAATTGCGATTCCAAGTGTGCTTACTCACTTTGAGAATTTGAGAATGACATGGAATGACTGATCTAGCCGTGGATGTGGGTGAACGTTAAGTCATTTCTGTTATTCTCTGTTTTGCCTGCGGAGCCGCAAAAAGCTACTCATAGGTAATGTAAATAACGGGGTTCATTTGCATGAGGACCTAAGCTCCTATTATTTGCTTTATGCAGGTACTTACCTACTTATGTAACTCATAAAAGTCATAAGAAAAGCATCCTCTTATTACGACCACAACCCGGGTTACTTTACTTTTGTCTGAAGCTGACTTATACATTATCTTGATTCAATATGCAGGAATTATTTTACATTGTATGAAGAGTTATAAGTATGATCATCCTGATAACATTGTCACTCGTAGCATTTGCTATGCATCTCTTGCTCTATCTTTACACACGCGTGAGAGATTATCTTCACAGCTGCATCTATTTCATGCATTGCATTGCATCGCATAGGTCATTTGCCGTGTCATCAAAAGAAGTAACCTTAAATCTTTGTACGATTCATAATTTTACCTGCCCAACTCCATCCTACAACTTGTGTCGACGAGGTAGGTACGATTTAACACATGGGATATCTTTGGACTCTTTGGTGACTAGGTACAGTCGAGTACTTACGTAAACTTGTGAAGAAAAATTAGATCAAAAATATCTAAACACGACTTTATTGTTAATGGCGTAGAAAAGCGTGTTCAGATATTTTTGATCAAATTTGTGCTCACAATTTTATGAACTCGATCTGTATGTTATTTAGTAAGTTAGTAGTATACCACATGGTAATATACCATCACTGCTATTTACTGTGAACTCGACTGTAAAAATATTGTGAAATCTAAGGTAGGTACAAATGATTGAGAATAAGCTCTGCAATTGCATCAACCCATATGCGACTGAAGGAGTTAGTGTAACGAATAATAAGAGGAATAGAAATTCTACGTGAGCCTAAAAATAATTGATAAAGCCACATTCGTATTTAATTTTTCCAGCTCAGCTTGTAACGACGATAACAATAGATAATAGTACAAGTACAAAATGATAGAGATGTGGTTCAAAAGGATTAACTACATTTAATTGGCAGTAGTTACTGTAGGTAAACTATTAAGTAAAATTTATGAAAAACTGAAAAAATATATGTATGTGCTCACTGACAGAGAGCTAGGCTATAAACTGGCGACGTCGATTATGGAAGGAAGACGATTTCATTTATTATTTACTAGCTGTTACCCGCTACTCCGTTCGCGGTTATCGCTCAAACTGTGCAATATTTCGGGATAAAAACTATTCTATATCCTTCCTCAGGACTCAAACTATCTGTATACCGAATTTCATAATATCAAATCGGTTCAGCGGTTTAGGCGTGATGAAGTAATAAACAAACAATAACACACTTACAAACCTCCGTATTTATAATATTAGTAGGGTAATATTAACTATCCGGTATCCATATAAAATGTTTATTCGTTAAAACCAGTGGCGTAAAGTCTTAATCGTACAGTTCCCATTCTCAACAAAAACCATAATTATTTTAAACTACCCCTGCACTGTACCTTCATTACTGTTGTTAAGTTCAGTTGGTACATGAAAGTACTTTCGCCACGTTTCAAAAAATAAAAGGACGAGTTGTGAAAAGATATTTGATTTTCAATCAAAGTTTGAACAATGGCTGTATTTTGACGTCATATTTATGGGGGTAAATTAAATAGTTTATAATGAAAAGGGGGGACGAATGATGGTGGATGGTATCAAGTCACCATCATTTTGTGATGCGGAGGAACTTGTGGGAGGCGTGGGGAGCGGGGGAGGCTGCGCTCTCGCACTGCGCAAGCCGTAATGATGTGGTTGCAGTAATGGCGGTGCTCGGCCGTTCATCCCACGATTGCAGCTAGAATTACATTTGTTGCCATCACTTTCACTCTTCTAAATATGCATCAAATTATATGGCTTCTATTCAGTATATGTACCTATGTATGACGAATGATGTGAAAGAAATTCCTATACCTAGAGGTACCTAATTTTCTGAATCACTTGCGCGTAGGTACTCGCACCTAAATATACAGACCTACCTATGTAGAGCTGCTCTTTCTATCACATATTGGGTAGTTTCCTGGGTATATAGTTTTATTAAGATAGAAATAGATCAAAATGCAGAAATAATACTAAATTTCCTGGGTAAATAACAATCTATTTAGTCTGTCAGCATTTCCTGATAATCTTATCAGAAAAGATTGAATAGGTACTTACTTACGTATTTTTTCTTATATCAACAAAGATGAAGAACGTCAAAGTTCGGGAGTGACGACATAGTATATGGCAAAATCACGGTATTTGAAAACTGCTGAATTTGTACCTAGTTCATTTACGTGAAAGTGTCAAAAAAATTCTTCTAAATCGACTTAAAAAGTGTTTCCACGGGATTTATCCAGTCCTCCTAAGTAGAAACTTTAAATTGGGTGGATATAACTTAAGCATAGCAAGCACAATCAATAAGAAAAGTCTGAATAAGTATCTTATTTTTTATGTCTGTCTGCATGTATCAGTAACCATCTAAAATGACCCCATACCGCGTACATTTGGTTAGGCGGCTTTTTAACACGGATAGGTATTCATAGATACATATAATTTTATTCGGAACCCTCGGTGCGCGAGTTTGACTTGTACTAGCTGGTTTATTTACATTCACTGCCTTTGCATTTGAATGTGTACTAACTTAATATACATTCCGTCAAGGCTCAGTATAGTATTTGCTGATGGTTTCAAATTTTTTTTATTTGGAAGTATATGCTCTCAAATTGGTTGCAATTTTATTAAAATCCGTTCAGTAATAATTCAAATCACTTACAATTAAAATCGGTTCATGAACTACATTTCCTTAAATATCCACATCCATCCATACTTCCATAAGTACCTACTAATATTATAAATGCGAAAGTGTGTTCGTATGTTTGAGTGTTTGTATGTTTGTCTGTCTTTCACGCCGTAACGGAACGACGGATCGACGTGATTTTTGGCATAGAGATAGTTTATGGGCCCGAGAGTGACATAGGCTGATAATGTTAGTGACAATGATATTATATGTTACTATACTTTTTATCCCGAAAAAATGCACAGTTCCCGAGGGAACAGATAACCGAATACAACGCGGGCGGAGCCGCGGGCAAAAGCTAGTAAATAAATAAAGTATTATTAGATGGCTATAGACAAAATAAAGATAGGTACCTCACCTACCTACATAAGTACCTGCTGTTTTGCGGCAGGTCAACCACAGGCTAATAGAGACATTCGTTTGATAACGGGTATTTCTAATATTGTATTAAAAATAAAATCGTTATTTTTAGGATACTACATACGTATATACCCAGTCCGAGTTGTGAGGTTTATAGATCAAAGGCTACGACAGAGGTCAAAGTTCGCAGCACCATCGTACCTACATGTACTTGTTTCGAGACGGAGCGGTGAACCGAGCCTTTATTCGATCCAGTCCAAGTGATAGCACAGCGAAGCTTCCTACTCACTCCTACACGCAAGTGCACTTAGCAAGGTAAAGCTCTTGCACACCGCTGCGATGTCACATAGGCGATATTGAATACAGGCCTTGCACGTTGTTTGTGCTACGAGCAATGCTTTCTCCACGAGCGAGCTGCAGCACGACCGAAGACACTAGGGACCATTGTGTGCGTGATAGTCTGCTCCAGTTACTAAACTAATGTTGTAATCGAAGTGAAAAAACAGCACGTACACATACCTAGATAAGTAAAGTACCGAACTTTTGTTTTTGACCAACGTCTGTGTTTTAAGTTCAGGGACCGCGATGTCCATATGTCGGGGCCTTGTCGGGGCCGGTGGGGGTAAGGGAACATTCAACACTTAGAGAAATGAATACTTAATCTATGATTCAACGGGTCAAATGAATGATACACTATGATATTCATTCGTGCCAGTTCTTGTGAATCGACCTGTACGTATTTGCGCGCCAAATTGAATTTACGGACGACCTCTACAAGCAACGCTCGAGGAATATATTTTATCTGTCTGACCCGCGCCAAACTTTGGTACTGCGCCGCCACTGCCTACTTTTCCAAAACCGGGTACGACTAGCACACATGTAGTGAGATGTTTCAGTAGGAGGGTATGTCAGGTAGAACAAGATGGATTCTCTATGTAGGTAGCTACTTCTATTGTGAAATAGAAGGCGGAGAAATAACTGTAGCATTGTTTACGAAACAATAACAATACTACCCCGCAGGATGCGTTACTTACTTAATTACCTATCAACTACGAGTACCGACGTAATTTGTTAAACAGAGTGTAAATGTTTTAGTACAAACTGTACCAACATTCTGTTGAAAAAATGCTGCGGCGTGTTTAGCGGAGAATAAATAGCTATTTTATAGGTACATAATTGTATTATGTATAGGCTATAGATAATACAAATGTTTCATAATAGTCGACTATATACCGCGGGATTAAGCCACGAAGCTTTGTTAAGTGAGGTAAATAAGGTACCCACAATATTTAAAAATCAGTTTATGTAATCATCGTATAAAACATTTTCTTTCTTTGATGAAAACCTTTCTATATACATAGTTAGATCCCTTAGCCCCGTGTTGCTATTTATGTAAATTGCATTTGAATTGAAATTTAACAAAATTAACTTTTTTTTCTTAGTGACTGCGATGAGACCTAACCTTGTGATGCATAATTAATCGCAGGTTGCAGTAATTAACGACTGAGTCATTGATGGCGCGAGCCTGACCACCGGCGCGGGCGCAGCTTCTCAAGTTGCATCCGGACTCATCACTATATACTCATCGGATTTCGTGGAGGACCAAACACGATATTTTATTTTTAGGGTTCCGTAGTCAACTAGGAACCCTTATAGTTTCTCCATGTCTCTATCTGTCTGTCTGTGGCTGTCCATTTGCGGCTAAGGTCAGACCTTAGACCGTTAGTACTTATAGAGAGCTGCAATTTGGCATGAATACTCAGTCACGCCGACAAAGTGGTAAAAAAAGAGGGGGTGTTTTTCTTTTCTTAACAAACCTTATAGTGTGGGGTATCTATGGATAGGTCTTATAAAACAGCAGCATTCTGAGAGAGTCGTAAATAGGAAGTTACATTATTCATGACCATGATGTACAATTTAAAGATAAAAGAATATCACAAAAGATAATGCATTCCTGCGCCAAAGCAAAATACTGGATTTACTTTAATGATCCTGCGAGTATATCCATCAAAGGGATGATCGCGTGACAACAAAACTTGTCAGACGAGCCAGCGATATTTGAGCCCATCAGTTGCGTTCATTCGATTCGTATTAACGTTCAAGTAATGTAACAAATAAAGCTTGAGGTCAATGCCCCATTCGAAGTTAGACGCAAACACAGCACAACAAGTCTGTCCGTCCATCGCACAAAAGAAATAGTTAATATTAGAGCTCGCTTTTACACGAGTGCCATTAGTAGCGGCTCAAAGCTCCGGAGTCATTCCACGCTCTTACTATTTGTCAGAGGCAAAAAAGTGCCTTGTCCACAATAATTACGGGACCGGCTTTCGAGAGCGTTCATAATTCGTCATTTTCTGGTCGGCCGCGTCGTTTCTGAACGCATCCATAATTTGACGTTTCCCGCTAGCGGTTACCATGAACAAAGCGCGGGAAAATGTCGCTCACCCTGTTCTTAACATTTAACCATTTTACCAATCCAACAAAATAATGTGGACATATTCTAAACCTTGATTTACGCTTTTAAAACTTTAAATCACTTCGTGAAATTAGTAATTGTGGTAAATACGAGTTCTGATGCTAGAACAAATCGGTCGGAATTTGGAAGTGAACCAAGGAAAGCGAGGGTTCGCCGACCATAACCTGAAGCCACTCCATTACGCTCAGTCAGACTATTTCATGTGATCGTTCCATTTATTTCTAGGTAATGAAACAATTTTAGTCAAACTTCGTAAATTAAAGTATTCTGGAAGGACTTTAATTAATTTCGTCATTTTTTTTATTTTGACGTCCGGTTGGCCTTGCCAAGCGGTTAGAGAACCTACGAAGTCATGTTCATGTTATCTCTCGCCTAGTTAGTATCCATACCTAGGACAAACTTTGCTGAGTTTGGGACTAGGCAGGTCAATTGGTATCAAGTGCATATTATTTTTTAGTCTTCTAGCAAGAATGAAAATGGTACTCGTAATGAACCAATTAAATTAAATATGTAGCAAAATTATTTCGATAAATAGGTAGAAGAATATTATATTTACGTTCAAATTTAGTTCCATGCGACATCTAGAACGATGGGGGTAATTTGTTCTAAATCGAATAATGTTAGGGGGTGATAGTGAGTCGTTTAACGATAATTTTCTACAAAGCGAATTACCCGCAGAGCGTCACGTGCCAAGATGCGGGCCAAGCGGCGCCGGCGCACGCGTAAGCACAATTTGATACTTTTTAAATGAATAATATAATAGCTGTAGGTACTCGTACATTAGTAGGACTTTTTTAGCGAAATATTTATTATATTGGACATCGACCTATCACATAATTAAGGCAATGAAGAACAATCACAACATAGGGGAAATAAGCCACATTTTTTTAATAAATCCGCAACGAAAATGAAATACATGTTTATTGACTGAACCAGAATTATATCTATAAAATAATCTCACAGAAATGGAATTTTTTGTTGTTTAGTAATCTGCATTTTGACCTTCAAAGGTTATTATGTCAGAAGAGTACAATGACTAAAAACCGTACTGCGACTCGTATGTTGTACGAGTAAAATGCTAAACGCTCGACTTATAAAAAGTGATTTAGTATCGTGTTGTACGCACCGGCAAACCGGCACCGCAGCTCTGCGTAAAAACAAGCAAATGAACTAACCAAATTATAAAGACCCTTGGAAGTATGTGGGTATTTTGTTTCTACTTGGATTTATGAAGGTACGGAGGTTCGCAGTCGGGTCGTCGTAGTCTGGCTGTGCGCGGCGAGGGCAAATAGACGAAGACGAACTATGGTATCTGCACGTGGAGCATGGTAGATACTGTGAGCCATAGCGGAACCGGTTCTGTAGTAACTTAACCGGCGTAGGGCACTCGCCGTACGCTGAGGTACTAGTCGATTCACTTTGGGAAATAGATTGTGTATACTTACTGACAATAGGTAGGTACTATGCGGGCAGCCGTAGCTGTAGTTACATTATTAGAGTATTTATTTAAATCTTCAAGTCTTTTGTTTTAGCTGTCACAGACTCAATTCTTCAAATAATTAGATTATGCTTTACAATATATCTTTAATTGAAATCTAAACAAAAAATTAACGGGAAAAATTGTTTAGTTCTGTAGGTAATACGAAATAGTTAAGTTCTGTAGGTTATGAACTTTTTCGATAAAATAGGATGGAAAACAATTCTGCACTACATCTTCGACACATAACTTTAACTAATTTGTTTAAATGCGTTTTTTCCGATTTTGCACACACCAAGCTAAACTCTGTCAGAGATTTCGATGAATGTTACTAATCACCAGTTTTTGGGGGTTAAATAAAAATCGATCTATCTGGGTCTCATCTTGCGGAAAACGTGTTTGAGGTTTTTAAGTTAATTATTATGTTTGGGACTATAAAGTACCTACCTATTTTGTTGAAATACCTTGAAACTGTCTTGAACGAATCCTAGTGTTAGCTCGGTCGACTACGTACTGATTATTAAACAAAACATATATAGCATTTGCCCGCATCTCCCTCTGGCAAGAATTTCGTCTATTGCTATCGCGTGGGAACTATATATAATACGCAATTTCCCGGGATAAAAAACTTTCTTGTGTCGTTCCCAGCGTCTCAGATTATCTTCACACTGAATTTTATCTAAGTAAATCAGTTTTATAATATTGGTAAGCATGAGGGGATGAGTACTCAGGGGAGTTGTTTTAAAACTCGTAAGTACTTATACCTATAGACATTGCAAAATACACATCGACTAGGAAACAAACAAACATTATGTATGTTTTGAAATAGCTAAGGTCAATTTTCTCATAGTTCCGGGTAAATCAGTCGGACAAGCACCGCACAGCAAAACGAGTAAGTACCTACGTTAGTAGGTAGGTATTGAAGACGCGCACTAGCGCGCGCCGCGGGTTGCTGGTCCTCAAACAAAGGCACGCCTAGAGGAATCCGTCAAGTCACGCTGCCAGCTAGCCAGCCCCTTTAAAGGCTTCGTCAGTAACAACCGAAAACTAATCGAAAACACCCGGAACTAATCATTTTCCAATTACAAAAAATACTGATTGCGTTAAATTCTTCGCTGCGACCGAATGTTCAGGAAGATTCGGACGGAATCGATAATTTTAACTACTGGATCAGCTATTGTTAATTACGGTTCCAAAATAGTCGTTGTTAACTGGTATTGGCCATGAGCGCACGGGTGATTATAATCAAAAAAAGCCGTTACGTGTTCGCACGCGACCGGCACATACCTACAAAAATTGGCAAAACGCGACCCGGATCTTTCTCGCCCCAGGAGAATGATATCGCATAACATGAAGCCATCATGAAGCAAACGACTAAGGTTTTATTTTAAAACGGTGTTAACTTCCATTCGGTAAAGAGGTAGAAGTATCAGCCTCAAAATTATGTGAGCGACGAGACTGTCTGAGTACTTTAAAATAATCATTCACCAGAAGCTGTAGTGAAAGTATCTGAGAAAAAAAATCGTTCGAAAGTTTTTATATCCCCCCAGTTCAATTGTTCCACGGTGGGAAGAGTTCAGGTATCGACCGCACCCGCAGCGCCGGCGCACCCCTCTAGCTTATCTATGTAGGTACATATATTTTGTAATTAAGTGTGCATTTATATATGTATTGTATAGTGATTAATATTAATGCCCTACATTAGGTACTCAATACTTTGGATTGGAATTATGTACACATTCGTAATAACGTAATAACTAATGAATTAGTAATTTATTGAATCAGGCGTTACTTTGCGGAGGTCCATATCAATGAACTAAAATGATTTCTTTGCTCACCCGCGACCTTAAGATAGCTAAGTCTATGCAAATTATGCGTGTTCATGCAGTTCCTCCACCTCCACACTGTAAGAACACACACAAATTACACAAACCCATCTATCACCACCACCACAACACACTGACGCGTTTCGAACTCAACCAGAGCTCATCTTCAGAGTGACACAACCTACCTTCGACCTTCGTATGAAGTGTTGCATTACTGTGATAAGGGGTTTCGTCTCGACGTGTTAGAATGTATGGAGATAATTAGGTACAATAGTATGGGGTCTATTATTAATGAGCAAATAAATTTAGTGTCATCTCCCTTGCTACGGCTTGGGTCTAATTTTAGCAACGATAGTTAGTAAAACATGCCTTGACTAAAAATAAATAAAAATTAAAAAATCAAGGTAGTTTTGTAGCATAGTTAAAATTTATTAATATTTTGCGGGTAGTTTTTTGTTTTGTTTGGCAAATTAAAACAGTGGTGGTGGTTTGTTAGTCTAACAACTGGTAGCATGGTGTACGGTTGTGTCACTCTGAAGATGAGCTCTGGTTGAGTTCGAAACGCGTCAGTGTGTTGTGGTGGTGGTGATAGATGGGTTTGTGTAATTTGTGTGTGTTCTTACAGTGTGGAGGTGGAGGAACTGCATGAACACGCATAATTTGCATAGACTTAGCTATCTTAAGGTCGCGGGTGAGCAAAGAAATCATTTTAGTTCATTAATGAATTAGTGTCCATAACCATCTTGGTGCAAGGGCCGGTAATAGACGTACCTACATACGTAATTGGTGATGTCTAACATTACCTTAATAATTTGAACTTAATACAACTACAACCATGCAAACCAGGACTTATTAAGTAAGTAATATTAGTTTTACTAAATAAGCAATGTGTTAGGTAAAAAAAACCGCAATGAAGGTAGTTGGAAGCGAACGCAAATTGCAGACTTCTTATAAGTAGTCCTATTAGTGCTCGTTTGGTCCTGCGTTGAGTACCTATTTCTTACGCCTAGGCCGTATAGGTTGATCTTGATCATGGTAACGGCTTTGCAGGATGAATATAATACCGACGGAGTTCTTGCGTATTTTCTTAAAGCTATATTGCCTGGTGCTTGCCATCTATCAAAGGGGCCGGATGCAAAATAGTTAACCGAGCTGAGCTGGTCTGCGGCCGGTTTTTGCTGTCGGTGTTGGCCTCTCCATTTCCTGTCATCAGTGCATAGTGGGACACCTACCTATAACTTATAGCTAGTAGGTATACGACACTGTTTTGAAAACAAAGTCCCCGTGTACCTTGTATATAAAAACCGGCCAAGAGCGTGTCGGACACGCCCAAAATAGGGTTCCGTAGCCATTACGAAAAAATTTAGTAATATTTTTCTAAGGATTTCGTATTTTATATGGAATCTTCCAAGTTTAGGTATATTTTATACCTTACGCTGCTATTTACTCATAAACTACTAATAATTGTCAAGCAAACTTAGCTGTTGTAGTTTTCCTTGGAAGTTTGATATACTGACTACCATCCTGAATTGTTTCAAATTTTTCCACCCACCGGTTTAGATTTTAGAGGGGGTTAAGATTTTACGCTCGATTTTAATGAAAATTTGCACTTTAAAGTTGAATATTTCGCAAACAAATTACTGAATCGAAAAATCGTTTTTAGCAAACCCCTAATGGTTTTAAAATACCTATCCAACGATACCCCACACTATAGGGTTGGATGAGAAAAAAAAAATCACCGCCACTTTACGTCTATGCATGTTTTTGAATTTTTAATTGTACTATTTTGTCGGCATAGTTTACCTATATATCCGTGCAAAATTACAGCTTTCTAGCATTGATAGTTCCTGAGCAAAGCCGCGGACGGACAAACAGACAGACATGGCGAAACTATAAGGGTTCCGTTTTTTCCATTTTGGCTCCGGAACCCTACCCAACTAACAATTTGGCGATAAGATAAGCTCTATAACCGCCGTATATTAGTTCTTTTAAACTGCTTTAGCTCTAGCACGACCTAAAAATTAGCGATATAGCACGCTATAACTCTCTTATAACTCTCTTATAGTCCGATTTTGGCACAGACCTTATCACTTCAAGTGGTATAATAGTGCTACAGCAGCGACGCATATTACCAAAGGAGATAATAAAGAGCCACAACAGCCGTAACTTGTACCAAGGGTTCTATAAAACCTGTAAAATGTTTTCTTATATCACTTAAAGCGCGACAAAAGAGCTACAGTGGTGAAAATAAACTCTCCGCGAATAAAGGAGATAATAAAGAGCCACAATAGCCGTAACTTGCGCCAAGGGTTCTATGAAACCTGTAGAATGTTTTCTTATATCACTTAAAGCGCGACAAAAGAGCTACAGTGGTGAAAATAAACTCTTTGCGTGATACAAAAGCTCTTAGTGTATACTATTGTATTCAATTTTATAGAAATATTTCTATTTGGAAATTAACATGTGTCATTTTTAATAATAAAACGCGAACAGTGCTAATATTATTGTAATGGCGACGGGAAAGACGGAAAACGGTAAGTGCGTTATTTTAATATCAGTTATTTTTACGTAGATACGTGAAAAACTATTGCGGTTGTAAGTTTTCTGTTATTATATATGATATTTTACATCTCAATTTTCAAGCGCCTTAGAAATATATACGTTTCGATTAAAATTTTAGACGATAAAATACTACGGTGCATTTTTTTTTTCGAAAAGTTAATTTAACGGGTTAGGTTTGCAAATGGGTGTAGTAAAGTAACTAGATCTTATATTTTTGAAGACTGTACAGTAAATTATACTTAATTTTCATGATTATGTTTGCCATTTTAAGGTTATTATTTGTAAACGAAAATGGCGTTGTTGTCTGTAACTCTTAAACATTCCGATATCTCTATACTATCACTTCGGAGCGCAAGGCTAACTAAAAAAGTCATATTTATTACTACTGTAGAACTGATAACTCTAAAATAGAGTTATTACATATCTTATTAACACTTAAAGCTCTTAAAGAGCTATACCCTAACTCCGTTATATCACTCACTCATTGAGAGTTATTAGAATTGCCACTATAACCTTTATACAGCTTTAAGATTTTCCTACAGCTTATTTAACACTAAAGGCTACATTTAGCACTAGAAGGTAAACATAACACTCTTACAGAGCGACAGCATTAAGACGCGTTAATAGACACTCCAAAAGAGCTTTCAGTGATAAAATCACCCTACAGCTGCAACTATAAGCTATAACGTGGTAGCTTATAGCTCCACTGTGCAGCTTAAAGTTATTATATTTTTCTAATTTCTAATATATCACTTTACTATCGCCAGCTGACTAATGTATTCAATTAGATCCATAGTGTCACCAAAAGCTATAACTGTAGACCTTGTAAAGCTACTCTACCACTCAAAGCTACAATACGGTCTATTCTTATCGCCAAATTGTTTGTTGGGTAAAAACTAGCTATTCGGCTTAAATAACACCAATTTGACAAAATACGTAGGTAGGTACTTAATTCATTCGTTGAGTAGTCGTTGAGGTACATAATAGGTAAGTAGATACATGGGCGAATCAAATTCCTCGGTATTCGCAGTAACAATCACACATTATATGTACCTACTAAATTAGTGGTTGCCGTAACTGGACCTTAATTTTTACATCGTCTGCAAAAAACTGATTAATAAATTAGATAGATCAAATTGCATGGCTCGTTTGTAAACTAAAGGCATTAATTAGGTCATTCAATAAAACGGCAGCGCAACGCGTAACTGGCAGCAAGCAGAGCAAGAGTAAATTTTCTGACTCATTTTAACGCAGCGCAATCAGCTTGCTGCACAAAACAATCATGATTAAAAATTTTAACTCGGCAAAATTGTGGTGCTTATACATATACTTAGGTATGTGGTACTTATATACTTAGGCATGCGTCCATTTATCGGTTTCGAGCATAAATAATAAAATTAGAGCAATTCATATTTTCCCTACTTAACGAAGCGTAAAGCCTTCCTCAAATCCATTCTGATTCGGGCATAGGTCCGGCGTGTCGACGCGGATTCGTCAAGCGGGCCTCCTAAGCCAAGAGCCGTGGTTGGTCCGGTTGCTCGACCGCAGCCGCTGCAGAAGGGGTAAGTGAACGCGGTTCTATTACGTGCCGCTGGACGTAATCTCGAAGTACCTAACCACGGACGTAGTAAATCGGCCGTAGCTAGGTGCTGGTTCGTAGCGACGAATCTCATCTACTATTTCTAATATAAAATAAGTACGTGCATCTATCTATACCTGCATATAGTAAAGCTGGAGAGGTTAGAAAGTCTGTAGGTTCCTGGAAGATTACCGAAAAAAAGTTGGCTGGGGATAGTTACTTAGAATCAATTAAGTACAGAACACGTTCCAACAGTTTTTAGATTTTTTGTCTGTTTGTCGTTTATTTGACCGCGCATCACGTGTGAACGGCTGAATGTATGCAAACTTTACTAATCTGTCGAGAAAATTACCGGCCAGGTTATAGATTATAAAAATTCAACCCCTAAAAGGCGGGTTGCCTTGCCACTGTGTAAGTAGTGGAGTCCTCCATTGAGTTTAGTTTGTACCTGAATCCTTGAATCCTTTGAAGCTTTGCAGGAGGTGCAGATTTTTTTTAAAGTGTGCTACGACTATCGAGCACCCTGCTAAACTAACATGAATAAGTCACTGAGGAAGCTTTTTGTCAAACTAACTCTACGTTTAGAAGAGGGTGTACGGATATCAACAAATTTAATTTAATACCTAACTGATTTAATAATACAACAAAATTAAACGACAATAAATTAATTGCCACACATTACGCAGTGCCATCTTTTGGGGATCTGAGTAAACTTTAAGTAATCCAGTAATCTAAATTAAATGAGTTTACCTACATAGTTACGTGTAGTGGTAAAATCAACACGCGTATTATAGGATAATTATATCGCATCCGTATTCATACGTATCGCCTCCTTTAAGCACTTATTATATGTTGTAAGTAAGATCAACCGGGGCTATGTCGCTAATGCGTCCATTCCGTATCATAAGAAAAACATCCTTTAGAACTACTCACGCCATTTTTTTAAAGGTTTTGGCACTAAAAGTACAAAAAATGATCACTTAATGTAGTGGCCGAGTTCTTTTTTTTTAATTAATCCGCCAACATGGTCAATTAGGCGCTATAGCCCCGAATATTTTTGTTCAACTAAGTACCCTAAACTAAGGCTAGAGTTTTGAACATAAAACTACCGTGAGACTCGCTCATGTTAAATATATTGACCCGGAAAACTCACGTGCGTGTGCGTGCTGTAGCAGCCGCCGAGTCGCGTTGCTCCGAGGAAGAAGGGCTACGGATTAGCCCGAAACATATTGAGCTAAACTCGATTTAAGACGTGAGTTATCCGGGTCAATATATTTAATAAAAGGCCAGAGTTAAGCGTACAACATAATAATTATTATCATGTGTGCTTTTATAAAATTATCTCCATTAAAATCATTCCGACCAATCCGATCACATAATATGTATCAGTAAAGATGCTTTCACCCAAACGTAGAAGTTATTAAAAATGCCATAAAATGTCGCTAAAATATGAAATTATGTCAAATATGTATCATAAGTTATAGATTTTTAGGAAACACAATGTGTTTGTTATAATCTGATAAATATGTTGTTTAAAGTATTTTGGCGCATTAGCCCCGGTCGACCTTATATATGTATAATAACAGATTTAAACATACAATTTTTATTATTATTAATTACATATATATTTTTTTTACTATTTCATTCGGTTATACATATCTTTATAGTCCATATGCAAACACACCACAATGGAATTATTTCGTGTTGATTATGTTATCGCACGGTGGATGGAGAAGTATGCTATGCCGCGCCAGCGGGTAGAGCCGCGAACAATCGGTGATAGTGACAGGTCATACAATTATGAGATCGCATATACACCACGTTTGGTCAGGGATTGATGGTCAAAACTGCAGTTCTGTAGCCTAGACGAGCTATTTTATGTATTCACATAGATACGAAATACAACAAATAACCGAATCGCAAACGCCTTGCCATGTTTGTTGTACCTGTAGATTATAGCTAACAAAGCGAAAAAGAACAGTGAAGTAGAGTGCTATCATGAGTAAAGAGTTGCGTTCGTCGCAGCGAGGCGCGGTGGTGAGTCACGAAGATCGTTGAACCTGCGCGTCCGCCACGCCATCTTGCGGCTTCACGGTTGCCCTCACAACAAAACGCAGCATAACGCTGCCCCCTGTCAAGTCTTTGTACCTTCTTCTCTGTCATGAAGTCTTCTTCAACGCAAAAATATCTACCCCTACCCCAACATCATATTCGTAATTTAATAGGACTTCAGGCTTTTTCGGAGTCATGTTACTTTTCTTAGTTGAATCTCTCGATTTTTACTATGAGAAATTAGTCTAAAAGGGATAACGAAAGTTAAGGGATATGAGTAAGATGTTAGTAGAAGAAATTTTTGCAAATTTATATAAGATACCTAATTCAAGGAAATTCACCAACTGTAGTAATGTAAACGCTAAGGTAGCTAGAGGATTAGAGGAAGATTAGGGACATGAAATTCGGCTCTTTTTTTTATTCAATGTGATAAAACAACAGCACATTACAAATATGAGCGACAGTCTGTCGCCTCTTCAGGTTTCGATAAACTGATAACACAAAAAATATAGCCGAATTGACAACCTCCTCCTTTTTTTGAAATCGGTTGAAAACACATTTTGGAGACTGCTTTTTACAACCATATCAAGTGAAAATACTTTTCGATAGTAGCATAGCAGTTGAACTGTATTTTTTTACTATACTACCTACCCCATTTTTATTTCAAATTCTGTGTTATTTATATCATCCACCTCTTTCAAATGGTATGTGATTTCAAAAGTCGATAGGTACCCTCAACGGTTTTCTAACATTAAATATAATCCTTTGCTATGAGCAGCTATTTTTAGGGTTACGGAGCCAAAATGGCAAAAACGGAACCCTTATAGTTTCGCCATGTTTAATGTATGTAGTTATGCCTAACAGAAGCGTTTATTCAAGTTTTCAAACGTCGCAGAAAGTAGAAGGCATAAGAACAAGTACCTATACCTGCCAAATGCGAGATGCAGTATTGCTTGAATATACTTAGGTTAGTAAATCTGCTCTACCGTCTGTCATAAAACCTGTAGGGCTACTACGAAAAACGAAAATCGAAGTACGTGTCGTACCGTCCCTCTCACTCTCGTATGAAATAATATTAGCGTCAGCGGAACGGTACCATACGAACTTCGATTTTCGTTTTTCGTAGTAGCCTTACAGGTTCTATGTCAGATTGTAGAGCAGATTTACTAACCTAAGTATATATTCAAGCAAACAATTAAATTTTATCAAAAGTAAAAGGTATCTCTTGAAATGCAGTCTTAACAAACAAAACCAGATAGGTACTGAATTAATCAATTCAATTTATAAAAAATATTGGGAAAGAATCACTTGAAATGCACTTTTTACCAAACCAGATGATATCATGTTCGATCGCAAGAACCAACCATTAAATCCCAATTCCCAGATATTATTCTAGAATCGTGGACAGTATTTATGCTGTCCTGAGGCCCAGAATGATCAGGTCATGGTCGTATCTTATTAATAAAACATACAGAATTTAATTCCATTGGTATCGTTTGCTGAATCTAATCTATTCTGAAAATATTATTGTCTAGACTGGACTGACAACCGTGGACTAAGTAGGTCTAGACTGACTAATCTTGCCAGTTGCCACATAAACAAATTCAAATCTGCTCATTGGAACAGACTACTTACAGTCGCTATTGCTACTCGTATTTTGTTACAATACAGCTAGGAAATTAGAAATACGTTTATGTTAAAAAAATACAAGTTTTTTCACTTTACTGTGGGTAGACTGTAGACTACTTTTTGCTAACTGTACTTACATTGGCGTTCAACTTATACTATGTGCAGATAGGTGTACCAAATTTCAAATGTATCCGACCATTAAAAGTGTATCAAAATGATCTTAGTTTGGTATGAGACTTGCAACAAACAAACAGATGTACGATGCTAGTTTTTGCCTGCCACTCGGCCTGTCAAGTAGTTATTACAGGCTAAAGGTACTTAGCATTAGTTCCCAAAATTCCTAGGTACCTAAAAATAACTTTGAGTCCTTCCTCCTCAAACTACATCGACAGCTATTTTTATTTAAATCAGTTCAGCGAATAAGCGTAAGGATGTTATTATAGACAGACATAGGGTTCCCTTTGTTTGCATAATCTGTTTACGCATAGTAGTATTTGTGCCGAAACTGTTTTCGCATAATTAATATATTAACTATAATTCTTTTACGCATAACCAATGCAAGCCGAATGGGCTTTACGCATAATTTGAGAATGCCGAATATGACTTACGCATAAATTAGTTACGCAGAAAGTTAACCGAAGTATAGAAAGTAAAGAAGAATACTATCGTTTCTGTTGTAATTAAATAATGCGAAAATTATTTAATTACAACAGAAACGATGGTATTCTTCAACTTTGCTCTGTTTTTTATTACCTAAGCTTACAAACTTAATCCAATCTACTTCTCTGGAAACTAGTAACTAGTGGGTATTTTTATATGTATAATGCAGGGACATGACTGTGACAAAGTCGACGGAGCCCCGCTTCGTTGGGTTTCTATTTTTAATCTAAAGTAACTAACTAACCTGAGGCCCTGGGTTCGATTCCCAGCACTGGTCTCTTTTTCTGGTTTTGCTGTGTGATGTTTCTGTTTGTACTTTCCATTTACAAAATATGTCAAATACTTATATTTCATATCATCATATCATCATTTCATATTCATGATAAGGATAAGTTAAACAAAAGCTTGTAAACACCGACCAAGTGTGTGTCGGGCCACTCACTGTAGGGTTTGACTTGACTAACGTAACGTGTTACAAAGTAAATATTCGAACTAAAGACAGATTTTCATCAACTACTCGTAACTACTCGTATTAGTCGTTACTTAGTAAAGCTTAGTGATAATTTGCCATTTAAATTCATTCGTCCAACTGCCATAATTTAATCTATCTTCTATTTCATTTGTATACCTACATAATAATATAATAAAGCTGAAGAGGGTCGAAATGCACGTTCCAACAGTTTTTAGAATTTTTGTCTATTCATCTGTTTGTCGTTTATTTGACCGCTCATCACGTAAGAACGGCTGAACGGATTTTGATGCAAACTTTACTAATTTATCGAGAAAATCCACTACTAATCCACGTAGCCACTATACCCGATTGAGTTTAGTTTGCATCTGAATCTTATGTATGACATTACTTATTCTGTGTTATGACGCTTTTTAGGAAGTTTTTGTGCTACGACTATTGAGTACGCTGCTAAACTAACAGATGGGGTTGAAATTGATACATTGTGTGTGACAAACCTACTAGACACTGGCTAAATTGTCCTTGAATATAGCCATAGGTACGTATTTGAAAAAAAAAATGACCATGCCTTCCCGAAAAAAAAAAATCTTTCGCGAAAGTCTCGCAACGCATTGAGGCTACAAGGGGCACGGTCTCAGGAGTCTGAGGAAGACCGCGGCGAGAGACTCAGTGGCGCTCTAGCCGGGCAAGCCGCTTCGCTTTCGGCTGAAACGGCAAGCTAGTACGAGTCTGGGTTGCGGTTGCGATCCCAAAGACATCGTACGCGATCTTGAGATCGCTCGATGTAGGAAATTAGTAAGAGAGGATTTAAAATCTTATTCCTCGAGGAACACTCAAGCGTTGTACATGTGAAACTTGGTAATTAGATTTTTCAGTTCATTATTAGCCGTAGTTTGAAGGGATGTTTCGGAAATCCCACGGAAACGGGCAAACGGGCGATATTAACCTCATTTCTATGGATTATTGGGTAAATATAAAAATTTACGCAGATGAAGTTGCGGGCAAAATCTACTTTGCGTAATAATAAAAAACGATTTGGGCTTATAAGTACTAAATTTTATTTTACCTCTTTATGAATATTGCCAAATCTCAAAACGTCTTGGTCTCATGCCTAATCTTTCTTAAAACACCGGAACCTTAATATGGCCGAATTTCAAAGTCTTATAATGTAAAATCTCATAATCTAATTACCAACTTCAAAACACTTTCATTCATGACAAACCAACAAATGCTGAAAACAACCATAATACTCAAAATACCTAAATTTATATTAGGTACACTGAGATTGTCAACTGTTTTCATAAGATGTACATATCGGAATTTTGCCATTTAGGTGTTTTCGGTTTGAGTTATTTTAATATTTTGTCATTTCGGTAATTTGGTCTTTAAAGGAATTGTGCAATTTCAATCTTTAGGTATTTAGAGATTATGACATTTAGGTCAAAATCATAATGAATGTCGTTAATTTTAAGAATGAGACAATTTGAGATTTAGATATTTTGAGCCCATGGCAATTTGAAAATAAGGGGTATCGGTGAATAAGGTGTTATGAAATTTAGTGGTTTTAAGCCCAGAGCTAAAAAAAAAACAATTTTTTAACTAGCATGAGTAACTACCTACTAAACTTAATATTTCGCAAACGGGCCCCTGAATCTAAAAATGGTGTTCACAAAACTGGAATATTCTGTAAACTATTTACCGACTAAAAGTACCTATCATAATATGAACATCATGACTAGACGAGAAAAAGAATAAGTAAGGCTGCACGTTACATTTAATTTTTAATGTTGCTCTACCACTATGTCAACCTGATTATTGTGTATACCAGTAGTGTAGAGCCACACCAACTCTATTCCCCTCAGGTTGCCTAACGAAAATGTTCACTACAACCACTAATGTAGAGATGAGATGACAGGTTTTCTTACTTATACTAAGTCTCTGAGTCAAGCGCGTACAGACAGGTAAACCGATGGACATGACGAAACTGTAAGGGCTAATTTTTGCCACGAAACCCTAAATAATTGAATTCAGTTTTTCTTCACAAGTATCTAGGTGTAATCCGCTAGATGCTTTTATTCGACGATGCAACCTTTAAAGTGGATCAGCTTCTCATTCTTAAAAGCAATAGGTAGGTAGAGCCGTAGAGCCCCAGTGGCGTCACATGTAGAGTGCATATTTAAGTAAATATCGAACAGTTAGTGTCAATAATGGATATAGGTTCCCGAGTTCCCATCAGACCGCTGCTTCTATGGAACTGCTAATGATCACATGTGATGGGTGGGAAAACCGCCGTCGCTTCCGCGTCACCTGTCAGTACATATTATACTTAGTTACGAATACGGTGCCTACTCAACACTCATTGCGCGCTGTTTACAGTACTTTAATTTACAATACGTTAATAAATAATAATGATACATTTAAGTAGGTACTCAGGAAAACAAAATCCTAAATTACAATCATCAAAACGAATTAAATACTTTCTATTTATCGTGGACCATTGCATTGCTGCCTCATTTTATCTACGTAGGTTAGATACTGGATTCAGCAGTAAGAAAATATTTAAATAAATAGGTATATCATCGTCGCTGATTTGTTTAGACAACGCGCCGCCCACCTAGCTGTAGGTAGCAGGTATAATCGACCGCATAATTTCGTACACATCATCTCTTACTTTATTAAAATTATTCGTCAAAATTTACATAGGGACCACCAAAATAACTATTATACGAGTGCGTCTGTCTCTTTGGTCTTATATGTCGTATGCACATTCACGAAGAATTACAAAGAATAAGGGCAATAAGCGATACAAATTCTAAGTTAACACGTACCTACCACTAACAAACTACTCTTAAGTTTAAACCATAGGGAACATAAGTTAGAGGTAAACCGGCGGGCGCCACGGGCCTGGCCGGCAGTAATATTCGTCAGGTTTATTTTCCTTATCACTGTCACAATAAACATCGGCAGTTAAGTTTAAGTGAGTGAGTGGTTGTCGGCTCGCTAGCTCTCGTTCGTCGACCCCTCGTGGCCTTGCCCTTCGCGGCCTCGCGGAATAAAGCCATTCTTCATACCCGGTCCACCCGGCCGTGGACAGATGAGCCTGGCTGCCACAGATTTATTGCGAGCACGAGCCTCCGCAACTTGGTCGCGTGTGAACACTGTACTCTGCTTTTGCTATGTACCAAAGCGAGGAGTAACTGACGATTTATTTTAACGTTACATGGAACTCTTGAAGCACTTAGGTAGGCGAGTTTGACATGTCATAAGCAGACTTTATTTTGATAGCTTTTTAGGGTCCCGTATTAAATATATCATGTTATTGATTGTTTTCAGATTTCGCCTGCCAGGATCGGATCCCTAAATCTAAATAGGTATTATGGTCTTAGCCATAGTCTAGAGCTTAGAGCCTAAGCTAAGCCGCGGACGGAAAGACATAGCGACTCTACTACTATGTACTTTTATTATGACGATCCCTAGAGGTGATTCAATCTTGTTTTATTAGTTGTTTTTATTCATATCTTGACGTTCTTAGAATTTAATTTTATATATCAATCTATTTAATAATAATATAATTACTTGTCGTTAATGTAAATTACGATGTAATATTTTATTGAATGAAATAAATAAATAAAATAATGGGTCCTGTAACTAGAACTACGGAACCGTAAAAAATAAACGCTTATAGTTTCGCCACGTCGTTATGTATGTACCTATTACTATTACCTATGTCTGTCAGTCTACTGCTTATCTCAGAAACTCTTCGTAGGCACTAGAACGCTATCCGACAAAGCCCAAACCCGTTAGCCGACAAAGAGGTTTTTTTTTTAATTAGTTAACTTAAAGTAAGGAGGATTTATTGCCTCTTCTACTCGTACCCTTCCTGTTCTTGAATAAGTTTCCTGTATGTTGTAGATTCGCGAAAACCATTTATAGGGTTCAGTACCTCAGTTGAAAAAAACGGGATCCGTACAGGATCACTTTGCTGTCCGTCTGTCCGTCCGTTCACCTGTCAAGACCATTTTTCTCAGGAAAACGTGAAGTTGTTGAAAAAAATTATGTCAAGCACTTACTGAGTCTGCTATCGTGCTATCTTGGAGCAGTGAATAAATAAAACTTCAAAGTGAACGCAATCAGAAGGTCTAGTTACTTATTTGAAAAGGCGTTTCCATTCCATACAAATTACCGAGGAATCAAAACCTATAGGTTACTTCCAGTAGTCTTAGTTTGTATTTTGATTTATATGTTCGTAGCGCAACCAATTAGAAAAATCTTAATGTGATAGATTACTAACATGTTTGTACTGAACCCTTGATGCGTGAGTCGGCTCGCACTTGTCTGGTTTGTACTAGTACGATTAAGAAATTCGAATTTTTCTCAGTGAAATGTTAGTTTTCATATAACTCATCATTGCAAAATCTAGCATTTAAAGAACAACCTAAAAACACGTATGACCACCAACTCACTGCATGCCTGCACCAGCTCGACAGTAGGTAGGTAGCCTACCTAGAAAGTACTAAATTATAGTGTCCACTTTATGTTTTCTCGATATTACTTCCAATGACAGCCGGCGAGCTAGAAAAAAGATTGAAAATTCTATTCCAAGAAGCGTGAAATGAGAGGAAGGTGGGCAAAGCCTCTCGGCGCCGAGCGGGCGGCGCCGGCGCACTGCGCAGTGGCGGCGCAGCATTCCTTTCAACCGCAGCCCTGTGTTTATACCCCACCGGCTCCAGCCCGCTCCCTCCGACCATCTGAACCATGCGCACGCTCACTGCAAACAGACCAGATGAAATAAGCTCCTTCCTATTACACTTTTGATTAAAGAATTATTATTTTTGATTCAATCTATGCCGTGGTTTATCTATTTTGTTTGTTCTATTGTCTTGAGCGAGTACCTAATTCGTGTTTGCTCAAATAGGTAGGTTTTTAAATGGTTTGTGGGAAAATGCTGTAACTGCTGTGCTGCTTAGAGGAAAGATTATTTTAAACAATTTTGGGTACTATAGTTTCTATCTTGATCTGGGAAGGTTTTAATCCAAATTTATATAGTGTAATTTAGGTATATTGAAACTAATATTTGAACGCTTGAGATTTACCAGTGTGGACGAATTGCTTTTTTATAGCAGATGGGCTGCTCCTAGCCGCCTACCAAGCAAGCGTTTGTCCTGCTTGCTTTCCCGCCTCTGCGAGTCCTGCACGCCTGCGAAACCAAGTAACCAGACGAGTTATTGAGAAGGTAATTTTTTATTGTAACAAAATATTGTAGTTAATTGTAGATAGATAGTTTACGACTCGCTTCTATAATAATATTGGATGTTGGTCGTGGAATACTGATTTCACTCGATGAATGTATTAGTTGCTAAACAAATGTCGGCGACAAATTACAACGAATGAATGAGTGACTGCCGCGGCACAGGAAACGGCACAAGTTGGACACACGCTATTACAATTAAAGTGGCCCACGACGCCGACGAGACACCGATCGCTACTGTAATTACCGTCACGCAACTTTGAACCGCCAGGCCTGTCCATCCTACTACAGCCATTTGAAGATCTGTCCCACGAACCATATCAGGCCGCCGCCGTACCTACTCGTAATGATATTCATCATAGAAACATCGCAATAATGAGTTTTTTTTTCCATTAAAACATGAGACATCTTATTATTAACTTCGTCTGCGAATAATTTATCGCACGCCGTCGGGAATATTTAATTTTGTCGGGATAAAAGTTATGTCTTCCTATACATGGTATGATATGATGCGATGTGCAAAATTTCATGGCAATCGGTTTAGTACTTAGTAGAGACGTGAATGCGGAACAAATAAACAAACAACCTCACTTTCGCATTTCTAACATGTAATATTAATAGGTATTGGCACGTATTGCAGTTTCATGATTAGGAAACTACATGTTTCCCATCTACTTACATGAAAGTGCTAAAAGTGCATCAGTGGTGAAATAGGGAGTAAGTACTCGTAAATTAGTTTCTTTAGTACTTGTCAAAAAGTGAATTGTGTCTTGGTCTTTGCTACCAACGCTCTAAATGCAAGTTCTTCAAGTTATTTCCAGTCTAGTAAGAGTACCTACCTACAAACTAACTTATTTAGAAGCATCTTTAAAAGTGCACTTCGATATTGCTTTGAAAACATTATTTGGTGTCGGCAAGTCACACATTTTAATACTATCACGACACTATCTAGGTACTTAAAGTCACCATCGACAGATTGAGGTGCGTACATAATAGAGTCGTGAATGTGTACCATATGGTATGATTTGTTCGGTGGCTCGAGTCGTCCTAGGTACTGGTGTGGTAAGTATCAGTACCCACAATGGAACAAGTCTCGATAATCATGGGTTTGGTAAGGCTTCGCGGGCGCGGCGTACGGCGGCGGAGACCCGGTGTTCGCGGTAAACTGCGATACTCGGAATTATCAGGTGCGCAATCAATCGCCGCTTGGTTCCTAAGGTATGAAGCACGGCAATGAAGCAAAAATATTGTGCTCGTGTCACGGTCGAGCAGCAAAAAGATGAACCTAGTGACTTGCAACGTAATCACAATATGTCGTATTTCAAGATCAAGGAAATCTAATCTTGGAGAAAATCGGGTTAGTATCATTTTGTCTAAAAAAGTTGCTGGTCTAAGTAGCACCTGCTTTAAAAAGCAGCTGGTCTGGGTCTAAGGTCTAAGAAGCAACTGGTCTAAGTAGCAAGTAGTCTACATAGCAACTGGTCCTCCCGACCCATTTTTGTCGAAAACTTGAAAAAACATAGGTTAGGTTAGAGTTGCATCAAGGCGCGAAGCGCCTCAGCCACGCCGAATAGGAGCTCCGCGAACCATTTTTTTCTCATCCAACCTTGTAGTATGGGGTATCGTTGGATAAGTCTTTTCAAATCATTAGGGGGTTTCTAAAATGATTTTTCGATTCAGTAATTCGTTTGCAAAATATTCAACTTTAAAGGGCGAATTTTCATTAAAATAGAGCGCCCCCCCCCCCCCTCCAAAATCTAAACCGGTGGGTGGAAAATTTTGAAAAAATTCAGGATGGTAGTAAGTATATCAAACTTACAAAGAAAATTATAACGGTTAAGTTTTCTTGAGAATTATTACTTAGTAGTTTAAGAGTAGGTATAGGAATATAGTATGTGTAAGGTATTTTGGAACGCTCCGACGTGTGCTGTGCGTGGTATTTGCCTTTTGCAGTAAGTAGGTATATAGGTAGGTACTTAAGTAAGTTGAAATTCAATTACAAATCTTTTATTTTCTCTGTAAGTGAACTGATAATTCTTAAGAGGAATTAAATGTCTTTAAACTTAAACCTACTTACATAATACCTAAATTAATATCTTCAGTTTACAAAGAAATTAGTTAACCTACTTATAAATATAAAAAAAAAACTACGATAAAAATGCTATTAAAAACAATGCTATTAGTAAAGCGGACTGAAAATATATCGCGTTAAAAACGTTCAAGCTTGCATTGCTCTCCTTTTTGACGCGCGTTCATATAGGAAATGTGCGCGCTCTTAAATCAGAAGCTGTCATTAGCACATCAAAGGCGTGACGTAGCGTGCGCGCTTGCCAACCCTGCGTGACGCGGCGCCGGCGCAAGTACCCTCTAACCATAACCGTTGACTAATTCAAAGGTTTACTTACACATTGTTATTCAAAAAATGTTTTTACTTTAGTTCAATCGAACAAACTGAACCATGTACCAGGGTAGGGTGGGGTGTGGTTGTGCTTCCAATGTCATGTTGACATCCTATACCTTTGGTCAAAATCATGATGAAAACTAGCCAGCAGGACTGGGCCTATAGTCGCCTACTTAACCTACGCGCTACATATTGGGCTTGAATCACTCCTGCTGGCTCGTGTTGAGGCACCGACTTCAGACTGGTAGAAAATCATTTTCATGGTTTTTTGTAGTCGGCAAAATTTTTAGTTATAATTTTTTTTTCACCCTTTTTAGTGTAAATAATCTAAGATGCAATAGTTTCATGCCAACTGCTCGTCACCTTTTACAAAAGATTGCTTTTTCCGATGCAGAGACTTTCTATATCGAGGAGTCCTGGACTTCTGGTACTTCACCATATTTTATATGCATACGAGGAGCATAAATAGCTTAGCAACTGTTTTAAAGTAATTGAAATTCAACCCATGAAATTGTTATTGAGTAGTAACTCCGATAGTCAACTGTGGTCTTCATCATCAGTTCCACTTCACCAAATGATGATTTTCAAGAGCAAATGGACGAGTTACTACTAAATATGTCAAAATTACCATAGGTGTCCCTGCAACATTGAAGAGTTCCCTCGATTTCCTTAGGATCTAATCCTCATATCCTGATTTGGTTCTTATAGGACCTAATTGAAAGCATTCCTGGACGAACGCAAACAAACATATATAAAAAAAATACAACCGAATAGATAACCTCCTCCTTTTTTTGAAGTCGGTTAAAACTAAATCCTATACAAAATTATGTTAGCTGGTTACATAGTTATACACGTGGTTAATTGGTTATACATATACAGCCACAGTTAAGGTATAAGGTATTTAGGACATTAATACATCATATAGTGTTAGTCGCTGGGTCGACGCTCCGGTGGCTGAATGAAACACAGCGACAACAGCGACACGCACCATGCCTCGCAATTTATTGCCAACCTGCCGTTACGCAACGATAAAATTGTCGCTTATATGACGTACGGTGATTACTCGCCAGCCAGTAGGTATCTGCGGCGTGCCATTATACTGCGATGTCACCATTTCCTGGGATTTGACTGCATTGTGAATTGTGAAAGAACACGGTCAATTATCCAAGCTCTTTTCCTTTGATTTTATATGGAGCTAGTTTTGAAATAGCAATTTATTTGTAAGTGTAGGTAGATACTAACGTAAAGCCAATTTCAGACTTACAAGAAAAATCGTGCAAGTTGCATTACATTGCGAGGCCGTAAAGCCAACGAGTTTGTAGTGGTCAATCAAGCGCTGCAAGGTAATGCAACTTGCACAATTTTTCTTGCAAGTCTAAACTCGGCTTAACACTAACAAATTTTTTTTAACAGACTTCAAATAAAGGAGGAGGTCAATTCGTTTGTATTTTTTTTATGTTTGTTATCTCAGAACTCCGTCATTTATCAACCGATTTGAATTTTTTTTAATTAGCACCATAGTCAGGATTTGATGATTGGATCGTAAGGAAATCGAGGAAAATCTTCAAATGTATTAGGGAAACCTATAGTGAATTAGATATATTTAGTAGTAACTCTTGCATTTGCTCTTGAAAATCATCATTTGGTGAAGTAGAACTGATGATGAAGACCACAGTTGCTAAGCAATTTATGCTCTTCGTAATGCATAATTATGTTAAACGGGTAGTGAGTGAAGCACCAAGACTCCTCAATAATGAAATCTCTGCATCGAAAAAAGCAATCTATTCTATTCAATCTTTTGTAAAAGGTGACGAGCAGTTTATATTAAACCATTTTGTATCTTAGATTATTTACAATAAAAATAGTGAAAAAAAAATTATGACAAAAAATTGAATCGATTACAAAAAAACCATGAAAATAATTTTCCACCAGTCTGAACACGGTCGGTGCTTCAGCACGAGCCAGCAGGAGTGATTGAAGCCCAATATAAAGTGCTTAGGTGAGATAGATGACTCCACTCTGATGAGGTCCACTCCTGCTGACTCGTCCCACTTAATTAAAATCAAAACTTAAGTTTTGTTTTTTTTTCTAACAAACTTAATTGTAAATTCAATGTACGCCATCCTAGAGCCCAACTGATATCGCCTGCGTCTGTCACGCTAAAAATACAAACATTTTACTTTACATTGCTTCTTCGAATAAACTTTCAAATGTAATAAAGCACAAGTCAGGCCCCACATGGAGTACTGCTCTCACCTATGGGCGGGCGCACCAGGATACCAGCTAAGTCCACTTGACTCGGTACAGAATCGCGCAGTTAAGATTGTCGACGATCCCAAACTTACAGGCGGTTTACTCGTAGAGCCGTTAAAGTTTCAGGAGAGACTTCGCCTCTCTCTGCTTGTTCTACCGCCTATATAACGGACTGTGTTCTGAAGAACTTTTTGTCATGATGCCTACACCAACTTTCTACCATCGTACCGCTCGCCGTAGACAAGGAGTTCATTCCCACATGTTGGAGTCACAACGGTCGCGTATCGTTCGGTTCAAAAGGTGTTTTCTCCATAGAACACTTAGATTGTGGAATAAACTTCCTGTCGTGGTTTTCTCAGCGAGTTACAGCATGTCTTCAAAAGGGGTATAAATATACCTATAATATAAATATATATTATATATAATATATAATATATGCGGCGGTAATTGCTTAACATCAGGCGGGCCGCATGCGTTTGCCACCGACGTGGTATATAAAAAAAACTAATTATTTTTAAAAGTCGCTCAACTAATGTTGTTCAGTTTAACGAGTGGTATGATCTATGTTTTAATTATAGATGCGCCGAGTACAACTTTTACCGAGTAACCGAGTATACTCGTATAAAGTCGATGTATACATACTAACCTGGTAAAATTGAAAGTTATTCTTAAAATTTGGTAAACAAAATATTATAAATCTTATGAGGCTCAATATTAGGAGTGAAACCATGCGTGCTTGAACTGCTTTGCGATACTACCATTGTATAAACGAGTATAGTTCACACCCAACGCCGCGTTGTGAGCGTGTACAGTCCACTGCTCGCCAATTAATCTGCTCAATTGAATGCGTCAGCCGAGCGGCCTTTAACGCTCGTTCGGTTAAAAATTAAGTACAACAGCTTTTGAATAACATTCAAGTCAGTCAACATAATTCTTGAATAGACAATTTGAGTTGAGCGCCAGATTTGTTCTAAATGCATTCATAATGTTTATCAATTGAAAGAAAATTAATTCCATAGTTCCATATTTTCTTCAAGATTGTTCTTCATTTAACGAAATATTGTATACCTACGACTGTAAATAATTAAATATGAATACGTATAGTATAGGACGGTATGATGAAGATGATGTTATCCTACCTCTAAACACAAAAATCCGATAAAACATTCATAAATACCTCTGTAGTTTACGTTGCATATTTTTGTGTAAAAATTGGCATACGTGGTAAGCTATCAAACTAACTAGTGCGTTAGGTACATAAAATAAACACATAACTACATTACAGACGAAAAGTCATATTGGCATACCATTGCACATGCTTACAACTGTCAAGAAGAGACCATTGAGAAACTGATCCATAATTGGTGTATGCGATTTAGTTTTCTCGACTCAACCTTAACAAAAACAAAGTTTACGATATGCGACAGGCAAGTAGGTAGTTAAAAAACTGGATATTGTAATTAATGTTTTTTGACTTTCTATCTGTAGAGCTGGATATCATCTTCGCTATGTTTCTATTACACAGATCAGTTCCTTAATTCGATGCCTTTCTACTAAGACAGGTCTGGTTACCTTTTCTACTAAGACAGGTCTGGTTAGGTACGACAACGAGCGAAGCGAGGAGGAGTGTTAGGTAGAACTGCGGCCCTCAGTGCGCACGCCGAGCGAGCGAAGCGAGCGTGCCGCGGCAGCGGCCGGCGAAGTGCCAGAACTGAACACATTTTGCTAATACTTGTATGACGAATATAAATGTTTATAGTAGGAACTTGAGTCTTGAATGTTTGTATGTATTTGAGTAGCACCCATGGAACATATTACTATTATTATTTCATTAATTGTATTCATTGTGTTTCACTATCGTCAAATTTCAGTTCAATTATTTGATGATCAATATTATTTTCCAGTGATTATAATTAGTTTTCAGGAAGCCATTTCTATATTGTTTGGTGATTCAGTACCTATTAGTGACACATCTATTATTTTGGGACCCAATATAATTATGTGATGATCAATATTACTTCCGAGTGATTTTTAAATAATACTTAGGTAACCGTTTTAATAATATTTGGTGATTCAATTTAAGTGACCGATCTACTACTTATTTTAGGAACAAATATATTACGTACTTAGGTATTAGGTCGCCGAAATCATACCCAAATAAAAATATGTTTTTGTGTTACAAAAAACTGACTGTGATTGACCCCTATCTCACCTGATAAGTGCTGATGAGGCCAAAGGTTGTTTAGGTTATTTAGGTTAAGTTTTAGGTTTGGTTGGTTGGTTTTTAGCATTTTGCTGAAACATGAAAAGAAACATGTGTACTAAAACCTAAATCGAAGGAAAAGAGTAACTTAATCTTCATAATAACATCGATGTCGCACATTTCGAACACTCGTGAGGTCGGCGCTCGTGCAGCGCGCACTACCCGCGCACGCGCACCGACCGGCTGCGTAATGACAGCGCCGCCGCCATTAGCTCTCATTACCTCACAGTCACGTACCGCAGAAATGGATTTGTCTTTGCAAAAATAATGATTGTAGATTGCAGACCGCCTTCAAAGAAAATTGGATTCGTATACGTGTAAACAGGATCCATGATAGGTTCGCGCTGCTGCCCTTGAGGACTAAGGCGAGCCGTAGCCAGTGAGACTTGCACTTTGTGAAATTTAAGTACTCATATTCGAAATAACTTCATGACTATTTTTAGTCAAACCAGTAAAGTGCCAGAGAATATTTTTTTACTACGAGGATCAAAGGTTATTTCACAAAACCTGGCCGTTGAAAGGTGGTTTTATTCTTAAACCCATAGTATTAAGAAGTTAAAACCAATAGCATAATTTACGTTTTGTCTCTACATAACAAAATTTTATATTAAAGTGACAGAGTAATAGAAAACTACTTATGAATCGGCTCCTGAATTATTTACAAACTTCTTTTCAAAATGGTCTGCATATCGGCTCTCCCAGCGTTTTCAGGAGTCTCGGTGCTCGCCTCAGCGACAATGGAAATACAAAATCGGTATTTTCATTGAGATTATCGAAAAGGCTGCCGGAAAGTCGTTATCGTCGAGCGCGTACCTGCGCATACACAGACGTAGTACATGTACCTACAGTTTACATGAACTAGCAATAAAATTTGAAATGAAAATATTTCCTGTCTATAATTCGAATTTTTAACCGTAGCACGATTAATCTGTGCCCACCTGTTGACAAACAATATTAATACAGTGCCAGGCTTTTTTTAAGGGAGGTTAAAGTAACGCATCTGTAACTTAACCATGACATTAATTTAATTGATAAACTAAAATGACAAGTAAGTATAATGACATCCGACAGTACTAGTGGTACGCCAAAAAATGTTGCACATGGTGTTAAAGCATGAAAATTGATCTTTAGGCCATATTCATGAATCAATCATTGACCAGTAGCACGAAAAAAACAAAAAACAAAAAAAGAGCGGAGTTATGACGTCATCTTTTTTTAAATGTAAAAAAATATGTTTTGTCTGAAACCCATCGTGTGTGGTATCTAATGAGATGGCCACAATATACGTAACAAACTAACAAACTTAGTTTTGTGTGTATTGTGAAATGGCTATATATCACATCATGATATTTCGGTCACTTGTTTTAAATTAAAATTAAAATATTTTTCAAAACATACCAAGTTCTCCATTTGATGCGGTTGAATCATTATTTGGAAAATATACCTAAAATGATATGTAATAGCCTCAGATCCAGCCCCAAGAAAGCAATTTTGAAAATACTTACAATTTAGTCAAGACAACTAAATGAACCAAAACTCGACGGGGCTGCGTCAATTTTTCAGTCAGAATTCCTATAGCAACCTTCCAGCTCCATGCTGCCAATACTAGCTTTTGCCCGCGGCTCCGCCCGCGTGGTATTCGGTTATCGTGCGCTGTTCCCTCGGGAACTGTGCATTTTTCCGGGATAAAAAGTAGCCTATGTATGTCACTCTCGGGCCCATAAACTATCCCTTTGCCAAAAATCACGTCGATCCGTCGCTCCGTTCCGGCGTGAAAGACGGACAAACACACAAATATACTTTCGCATTTAGGTAAAATATTAAATTGTATGGATTGTATTTGTCATCCAATGCACACATGTACGCAAATTTTCAGTTCAGGTGATTCAATTTAGGTGACAGATCTAGTATTTTAGGAACAAATACTTATTATTTATTAGGTCACCGAAAACGAATTTATTAGGTGATCAATAAAATCATACCCATTAAAAATTGTTACTACTTTTATACCTAATTGAATAAACAGTCTTTGGAATTAAATCAAGTATCTATTGTGAATACCTAATAAAATAGACAAAAATACGTCGATCTATTCAATTAATATAATCGATTTACTGAACACATTAATTATTTTGCAATAGGTTCTAAGTTTTCACATCACTGAATGTCTCTGGTCGGGTAAATAGTGTCTTTGTTTACACTAGTCGTAGATTGGATTGGAATACATATATTCTGTGGTTCAATTACAGTGATCATACTATACCCCGATATACCCCGAAGTTGATCCCATATTTTGGAAGAAAAATTCCAACCCTATGGTGGGAAAAAATCTTAAAATATTTATTTTTTTCTATGTAAGTAGCTATTTTTTGCGCTGAATCAAATGAGAACAATCCATACTTATAGGATCAGTATTTTGCGAGATATGAAGGGTTATTGTATTGTAGAAAACATAGAAAACAAAATATTTATTTTTTTCTATGTAAGTAGCTATTTTATGCGCTGAATCAAATGAGACCAATCCATACTTATAGGATCAGTATTTTGCGAGATATGAAGGGTTATTGTATTGTAGAAAACATAGAAAACAAAATAGGTATACATGTTTCAACCAATTTTAGGTGTTAGGCAAATATAGGCTTCTCGAGATCACAGCAATCAGTACTACCATCACATCCACATCTTGAGAAACTGTTGTTGGTAAGTGATTTTTAGACAAAATCTTTTATATCTCCTATAAGTATTGGTATGGTCTCATTCGATTCAGCGCAAAAAATTACATGGAAAATGTCACCTCACTCGCCTAATTTGTACCTAACTACTATTGTGTTTGTACTAATTTATTAGGTACTTAACAGACCTATTACGAGCGTGTTGGTGATTGAATTTTGATGATCAAACTGTAATTTAAGATACAGGTTAGGTTTACATTAATCTGATGAGTGATGACTCATATTTAAAGACAGTTTTGATTAGTATGACTAACATATTTCTTGGGGACATTATATTATAGGTAATTATGAGGGTATTAATAATAATAATAATAAATAAATATCTGCTATTTGAATTATCTAATTTCTATCTTAAGTAAGACCAAATGATGATCCAGCTGCATTTAGACTCTTGCTATAGTGCGTAGTCTATTTAACATTGTATATATGTATGTATGAGGGTCTTGTGCTAAAGGATAACTTACTCAACATGGCCGAAAGCGCGTATGTAGGTATGTATGTGATTGCGTGGTTTTCCGTTGACGTATCTTTAAATACGAGTAAAATTATTGTTACATGGGTAGCTATAAAATCATGGTCACTACTCTAGGTTTTGCCATTCCAATGTCAGTCTGCGGATAAACGCTAAGTGTGCCAGAGACTCGAGAAGTTTGGTTCGCCTATATTCCCACATAAATCAAGTCAACAACGCTTTACAGTTTGCAGTCACACACAATCCCGTGCCGCTTGGTTCTCGGGCAAATTACCGCGTTACCCGGCGGCGGAGGGTCGTTATTACAACTAATTGGCGACAATCAGCTACTACTGCCGTTGTATTGCAGAATTTTCTCGTAGTTAGCTACGCAATATTTTCAAAACACAGCCGGTTAATGTTGCTTCGTAATGGTTATGCGTCGCCAACGAGTCGTTATTTTTTTTACTTTTATTCTTACCTTTCAAACCTTTCATAGCTGCGATCTGACAACGACATTCTAGTTAATGTACGTACCCAAATACTTACCAGCCAATAGCGTGGACCTCCACCGTACGCTTTATTCGTGTACTAGTTTTTGCCCGCGGCCGCGCCCGCGTGGAGTTTGGTTATCGCGCTGTTCTCTCGGAAATTGTGCATTTTCCCGGGATAAAAAGTAGCTTATGTCACTCTCTGGCCCATGTACCTACTATCTCTATGCCAAAAATCATGTCGATCCGTCTATTTCGACGTGTAAGACATAAACACACAAAGACACACACTCGCATTTATAATATTAGTATGGATACGAGTAACTCTAACTGTAAATTGTGGTTTACTAATATCTTGCATAAAATTGAATCTCATGATTTCGTTTCTCATAACAACCTTTAGCAGAATCATTATCATATCACCGAATTACTTTTCGCATAATTTTTTTCTCATACTATCATTTCTCATAATTTTGTAAAGTCGAATATGAACATCACATAATATCGATGAGAATGATATGTATATGTTCGAATAGTTACTACGCAGAAAGACATACCTATCTCATAATATTACTTTGCATAAGGATAATACAAAGAAATTATTTAAAGGAATAATCCTTCTTTACATTGACAATTTTGCATGTAACTAAGAAAGAAATAAAGCAGTACTACTGTATATGTGTTCTTTATTTAATTTCTTAATCTAATTAAACTTGCTACATCATTAGCAATTCGGTTATAGTTAGAAAGAATTAAATAAATAAATAAAATACATTTACTCACAACACAAGATTCAATCTTATACCCTTAAACGAGCTATTCTTATATATATATATATATATATATATATATATATATATAAATATATATTTCGGGGATCTCGAAAATGGCTCCAACAAATGGCAGCAGTAAGATTCTGCCACTGCCGCGGCACACTCGCACGCTGATGGTCGCAGTTCTAACCTAAAGGCCGTCACAGACTACGCAGATGCGGTAAGATATCTGCATCTGCGCAGATATCTGTCCATATCGCTCCCTATACAATTCAATGAGCCAAAACACACTGCGCAGATAACTTATATTTTATCGTCAAGCATCTGCGGGCACCGACATATATCGACAGATGTCACAGATTATCATCTGTTGATCTGCGTATAACATCTGCCGCTACAATTATGGTACAGATTTTATCTGCAGATAGATACAGGTTGATGTGATAAAATAGGCTTGGGTTAAAAAAATCGATATATCAAAAAATGTGTGCCTTGTGCACGGTCCGCCCGGATTGCTACCACCATCTTGCTCGCTAATCCTGCCGTGAGATGCGATACGATGCGATGCGATGCGATACAATGCGATGCGATGCGGTGCGATGCGATCCTATGCTATGCGATGCCATGCGATGCGATGCGATGCGATGCGGTGCGATGCGATGCGATGTGATGCGATGCGATGCGATACGATGCGATGCGATTCGATTCGATGCGATGCGATACGATGCGATGCTATGCGATGCCATGCGATGCGATGCGTTGCGATACGATGCGATGTGGTGCGATGCGATGCGATGCGATACGATGCGATGCGATACGATGCGATGCGATGCGGTGCGATGCGATACGATGCTATATGATACGATGCGATGCGGTGCGATACGATGCGATGCGATGCGATGCGATACGATGTGATGCGATACGATGCGATGCGATACGATGCGATGTGATCCAATGCTATGCGATGCGATGCAGTGCGATGCGATACGATGCGATGCGATGCGATGCGATGCGATATGATGCGATGCGATACGATCCTATGCCATGCGATGCGATGTGATGCGGTGCGATGCGATGCGGTGCGATGCGATGCGATGCGATGCGATGCAATGCGATGGATGGATGGATGGATGAAATATTTCTCACATTGTTGCGATGCGATGCGATGCGATACGATGCGATGCGATGCGATACGATGGATGCGATGCGATACGATGCGATGCGATGCGATGCGATACATAGTCAGAATCGTCATCTGACGAGCTGTCTAGTAAATATAAAAGAGATAAACACGAAAACATCCTGTATAAAGAATCCGCACCAAAAAACACGTCTACTCAGTTTGAAGGATTTGGACTGAATGTATGCGTCTCGTATATTATCACATCTGCGTAGTGTGTGATAGCTTCAGATCATTACGTTTTTATCTGCAGATAAAATATTACCGCATCTGCGTAGTCTGTGACAGCCTTAACCCAGCCTTCTATGTACTTAGCTGCTGATACATCACGCTTACTTTGCTGGTCTTACTTTAACCTTACCTCATTCTTATGGTAGCTGTTAGTTCCTTTAAGTATGTCATTTCATTACGCCATGTTAAAGTCAGCGCTATTTAAAATTCCGTGTAAATACAATAGTCCAAACTAGTATTTTGCTATGCCACATAAAAATCGACGATATTAATGTTCTGCTACTTATTTAATATTCTACAAAAGTATATTCGGCGATATGAGTGTTCTGCTATGTAATATTCTGAGAAATGATTATTATTCGAACTGATAACTACGCAAAGTGATGATTATGCAAAAGTATCATTCGGCTAAAAAAAATATGAGATACCTGTTATGCGAAGTGTAATTCGGAGAATCGATATTATGCAAGATAAAGGAACCCAGTTAAATTGATATCACCGTGTAACAATATGTATGCCCCGCTATAATTAAAGGTTCTATCCTCTAACTTACCTACTAGGCACTCATATCATATTGGTTAACTTCCAGTCTACCACAAGATGCGTAGTAGGTACATATTACAAGTGATTACATGCCAACTAAAGTAGGTATTTGTCAAAATTTGCACGAGAAAGTAGTACATACCTACAAAACCTACACGTATATACTTAATGACCTAGTTAGCTACTTGAGTCAACTTAGGTAATCCATTCGCAGAAAACAATTGTTACTGACATCCATATCTAAAGATGGGGTTACCCAAAAACGCCTTCTGCAACTTTAAGTTCCCGGCGATCACCACCAAGTTGTCCCACAAAATTCTCCACGATAATCCATATTATCTACGAGTACCAGTTAAACGTTTCTTAATCAATATTAAGCATGCTCCCTACATGCAGTAGTTAGTTAATATTAATAATGAAAAAAGTTTAACTCTGATAATAATAATTGTTCCTCGTACTGATTGAATGGTTAATGCATGTAGTACAAGGCGTAAAACATGCGATGCGGGCATATAATCGTAACAGTCGTTCGATTGGAATCTGAGAGAAATGCAGTGTTGTAAAACAAAAGAAATCGTCGCTAGGTCGGCCGGTTCCCTCGACCCTTGTGGTTCGCACGACCCGCGAACGCGGAAGCGCCCTGTTTACACGTTTCACGACAAAAAAGCAAATATCATGCCGTGCGCACACGCAGACAATACATATTAGGTATCTTACCTGGGAAGAAGTTTCCAGCTTGTCTTGTTTTGAAAAGTTTTCTAGTTTTTTAGTCTTGCTTATAAAATACCAGCATGAAGAAGATATTAGGACCACACGCAAGAATTTTGATTACGCCTTTCCTGAGGACATAATTTAAGTTACTAAGGATTTACATACACAATATTTTTGCTAGAATTTGATACCCGTCTGCGGCGTCTGTCTGGTCAAAGAAAAGTATGTAAAAGTAAAAAAAAATGTATGTACAAAGAAAATATAAAACTTACATTTATATCAAACTTACCCACACGAAGAATATCTAGTTTTTATGATAATCTTAAACACATTTAGGCACAGCAATTATCACAAACCATGTGAAACATGACAGGAATGCCTGTAACTTCACGGTTCGGGATTACGCATTCCGTAAATGTTTTTAACACGTAATAAAATTTAACGCTAATTAATCCTCGCTCTAAGATATTTCGTGTTGAGCTTGAACATGATAGATCGCGCTAAAGTCCCAGGCATCTTAAATTTATAGTTTTAAAATCCCGTTCCATTTATAACAAGTGAGCTTTGAATTTAAATTTAACAATACTTTTCCTCTATTCAAGTTTTGTACCTGGTGGATGGATACCTGCTCCACTAAACTCACTACCCGGAACACTATTAAACAACTCCACGAGGCATAAAAAAACGTGTAGAAATAACACACCGCCGCTTTTTGATGGACAGAACATAATTTATTCTCGAGTCTTTTGTGAAATTGCTGTGGTATTTTTTTTGGTAAAACTCTTGTGATGCTGGCCCGGGGACTGCTTGAGGCTGCTTCTTTTCGTTTTGTTCTAAAGAAATAAAAACACATTCTTAGTTGAATATCACCATGGCTTAAGCTGGGCTGGTTATTTCAATAAGTAAGTAACAATTAGTTAAAAGGACTCATAATCAATTATCTTTTTAAAGCGTTGATCCTTTTATCTCTCTTTTCAAGAATTTGCCTTCATTTATATACAAGTAACGTACATACGTATTATATTTAAGTACTTACCTACGTTTTTAATGTGGATGGGAAAATTGTATAGACTGATCAACTCTCATAAAATTCTAATGCCTATTTTTTTATTTTATAATTTGATCACTCTTCATAAATTTTTCCTCGTGCTTTTTTTGTTCATAAATTTTTATTGCTTAACATCGGAACTCATAACTGTGTTCATATTTTTTTTACTCATAATATCATTACTACTAAAAACATATCTCAACTCATCGTATACCTATTGTTTGTTAGAATATTTTAATTCATAACAGACAAATATCATAATATTCTTATTAATAATGGCATTAGTAAGAAAATATTTCTTTCGTTCTTAATAACTTCTATTATACCTAAGTTTTAGTTAAAAAAATATGTTCGGTCCTGGCGCTTCGCCGGCCGTTACCGCGGCACGCTCGCTTCTCTCGCTCGGCTCGCGCGCTGTAGGGTCGTAGTTCTACCAAACACTTCTCGCTTCGCTCGTCGTCGTACCTTACGGAATCCTTCCAAATTACAACATTTCACACCATCGAAAACCTCAAAAAATGCGCACCCGTTTTAATGTTGTTCGCACGAAGTGAAATATTGCTTGGTATTCACAAATACCTAAGTTGGTCCAGTCCGTATAGCCACTATTAGGCAGGTAATCTCTAGTAAAATATATGACAAAAAAATTGAAAAACCCCGACATTATCACTTCAAAGTTCAATATCTCAAAAATGGCTGGACCGATTTTGATATAACATGTCTAAGAACCATCGCTTGAAAACCTGCTTTCAAATAAAAAAACCGCATACAAATCGGTCGACCCGTTTGAGAGCTACGGTGAAACAGACAGATACACAGATACACATAGAGGTCAATCGAACTTATATTAGGTATATGTATAACACCCCTCTTTTTACGTCGGGGTTTAAAAAAAAGAATGAATGAATGAGTGAGTTAATGTCAAAAATTCTGCTGTCATTACATGACATGTTCTTGTATGCGTGACCTCAACTCTATGTATAGTGATAATAATAATAAGGTAGTAAAGTCAACGTCATAAATAAGTGATCATTTCTGTACCTTGTCGTTACACAATTTCGTATGGCTTTTCAAACATGACGTTAAAGTGACAAGGTACAAAAGTGATCACTTATTTATGACGTTGACTGTACTATTACTTATTCTGTGCTAACACATACATAATGTCTCGGGCAATCGGATTCAACCTCTTTCAGCGAGGATGTGCCAAGAAATACATAAATTAAATTCTTTTGTATAATTTGTTTGTTATTTGTCACTTAAGTCACTTTCCCTTGCTGTCGTCTGAACCTAAATTAACTGTTATATTTTAATTTTTATTAAAACTGCATACTTAATTTTCGTCTGAAATGAAATTTTGTAGTCTATAGTGAAACCGAACCTTTGGCTCTCATCCCAGTTCGGCCGATTTCTAAATCGGCGGCACCGACATCTATATTAACGCTAACATCTATCTACATAATTTTTTTAATAAGTTCAACCGGGGCTAATGCTTCACAATACTTTAAACAACATATTTACTATCAGATAACAAACACATTAAGTATCCTTAAAAACTATAACTTATGATACAAGCTAGCATATTTGATCTAATTTCATATTTTAGTGCCATTTTATGGCATTTTTAATAACTTCTACGAGTAAATTACGTTCGGAATCAAAGCTCGGACTTTTAGACGCTGTAACCCCAGGTGGGGTGAAAGCGTCTTTTACTGGTATTATGTGATCGGATTGGTCGGAATGATTTTAATCGAGATAATTTTATAAAAGCACACATGATAAAGTTAATTATTATGTACGCAAAATTCTAGCCTTAGTTTAGGGTAATTATTGAAACAAAAATATTCGGGGCTATAGCGTCTAATTGACCTCGTTGGCGGATTACTTTTAAAAAAGAGCTCGGCCATGACATCTATACGACATTTTGTATTTTTAGTGCCAAAGCCTTTTAAAAATGGCGAGAGTAGTTCTAAAGGATGTTTTCTTATGATAATTGGAATGGAGACATTAGCCCCGTAGACGACATAGCCCCGGTTGACCTTATATAAAATTCTCGTGTCACAACGTTTGCGGCCAAACTCCTCCGTAACGGCTTGACTGAAGGGCTACTCCGAAACACAACGTTCGAAGTTCGTGTCGTGTGGTCCCTCTCACACTTATACTATTTAATACGAGAGCGAGAGGGATCGCACGACACGAACTTCGAACGTTGTGTTTCGGAGTAGCCTTCCTGATCTTTATGATTTTTTTTGTGCATATTTGATCGGTAGGTCTGAGAATAGGGCGTAAACTGTTTTTCATACTTCTAAGCGGACGGAGTCTCGGGCAACAGTTAGTAGGTATTTCTATAAAAGGATACTTGGCAGACTGACTGACAGACAACATCTAAATCACTGGATCTAGAGACTTATTTTTTCAGGCATATTCCTTGAGTGACATATTAATATACAAGCGATTCTTCCAAAATTTCCCTGAGAAAGAGAAGAGATTTTTTATAGAATAATATTAACTGACTAGCTGATTTAATTAGAGACTTTAATAGTTTAATACGTTTTTTCTTTTAGGGTTGCAGAGATGTACTAAGAAGGAATTTTCCGAAATTCCCGCAGGGATAAGCGATTTATATTAATGTTTGTACAGATACGCACGGTTACCGGTTTTTTATTACAGGTGTGGGTTATGTGTAGATAGGTGCCTGCGTACTTTAATCGTTAATAACAATAGCTAGTTGTATTTAAAAGAACAATTAAATAATACAACTAATATTATAAATGCGAAAGTGTGTTTGTATGCGTGTGTGTTTTTCCGTCTTTCACACCGTAACGGAGACGGATCGACGTGATTTTTGGCATAAAGATTTTATGGGCCCGAGAGTGACAAAGGTTACTTTTTATCCGCGCGCGATAACCGAATACTACGCGGGCAGAGCCGCGGTCAAAAGCTAGTATTGTATAAAAAACACGAGTAAGTATGTAACCAAATCAACTTACCTATGTTATATTCATCATCATCATCGTCAGCCTCCTCCAACAGGTTATCTAATCACGTGTTCACCGAAATTAAAACAAGAATTCTTGGCCGAAACTGGGTGAAACCGAAACCGAATTTTCGGTCGATCACTAATTAAAAAAAGTCCTTGATCAGCCAACCTAAAGCACACCAATTCATTGGGAACCTCGGTAACTAAATAAATAGCTATATACCTATAGATAAATAGCGACTTAGACATGTATGTATCAAATTAAGAATGATTTGTTTCCAATTGCGGAACCTTTAATAATATAGGCGAGGTACCGACTTTCTAATATGCGTATATAAACATAAATTGTCGTCACCAAGTGCAACAGTTAAACAATCGATTGATTGCCTGCTTCGATGATTTAGATCAATTGAGCTTATTGTTAGACGTTAGGTATCTAATCATACCTACTGTACGTACCTAAATATCTCGTTTTTTGAAGTTGGTTTAAATAAAAAAATAACGATTCATTTTCCGTGTATGTTAAACTTCCAATTTTAATTTAAAGAGAGAAAGAAAAAAAATCCCCAAAAAAGCACTAAAATAAAATAACGTATTTATTGCATGTCGCAAAAGGGACCGGCTCAGCATAAGCCGAATGTTACATAATTGGTTTGGCAAGTAAGTATTAAGTGGAATTCCTAACTTATCTGCCTAGCTCTCGCTCCATACCTATTCCTTGTTTCAAAATGACGGAATGTCCACATACAACCCTATTTCCCCTTTTAACTCGTTTAAAAGGCGAATGTCAAAAATTTACCGTAGTACAGGTAAGGTAAACCGGGGCTATGTCGTCTACGGGGCTAATGCGTCCATTAAAATTTTCATAAGAAAATCATCCTTTAGAACTACTCACGCCATTTTTTAAAGACTTTGGCACTACAAGTACAAAAAATGATCACTGGACGCAGTGGCAGAGCTCTTTTTTTAATGCGTCTATAAGAAATGAGGTCAATTAGACGCTATAGCCCCGAATATTTTTGTTCAACTAATTACCCTAAACCAAGGCTATAATTTAGCGTACTACATAATAATTAACTTAATCATGTGTGCTTTTACAAAATATCTCGATTAAAATCATTTCGATCAATCCGATCACATAATAAAAGTAAAAGACGCTTTCACCCCACCTGGGTTTTTTTTACATATTTACACGTAGAAGTTATTAAAAATGCCATAAAATAGCATTCAAATATGAAATTAGATAAAATATGCTAACTTTTATTATTTATTTTTTATGCTATGTCAGTATCTCTGAGAGCAATAAGTATTACCATCACATCCACATCTTGAGAAACTATTGTTGGTGAGTGATTTTTAGACTGTTTTCAACAAAAACCTATAAGTAGGGGTATGGCCTCATTCGATTCAGCGCAAAAATTATGTAGGTATAATGACACCTCACGCGCCTAGTTTGTAAAATTTGCATTTTTAAGCGTTGCCTCCTGCTTATACCCCCGGGACCCCGTCTATTTTTTTTTTAGTAGAACTCTGCATGCCATCATGTACCTTAATATACATGGTTTGCCGTCAAAATATGCTATTTTTCTCATACTACTACGTCTATTTGTTCTCACTAGGTAGAGTACTTAAATCAATAAATAATTTCAAGCCTGACGTTGTTCCTGGCCTTGTTCATACTTTCACCCCTCAGGGGTTCATCATCATCATCATCATGTCAGCCGAAAGACGTCCACTGCTGGACATAGGCCTCCCCCAAGGCTCTCCACTCAGACCGGTCTTGTGCTTTTCGCATCCACCGCGATCCCGCGATCTTAGCCAGGTCGTCGCTCCATCTTGTTGGAGGCCTACCGACAGCTCGTCTCCCGGTCCGCGGACGCCATTCGAGAACCTTCTGACCCCATCGGCCATCAGTCCTGCGTGCAATGTGCCCCGCCCACTGCCACTTCAGTTTCGCAATTCTTCGGGCTATATCAGTAACCTTAGTTCTACTGCGGATATCATCATTTCTGATTCTATCCCGCAGAGAAACCCCGAGCATAGCCCTCTCCATAGCCCTTTGAGTGACTTTAAGCTTCCTTATGAGGCCCATCGTTAGCGCCCATGTCTCGGATCCGTACGTCATCACTGGCAACACACACTGGTCAAAGACTTTTGACTTCAAACACTGCGGTAATTTGGATGAAAAAACACTGCGAAGCTTCCCGAACGCTGCCCAGCCGAGTCGGATTCGACGAGTGACCTCTTTCTCGAAGTTGGACCTACCTAACTGGACCGTCTGTCCTAGGTATACATAGTCGTCAACAACTTCGAGCGCAGAGCCTCCGACTATTACGGGAGTTGGCACTACATGAACATTAGACATGACTTTCGTCTTGTCCATGTTCATTCTCAGGCCAACTCGGTCGGAAACTCCGGTCGGTCAGGGGTTGATTTTACATAAATACTGGGACGCATGTTTCTTTAATTTTAATTTTGTACCTAATCTCAAGTTTCTGACTTCTAGTCTCAAAATTGGCAAAGTTACCGTATAAACAAATAAATAAATGTTTTACATTAATTTTTTCCAAAATTGATTTAAATCAGTAATTATAGTTTAATTACTGTACTCTATAAAGTACCTACCTATTTTCAGCCCTTTAATTTTAACACTAACAAAACCCTGTTTTACACTTTCACCTCGCTTCACTCACCCGCTTCTCTTTTTCGGGATAAAAACTATCATAAAATTTACTAAGGGCATGCAGACTCATCTAAATTGGTTCAGCGGCTTTAGCGTTGAGAGGTAACAGACAGATGGAGTTATTTTCAGATTTATAATACTGAACTTGCAACCCTATCAGACTTCGCAGGGGAATAATTAATTATAAAAATGAAAAAGTGCAAAATATGAAGTTACTATTTGTCTTTGATTTAGAATCTCTAATTTATTCACCTATCTTTTTCAAAACTTACACATTTGCGAATGAGAAGCGGGGCGATAGTTTACTTACAATATAATTTGATCAAAAACAAAACAGTAATTAACGGATTAAACAAAATAAATCTTTAAAAGGGTGATGGATGCGAACAAAAGTTTTATACATAGGTAATATTATGAAGACTTTGTCACGCAAAAACACGTCCAGTGTGAAAAGGCCCTTAATTTTCATATACCTCAAGAAAGTATTTTTGTCCGGCACCTTAACAAACGAATGAGGAGACCTGCACATACCGGCGAAGTACCTGATTCAATGGTGTACGTAAAGCGCCAATTCGCACTGGGTCCGCTAAGAACGACGGCCCAAGCCCTCTCATTCTGAGAGGAGTTCTGTGCCCTACAGATACCTATAAAATTAGGTATATAACTGTGGCGTTCTTTGTTTTTGAAACCCCAACCCAAAAGAAGTGAAATAAGTGATGAAATGATAAAGCAGTAGATAGTTTCGAGAAAATGTGGTCAATTTTTATTTATTTTGGCATAGATGAAGTAAAATAAAAATCAGCCTGGTTAAAGTTAAATTCGCTTGGAACCATTACGTGAGTCAGGCTTTTATTTGGACGGACTTCTAAAAGAAATGTTACTAAAGATAAATAAATACAAATAAATTATATACCTATTTAGAATAAGATTTCTCCCTGACTACCGTTCACAATTGTGAGCATACGTTTACGATCTTAATTTTTTTATATTAGGTAAGTACCTACCTAACTATATAAGTGAAGTAAATGCTGAAGTTTCCTTATAAGTAGTTTATAGTTAAGATAGCTATTGTCAGCGAGTGCATCTGCGAAGAATTCATTTGCTATCCCGTGAAGACTATACAATCGACTTGCTTCCTTTTTAGGGTCTCAAACTATCTCCATGCTTCACCAAATCAGTGGAGCTGTTTAATCGTTAGGTACTATATTAGTAAGGATTATGGATATGAGTTTGAAAAATAGCTCTTTCGAAGAAATTACTTTGTTAAAAAAAAAAACAATACTAAACTAATATTATGTTAGTTAGTTTGTTGTGTGTCACGTCTAAACAGATGAACCAATTTAGATGAAATTTTGTATAAAGATAGTTTTGAGTCCCGGGGAAGGACATGGGATAGTTTTTATTACAGCGAGTTTAGTAGTTAGTTTTAGGAACAGCTAATGTTTATAATATATTCGATGGTAACCGTGATGAAACGTATTTCTTCTACTATAAAAAATATAACTTCCATTTTAATTAAAACTAGACTGATTGAAATCATAAGGCTGGATCTCGGACTACTTGTAACTACAAAATGAATTGTGTATGACATTGATTTTATATAACTGTAGAACAAAAATCGTGTTTACCCACAGCTTCGCACGCGTAAACCATAGAACCGTAGTAGAATTGTAATTTCCAAAAATCACATCGTAGTCTTTATTGATGTTGCATTATAAACAACCGTGCCAAATTGACATATACCCGGCGGATGAAGTTCTAAATTTTATCCCAATCCCGTGGGATTAGCGGTATAAAAAGTGGCCTATGTATTATTCAAGATCTCCAGCTATTTACATAGATACCAAATTTCATCCAAATCCGTCCATCTGTTTTAGCTTGAAGGAGTAAGGCATATTAGGGTTTATCCGATTTTTTTTTTAAACCTATTTGCTTTTAACTTCCGGCCAAAAAACAAATCCTAATTTCGGGTAAGTTACATGCGTTCGGGTACGTGCAATCTACATAATAATTGAAATACATAAAATATTGTACCTACAATTATTAACAAAAGTAAGCTGACGAATAAGCGACGACATAAATAGGAAACATATTTGCTTGTATACTTAGTGCCATCCACGAAGACGCGTGCTTTTGTCTAAATTACACATTAATGCCATTGTAATAAGAACCACGGCACGCATAATCGTGAATGACTCTACCTATACAATACATCTATGTATTGCAGTTTCGAAGTTCACAGTAAAAATATAAACCTACCTACCTGCTAACACAAAAAAAAACGATTTCGCTGAACAAGCACAGAAACAAATCAGCAGTTTTATTTCAGTCTATTGTTTGCACAAAAAGAGCACGGAAAAGCGGATGTATGGATGACATAATTATAATGGTACCTAGTCTATTGTACGAAGCGAGGCGCTTCAGAGGGGAGAGGGGTCGGCGGCCGCCCGTGACGTCACTGCACTGACCCCTTCTTAGCACAAGCCACCCAGCCGGCTCTTTCTTAGAAGCGTCCAGCGGCCCGGTAAAACCCGCCGAGGCGCCCCTAACTGCTGCGGTGGGGAGTGCGACCCTTCGCTTCCTCTCCACGCGCGCGCCGCTCCGGTCTCGAAACGTCTTGTAGCCACTTACATATTATTACTAAATATAAAAAGGTTACAATCAAACTGAAGTAAATTTTAAACAAAATTAAGCATAACTCAATTTAATGGAATATATTTCGTCCTCCGCAGCAGCAAAAAATACTGTAAAAACACATTTGAAACGAAATGAACATAGGTAAGAGCTTAGCGGCGCGGAGCGTATCTAAAGGTGATATTTAGGCGGCGACAGCGCCGCCACCGCCAGGTAGACGCGGCGTTGCCTCCGCCGGCGCGTACCTGCCGCCGGCCGCCGCCGCGCACCGACGCTGGCTTCGCTCGACGTGCTCCGCGATGGACATCGCAACTTCCATGGATGAGTGTGGATCTAGTCATGATGTGGTAAAACATGCACTAAACCTCCACTCATCGAAAGAAATTGACCTTTTATCGTCGACCGTCGCCGTTTCGTAGAAGCCGACGATGCACTGCACGCACTAATCGTTAGCGACGTCACGTCGTATCACCGAACCGACCGGTAACGAGCGCGAGCACGTTGCCTTGCTATTAAACGAGAATAATTGTCCCGGCCGCTTGCAGCGGTTGTTGGACCACGACAGCGCGCTGCGACTGCTCGACACGAAATAAACGGTCGAGATTTAAAATCTGAGAACTAGACGCTGCGCGTGCACCTCGGGTGGGGAAGCGGCGGTCGTCGCCGGCCAATGAGCTACGAGCGCGCGCAAACGCGCGGTGGAGGGGCGAGAGACTCCGCTTCGCCCGCCGCCACCGCCGCGGCCCGGCGGCCCGCGGCTGCAACTGCCACCCGATATTATCTTTTCTGTACTATAAGAACGTTATTTCCTTTCTTTCCTACTCGCCCATCCGTTCAACAGACAGCGGAAATGATACTAACATGGGACCGAATTACTCCATTTATGGCTTCATAAAAATTTATAAACTAGAAAAAAAAAACATCAATTTAATAGAACTGAAAATTATTATAACAACAGCTTACAAGTATGAAACAACTTCACAGGTATGAAACAATTTTGAGGGTTGACGAAGTATTTCCGTACTGTACTCTGTCTTAGAATTCATGCCCGCGTTATCAACAACGTGAAAATATGTTTGATGTAAAATAACGATAAAACAAGACAGCTCAATACGAAAAATATTTATTCATAAAATCAAGCGCATAGTCTAAACAATACTCCGCTTTATAACCACAAGATTTGAACAATAAACCAATCAACATTTACACAAATGATTACGAGGAATCGATCTTGATTGAAGGCGTTCGTGAAGTTCCATTCAGATTGAGCGCATTCAATCGCAGCACGTTCACGGCACCTGCAAAATGATTCCTTGTTAATACAGAAAAACTATTCAAAAATATGGGCAAAGACTGAAATTGAATGAATATGGTTAACTGACAGTTTAGGGGGTAGTAAGGTTGAAGCAGCAAAGTATCTACAGGTGGGAAACGAAAAGAAAACCTACACTACACAATACAAATTGGAACCTCCTTATAATGCACAAAATAAGAAAAAATGTGAACTGCTGAATCATTTTAAGTAACACGCAAACCAGGTAAGTATACAAAAGTAAAATATGCAGCATTTGTTATAATAAATCCTTTCTTCGAGCCAATTGTGATATTCACGAAATGATCAGTCTAAGGGCCGGTTTCACCACGTTCTCATAAATTCCTGACCTATGACACATAATTATTATCAGTGAGGCCCACGCTTATTTCGTTCAAATAAACAAAGAGGGCATCATAGACGTGCTACACTCACTAATATCAGGGAAAAGAAAAGAATGCAAGTTAAAATGTTGGTGCATAGGAGAAATTCGTGTCTAGTCTCCTGTCCAGCGGTGGTGTAGGGAAATAGCACGCAACACGGATTGCTGAGGACCTGGTTTCCCAGCGCTGGTCTTTTGTTCTGGTTTTTCTGTGCATCCATGTTTCAGCTTGTGTTTTCGTGTGAAATATATAGACTTTCACGGGATGACCGTAAAAGTAACAAAAATTTGGAGTTAAAATAAAAAATACAAAAAAACTCCAAAAAGTAATGGTGGAACAGGTCCTAAATAATGCATTATTTGTTTTAAACCCGACATACCTTGGACACATTAGAAACCTAAGATACCTAAGTCTTCTGAAGTTATTTAAAGTTTTAAAATGTGTCGGAACGTTTAGAAGTTCAGAAGACTAATTAGTATACACAAATGCACTAATGTTTGAACGGTAACTGGTTGTGTACAATACACGATGTAAGTAACAGGATCCCCTAATACGTAGCGAAATAACCCCCGTGACATTGTTGTCATTGTAGGCACATTGTTCTGACCGGGGCAGTCATACCCGATCGCTCATGGCAGTAACGGAATAGTGACACGCTATGGTGATGGCTAAGTAGTTAGAGAACCTGACTACGAAGCTAAAGGTCCAGGGTTCGATTGCCGGCCGGGGCAGATATTTGTATGAATAATACGTATGTTTGTTCTCGGGTCTTGGATGTTTAAGTATGTATTTATCTATTTAAGTATGTTTACCTATCCGTTGCCTCGTATCCATAGCACAAGCTTTGTTTAGTTTGGGACCAGGCCAATTGTTGTCAAGTGTCCCATGATAAAAAAACAACCCTTCGCAATGCTTGACAAGGAAAATCATCACATTTTGGACAATATGTTACGATGGACCATGCGGCATGCATAATTCCAATAATTTGGAGACTTCACGCAATAAATGGCGCCAGCTCAAAATTATGAAAAGTTGCTTGTTCTCTTGATAATTCATATACCTACAATACAATAACTTACCTACACTGAGGTAGTTTATTACAATTACAATATTGTCGAGACTATTAAACGATCATAAAAACTTTTCGTTCAATATTACATAGTTAACAAAGTCTACAAGTAAAGTGGGCATGGTGTTTATTTCTTGTCTACTCATAGTGTGGAGTGTCTTAATACGCGTATTAAACATTTGCCCCATATGTGTACCTACAGAACCCTACACAGTGCGCGGTCTAAACGGATTTGGCGGGTTAATAGGGAATATTATTGCAATTTATCCCGGGAGAGTGCAGCACTAGCACATTCCATATGTTTATGGTTTATGTTTTTTGAGTATCTTAAATGTCCGTAGGACACCGTAATATCATATTATTTCAATTAAATTTTTCGCTATTATCGATGTAAATATCATTTATTTTGTTACTCATATTTATGTCATGATTTCTATAGGTACTTAATACTCTTTGGTCATGATCGGTCATGTCTACAAAATATAGAGAGAACTGACGATGTCATGGCGGTTTCTTTACGGTTTGTGCTGGTGTCGCCCCCTGCGTAGAGCTTTGCCTAATATGCCCTATTAATTAAAGTTTTTGAAAGACAGCAGATGCCATGGGATCGATAGAAAAAAAATTTATCCTTACTAATTATCACTTTGTAATAGTCTTGAAAATGGCGTACCTTGTCCGATCAAGGGTTGTTGTTAGCCATGATGATGGTGCAGCCGAGGTCTGTGAGCTGCATGACCTCGGCGCCACCGTCCTGCAGTCGGTGCGCGCAGACCGCCAGCTTCTCGCTGATCGCACATTTCTGCTTGTTGGTCAGATGACCCGCCATCACCGTTGCAGCCGACGCCTGCTCCAGCAGCTGGGACGCCGAATACGCCTCCATCAAGAAACTGGAACAAACATAAACATGTAGGTTACCACGGAACATGTGAAGCTAGCTAAAAGCACGTGCGCCTTTCTGGTTAGAAAGCCAGTCATGTTATCGCAGAACTAATAAGACGATTAAAAATCTGGCTAAAAGCCTTGCATCCATGTCACCGGTTCGATCTGTATCAATTTGCCGTTCGAGTTGATTAGTCAAAATACTCGTAGTGGTTTTTATTATCGCCTCATCTAACGTAATACGAGGTAGCATTTTATTTAAGTGTCGGTGAATCTATCCACATTTGCACCAACAATAAAGAATTTTAACATTTCTGTGAAGCTAGCATGTGAAGCTAGTTCGAATTCTCCACATGTTCCTGAGAAAAAAGATCTTGACAGAAGAACGGATGATTAGACAGACAGACAGAAAGACGACAAAGTGATCCAATAAGGGTTCTGTTTTTGTTAACTAACAAAACCCTGAAAAGAATTTAATGACCGCTTTCGCCATATAATAACGCCATGTAACGATTCTACTCATATAACGTTAACTTAATAATATTGAAAGATTGATTACAATTTAAAGATCAAAAGAAAACTATTAATTTTATTTAGATTGCACAATACTTATTAGCTACTACTTGTAACACGTTAAATACTTATGCTTTATTCTCTTTTTTTGTGCCTGAGAACCGATTCACGCTATCACAGATCACAATTTTCGAGTGTGGCTACCTACTACCCACATGCAAGAAAATAAATTACAGTACTTAGTATCGGTTGAAGGTTAATTGGAACAGATCCCTTTATGCGATAAGTACGTACTATAAAGAGTTATAAATTTACATATTTAGTAGCTAAATATCTTATGAGTACAAAAAATATAGATGGTAAATTTTGAATGAGATTGGCACTGACCGGGCAAAGTGGCGTGAAAATGATGAGACCTTTACCCAGCAGTGGGTGGATTTGGGCTGCTTTGATTCATAAGCTGAAAGCTTAGTTTACAATAAACAAACTTAGTAAAAGTGAATAGATTCCTTTTGTATTCCTATGTGAATACAAATATTTTTCGCTAGAAATTCTGTTGGTTGGTAAAATTTCGTCTCACCACGTGTTCGCTTTACGCAATCTAAGCATAGCAAATGATTTGGCATTTGCCTTATTATTATGATTTAACTTGCACCCGTCTTGACCGTCTGACTGACGGCTGGGGGCCGATGTAAACGAATGTTGATACATGCGCATTAATGTGACAGTTTATACCCAATATGTTAACAGCGAAAACATGGTACAAAAATGTTTTTTATTAGTTTCCTGCGTCATGAATTAAAGAAGACGCGAATAAAAGATTTCAGTAAACCTTATTTTATCTTATTTTAGTGGCATAGTTGCTGGTCAATGGTTGACGTAAGTTTTATTTTTGCAAGTTTATATTGTACAGTTTTATGCCCAAATAATAGCTATTTATGCAACTGTATCGCAATAGGGCCCTTTTAACACGAGTGTGGTTTCATGAAACGAGGCGTAGCCGAGTTTCATAAAAGGCTCACACGAGTGTTTTAAGGCCTAATTGCGTACAGTTGCATACAATATTTTATCTACGTTCATATATTAAATCTTCTATAATGTGTTCAAGAACCATTAAGAATTACCTGCATTGCAACCAGAACTTATACTAGGACCTTCACTTTGCTGGTAAATTATGAGTCATTTCCTTCGCCGCATCTAAAATATCGGGCGGAGTCAAATTTTCTTCGCATTCACTGATATCAGACATTTTTAAGCAAAAACAAAATTTTCTTAGGAAAATTCGTACAACAAAACGACAACGTAGTTATGAACGGAATGGCGGTAAAACCCAGTACATCACTGCGCATGTGCGGCATGTGCGCGCATGCGCTAAAGCGGGCACTGCCACAGACAAGGTGTGAAAATTGGAATCAAAACTTGTTGATATAAACTTTTTGGATTCGCCCTGTATCGTAATGGTTTAAAAAATTATATTATAACATTATTTCCTTAGAAGAAAAGTGTGATAATGTGTTTTTTTTTAATATTTCGGTATTGTGTTTAAAAAAGTATGTAAATATAAACTCGTTTTGAATTTTATAATTCGAATATTTCGATACGAGAGTAGATAAAAATTATTTTATTATTGCACGAACATTTCTGGGGTGCGTTTAAACTTTAGTAACATATTTTATGTTATTAAAAGCTTGAGTTGCTGGTGGTATTAGATTTGAACTTTGCTTCCTATCCATATTAAACACATTATAACCCTGTGTGTGTATTTTTATTTTACCAAGGGCAAGTAAAGCCTGGCCCTTTCCTGTTTCGTCGTACACATCAACCAATAACATGTCCTTTCTATAACACTACGTATGTCCATAGCTGGGTACAGGCCTCCTCTAAGATTCAGAGGGCTTGAGCTGTAATTCCCACGTGAGCCTAGCCGAATAACAAACTTCACAACCACTTGAAGGTGTATGCAAATTTCTTTGCGATGTTTTTCTTCACTAAAAAGCTTATAGTGTAAATACCATATACGGGACTTATCACGCTATTTTTACACAAGTAATATTTGTAAAAATAGCGTGATAAGTCCCGTTTATGGTATTTACACTATGAGTGAGAATCACGAAAGTTTAAAACGTTAAAAAGCTTATGACGAATTTCAAGTGCAATTGTGATTGCGTAGGTACGTACATTCTGAAAATTAGGTGCAAGGTGCAAGGCCCAGTTCAAATCAACGACACGTCTTAAAAGGCCAAACGTCATAATACCACTAGGCTACCATGGCCTTTTTTTTCCACGATAACATTTGCAATTTCGAACTGGCCACTAAAAATTAAATATCAGTGTGACCTAAGTTCTGGGACTCCAGTGAAAAATTAGTTAAGTCTGCAGAAATTACACAGCTATTTTCTATTTTATGTGTAAAGGGGTTTAAGTCAAAATTAGCTGTTCAACTTCTGCAGAATAAACCCCTTTTTCACTAGGGCCCCAGAGTTTTGCAACCTCCTGGGTATCAGGATGTGGAGGTGTCACAAACCATTTAAGGCACTGCTTTTTTAAAGAATTTGAAGCAACAGTATAAATAAAACTAAGTAATTCAAATTAGAAGACTTATTTAACTATGAGAACTACTTACGTTTCGACAAACTTCTCTAGTTCAGCGTAATTTTTGATGCCGAGGTATTCGCTGACTAGTACATCTGGAACTAGACCTGTCACCTGCAGAAATAAAGTTTTACAACCAATTATGGTCTACTGCTGTTGGCAGAATAAACCTAGCCAAAAAACACCTAGACAAAAGGACTTACATCACAGAAGCAATTAAGATAGGTATCCGGGTTAGGCCGTGAAATAAAATAAATAAATATCACGAGACACTGACACTATTGACCTAATCCTAGACCTAGTATTTTTTGTCTTTTTGTTATAGTATTCGATTGGTACAATACACCAATCAATCTCTACAATATCCACCAGTGATTGGTTATTGCTACTTTAAATAAGGTGAGTTTAGTACCCTTAGTGAAGTAAAAGTGAAACTTCTGCGTCAGTCACATGTAAAGCAGTAAGTTACTATAGGTGAAAATCTTAAGTAAAGGACCTGTTGTATGTAGTAGTAACTTGTCCATATAAACAAATTGACGTTCCAAATTCGCAAAATGACTTAAGCTCCATTTCAATTCTGTGCACCACTACATACAACAGGTCCTTTACTTAAGTTTTTTACCTATAGTGCATGTATACTTTTCGAGAATGGGTTTAACGCTACATTAATTGACGTCATTGAATGGATAAAAAAGTAAACCAACTAAAGTTATTTCGACGTTTTATGGAGCTTGTCGTTAAATAGGGTGGCGTAAAGTAGAGTTTACACTGTATAGAGACTGTGATTACGACTTTGTACCTATTGCAGTCGAGACTGCGGGGCCTTGGTGTATCGAAGCAAAGCGTTTCGTTAGGGATCTGGGGCGGCGTATGAGGGACAGGGGGGGCGACCCGCGGTCCGGTTCTTATCTGGTGCAGCATATATCTTTAGCAATTCAGCGGGGCAATGCGGCAAGTATTTATGGTACTTTTGGGTCTGGATTGCATCGGTCTGGGGATTGCTTTGGGGTTTAGATTAAGTTAGGTTAGACTAATGACGAAGCATGTTGCGGATTTACAATTTGTTTTGTTGACGAAGCCTGTTGCGGATATACAATTTGTTCTGTTGACGAAGCCTGTTACGGATATTGCGCTGTATAGAGTACATACATTTTATACATTTATACATAGGTATATATCCTACTATTATGATAAAAGCAAAAGTTTAGAGGTTTTTGCGTGCATGTGTGCTCGAGTACGTTTGTCGCTCTTTTGAGCTAAAACGGATTGACGGATTCGGACGAAATGTGGTATGTAGATGGCTGAATCTTTACATCTTAATCGCTACATGAAGGAAACATATAACGCAGGTGACAGACGGGCCAGCAAGTTCGCGTACTTACGGCTCGACGACTACTCGCCTGTGTGACAGTCTAAGAACGCATACTTTCAAATCGCCGATTAAGTTTACCGAATATCCAACACGTTTAAAAATTTTCTCGTAGCCCGCCTGTCTGTCACTGCCGCGAGTCGCGAGCCGCCATTTTGTTCGAGCAATCTATGGCTGAGGATCGCTTATGACATATGCTTCTATCATGCAGGTATCTTGTTGAGCTATAATAGGCGTTAATAAACGCAACAGTTCTTCATAAAATGGCTCAGGCATTCTGATTTTTTTAACAATATGAGTAGGCAAATTGTAGTGTTCAGGAAACACAGTCGCAGGCATGGAATTCCACTCCTTTGCTGTGCGATTGATGAAGGAAGAGCGAAAACGCTTTGTGCGGATTTTGGGAATACTGACAACGTAAGGGAGGAGACCCTGCCTACTTCTGGTCGAGCTGTGGAAGAAAGGAGCAGGTGGAATAAGTTCGTGCAGTTCCGAAGCACATTAACGCTAACTAGCTGATATTCAGCAGAAACGTCCCAAAGGTGGCAGCAATGCTCCATGCAGGATCGAACTTGGGCTCGGTAAAGACCAATGAGCTGGTCCGTAGTAAAGTATCGCCTAACCTTGGATACCAAGCTTTTTCGCAGCGATTTTTGCAAAGGATTCGATGTAACTCCCGAAGTTTAACCAAGGTGCTGAAGGTGGTCAGATATTGGCACAGGCAGACCTCGGAAGGTTGGAGTTAGATTAAATGAACTATGTTTCATTACGGAAGTCTTCCTTCTCTTCACGTAACTAGTCCTAGTAACCAGTCCTTCACCCTCACTCGCCGTTTGATTATCTTTTCATTGGTTTTCAAAACGTGATATAGTGTCAGTCCTAAATAACACAGGGCTTCCTCTGTCGACGACATCGTACTATGTGAACAAGCTTTCGCATGTGTCACCGACACCGAGCCGAGTAATTTCGTGACTTTTAAATTCGCGGTTATATAGCTCGTAAATATGTCTGTCACCTACTTAAGTTTTTCAAGCAATTTGAATGAAGACCACATGCCAAATCCAGGTCTTGTGGAAATTTAATAAAAACCCGTAAGTTATCCAACTACCGAGTCTTACGATTGACACGTGCGAAACTGGTGGTAAAGGCTGGTTAGTAAATATGACGTAAACCAACACTACACAATGCTATTTTTAGTAATTGCCATGGGTAGGTGGTTCACGCGAGCGCAGCAGGTAATGACTGGTACTGTGTGTTCAAGCCCTCTAAAAGTCTTGCCTCAACAAGCCCGTCAGCAGTGACTTCTCCGAGCAGACGCTGGCAGCACTGCAAGGCGGTAAGCGCTCGCCGCAAGTCTCCTTCACAGGTGTCCACTGCTTGGTGCAGTACCTCCCCCTCACCCACTTCCACGCCCTCCGCTTCGCAAATCTCACGTAGCCTGCAACACAAGAGAAATAATAAAGCTTTTAGAAAGGTTGCTGGAAGCTGTATAGTGGATTTGCAAATTTGTGTGTAATAAATAGAATCAATAGTAGAACTTTAAACACACAATCCTTATACAATAGTTTTGTATGTACTTAGTGCTAAAAGTGGCAATAGTATTATTTGTTGGTTTAATTAAATGTTACGCTATTGAACTGAAAATCTTATTTTAATTTTAAAATATAATTTATTCAACACTTGGTGTTACTTTTCAAATTAATAATAAGTTCGTTTATTTTACTGCTTTCTTTTTTACCGATAACCCTCACCTCTATCAATTACAGCCTATATCTATATTGTACAGGCGTTCATTAAAGAAAATAAGTTAATATAACACAGTAACTTAACAATTTGTTAGCGAATTTGAGTTCAAATATTCAAACAATCAGCTGTTTTAATTGATTTAATTTTTTCAGGCATTATATTTCTGTTGGAATAACAAAAAATTTGTTACCACCTCACAAAGTTACATAATCATCAAGTGTCATCTGAATCATGTTAGAAAACAAACAGCATAACAAAATTAATTAGTCATTATTATTACTTCTACTATTGAAAATGACAGCCTATAATATAAGGCGGCAGGAATGTTAAGGCACTGTTACATATGCTTGTTACTAGCATGCTTATGAGCATGCCCTAATAAGCATGCTCATGGATTGAAGCAAATGTGTTCACACTTGCTTATTACATTTCCCCCTTCCAACCCGTCTCGAGCATGCCACTAATAAGCATGGTTGAAAGTAGCATGCCCTGTTCACACATGCTACTAGGTAGCATTTGCTTGATAGTAGCACACTCTCTTACTACTAACGAGCATGTGTAACAGTAGCCTTAGATAATTGATCAAGTTGTTCTTAAGAACATGTACATATGCACATTGATGCATTGAAATGTAACTATTTCTTTCCTGACACATAGTAAAAAATCTTAGTCCATTCATAGACTGCAATACACCTTCAGATTCTGATTGTTACACATCACCTCACGCCTCTAGCTACTTCTACTCTGCTACTAAGCATCTAAAACCTATAAATTACCATAATTTGCTTATTACTTTCTGTTGATTTTACTTGCTTTGTTATCCAAACTACATTTATTGTATACCAAATTTTAAGTTGATACCATCAACCACTGAGGTGTTCCGTCCTGTGGAAGTATCCTGGCCAGGACACTGGAGTTTCACTACCACATTATTGTATTGTTACTAGATTTACATAAGTATATCATATTACAGCTCAATCAATCAGGAAGTGATTAACAAATGATTCACTAATTTTCAAGGTGTACAGTCAAAGAAACTGAATTGCATGCCATGGTGGAGCCTTTTGTGCTACTGATAATTTATTGACATACCGACATCTGCTAAAATCAGTGAAATTGATTATGAAAAGGCTTCACCCTGCTACAGGATTCAGTTGCTGTAAATATGTGCAAAAACCAAGTAAAAGCTAGTAAAATATTAGTTGAGTATACCTACTCTAAACTTCCACTTTTGCTACCAATAAATCAAGTAATCATGATGTAGAAGAATTTTACAAAAATTGTGCTTTTTACCTTTTAATAACGTTTTCCCGTGCAAGTGGCTTAAATCTGAATTTTGAGCAGCGACTGGTAATTGGAGGGATGATCCGAGACACATAATTACAAATGAGGCAAAAGCGTGTTGTGCGCGTCTCCCGCTCCATGGTACGGCGCAGTGCCGCCTGGGCTGCCGTGGTCATGGAGTCAGCTTCATCCAATATTACCAGTTTGTATGGTGGACATGGTTGGCCACTAAAAATAGAAATATAATCATGTAATTCGTAAAACATCATTTGGTGTGAATATTTAACTATCAGTTGATGTGCTTAATTAATTTTTAAATAATATTACTAACTCAGCTTTAGTGCTGCTAACGGTAAGCTGAGCAAAGGATTTGACTTTGTCTCTGACCACTTGAATGCCTCGCTCGTCAGACGCATTCAGCTCCAGCACGCGGTCGCGGGTGATGTCGCCGAACAGCTGCCGGGCAGCGGCCAGGATAGCGCTCGTCTTGCCAGTCCCCGGGGGCCCGTAAAACAATAAATGTGGCAGATCGCCCCCAGACAGACACTGTCGTAAAACTTGAACCACCTCGCCCTGGTCAACGATATCGTCGATAGTTCGTGGACGACTGGAAGAAAATCTCAAATCAATAACTCAAAACCAAAAATTGATAACATATTTAGGACATAATTCAAAACATTACTATTTTTCAACCCATGGTGCCGGCGGCTTTTTCTTTGTTGACTTTGGGCCAGAAACTGTCGGGGCACCCGAAGTTGAGATTTTGCCAGTTTTCAGAAAAGCCTGCATTGTGCTGATTATATTCCTTTTCAAAATCCTTATATATAGTCAAAATAAATGCACAGCACAACAAACAAGCTATTAAAGTTCTTTCTTTCTTGTCTTGACTTAACAAAACGCGGCAAGTCGCTCGACTCGATGAGTCTTACTTGACACTGACAGTTCAATCAAATCTTGTCTATGCTCAGTTTTTTTTAAGCGGTGCTGCTAGTTGAACACGTCAAAGGCATAAAGCCCATACAGGCCCTAACATCTTAAGTAAGCGTGAGATAATTACTAACTTGGTTCTAAACCCCTATAAAAAATCCCCCGGTTCTTGTTGTGTCCGTTTTGTTATGATTTTTTTCTTAATAGTTTTCGTAACAAAACAGACACATCCATACAATATTTTGGGGGACACAACACATCTGGAGACCATGTTTATTTGATACACGGTGATCAGGAGGAATAACAAAAAGCGATAAAGAAGGTCATGCTGAATAACTTTTCCCATGGGGCCAATACGAAAATTGGGATGCCGTAGTGATGTAATCATTCTTGATTACAGTAATTCTAAGCAGTAATCTAACAAAAAAAAATACCATTTGGTTTACTTGCATTTTATATCAGAATAATTATTAATACATAAAAAATATTAATCAACAATAAACATAATTAATTAGTGTCCTTAGTCATTCTATGATTTCTTTGAGAAAAATGATGATATGGTCTTTGTCCCGCTTGCGGCTTTTTGTCTTGCTTTTTCCTTTGCAGACAAAGGTTTCTGCTTGTTGGCAGTATTTGAAGCTTGCATTGTCATACTCTCTGATAAATCACTTTCATTTGCAGTTTGGTCATTTTTTATCCTCTTGTTATTACTTTCACCAATTCCAGATTTCCTTTTTTGCCCTAAAGATTCCATTAAGTCAGGTTTGAAATCAAATTTACTTTCTAATTTTTCCACAATATCTGCTTCAACATATTCAGCTATTATTCCAAGAGCATATTTCAGGTAGAACTCTAAAAGAGAAAATATAACAAGTAAAAAAAAAAATTCTTATCCCTATACTTAGAGGTTAAGATTTTTGGGATTTTACCTGCATAAATTCTGATCCTGCATAAATATCGGGATAAAAAGTAGCTTTTGCGTCAGCCAGTGATTTAGCTATCTGCATACCAAATTTCATCCAAATCCAACCAGTCATTTGTGGGAAAGAGCAATAAACATGCAAACGCGCGTCGCACACGCATTGAGTTTGACAGAATTTACGTGCAACAATACATTATAAATTCACCATGAGCTATGTGGTGAAGGAAAATAATTATCGTGAGGAGACCTGGGCATATGTATCTATGAAGCATTTCTATGGTGTATGTGAAGTTTCCAATCCGCACTGCCCTTTCATTCTGAGAGGAGGCCTGTGCCCCTCAGTAGGATGTAGAGTATTGGTATTGTATCTTAGGCCGAGATGATGATATAGTATTGTATTTTAGCCTGTCAGTTTCTTTTTACAGAATAGGATAGATCTTAGTCGATTTCCATTTCACTAAGCCATTTAGAATCCTTACTGATATTTATAAATGCGAAAGCAAGTATGCTTCTTTGCCTGTTTGTTTCGCTTTGATACCTTAACTACTGAACCAATTGCCAGGAAATTTTGCATCATATAAGAAGACCTGAATAAATAATAGGATACCTTTTATTTTGGAAAAAAAAATGTTCATCGGCAACAGCTAGTATAATAGATATCACTTAATTCATATTAATTACCTTGACAAACAGAATCACTGCTGGCATTACTAGCTACAAAAGTTGCAGAAACGGCTCCGGATGAAACATGAATATTCTTGTCTTTCAATGCCTTTGCAACTTTGTGTACTTTGCTTTCAAGCCATGTCAAAGTTTTTGTTTCATTGTATTTGTAAGCCCTTAAGTCTTCAGGACCCTGCAATAAAACGGTGGACGGTAGAACATCTTGTCGAAGGATAAAACATCATCAATGTAGTAGCATCAGAGCAGTACATTAGTATGTAGGTACTTTAAGAAAATGTGATTTGAAGTACTCAAAGTAAGCTAGTCATCATCACAGTCAATTTACTAATACTGCTGATAAGGATTAGACCATCTACCTGAAGTTTTACAATAGTTAATAGTATAACAATGGTTTTAACGCCAAAAGAAATAAAAAAAATTTAGTGTAACCTACTTTAACTAGTGTGGGGGTGGTGTCTTATGTGACTTCCCTTCTCAAACCAACACTTGACTGATTAAGCAAGAGTTTAGTTTGTGTTTATGGAAATCCTTCTGATATGTATGTAGCACTGGGATGCTATGCCCATTTATAACATAATAGCTTCAAACTTATTTTCATCTTGAAACCTAGATGTCCAGTATCAGTAGAATACAGGGAAATCAAAGTGCTACCTATTAACAATGGCAAGGGATGAAAATATTAAGGTCCAGTTTCATAAGTGTCGTATAAAAGTAATGCTGTCTTTTTTTCTTCTGACAAAACCAACGGAGACAACATTATTGATATCTGACACTTAAAGTTATCCAACAAGTGGTGAAACAGGCCCTAAAGACACATCTACCCCATTTCTATAATCGTTTGAAATAAGTGACAGGGACATGGAGTCAAAAAGTCAACATTTTTGTTAGACAATCTGGAAAGAATTATGTTTGTTGGCTCTGTTCTAATCCTGCTGTGGGCAAGCATTACCTTTAAGTCAGCCACATTGTCCAGGTCAGCAAGAAATTTGAACACTTTGTTAAATTTTTTGTCTAACACCAAGTCTTCTAATGGTACAGCCCTGCTGCTGCATTGTTCTTTTATATGAGGTAAAACTGGAATAACAAATATATTCTGGGTTGATACTAGAATACAGAAATATTTATATACCTGGTGTCCCGGAAGCCAATGATAATCTGAAGCGAGTGACTTTTGACTTGTTTCAGCTAATTAGGATTAAACATGTAAAAAGTAATTACTATTTAAGATCTGGGCACTTTGACCCATTGGAGGGTTACTTTGGCGCATATGAAAATTACAAAAACGTAAAATAAAAACATGATCAATCAATTAACACCATACGTGCCAAAGAGCCAATTCTTAAAGGAATTATAAAACCAGGACCGAGAATCCCAAGGGCAAGAGTTATTCTTCAGGGCCAAAGTACCCTGATCTTACGGTATATTATTTGGTATTAAAGCTTGACTTTTCAGATATGTTGTGCAAAAACTAGATTTTCCAATTCAAATATTTAAGGTTGTGGTATTAAAAAAAACTAATCTGGAGTAGGAAAATTTGTTGTTTTTTTATGTCATCTCAAAAATTAAGCCACCATTAAAGTACAATTCAATAGAATCTAACAATTTTATACACATTTAATACACCCCAACTTGGGCACACTTGATTATATATGTCCCTGTTGTTGCAATTATCATCTATAAGGAATCAAAAAAAAAGAAATCTTTTTTTCTTTTCTTTACAGGATTGTTAGATTCTATTGAATTGGAGTATACAAGACCCCGCTATCAGAGGTGCAATTAGGTAGCTGTTAAGTCTTAGGGATGTGATAGGTAAAAAATATTTTAAAATACTAACTGTTGATAATTTTTCTTTACCATAATCAGATAATGACTGTCTAAGACTTACGTGTTTATTTTGTAAAACAGGACTAATTCATCATCATCAGGACTAATTACAAAATTAATAATTTATTAACAATTTCCATTTTTGTATGTAAAAAAAACTTTAATTAAAGCAAATAGTAATAGTAAAACTTTAATTAAAGCAAATAGTAATATAATATATTTAGAAATAAACAAATATTTTTAGAAAAATTTAGTAATATATTACCAGAAAAAATTCTAAAAATAAATAGAGTTGAGATATATTGGGGTTATTTTTTTCAATTAAAATTTTGTAATTATTCATGTTTCACAAAATAAACACATTTAATTAAAGTCTCAGACTGTCATTATGGTAACGAAAAATTATCGGCATTTAGTTAGTATTTTAAAGTATTTTTTACCCATCCCTAAGACTTGGCAGCTACCAAATTACAACTCTGATAGCGGGGTCTAACTAGATTATCATCAGTTTCTAGGACATCCAAGGGTCTGGCTAAAGCAAAGGGGGCCCCATAATAACTTTAACACTGTAACCTAACCTATGTAGTCGGGACTCCTTTGCTTTAATCCAACCAAACATTGGAAGATTCATCAATAGTATTAATGGAGCTATTACAACAATTTAATTTAATATTATCTTATTATTATAGTTAAAATAGTTACCTACCTAGAAATACTGGGTGGACTGGAGTTAACATTAACATGCTAGCATCTGATTTAACAGTTTCGTCAATAAACCAGCTCCTATGGGGCTCGTTGTACGTGACGATTTCATAGATCTTCTTGTGTGTTTCATCAAAACAAAACTTTGCGGGCTTACAATGCGCCGGGTGTGGAAGTGTCACGATATTAAACACGCTGTTCTGGAGAAGAGAATCTGAAACATTATTTTGTGATATCACAATAACATGCACATAAATTATTATCTCTGAAAAAATGGTTGATGCTCGCTTGCAGTCATCATGTACATAGATGGCAATGCTTGCAGTCTAGTTCTTAACAAATCAGCTTTACCAAAGTACCTTTAGCGAGAAGTATCCAAGTATTTTCGACTCGTTTCATAGCATCCGCATTTTGAGACGTATTAGCCGAGTTATTGGTTATTTTCTGAGATCGTGTCATTTTACTATAAAATATCCCAACATATACTTAATCAAATTGAGTGAAAAAAGAATGCACACACAAAATTGCAGTACGGCGCGGGCGGACTACTGTACAGGGCCTGTATGTACGTTACGTACTGCGACCTGACGCTGACGCTCACTCACAGTATATAAAATGCAAGAGGGACGGTACGATATGAATGAATGAACTTCGAATTTCATAGTAGACTATTAGTAGCCCCCTAATATTGCGCCGCCCGCACCTGTCACAGCTGTCATATCATTGACATTCGGTTTCGCGCCAAAATAATAAAATGAAATTAAGGTGGCTACAAACTTTAATGAAGTGAAGATTAGATTAGCGCCTTATTAGCGCATTCACTGCCACCTGACTTCAACCTGACTTCCAGTGGTGCCACCGACGCACGTGCGCGTTGAAAATGTATGAATAATTATGACAGCGGCACTAGGCGAAGCACGGGGCGAAGTTAGGAAAACGCATATGTGCGTCGGTGGCAGTGAATGCGTTAACCAAATGTGTTAGATTTTAAATAAAAAAACCATCGTCTTCAAAAATAATTTCTTTCATGTGATCATTGCTGATATGTACGCATCTTAAGGTTTAATAAATTTACTTTATTATAATCGTTCTATTTATTGGCCATGGTTTAGTCACCATGGAATTAATCTGACAGGCTGCATCACAGATTTAAAAAGTGTGGGTTAGAGAAGCTATTGATACATGCAAAAGCCTCGTTTCAGATGGTAGAAGTTGGCGAAGTCTTCATAGATGAAATTGAGCTCTGATGCCTTTTATGACTGCAGGAATCAGTGCATTTCGGAGAGAGACTTGCCCAGCAGCAATGACGGCAGAGCAATGTTCACATTCTTCTAGTGAGGTAAGTAATTAATGTACTAGTGCTGGGCTTTGATCGGCACACCTTTGTAAAGTGACCTTTCTTGTTACAAAATTTGCAGACGGTGTCTCTTGCCGGACAGTTCCTCCTAGCTTGCAGTGATCCACCACAGTACCAGCATTTGCGAGCGGAGGAGGAGTTGGTGACATTTGATAGCAACAGTCTGGAGCGATGGCATTCAGACGTTTAATTGTACGGCGTTGATAAAAGGGTTGATAAAGTTTTGCGACTTTGTTTCCACCATTTCCATTGTCAGGGCTGTATTGTAAGTCTGGTCCAGTGTTAATGACAAGCTCTGTAGAAGTCTCGAGCGTATTTTGCCTAACGTCATACCTGCGATAAATGCGCGGCGGATGGTGTCGTGTCGCTTGTCGTTTTTATTAGTTTCAGCATCAACGCCGGTAAAATCGCAGTGTCTGACACAATGATGTTATATGTATGTAGAAGCTCATTGGTCTGACATAGATGATATAATTGGGCTTGACGTATAGTTGCTCAAGTTTAATTTGAGGCCATTTTGCGGCAGCATCTTTGTCCGCAGCAGATGATTTTGACTAAGCCAAGAAGTTGATGAATGTCTTTTTACGATGTAGCCATTCTTTTGCAGTTTTATTGGACGAGTCATCGTCCAACTGTTCTGGCCTTAGGTAAGTACTTATCCATTATGCATATGTTTATTAAATTGAAATAACGAGAAACGTCTAGTATTCAGGCTTTAAGAAACATAAAATTTTACGACATTTAGCATTTATTATTATTATTATTATTCCCCTTGATGCATTTAGCATTTTATAATACGGGGAAATCTTGATTGACAACAAATTGACAATGACATGAAAGCAGGGGTAAAATTAGAGGCTAGCGAAGAAGGCGGTTGCAGCTTTTAGCAAATAGATCATATATCATGTCACTGATTATATACGAGAGTGAGAGGGACGGTACAATACGACCTCCATTTCGAATTTCGGAGTGGGCCCTCTGGTTGTTTATCCCTAACGCTCGCCCGACCCGTACCACGAAACGCTCGTACTAGTTACACGGAAATGATTACTAAACTATATGGAGAGTTACACCTATCGTTTTGTTTCGCCGCTATAATACCTTCGTTCTTTGACCATTTTTTCGCCTACCTGCAGGGCTACTCCGAAAGTCTAAACTCGAAGTTCGTGTCGTGCGGTCCCTCTCACTCTCGTATCAAATAGTTTATATGTCAGAGAGACAGCACGACACGAACTTCGAGTTTCGGAGTAGCGCTGCTGATTTTGTTGTTTGAAGTAGTTTGTGGTCGACCTTAATTTAAGCTAGCTCTCCCGATAACTTTAACTTTTGCACAGTTAAATTTAAAAGGATACTTTTGTATTTTTATTGAAATCAGCTGAATTTGTGCTTATTATTAAAACGGATTACGAGATGGAACTAGATAGAACTAGGGGACAAAGCTGAGGGATAAAGTAAGTAAATTAATCTTGCTTGGCAACACTGACGCGGCAGCCATTACTAATTGCCCACCCGCTGTATGCTTATGCCTGACTCCGCTTTCCGGAATCCGGACCATCGGTAGGATTTTATTTTTACGGACAATAAAAGCACGTTATAGACTCTTGAGCACTTCAGACTTTGTGTAGTGAAACTGATGTGATTTATTTTGATATTGTTGTGAGAAAAGACTACATAAGTGCTCGAAATTAGTAAAATCGTGGCCAATGTCAGCAGGCGTGTCAGATCAGGTATTATATCTTTTTAATTATTTTTCAGTTTAATTGGTCATTATAAACTTTTATTCTTGTATTTAATGGTTCCACATATCTTTTGTTTCATGTAACTCGTGAATAAAGCGGATGAAAGGGCAAGGGAATCAAGGTAAAAAATGGTATCAGTGTGACGTTGCATCTGTTTTCTCCGTAGGAGGAGTCTCGCACCGGTCCGCTTTGTGTCCGGTGTTCGTCATTGCAAGCACGTCATAACGTCGTAATCTCGAGCTTTCACTACATATATTGACTTTCTTTTCTATTCTAAGATTACTAGAACTGCAGTTAAATATAAAATGCTTTAAAAGACCGAAAGATTTAAGTCACGGAAAATAGCAGTAAAATACATAGTTGAACGTTAAGATATCAACACGCATTTTACGTTCACAGCAAATGAATGGCTCTGTAATGACAATTATATAAGTAAATAATAATAACAATTGCATTATAGTCAAGTTTATTGTAGGACAGTTATTTTCTCCCTTGTTGGTACATACTGAGGTACATAAATATTTAAAGCGCCATTTCTGTACTAAGTTACGAACTTGATTTCTGTTTCTGTTCAACAACAATGGCACATAACCACATAAATTTTTGCACAAATTACTTCTACAGGGATTTGTTTTGCTAAATGAGAGTGAGTACTTTTTTTCTACTTTACCTTTAATTTTCTGCATTTAACTTATTATCAAATGATATGTCATTGCATTTTTAGGTATTTGTGTTAGAGTGTAACATGCTTTGCCTTTAATTTTATTTTGTCCTTTGACTGAAATGGGCCTAATTCGGTACATTATAGCAAACCACTCTCTCATACTATAACCTCGCTTTGCTTGCTGCAGTTACGGATATTCTTTACTTTAAAAAGATTCTACTGAAGTTCATTAGTGCATCTTTTTTAATCTTAATGATGTTATAATTAATGAGAGAGTGTTGATGAACATATTCATTTTAGACTTTGCCTTTTAACAAATTAAAGGTAGTTGAGTAATTTTTTCTACAAGCTAAATGCTAGTTATGTTTATGATTTCCTGTTGACCTGAGTATCAAACAGGGTTTGTATTATTAGAAGGCAATGAGACTATGAAGACAGTTAATACATATACTTACCTCTTAAGTCCTGACATTTCGACATACATAGTTTTTCATATCAAGCTGAGAATTCCCAGTGTTGATTTTGGGAATTATTTCCATGTCCCTTCAGTGTTGTTAATTGTGTATAAACTAATTGATTTGTCAAGATTAATGACTTGCGCCATCTTAGGCTGTCCTAACTTAAACAAAGCCATTAGCAGCATTATGAAGCTATTATTGATACACTAATTAACATTCTTTATCAAACAAACTGACTAACCATTTTGATAAATTTCTGATAGGTAGAGCTATGACAAATGTACAATATGTATTAATAATATTGTTTTAATAATAAGACAAATAACAAATAGCTAAGGCCCAATTGGTCACATGTTATTAAGTTCGGATACATTTAATGAGGGCACTAACATGGTAAGTATTGGACTGCTTAGTTGTGGTGTGTTCATTGTGATAGGAAGTAAACTATACATTTGCACATTGTATAGTTTATTTCATACAGTTTAATATACTGACTTTCTATATTTGATTCCAGATGGTGATAAAAATCTGATATGGGCATGCTAGTTTTGTGTAAGATTCAGCATTTTACTCAACTGCCTGAAGAAAGGTTATGTTTCTGAGCAGGGCTGGATTTAAAGCTGTGGAGGCCTTGGGGGAAGAAAGAGTGGACTCTCGTTACTAAACTCAAACTTCAACAGTCAGGGACCCATATTATTGAGAATTTTTGAGCTGGTCACTATTATGAATTGTTCCAAACACCCTTGAATAAAACAAAATGTGACATCATGGCGGTCAAGATTTTAATATTTTGTATATTGGAATATCAGAAAAACAAGAAGCTTATCTGATATTCCAAAAATCCAGCTAACAACATGCCAAATTACATCCAAATCCATCCATCCGTTTTAGTGTGAAGGAGTAACAACTATCCATGCATGCACATATTCTCTAACTTTTACATTTATAATGTAATCAGGATTAATAGGATTTTTTGAGTACAATACTGGTATGCCTATATCAGACTAGCTGTCTTGTGTAGTCTGCAAATTTTATCCACATCACAGAACAAAAAAAAAATACAAACGTTGGAACATAGAACCTCCTCCTTTTTTGAAGTCGGTTAAAAAGGGAGGAAATCCATGTAAATGAGATACACTGTTGTCACTAATTAAGAGTATTTGTACATGCTGAGCGGGCAACATTGCATTTTTGTTAGTTTTTCTGGATTATTCCATAAAAATTTAATGAAAATTAAAAATGTTGTCTGATAGAACACTTCTTAATATATAAGTTAATGTGTCTACTCCAATAATTATTCGTGATAGACTTTTATATTCTTTAAAAACGAATTAATGTTTATTAACGGTTGTTAAAGAAAATAAAAGTCATAATGAATAATTATTGGACTAGACACATTAACTTCAGGTATTAAGAAGTTTTCATCAGACTACATTTTTAATTTTCATTCAATTTTTATGGAATAATCGAGAAAAACTTACAAAATGCGATGTTGCCAGCTCAGCATGAACAAATGCTCTTAATTCCCTTTCCCAGTAATATTATAACTGCGAAAGTATGTAAGTCGGTTTGTTCGTTAGCTAACTTTGGTGGCAGCAGCCGTGAGCTTGCCATCAGAACCCAAAAGCTTAATTTACTTGACTTGAAATGTATATTTAATTTCAGAATATATCTTTTTTTAAATCATGGTGGAAGCGTTCTACACTTCCACTGAATGTAGATATTATAGTCACATGTTTAGTATTGTAACTAAGGGACCCAATAATACATCCCTGTATTATTATTTTTCTTCTCTTGTAATTTTTTCTTTAATTTTATACTGTAGTTCTCAAGTATTTTATTTGTAATTATATTTTTCTATAAAATTACTTTCTGCAAAGTTTCTTGCGGCGCAGTCTTCTTGGCAATGTTGGTCTTTCCGAAATCGCTGGTAGTTTAAAAAAATTACGTGTAAAAGTGCCCATTGCGGCCGGTTTACTGAATAAATGATTTGAGTTTGATTCGAGTTACTTCATCACGTAAACCACTGAACTGATTTAGATGACATTCTGTATACAGATAGTTTGATTCGCGGAGAAGGATATAGGAGTTTTTATTCTGGAAAATTGCAGAGTTCCCGCGGGATAGCGATAAACAAATTCTGGGCGGACACAAAATCACTTTTACAAAATCAGCCCAATTGAGCATAGTTACATCAATTTAGTTTTAAAATTTGAATTTGATAATTCAAGTAGCTTTCGGTTAAGTAAATGCCTTTCTGCCTTTGCATAGAGTTTAATTTACAATGCAATATTTTAGAGCCATATTGGATGATGGCTGGCTATGGCTAGGCTACATTTTGTTTTAACTGATTTCAATTGTCTATTAGCTATCCCATGCCAGGTGGCAGGACATTGTATACAATTTCCTTTAATATACTGAATGGTAAGCAAGAGGTATTATCATTGTTGTAAAATTTTAATTATGCTACCAATTTTGATGTTTAAACTTTTTCGAATATAGGTAAATTACGTACGACCAATAATCGCCAAGATTTCAAGGTGGGTATGAATGAGCATGTGAGCATTTCTGGCGACACTGGCTTCGGTACAAATTTATGAAGTTATGATATTTTCTCTTGTTTTTTCAATTCCATGGTCTGCGTTATGTGGAATTTTTCAGTTCCCTGATATAAAAGGTTTTTAACCACTACCTGATGCTTTGCAATAACAAAGGAACGCCCTACCCCTCCCTAAATACAACGGATTTGGATAAAATTTGCTACAGAGATAGTAGACATAACACTTTTCCCAGAAAAATGCATAGTTCCCGCCACGGAACTGGTTCCCGCGGAATAGCGATAAACGAATTTGCAGACGAATCGCAGGCAACAGGTAGTATTATTATTTATTACAAATTTGTCTATCTTCATCTGGAGTGAAATATAATTATAATTTATTCAGGTTTGATGTATCCATTTGACACATACAACGATTCCATTTGAATCGATTCATTCATGTAAACTAGGTACTTATCCATATTAGTTGTGCATGCAAATGCAGAGTACCGCTCTGCGGACAGGGTCGCGTGACGACCGTTCGCAAGACTCTCAAGCGAACTTAAAGAATAAAACGACGAATACACGTCTATCTATACTATGCCCAAGTCTCATTCAAGCTCTTAGTTCTACTAAGTCCTACTAAAGTCGTAATTAATTACTCTTATTTTTTTGTGGTTGTTACATACTAAAACGCTCTCGGCATATTAATTAACATTAAACTTGTTATTTTTGTTTTCATTGAAATAATGATGATCAACTATTGTATTATTTGTACTCCAACCCATTTCAGTTATAGCACTTATAAGCTTACAAAGAAGTTCTGAATATTATTTAATTTATTTTCTACATTTTATTGCTTTTGCGAATGTTTGTATCTGTATTTATTTATTCTTTTATAACGCTCTTACATTGCAAAGCAGTTTACACTTCAGAAAGATATGTATTATGCATACAAACTGTTGGTGATAAATTAAAAATAAATCAATACATGTTATTATCGTGCATTATATGTATATAACAAAAAGTATAGGTACTTATAAAGTAAATTGTTTCGGCCCACTGTACTTTATAGAAGCAGGCCAAATTGTTAACAAACCACTTTACTTACACCATGAACAGTAATAACGAGCCATTTCTCCTCTTTTTATTTTATAAGATACCTATTACAAAGTTCAATATCACAAAAACGACTAAACCGATTTTGATGAAACATGTTTAAGAGCCATTGCTAGAAAACTTAATTACTGACAAATAAAAAAACCACATTAAAATCGGTCCACCCGTTTAAGAGCTACAGTGCCACAGACAGACGCACATAGCGGTCAAACGTGTAACTCCCCTCTATTTGCGTCGGGGGTTAAAAAATAAGCAATTCGTAAAACCTTTCGGTGGAAAATACCTCATCTGCGTTTTATGTTGTAGTTGTTTACTACGAATTTTATTGGCAACAACCCGCACTGGAAAATTATTATCAGTGAAGGAAAAGAACCGACCAAGTGCTTGTTGAACTTTTGTCTTGACTAACTGATGTTGACATTTCGAATGTGTTTGATGAACGTGATGTTGTTAACACTTAATAAGGTAGAGGCGATTTAACGACCACTACTTGCATTGAGTTGGAAACTGAACCATATTAATTTCAGTATACGTCACAATTTCCATTGTAATTATTGAAAATACGACTAGCTTTAAAAATATTCTTTGTCAGGTATGTATTTGATTCTGTTGTAGTATGCTTCAATAAATGGGACCTTATTTAAGGGTTAGCTAATATATGGGAACATTCAACCGGCCAAATGCAGTTAATTTCTCCAAGATACTCGAGTGTGTGTGGCTTAAGTCTTAATGTTAACATAATTGATTAAGCGTAATTAGATAGGGTAAAACTTAGAACTGTGCCGTCTGTCGACGTTAACGGAAATCAAGATACAATATAAAAAATATAATGGTACCTATGGTGTATAAATATACTTACTTATTTACTCTTGTTTCGTTACTTCTTTAAAAAGTTACCTGGTAGGAATCACTCTGGAGCGATAAGACTGCTAACCTATTGCTAACCTTTTTATTTTCTATCTGTGTAACTGTTTTCTGTATCGCTTACTATTGAGCTGTTCCATCAAGATTCCTTGTATTGTATAAGTACCTGCAATATATTTCGTTCTTAATTCAAATACCACAAACAGGCCCTATCACATTAAACATACAAGTAATATTTACCTCGACGTTTCAACTACATTACTGTGGCCGTTTTCACGAGTCGACGCAGACGGCGCAAAGTAGTCATGACCACGGCCATTGTAATGTATGTGGTCAAAACGTCAAGGTAAATATTACTCGTGTTTTTAGCGTGATAAGTCCCGTTTGTGGTATTTTAATTGTGAGTGAAAATCACAATAGTTTTGAACATTACAGGTATTGTTTTTAGAATATTTTACTTAAATATAACATTAGTCGTATGGTGGTGCTAGTTTCAGATAAACATTGATTCTAGAAATCAACCAAAAATATAGAGGCCCTTTGAAGTGTGAAATGTGAAAAGACCCTGTTTACATTATTCCAAAAAATCGTGCCAACAGGCAGTAGCGATACATTACGGGGCCACAATTCAAACGAGTTACACAAGATCGATCGAGCACCGCAGGATCATGCTACTGGAATGATTTTACTGGATTAATGTGAACAGGGCCTTATATTTAGAATAGTGTCACTATTACATTCAAGGACTCACTGGAATCAGTAAATCTCATCAGACATCAGACGTTCTTTGTTCTTGCAAAGTATTTACTGATTCAAGTGGAGGCCTATATCAATTATCAAGATTATAGTAACCTTAAAACCTTTATAACTTAGTATTTGAACACGAAATTTGTATTTTAGTGACAAATGCACCGAAAGAGCAACAGTTAGAATCTGGCGGCGACGACTTGGCGGAGGTGTCATGGCGTCATCAGCAGCAACAGTCGTATGCGCCACCCATCTCGTCAGCAGCCGACCCCTACGGCGCGGCAGGTTGGTACAATGTACAAAATATGCCTATGTTTGACTCAGGGCAATTTTGTATGCGAAATCTGTCATTTGATTGCTTTTTGATTGTGATCGCGAGCGTCAGAAACGTTAGACGATACAGCCTCCTATAGATACAATCGTATTAATAATCCATCCATACTAATATTATAAATGCGAAAGTGTGTTTGTATGTTTGTCCGTCTTTCACGCCGTAACGGAGCGACGGATCGACGTGATTTTTGGCATAAAGAAGAAGAAGAAGATTGATTTATTTGCCAACATGAACAATACAGGATAGGCACACAGAATACAAATAAACAAACTAATATACTTATGTGTTTGCCGGTCCCTTGCACTGTCTGACAAAAGGTACAGGCTCAGCTTAGCTGCGCTCAGCTGCGCTTGCTTAGAAGCTGCCAAAAATAGTTTATGGGCCCGAGAGTGACATAGGCTACTTTTTAATCTCGCAAAAATGCACAGTTCCCGAGGGAACAGCGCGCGATAACCGAATACCACGCGGGCGGAGCCGCGGGCAAAAGCTAGTATAATTATAAAAATACTTTTGTTTTGGTTGCTCAGTTTACACTTTAGCTAATTTAAGACTTCACACAGAGAATCACTTGATTTTTATTTAGGTAACTGTAATAAGTACAAAAAGAATAAACTTCTTATTGTGTTATATGATTATACAGTCAGAATCAAATATAAGAGCGGCCAAGTTGCTTTAAATACCATTTCGTTATTTTCAGGATATTATGGTACAACAGCTCTTCCTTATCAAGCTTTTGGAGTCGGGGATGGGACATGGTCTACCAATGGAACAGATCCGATGACTTTCCTTGGAGGCTACAATCCTCACGATTCTTATGGAATGGATGGTAGCTAGTACTTATAAGATTTACATTTAAACTCTTTCATTTATCCCAGACCACCTGGGAAATACATTATATTCATGTAGTTGTGTACATATTTTACATAATGTAAAGTGAAATATCAACATTTCTAAGTTGAACTATTTTTCATAGTTGTCGTGTGTCATACTCCCCGATAGTAAACAGGCATAATTCCTTCATGTTTTTACGTTAATTTTACTTCAAATGAAGAACTATAATGTTATTTAAAAAAAAAAGTTTGATACCGCCAGAAAGTATACTCTACTGCATTAACACGCAATTTCTTAAGCACCATAATCATAATTAGACGTTTTTAACTTTTATTGTACATACGTACCTAATCGTAAGTCGAATTAAAAAAACCGTATACGCATGTTTAGGCCGCTTGTAGACGTCATGTTTTCACCGGACAACGGACCGTTTTTTGCGGTGTTGTATTGTATTGGCTTCATCGCCGGAGAATTGTCCGGTGTATTAAAGCCATACAACACCGCAAGTCCGGTAAAAAAACGGTCTGTTGTCCGGTGAAAGAAACTAACGTCTGTCTACAACCGGCCTTAGAATGAAACTGACACCAATTCGAAATATTTTTATTTTAAAACTCAACCAGATTTTGTTAAGGGCCGCTTCATTCGGTATCTCTAACGCAGTAAATCCAGACAAATCTATGGACCTACCACATAACAGACAGTAGTTTTTCGTGGCCTGTTCGTTCAGAATTGAAATGAACGTAATTATGTGTGATGTATGATGTATTCCCGTGTATGTGGTGGCCCTAATACAAAGTTTATTTAGGAAATATGAATATTTATATTGTGACGGTTTCATTCTAAACGTGTTGTACTTTTTCGCTCACGTAATTGTGGTACCGCCAGTGAGTAAATAGTCTGTACCTGTACCAGGCCATTTTATTAAGAACCAATTATAATTTGCTTGTGTCGATTAAATGAAAAAAATTGCTGAGGCTCTTAATTCTTATTATAGTTTATTATTTAATTAATTTCTAGATCTTTGTAAATTACAGAAACGCTTATAGATTCACCATGTCCGTCTGTTTGTCTGTTCACGGCATAGCTCAGAGACTTCCTTCATGGGCACAAGAAAGCTGATAGAATTTTTTTTACATTCAGATGTGCTTGTTATAGCTTAAATTGAATAAATACTTAGACTTTGACTGTAATTTCACATGGGGGAGTACATAATAAACACGCCGACAAATTGGTAGAATAAAGTAAATTACACCAATTGTCATGGGTAGGACCACCTTAAAGCCCGTAAAGAAATAGATTTTCTTTTTTTCTCTTCTCTTTCGTGGTTTATTTAGTATCATTAGATAGGTCTTTTGAAAATATTGCAGCTTTTTGCTTGTGAAATTAATTAGAAAATCATGTTTGATTATTATTAAGCAATTATGTTTTAAAGTTCTCAAATACCTACCCACTTACATATATGTATTGTTTTGTTTTGTCAAGTTTTGAGCTGAATGGTTGTTCTTGGGTACGTGAAAAATTCACCGATTTAGTACATAATATGAATTGAAAATCAAAACAAAACTTGATATTGAATGTATGCCTCATATTTGTACGGAACTTTGCCCCAAAACGCACATGGCTGACTTATTTTTATTAAATCGTGTCTACAAGATGAAAATATTTCTAACGGATTTTACGGATTGTTTTGTACAATTTCAGGTGTATTCGGCCCATCCACGACTCCATTCTCAACGGCAGCGTTCGGGCAGCCCGCTTCTACGCTTAATTACTTCCACGGAAACGGTGATTACTCTACTTGGGGTCAATTAGGTCGTAACAAACAATATGACGATTATTACAGAGCCGATGGTCTGTATGTCCCAGATGGTATTAAGGCTGTTGAGTCGGGCGTTCAGAACCTGTCGCTCGGCGATCACAAGGGTGATAAGGATCGCGGATCCGAACTTAAGGACGCTTCTGGTGGTTCGCAACCCAAAAAGATGACATGGGCTTCAATTGCTAGCCAACCGGCTAAACCTGCTCCGTCTTCCCAAACTACCGGACTCAAGAAGAAGGGACCTGGTATGCCCCCGCCACCTATTGTGCCTGGCAAGCACAACATGGATATCGGAACGTGGGATGCAGGAAAGAGCGCGCCAGTGGTTACGGCACCGCCCCCTCCTCTGCAGCAGGCACCGCCGGTGGCCGGGCAACTCCCGTTGCCCGTGCCCGCTCCGGTGCCTGCGCAGCCGCCAGTACCCGCTCCCGCAGCCGTGCCGGCGCCCGCGCCCGCCGCCGCGCCGCTGCAGCGCGGCCCGCCTCCCACTGCCCCGCCGCCCGCGTGGTCGCAGACGCCGCGTGGCCCGCCTCCACCCACGCACCAACACCAGCCGCGGCCCTCGATGCCCGCGCCATTGCCAGCGGCCGCTCCGCCCGCTGCACCACCGGCCACGGTATTACCGCATCCGGTACTTGACGAGTTGAGAGTCAAAAATGACTATAATCCCAAGGAATTTGATCTAAGTGCACCTAATGCGCGATTCTTCGTAATCAAATCCTATTCGGAAGATGATATTCACCGCAGCATCAAATATGAGATATGGTGCAGTACGGAACATGGTAACAAGCGCCTCGACGCTGCTTACCGCGAGCGTGAGCGAGAAGGAGGTTCAGTGTATTTGTTTTTCTCGGTGAATGGTAGCGGTCACTTTTGCGGAATGGCTCGCATGACAAGTGCAGTTGACTATAATTCCAATTCTAATGTGTGGTCCCAAGATAAGTGGAAGGGACAATTTCGGGTAAGGTGGGTCTATGTTAAAGACGTTCCAAACGTACAACTTCGTTATATCAAGTTAGAGAACAATGAAAATAAGCCGGTAACAAACTCTCGCGATACGCAGGAGGTACCTCACGCTAAAGGGTTGCAAGTTTTGCGAATCATGCACAGCTTTTGCCATTCGACGTCTATCTTTGATGATTTTATTCACTACGAAAGACGACAAGAAGAAGAAGATTCGCGCAAGGTGCCGCATCATAACAACCAAGAAAGTATCCGCGAGGAGCCGGAAGCGCGAGGGGGATATCGCAACTATCGCGATTACGGTAGAGACGCTCGCGATCCCCGGGACTCTCGGGAGGGTCGTGACGGGCGAGAGCCTCGCGACCAGAGGGACATGCGCGATCACCGAGATCACCGCGACCACCGAGACCATCGTGATCACCGCGAACAGCGCGACCCGCGCGACCAACGCGATACACGCGAACAACGCGACCCGCGCGAGCAACGCGACCCGCGCGACCAAAGAGACCCGCGCGAGCAACGCGACCCACGTGACCATCGCGACCACCGTGAGCAGCGCGATCATCGCGATCACCGCGACTCTAGAGACGATCGCGAAGGCCGAGACAATCGCGATCACGGCTTTCGTGACCGCGACTCGAATAATTATAGATCCCATCATAAGGTTTGTTGATAATTTCTCTATTTTTACATTATTAGAGGTCTAAATGTACACTATAAATCACTTAAAATTACAAACTAACTGCTGGTGCTGATTTTTTATAGGTACTCTATTTGTTCTAACATGATGATCATATGGTGAGGTGGTAACTATTTTTTTATTTTTTCTGACAGACATAATGCTTGAAAAAAATGAAATCACATTAAAACTGCTGATTGTTAGAATATTCCAACTCAAATTTGCTAGCAAATTGTTAAGTTACTTCTTAGGCACTGTGTTATGTTACTTACGCCATTACAATGTTGTTTCAATAGGCCGCAATTGCTAGAGGTGAGGGTTATCGGTAAAATTAACGAACTTATTATTATTTTGCAAGAAAGTGACACTCCGAGTGTTGAATAAATTAAATTTTAAAATTCAAATAACACTTTTAGTTCGATAGCGTAACGTTTAAACCAACAAATATGCTATTGCCACTTTTAACACTAGGTCCATACAAAAGTATCGATAGTTTGCGTAACAGTAAGAGGGACAATACTTACGTCAGTTTAACATCTGACATTTGAATCATGTTAGAAAAAATAGAATATAATGTTAGAACCACTAAGGCAGAAGTACCGGTTTTGGCCACCTTAAGACCGTTTTTGGCCAGTTGACATTTTTTGCAGTCATACAGGGTGGAAAGTTGAGATGGGGCAGCAAGGGCAGATACTAGATCCCTTGCTGCTACGCGAAAATGCTCTTAGGAGACCTTTACTAACTTTTTGAGTGATGACAATCGACATTTACAAATTTTTGATAAAATGTACAGTCAGGGAGAAAATCGACAGATTTGACTTTTTTTTTTAATGCCAATCGCTCCCATTTCTATCATGGATTAAAACACTCTTTGAGACCAACTAAGGTAGAAACCCACAAATCAAAGAAAACTTTTTCCATACAGTTCGTAGTGAAACTTTCGTATTTTTTTTTTTTTTACCAATATGAATCCTTTATGCTTAAAGAAAATTAAACTGTACGTAGACAACTAAAAACTGATTTTTTTTTACATAAAGTTAGTGTCTTAATCCAGTATTGCTTTCAACTTTCCAGTGTATAAGTATATAAGTTAACACAGCTTCGAAAGATATGTGCCATCCTCGTAGCAGGAGACATTTATTTTTTGTATTCGGTGTTTTCATTTTGTCCCTTAACTTAAACTAAGCGTTTTTTAAACATGTTATTTTTATGTGTTCTTTGCAGCTCTAGGACAATAGTTATCAAAATACAGCCTTATAGTTACGGAGCTTGAGTTACTTTAAAATGAAAATATAAATCCCTTCTACCTACGTATAAACCCTTCGGATGCCAACGCTACTTCCAATTTTTCACATTTTTTCACTTTTTGTACATTCCCAGTAGTGGCGTGCGTACACGACCAAAAAATGACGAATATGGCTATTGATGAACCAAAGGTTTCCTTCGGCAGGATTGTTCTTTGTTAAGATGGATTATTTTCAAAATTGCTTTTTTGGGGTTGGATATGAGGCTGTTACATATCATTTTAGGTACTTTTTACAAAATTAAATAATGATTCAACCGTATCATAATAATATCTGGAGGAGCCCAAACTTGGTATGTTTCGAAAATGATTTTTATTGTAATTTAAAACTTAAGTGACTGAAATATAATGATATGATATATATTTAGAAACGGCTTTTGCAGGTGGTAGTACCATGTGCAAGGTCCGCCCGGATTGCTACCACCATCTTGCTCGCTAATCCTGCCGTGAAGCAGCAGTGCTTGCACTGTTTGTGTTCCGGCGTGGAGAGTAAGACTGCCGGTGAAATTACTAGCACTTGAGGTATTCCATCTTAGACCTCTAGGTTGGCAACGCAACTGCAGTACCCCTGGTGTTGCAGATGTTTATGGGCAGTGGTGATCTCTTACTATCAGGAGACTCACTTACTCGTTTGCCATCCAGTCGAATAAAAAAGCAAAATAGTAAGCCCTTTCATTAGATGCCACACATGATAGACATAGGTTTCAGAAATTAAAATTACCATACGAAAAAAAGACTGCAGCTTTTTTTGGCGTACCGCTAGTACCATATTCATTTTACTTCATAATAAAGAAAGTGGATTAGAAGGCAACTTCACACAGACCATTTCAATTTTTTCACACGTTCCTTTATAATGTTTTTCTTCACCGTTAAGCAATTAAAAAAAAATAGAATTGCCAGCCTAGAATAGAACCCACGACATTGCTTAAAAGGCCATACCTAGTTCATCAAACAGGCGGCCCACCACAGAGCTTACACAACATAATACAACTATTTTTATCAAAGCCAGGTACAGCCGTAGGTTCCATTCCCAGATTGAGTAATAGTTTTTTTTAACTACAAAAAAGTTTATCTATTGACTAAGTAAAATCGATGTCATCGTTCCTTAAAACAGATTAGATGTATAGATTCATGATGAACTTATTAGTTGGTCAGTGGCCGGAGAGAGGGAGACGTATGAGTAAATATAAATGTGTAGCTGTCATATTTGAGTGCTGTTTGTTGTGTTGCAGGAGCGTGACGGGTCCCGCGGCCGCGGGCGCCCCCGCAACTGATAGTATGTGGTGTGCAAGAACATTTTGAGGACTGGCTTCTCCCCATAGACAAGTAGTACTCGAGTTAATAATTGGTACCGCATTACACACCAGGTTTATGTATCGCGACTTACGTAAACAGGTATCAGAAATTAGCCCTTCGAAGACGTGACCGACTGTTGCATTGCAACCGGAACAATTATATGTAATATATTGTATCAATTGTTTTAATATTTTAAACAGTGCTTCACTATGAAAAAAACTTTCAACAAATTTAAATGTGCTAAATAATATTTAGAACTGGAAGAACGTTTGATTATGATGTAACGCCTAGTGAACAGAACATTAACAAAAACCAACACTCGTCATGATGCGGTCTCGTATGACGTGGCGTTAAGTGGAATTGTGGACCTTATTTCAAATTTGTGGACTTAATCAATGAGTAATAATTATATAAAATAAAGAATTCTGTGGTGTGAGGAGTTGATCCTTTGAATAAGGGACTGGTGGAGTTAGAAACGAGTTGAAGATTCATGTGATGTGGACGATAGGCGCAGTAACCAGCGGCGAACACTGCAGAGACGTAGGCGCGTCTCGATTGTGATATACCTATTACGTCTTTTTTTATCATTCAAGAAAATGTAATCGTGAAGGTGTGGACGTTTTTGTATACGTTTTTTTAGATATCGATATCAAGGGCAGTTTTTTAAGAGTTCTCTCGTGGCATTGAGTTCATATAATTCATTTACTTTATATTTTGTATTTATTTAACGATATGTCCTAGTGGATGCATTTACGATTCAGGTGTGAAATGTACTATGACTTATTTGTTGTTTAGTGATTGATGATTGGGCATTGGATTCTTATGTAAGAAAACCTATTGACGCATTACATTAGCTGGTTTCCCGGATCGTGGATCGAGCGGACGGCCTTCAATTACACAACGGGCACACCGTGCCCGCATGCATCATACAAAACACTTTCTTTATTATAGGTATGACTTAATGACAAGCAGAATCTAAATGTCTTATTACTCTGCAAAAAATATAATATGATAGATCCCAATAGATTTTTCTATAGTTGTAGGTAGATATGGACTGTTCCTTGTTGAATTTTTAACATGTGTACATATGTATTTAAACAAAATGAATTTAAAAAATATTTTCTATTTTTAAGTGCAACTACAGTGTGACGAGAGAAATTTGACAACGGACCGAAGGAAATATTAATTTTACCATTCATCTAATCATTGTATATCACCCCACCTTAATTTTAAAGTGCCTTTTTTAATTAACAAAATTATTTTTTTATGTTGATTTCCAATTTAGTTCGAGTAGGTATTTACATGCTGACAGCGTCCTATTATAATTATATTTTAACAAGCATAAATATGTTTATAGTTAATAATTTGCTGATGCATACTATTTTTTGTTTTGATATTTTTAGTTTAGATCCTGTCTTGAGGTAATTTATTTATCTTGAAGACTAATGTAGATTCGGGTTATGATTTATAATCGATTATGTTTACCTATATAAAGTTGTCTTGAAAATTTATACTGAAATAAAAGCCTGTCATAGAAAGTTTGTATTATTCAAGCAAAACACCAGTTTAGTGCAAACTGAACTTCTTCAAGGAATCCAGGGGCTGGTTTTTTTAATCACATCTGTGAAAATAACATCTAGGAATGTTAAAGAATTCCAAATTCGAGCAAGCCATAGGTATATGAGCAAAGAAGTAGGAAATTTCATTTCTGAAAATTTGTTAGTTAATACAATTGTATTTATGAAAATGAAGTTTGATGTGAGCTGTAGTAAGAGGTTTGGAACACCTTTGAACTATTGTCGTGTGAAGAAAATTAAAAAAATCGATGTTGTTTACTCATAATACGCCCACTTTTTGTTTTGGCAGGTTTTAGTTTATTGTACTCGCTAGTGAAAAGTGACCTTCTTTGAATCCTATATTTGTACAATACCTACCTACTTTTTGACCAATTTACTTAGTTACATTCAATCTGTCAATGAGCTTCAAAAATAAGTAAAATGCATTTTAGCTATATAGCTGCCTCGCACTTTTATTTAACTCGCGTGAAACTTATTTCAATTCCTCTTATTGTTTATTATTTCTTTGCCGGTACCTTATCTCCATGTTGTTTTTTATTGGAAACCCGCAGTCTGTTTTGTTATTCAGTACGACATAAATATAACGCTGATATAGATAGGTACAGTCAAGTGCAAAGATATCGACACGGCTAAAGTTACAAAAATATGTATACACGACTTTATGCGCTTAATAGGTATTAACCCTTAATAAGGCCCCATTTATTGGAGCATACTACCACATAATCAAAAGCAGCTATCGAATATATACCTGACTAAAGAATATTTTTAAAGCTAGTCGTATTCTCGGGTTAGTCGCCTCTACCTTACTTTAGGGTTAAGTCGTGTGTACGGTTGTCTAATGTTTGCCCGAATTTCATATGCCCGAATGTATCGTTTTCTAGAATTTTCATTTGCCAAAGTAATTTATTTCAAAAATGGTATTTTCTTCAGAGTTGATATTAAACTAACCTAACCTAACCTACGCATTCTATAAGATGACATTATAAAAAAATCTTGAAAACAGTACGGTTCTATATATTTTATGGCAAACGTTGGTATCGAAAGTGAAATTCGAGCAAGTAAAGGTATTCGCGTGTGTACATATTTTTGCAACTTTGGCCGTGCAAGTACATACAAAACAGTTTTTTCACTTGCCATGCTCGAAAAGTTGGTATTTATGCTGGATCTAGGCGACATAGAATTACTTTTTATGTTCTAGTCTCGTGCATAAAGTAGTATCTTCGTCTAAATCCAAGGTAAGGTCAACAGCCATAAACAAAAAAGATTCTGAACTAAAATAATTTCTTTGCTCACCCGCGACCTTATGATAGCTAAGTTTATTCAAAATATGCGTGTTCATGCAGCCTCCAGCTCCACACAGTAATAACACGCACAAATCACACAAACCCATCTATAACCACCCCTACAACACACTGACGCGTTTCGAACTCAACCAGAGCTCATCTTCAGAGTGACACAACCGTACACGGGCAAATCTCCGGACCGCCCAGTTTTTAGGTTCCCGTAGATAACATTTACCAGGTAAGTTATTCTGCCACCTAACACCACTTTTTAGGTGCCCAATTAAACGATAAAAAAGCTACCTTAACCATCATCGGCTAAACACACTACAAAAAAAGTTATTCTGGAAAAATGAGTAAAATTTGCCGTTTTTCACTAGGCGCCAAACTAGTTAATCGTCTTACTATTTGAATAAAACTTAAACTGAAAATAAATATGAATTAAAACCTACACAATCTTATTAAGGACGAAATAATCTTTACTTTTGTATAAAAAAATTGTCAAGAAAATTAGTGCTAATTATGGTCTGTCCCATAATTCGAGATAATAAAATGACAGTCTGAAATGTCAAACGTAAAAATAATGTGGCCAGCATAAAACGAACAGTGCGGCTCCATGATTCCGGTTTCGTAAATAACCGATAGGCCCATCGTTAGCGCCCACGTCTCAGATCCGTATGTCATCACTGGCAAAACACACTGGTCAAAGACTTTTGACTTCAAACACTGCGGTAATTTGGATGAAAAGACACTGCGAAGCTTTCCGAACGCTGCCCAGCCGAGTCGGATTCGACGAGTGATCTCTTTCTCGAAGTTGGACCTACCTAACTGGACCGTCTGTCCTAGGTATACATAGTCGTCAACAACTTCTACATTTCTAGTACCTAACGAGTCGTTTCGGAGGGGGTCGCTGCAGGTCTACTACGGAACTCAAAGTTAGCGTCGTGCGGTCTCTCACACTTATACTATTTCATACGAGAGCGAGAGGGACCGCATGACACGAATAAATGGATATGATTGAATGAAATGGAAATAATTCTACAATTTGATAAGTTTGATAAAAAATTAAATGAGATTATAAAATTCATTGAATAGTTTTTCTATTAAATATGTTCCATTCAAGTTAATAGTCGTTAAAACGATAATATTCCAAGTAAACATACGAAGAGCAAATATTATATGAAATATTTTCTGCGAAACGAAATTCTACGAAAATTCGGTCTGTGAAAGAAGGGAACACCTATTAAGTGTATTTTCAGCTTCTTATGGCAATGATCTTACTTAGAATTTAATTGAAACTTAAACATCAACATCTATAAAAAGTCGAAATATCTCCAAAATTGTCCCATTTTTATTAGACCTTTTTTGCCTTTTCTAGAATGTCCTAAGTGTCCTACACGTTAGTACATCACGGATCCGTTCATATCTTAATATTTTATGACATACATATATTGGTACACAGGTACCTACAAAATCTTTCGGTGATTACCGGTTGCGGCACATCACTATTTATGAGACGCAAAAAACAGGTAACACATGAAACGTCATTTTATTATCTCGAATTATGGGACAGACCATAGTTAAAACTTAAATCGAAAACCGTGTCAAAAAATATCGTCATTAGTGGCCACGGCCATTGTTTGTCGAATTTCGGAAAAACGGAATGCATGAACAATACGAAACATAGCCTCCTGCAACCGTCCCCCACCCCTCGGTTCCCCGCCCGCAATCGTCTAGGCAACACTTGCTGCGTTACGGCTATATAGGTAAGTGGTCAAAAAACTTCTTCCAATTTTATCACTTTTGTCGTCATTGTCATTTGTAGCTATTTCTCGATAGTGATGTGTTACATATTATTAAATATGTATTTGCATTCTCGTTCTCGCTCGAAATAATCCCTCAAACGAATTACAAACTCCCCACTCTGGGATTTCAAAACAGTTTTTTTAGTCTGTTTCGGCATTTTGCCAAAAGATAATAACAAACTTAACGAGAAACAGTAACATAAGTCAACAACAATAATAACAGAAATGAACAATAACAAAATACAATGCAAAGAAAATGCAACGGAAATGGCTGCGGCCGCGCCAAGTTTTGTTCAAAATTTTAAAATATCTAATTACTGTTATCGATTAATGAACCGTGTGTCACGTCACTACTCTGTTCCGTTTCACACATTGCGTCACTTAAAAAAAATGTATTTTTCTAACGCATTCGATGGAGTCTATTTACTGGATGGACACTGATATTGCTATGTATTCTTAAAAAGTGCAGTTTTACATTTATTTTATTATTTTGCTTCAAAATAGAAATTATTTAAAAAAAATATTTTGGGAACATAGTATGCGTAGTTCGGAATATTTCAAGTGCCACAAGAACTTCATATGTGAAAAGTACATTAATACATAATGGTATTTTTTTGGCTGGCAAGATGAAAGAACGAGACAAACATTTTCAAACAATTCATTTAGAAACATTTTTGTCTTTGACTTTAAGACTACTTTTGATATTTTTGGCAGCCTTTGACAGTTTATATAAACTACCAATTTCTACCGTTTTTTTTGTAATCGATATTTTTAAATTATGGTTGACAACACTGCCAGGCTGGGCTGCCATGGTGCTGCCATAAATACAACCACAGAATAGAAAAAGTAGTGAACATAGAGCAATTAGGCGAGACAGGCAGAGAGTAGAGTAGAGGCGAGGCGAGGTAGTCATATCGGGCAGTTCGCGTTTGTTCGACGGTTGATCGTGGACATAGAAAATAGTAGTCTTATTGGTGTTACGCTTTATTTACGAACACCCATTCATATTAAATAAAATGCGTATATCAAGAGAAGAATTATTTTTTGAACTTATAAGATGTAATTTATCGAGAATCTAACAATGCGAAATTAATGTTACATTTTGTTATGATGTGATGGAGAAGGAAGTATAACACGAAACTCTTCAGTGCTCCTATATCTTTATAAAAATGAGACATGCATCCTACCGAAATGCAAAAAAGTGTATCAGTGCAAGTAGATAGTGATTTCGCTTTGCTACTACCGAGTGGTGTCTACGAAATAAAAAAAATGGAGCCAAGATCAAAATTACGAAAAGTAATTCTGTTCTGTTTACTACTCTCTCTGTTCGGAATGGTTGCTTTCGGATACTTCTGTCCCGATCAGGTGAGTCGTACTTAAGTTTGATTATCAAAAACACACTGTGACAAACTTCTGGGAGACTACAATTTAATTTTAATGAACCATGTCAATTTGGAAAGTGGACCTTTAAAATAAAAAATAGTAATCAAAATAACCTGTGAGTACTATTTATTTATTAAGCATCAAGGGAATTTATAAGTTCTAATTCTAATAAAACATTAATCTTTAAACATTCTTTGGGTAAATTATACTTATTATGCACATTATGTGTTAAAATAAGTACTATCGAGTGCACTTTAGAAATGAACATAATGTTGGTTAAAGTAGGATAAACAAACCTATTTTATAGTTGTGAAACAAAAGGAAGATCTCTGCATAAGCCCATGTTGCCTGCACTTATACATATTATTTTGTTTTGGCACATGCCACCAGGGATCTTTGTTTTATTCAACAACAACTAGAACTATCAAGTGACGGTGTTTGGTGTATGGTTTGTCTAGATCAGTGTTTTTCAAATTAGATGTGGGTCCCCTTGGTTGGAAAAATAATTGGCGACCCCCTGCTTACCTCCACTTACAGTTATTTGTATCTTACGTTGATTATACAAACATTGAATATCATACAAAATAATGGTGAGAGTATTTCAAAGATACTGTGACCCCCTTAAGAAGCATTGGTGAGCCCCTGGGGGTTGTGACCCACAGATTGAAAAACACTGTTCTAGATTGTTAATTCAAATGATTTTTATCAAGCAAAAAGATTTGTTACTATGCCTAAGTCACCATACTATATATTTGTTTATTTATCCCTCCCTTATTGGAAAATAATTATTGCTTTCTCTTTATGACTGCCTGCTAACCCATTGAGCGAAATCAATACTGCTGTGCTATTTTTATATACCCTGCTTATATTTTTTATTGTGTATAAGTTTGTCTGCTCAAGATCTTATTTTAAGCATAATGGTAGGTTTATTTCTCAACTCACACCTATTTGACCATACAAGACTTGTGAAAGGTTCTGCCGGGTTTGTGTTCTATGCAATAACTATTTACTCCGTGCCATATGTGATACTGTGTATGATGATCTTTATAAGATTTTAAAAATAAAACATGCCAAGCTCTTTGCAGAACATTTTTTTATGCTTTCATAAACTACAAATTAAGCAATGATAGTCTGAAAAAAAAAACCTTAAGTAACTACTATGTAATAATGTTTGGACTTTTGCAATTTTCACTTTGCAAATATTAGTAGTAGAAAATGGGGTTATGATAAAGTATTGTTTATTTTTTCTTGATTTGCCTACTATCCACACTAAAGCGAAAGTAAATACATGTATGAAGAACTGGTTCAAGACGATACTGAGGGGAACTGGCAAAAAAAATGTCTTAAACAGGAAGGGGAAATTTAATTTAACAGAAAGTTAAATTAAAATGTGAAAAAAATATATAGTGTTATTTCATGTATTTGTTTATTTAGAATGGAAGACAATAAAGATTATAATTGTAAACTCTTACCATCAGGAGAGCCACCTGCTCGTTTGCCATCCAGTCGAATAAAAGAAAAATCAACATTAGGGTTCTTAACGTAATTTTACCTACATAATGAGCTAATGAAATCTAGGTAGGTACAAAACAATTATTAGTCAATCGCTTAGTCAGGGCTACAAACTTATCTGGACAGGCGGAGGTGTCGCCAGGATCGCGTCCCCTTGCTTAACATTATTTAGTACAACATTTTTTTCACCCGTATTACATACGTAAGTTGGTTACAACAAAACATTGTATGACGATGCAAGGTGGGTAATATATAATAGGTAATAATATAATTTTAGATGGCGTATAAGCGGGACGCGAGGCTCATTAACCATGAAAAAATGTATGATAACAGGACTAAAGTTGCAGGGACCGGCGTAAAATGGCGTATTACACGGGAAATCGTATAAAACGTGATCGTATTAAGCGGTTTGTACTGTATCTGTTTCAATCTTTAACTGCTGAACCAATTCAGATGAAATTTGGTATGTAGATCGTTTGAAAACCTTGGAAGATAGTTTATATCATGGAAAATTGTTCAAGTCCCGTAGCGAATTTACAATAAACTAGCGCTTGGCTTCGCATGGGTGCAAATTTGAAAAAGAGGCGAAACAATAAGGAATTTAGGGCCGTAACTTCACAATTTTCATCTCTTTTTCCACAAAACTACACCCACGGGATGCTGGGTAGGGAAGGGAGTGCAATACCTTTTCGGTGAAAACAACTGACGTCTACGAGCGGTGGACCGGTGTCCGTCGCGCCGAGGAGAGGTGGCGATGCATCCGGCGAAATTAAGTCGCTGGACAAGTGTCTGGTGCATGTACACACATTCATTGTAAGCCATACAACACCGCAAGCCCGGCAAAAAACGGTCCGTTGTGCAGTGAAAACAACGGACCTCTACAAGCAGCTCAAGAAAGGCGGTCATCCATTGCCAGTGTATATCGCCCGTTTTCTGTTAATAAGCCGCCGTGTACTTGCTGACCTCCATCCGGTATAGTAGATTGATAACCAAGGGTGGAAAGTGACCCATTTCACCCGAGATATTTCTGGCGCTCGAACGAAGTGAGAGCGCCAATAGTTCGAGGGGAAATGGGTTATTTCACCCGAGTTAGACACTCTACTTTTCATTTCGACTGTGAGGAAACTAAAATACTACAAAAAAACGAGAATAATAATAAATTGAATTTACTTATACCTATCCAACCTCCAACGGTACCTTTTCGACTGGCCACTTGCCATTGCCGACTATAAAAAAAAATCGAGTTGGTCATGACGTGCATCTAGATGGCCATGCCAAAACGTGATAAAAAAATGTCATTGACGTAACTCAAGTACTTATCTTCGATGTCGTTGGCTAGCCCAAAAATTAAAAAAAAAATACTTTCCACCCTAGAGGAGAAAACGCAATTTTCCACCCGGCTATCTACCCATGAAAATTAAACTTTCCGAACAGGAGAGATGAAAAAAATATTACATGTACCTATACTGGGATATCCGCTTATAGATGGTCTGTTGTCCGGTGAAAACAACGGGTCTACACAAGCGACCTAAAAAACTTGCATTCTATTTAGTCAGTTAGATTACCAGAAAATATTGGACACGAAGTGGACACGTATTTTTATTTTGTCAGTCGTACAAAAAATTACAAAGATGAAGCACGTCAAAGTTAAGAAGTTACTCGCACCTTATTCTTCCGGTCTTTTAAACGGCCCGCATTAATTCTTTTTCTTTTTGGTGCCAAAATGTTATTGTATTGTAAAACTGTTTATTCTACTTAGGTAAAAAAATACGTGAAATCATACTACGAGTACAGTCGAGTTCATAAACTTGCGAGCAAATATTTGGACAAAAATATCTGAACACGACTTTATTGTCAACGGCGTAGAAGCGTGTTCAGATATTTTTATGAAATTTTTATTTTTATGAACTCAACTGTACAATTATAATTAATGCTGTAATCATTATTTTTCGGGCTTAAGTATATCTACTTATTCCATCAGAAGTAGTATTAAGAAGTGGTGCATTCGGCAACAATCGTCCGAGTTGCTTAAAAATATCTGAACATCTGTTGTAGATACTCGTTTATGTATGCCTGCCTCTCGAAATCCAAGATGGTATAACTCGAAATTCCACTTCCGAGCCCGATTTGGACACACTTCGTACTTTCGCAGCACGGTTTTGCCCGAGACAAAGAATAAAATTGCAGCTTTACTTACACTTAGCGGCGGTTTGTGCAACTCTGCCACATATGGCGAAGGCAAGTCGCCCTGGTCAGTCTGCGGCCGGGTTGCGACTTGAATTGATAATTTAAGGGATAACACCTGGCTGGGACCAGCACCGCCTACAGAACTCTGAATAATTGCTTCGCAAGACCACGCCCCTACAGAAGATAGTAACGAAAATCGCATAAGAATAAACCCAACTTGAGTATTTCGGAAACGCGTATTGCTAAAGTTTTAGTTAAATTGTTACTATAAAAAAACCCGTGATTGGGTTAGCTGGGTTACGACACAGTACAGAAAAAAGAACACTTTCTGCATTGTGGTTACGATATGGATGGCGGGTAACATTTGTAAGGAACATAGACTACAAACATCGCGCTTGGCTTCGTAAGCATTAGTCAACGTGCTTGTTTGCAGGTTTGTGTTCCTTTTTGGACCTTGTCTGCGAGCGAAAGGCCGAAATAAATCAAAGCCAAACTGTAGAGCTTTGTTATCCGCGTTAGCGATGTGATTTACATAACATAACATGCATTCTGCTAAAATAATGAGATTGATATTCAAAAACTGTATTGCCTTCCACACTATTGTATGTCCCTTCCGGTGCATTAGAACCTAAACTCAAATTACCCTATTGCACAGTACAACCTAATGTCAAAAACACATATTGCCATATAAATATAAATTCAAAAGAGCCTAACGTCTAAATACCTGAGTCCCTTAAAACCTTAAAACCAAAATGACCTAATCTTGAATATATACTACTCTCGTGATCGCCTAATGTCATAAAGGTTGAAGCTCAAAAGGAATTAAGCCCATAATACACTAGTCATAAAACACACCGTTCTCCAAATAAACTAGTTTCAAAACACACTAATCTCAAAACACCCTAAATTCAAATTCAAAGAACTTCACAGTGGCCTAACAGTTAAAATCCGTGACTGTACCAAAAAACTTACTACAAATGGGTTGTGTGACGTTTTCTGTTTCGTATATCGTCATGTTTGATCAAAATGTACTACTCCTGTCCTAATAAAGTCCTGGCTCCATACTAATTTTGCTTGAAATTTTCTAAGTTCAAAATCCGATGTTTCGTGATATGCCCAGGAATTTTATGATCTGCCTAAACTGGCCAAATTATGAAGTGGCGCCGTTTCGTGATATGCCCAGGAATTTCGTGATCTAGCGGATTTTACGATCGGCCGTCGACATTATATTCTCACTCAAGTCTACAATCTCTTGGAGTGGTTTCCAAATCCATTGGATCGTATCTTTTGAATGGGTATTTCTACAAAACCTCTGTTAATCGAAACCTACAGCGAACTCGATCAATTGCGAATCCGAGAAAACGCGAACATGATGAAATTCAAAATTGATGCAACTCGCACATGATGAATGGCGAATCTGAAGAAATGAGAAAACGATGAAATGCGATTCTGAAGAACTGCGAACACGATGAAATGCGAAACAGATGAATTGCGAACAAGATGAATAGCGAATCTGAAGTACCGCACACATGATGAAATGCGAAACAAGATGAATGTCGCACAACGCAGAATAACTACTACTACACAGACAAATTTAGGATATTTTGGGACTAGTGAGTTTTGAGACTATTGCATTTTGAGAATGGTGTATTTCAAGACTAGTACATTATGGAAATAGTTCGTTTTGAGCTTCAGCTTTTATGACAGTAGGTGATCTCAGTATTAGTACATAATCAAGATAAGTTCGTTTTGGTTTTAACGTTTTAGTGTTTTTTGGGACTGTGGTATTTAGACATTAGGTTATTCTGAATTTATATTTATATGGCAATATGTGTTTTTGACATTAGGTTGTACTGTGCAAAAGGGTAATTTGAGTTTAGGTTCTAATGCACCGGAAGGTGTATGTCTACTAGGCACGAGTAGATAAGAGTACAAGTGGTAATATTTTTAGGGTTCCGTACCCAGAGTGAAATCGGGACCCTATTACTATGACTTCGCTGTCCGTCCGTCCGTAGTCCGTCCGTCTGTCACCAAGCTGTATCTCATGAACCATGATAGTTTACATTTGAAATTTTCACAGATTATGTATACTGTAGCCGCTATAACAACAAATACTAAAAACAGAATATGTAAAATAAATATTTAGGGGGCTCCCATACTGCTGTCATAACGAAAGTGCCACAGAATATAAATACAAGCAGTAGGGAACCTTCGAACAAATCCATCGAAACGAACGCACTCACACAGACGCGCGCCCGACAGGGCCCCGGAGGGGTCCGCACGGTACTGCAGTCGCGAGTGACGCGTCGAGACGAGCAGTGCCCGCGTTGCGTTGTTAAATTGCGTGCGCTCGAGCGCGACTATCCGCGAATCCGCGATACAGAAAAATAAATAACTAAGTATGCCTGGAAAATATTGTGCAGTGTATAGCTGCTTAAACACCAGCTATACTAAACCAGGAAATTCATTTTTTAGACTCCCCGCTGATGTTGAAAGGTAAGAATGATTTATTTTACGAATGTTTTATTTTATGATTTGATTTAAGTACCTACTAAACAAAATGATTTTTCTTTTAAATAAAACGTTTGGTAATTTTGGTGATAGGTAGGTATTGTCCGTGATTTAAAGTATATAAACTGTGTTAATTGTTTAAAAGACGACTCAGGGTTTATTCGTTAAGTACCTAAGTGTTTTTATGATGTAAGTGATTTTTAACCCCCGACGCAAAAAGAGGGGTGTTATAAGTTTGACCGCTATGTGTGTCTGTGTGTCTGTCTGCGGCACCGTAGCTCTTAAACGGGTAGACCGATTTTAATGCGGTTTTTTTTATTTGATAGCAGGTTTTTTAGCGATGGTTTTTAGACATGTTTTATCAAAATCGGATTAGCCGTTTTTTAGATATGAACTTAAAAGTGACAAAGTCGGGGGTTTTCCAACTTTTTGTTGGTTAGGTTATATTAATGATAGTTTAAATTATTAACCCCCGACGCAAAAAGAGGGGTATTATAAGTTTGACCGCTATGTGTGTCTGTGTGTCTGTCTGTGGCACCGTAGCTCTTAAACGGGTGGACCGATTTGAATGTGGTTTTTTTATTTGATAGCAGGTTTTCTACCGATGGTTCTTAGACATGTTTTATCAAAATCGGATTAGCCGTTTTTGAGATATTGACCTTTAAAGTGACAAAGTCGGGGGTTTTCCAACTTTTTTTTGGTTACGTTATATTAATGATAGTTTAAATTAGTTGTAAGGAATATGTACCTACCTATCGTTCTACCAGGTTCTCAGTTGTTGTTTTTTGTTTATATAAAGTTGTGTAGAGAACGGGATCGGATCGTGTTCGGGCCCGCACTCGTCGCCCGTCGTCACAAACAAAGGGCCTACTTCGAAATTCGAAAATCGAAGTTCCTATCGTATCGTCACTGTCATTCTCTTATTAAATATTAGGTATAAGTGTCAGAGGAACGGAACGACACGAACTTCGATTTTAGAATTTCGGAGTAGCTGTGTGTCTCATTCTCTTCAACTCTCGTGCCACTACTCACTTAAGTATATTAAACCAGCGACTATAATTTTACAAAAAATAAGTTGACAACCCTAACGCTCCTTCGGAGCGTAGGCATTTATCTTTGAAATGATGCTTAGCTTCCATACTGCTTGTATTTATATACTGTGAAAGTGCGCACAACTAACTTTTTTTTGTGAAATTGGGTTAAATACCTACATGAGGAAAAAAAAGACGCATTGTCTGATTTTTTCTAGACATCTTCGTAAATACTTAACATTCGGAGATACCATAAGCCTATAGGGCACAACTGGCCGAGATATTCAAATATATATTTTTTTTTTTAGTTTGGGACTAGGTCAATCTGCGTAAAGTGTCCCATGATATTTATTTTATTTATTTAAGCAAAGAGGCATATTTGGTTGCGCTTAAAAATGCCAAGTTAAAAAGGTTAATTTCAATGATATTAAAAATAGTGGGCCTGTATAGGCTAAATGTGCCTTAATTATGATTAATGTTAAATGATGTTGATTTTTAATAGGGAAAGGCATTTTTTTAGTAATTGTTTAAGAGTATAAATACTACGAGTAAATGCATTAAATGATTTTAAGCCCCGTGACAGTAACAGATGTTTCGAGTACTTTTACGAACTAACTAATCCTTAATCCCTACTAATATTATAAATGCGAAAGTAACTCTGTCTGTCTTTCTGTCTGTCTGTCTGTTACGCTTTCACGTCGAAACCACTGAACCGATTTGGATGAAATTTGGTATATAGGTAGTTTGAACCCCAAAAATCAACATAGGATACTTTTTATTCCGGTAGAGGGCGCCACCGCGCGGTAACATTGATCCGCGCAGACGAAGTCGCGGGCATAAGCTAGTTTCTTATAAATTAAAAGTTATTGTTACAAAACAAATTGCTATGTAGAAAGTTGTGTAACCAGAGTGACGGGTTGCGAGTGCGAATTATTATTTTTTTGTTCAATATTGTTAGATTTACTTCAGTTTCATTATAACTTCTTTATAGCTATTTAGATAGTGACTGATTGACATCGAACGCAAATCTTAAATCACTAGCTAAAGATTTTAAATTTAGCAGACATACATTATTCTTTAAAGTTCTTAGAGGTACTTTAAGGGGAAATTTTCTTTCGGGATAGGGAAATTTATATCTATACAAGTTTTATATTTTATATCTATACATATGCTTTGCCCTGAATGACTGACTGACGGATCAAACCGCAGATCTTAGAAACCTGAAACTTGGAAAAAATGTAACTACAATAGTTGGACATATGGTATCGCGAAGTTTTTTGTAGATATTGATGTATTGTTTAATACCGTAGTTTTTTTTGTTGTTCTATCACCAATAGTTTCTACAGCGCATGCGATGAAAGATGTTTTATGACAATTTTTTTTTCACTTTGTGTTACTTTATTGAAGTTTTAATACGGAACCCTATTTTTTTCTGGAGATAAATATAGCCTATGGCATTCTGGAATAATTTAGCATTCTAATAGTGAAAGAATTTTTTAAATTGGTCTATTTGTTTTTGAGTTAATTCGTAACAAACATCCAAAAATACAAAAATCCAAATCTTTTCTCTTTATAGTATTAGTACAGGTAATGATAGTATTTTTACATTGTGTGATTCTAGAATTAGATTTTAAAAGACGATTGTCAGCGGTATACGTGCCGCAGCGCAGATTGCCCTGAGGGGCTGGATCTATCTTTGTAAAGTATATTATAACAGAAATAAAACAAGATACTGAAGGTATTTAATTAAGTTTAAAACCACGAGCGTAAATTCCATGTATGTACCAAGCTCATACTTAGCTGCAGACCCCACAGTACCGTACCTATTGTAGTCACAGGAGTAGTTTCAATACTCTTCAACCGCTCTGCTCTATTTTATACTAATTGCCGCACTAGTGCACTTCAGTTAATAAATTAATCAAGACAAAGTACATATTTTTAATCGTAAGATTTTCACCTACTGGCTTAAAACAGTTTAAGAGTTCTAAATTCTTCAATAGGTAAATGAAAATACTATCGAGATTCGCTTGAACGAAAGAACTATTTACGTTACAAGCAACGGCTCGGAGCCCTCCACCATGTAGCGCAGGGGTTTGTCGACAGCTCATTGTGTCATATTACGAATATGCGGCAACCCTCTGCCTACTTCATTAGTAGAACAAATAGCGAGAACGCGGTTCAGGGGTTGAGTTGAGGAGTTGAGGCGCTTTGTCTCGCCACGCTTGTAACTTTGGCTTTCATCTGTGCTAGACGGATTAAACAACGCGTTCCTAACCTACGTTTATAAACAAATAAAGAGAACCCATATAACGACCGTTTAACAATTCTCAAAAAGACTGTGAAATAGTTTTTATGTATTTGTTAGAGAGAAAAATAAAAAAAATGCTCTTAAGTGATTACAGTGATTGGATTATGTTTGTGATAGTATTTCCAGTATTAGTCAGAAATACCCAAAAAAGACTTGTAATTCATTTTCTTTTTTGCTTATAAACTTAATATATATATATATATATATTTATTTATACGACTGGAAGGCAAACGATATATTGTTTAGTTAATATTAATACACCTCTATGTGTCTGAATAAAGTGCATCACGAACAGCAGCCTTTATTCAACTCAACACCAGTGTTTATCGCAGACAAAGCATATACATACTTCAGTACATACAAATCTGTATTTTCAAATCAGTGAGCTTTGAGCGTGTGCAAACGGAGTGCGAGTTTTATGTGCGCGAATAGGGTGCGCATTTTTTCACATAACTTATTAAGTCCTATTATCGGAAGACCGAAAATGTTTCTTATACCATTTTACATCATAACGATCACTCTTCATATTTGTTTTAATACTAACGATCGAAACTCATAATCATCAGAATTCAATATCCCTATCATACACCTTGTTCATATGAACTGACATTGGTTTTCATACATTTTCTTATTAATACTAACGATCTAAACTCCTAATCATTCTAATTCATAACGCCAATATTCATAACTTTGTTAATACTAGTATTTCTTAATAATGTGTTATTTACCCGCATTATTGACGCGCAGGGACTTGGAAAATGTTCGATGATGCGAAATGATGTATTTAAGGAAGGACTCCGTTAGGTACGACGACGAGCCTAGCGAGGAGTGTTAGGTAGAACTGTGACCCTACAGCGAGCGAGAGAAGCGAGCGATCTGCGGCGGCGGCCGCCGAAGCGCCAGGATCAAACATATTTTCAAGTAGTCGTAATATAATATAAATAATTAACGATATAAAGTAAATCTTATTTTGAATAGGTAGTTCCCGTTATGAAGAAAAATATTATGAGTAGGGCGAATTATGTATGTGTATGAGATCAAATGTTTTCTTATTAATGCCACTATTAATAAGAAAAAAATGTCTGTTATGAAGGAATATTTTCTGAAAAACAACATTATGAGTTGAGATGTGTTCTTAGTAATGACATGAGTAAAAAAAAATTTGAAGTCTGTTATGAGTTCCGATGTTAGTAATAAAAATTGATCAACAAAAAAAGAATTATGAAGAGTGATTATTATGAACACAAATCGGTAGTAAAATAAAAAATAGGAATAAGAATTTTATGAGACTCAATATAGACCCGCGCGAAAAACATTGTAGTGTTTGCTTGCTCCGTACGTTGGAGTTGTATTCTATTTAATCTCAATCCATCGGTCATATTTAAGTTTTTTTTATATACACGTATGTATTGTCATATCATATATTTGCAGACAAACCATTGGATCAGCGTGTTGGCCTTCCCACGCTCCCTCTTTTAAATGGATGTAATAACATATCCTCCCCGAACAACAAAAATAAATGAGTAACTTTAGACAATGATTTGATCACGATGCTCAATTTTTCTTTTTTGATAGCTAGCAATTTAGTTGCAAAGCCTATCTCCATCAAGATCGATTGATTGAGTGGTTACGTTTATGTAGGGTTCCCGGCTCGTGAGGTGCCGCCGGGGCGGCCGCTTACGAACGAACTACACTATACCCATCTCACCGTAGTGTGGTATTGCAATTAGCTTAGCTTTTAAATCAAGGGTTTCTTGTTGTGTAGCATGCCATAAATAAAAAACAGAAGTACTACTTATTATAAACACCTTGAACTAGAAACAAAATGGATGACGAATAAGTGGTTAAACCTATTAATAATTTCTTACTTTAACACGTTTATAAATAGTAAAGGGAAAGTTTAAGAACAATCTGCACGAGCTGCACCCATCTATTTAATAGATAAAAAACATTTTAAAGAAAAGAAAGACGGCCTTAACTCTGAAAGAAAATCCAAAAATAAACTGCAACCGTCATACAAACTACATTTTTGCGGGCCAACCCTACATCTATATAAATCCCATATATGTATAACTCTATATCAACCGTGTTTGTAATGAAATAAATCTTTATTTCGTGAAAATAACTAATATCGACTTACACCTGCCAACCCACTAAGGATTTATGCCAAAATTCAAATTCAAATCATTTATTCAGTAAATAGGCCGCAATGGGCACTTTTACACGTCATTTTTTTAAACTACCAGCGCTTTCGGAAAGACCATCATTGCCAAGAAGAATGCGCCGCAAGAAACTTGGCAGAAAGTCATTTTTTCAAAATAAAATAATTACAAATAAAATACTTAAAAACTACAGTAAACAATTAAACAAAAAATCACAAAAAAAAAAAAAAAATTAAATAATAATACAGGGATGTATGGGGTCCCTTAGTTACAAAATTAAACACAAAGAAAAAGAGACAACTCATATATTCTATAGGCTTCATGCTTTAGTTAGGTTGTTATTTAAATTATTCGTTAACCCTTTTCCAGGCATAGTGCATATAGAGAACGCATAAATGTACGCTAATATTCGACCTTTCTGAATTTACAATATGGTACAAAATCAATTGAAGTCGTTAAAAATATTATTAATGTTTAAATTAATCCCTTATGAGTAATCAATGTAAAACTATGATTTAAAATTTGTGGTAGGATATCTAATTTCACGGGGCCTGGAAAAGGGTTAAAATACGATGTTAAAAAACCGTCATATTTGATTTTTTCTATTAATCATTGTGTATTAAGAAAGCGAAAATTTATTGTAAAGTAGAGACTAACAGGGCAAAGAGGAAGAATTTTATCACACCGAATAAAGTGTGCGAGTGTCAAGCTGGTAAATAATAAGAAATTGTGCCTTCATCGAAATTTGTTTTAGCCCTAGAGTGTCGCTGCTAGTTGTCTTTGTCCATATGAGTATGTAAACGTAGATGATATGTTGTGCAGGTCTGCGCGGTGAGCCCGCGGGAGCGCGCGGAGCCGCTGGCGCTGTCGTACGCGGAGGCGCCCGGGCGGCCGCTGCCGGACGCCGTGGCGCAGCGCGGCTTGTCCTACGACGAAGTACTTCACGACGACTTCCGGTTCGACCTCAACGCCCACGACGTCATGGTCTTCCTGCACATACAGAAGACCGGCGGCACTTCCTTCGGGAAACACCTTGTTATGGATCTTGATCTCAAGGTAAGATTAAGACGAGACATACGTTTTTTAGCCAGTTTTTCTTTCGATTTTGTTTGCAAGGTACACAAAGTATGTGAATGCAATTATATTTTATTTTCGTCCAATATTCTAGCAATTAGTGAACATTTTCTCGATATATTTGAGCTCCAAAATAGCGTCCATATATTTTATTTTTCTAAGTACCTAATCCAGATCTAAAATATAGCAAATTTAATATAAATAAACAATTCCTTTGTATGATTAATTTTGTCCTGTGCCATTGATCTTTATGAATATTTATATTTATTTTCTAGGACGTTACATTAATTTTCTAATACTACTTATGTAGTTCTCTATGAATTATTAGTTATCTATGAACATCCAATGTGAGCAGAGCCTGCTCCTAATCAAACGTTCACAGTGTGGGCTCATTTTATATTAGCTACTGACATAGGCAGGCAGACATTAAAATGAATTTCGGTATTTTTGGTATTGGTTGTGCTAAGACCTAATAATTTCTACTTTCAAGGACAACTGGAAGTACCAAATAGGTTTTGATTCCCCGGTAATTTGTGTGTAAGGAAACATCTCATACTGACTGTATCTAGATGTTTGATTTTTTTAACTGCTCCACGCGTTCCAGCGTTTAACGGACGTACACGTCGTAATGACAGACTAACAATAAAGTGATCCTACAAAGGTTCCGTTTTACCCAACTGAGTTATGGACCCCCAAAAAACACGTAACTAACTAGCGTCAAGGGGATCCAAACGGATGAATTCACTTGTATCAATTTAAAACGTGAGATTAATCTGAATGGTAGAGCCACTGTCATTTAGTGGAATAGCATAGCAGATAGCAACTGGCAATATGAGTATACGGTAGGTTGAGTTTCTTCAGAGTCTGACAATGGTAAGGTAATTTTTCTTTTGTAATATTGTTCTCATTTCGTGGGGTACAGTTTAAGTGGTAAGAATTTTTTTTCCACTCGTACCTAGAGAGAGCGCCTTATTGAGGATTACGCGGAAACAGCCGGGTTTTGATTCAAGTACGTTTTGAGTTGCAAACACCTAAATGTGATAAATTTCCAAGATTATTTTATCGTTGTTTGTTCCACTACTTTTTTCCATTTTTAAGTTGAATGAAATATTAAATGAACCCTGAAATCTATTGGAGTCGGAGCCATGACAAGCATGTCAAGTGCTGGAGAGCTTAGTTTGATGATGGCTATTAAGGCACGGAGGCAACTCTATGTATATTTTCTTGACTTAAAACATCGTTTATTATTGTATGTATTCATTCCAAATAATCAAGTAATATTATAAACATTGACTGCAACAATCCTAATAATTAAGTATTAGTAGTTAATTAATGAAATGTACGTGTATTTTTTTATTGAAATAAAAACAGCTTTTTTTTATCCTGATTGACTGATCTATCAACGCACAACAACATTTACGTATATACTCGTATTATGTAAACTCTTTATTTCACATAAAAATAAAATAAAAAGAAATGCAAATATACACAGAAAGGAGAGCAAAGACAATAAAGAGTAGGTATTCCCGGTGGCAAACTTCTAGCTCTCTCTGAACACGAGGCGATTGGCTGCGCAGTAGCGCATTTTCGGTATCAGCGGGGCCTGAGCGGGGAGGGACGGGAGAGCACACCCCCTCTCGCTCCTGCGCCGCACCGCGCTCGCCATGTTTATTCGTGCGTCTGTGTGCGCCGAGTGCTTCTACGCAACACATCCGTGCAAAGTACAGTCGCGTAAAATTAAAATTTAATTTACATAATAATGTATTAATATAGCTGATTAAATGGGCTGCAGTTGGTGTGTAATGGCCCTAAAAGTCGAAGAGAAAACACAAAAAAAAGTTTTGGCGGGAAAATTGACAAGGGTCGTTGTCTTTTTTTTTTGATTGACTGGACTTGGCTTTTAGCCATTTCGCAAGTAAGTTCCATTGTCATTTCAAAAGTTTCGTTTAGAAATGTGATTTTTTATTTTTGCAGTCCGTTATATCTACATGTTTTATAGTAATTTGATTTTATTGGGATTATTTTAACATTTTGAAAAATCATGTTAGAATGAATTAAACAGTCACTTATATAGATGGTAGTTATAATTTGAGCCTGGTACAATTTTAGTTCGCTCGAAGAACGGATAGCCGTTGGGGGAGAAAGGTTCTCGAGTGGCGACCTCGAACCGGAAGACGAAACGTTGGCAAGCCTCCCACCAGGTGGACTGACGACATCGTGAGAGTTGCGGGAAACCGGTGGATGCCAGTGGCGAGTTGTCGTTTATTATGGCGTTTTTTTTTTTTTTTTTATTCCACTGGAAGGCAAACGAGCTAGTGGGTCTCCTGGTGGTAAGAGATCACCACCGCCCATAAACATCTGCAACACCAGGGGTATTGCAGATGCGTTGCCAACCTAGAGGCCTAAGATTGAATACCTCAAGTGCCAGTAATTTCACCGGCTGTCTTACTCTCCACGCCGAAACACAACAGTGCAAGCACTGCTGCTTCACGGCAGTTTTAAGGGGGAGGCCTTTGTCCAGCAGTGGACGTCTTCTGGCTGATGATGATGATGATGACAATTTTAGTTGTCTTACGAATAAAACATTGCTGTTGCATCGTTGTTGCTGGTGGTAGGACCTTGTGCAAGGTCCGTCCGGGTTGCTACCACCATTTTGCTCGCTAATCCTGCCGTGAAACAGCAGTGCTTGCACTGTTGTGTTTCGGCGTGGAGGGTAAGACAGCCGGTGAAATTACTGGCACTTGAGGTCTTAGGCCTCTAGGTTGGCAACGCATCTGCAATATCCCTGGGGTTGCAGATGTTTATGGGCGGTGGCGATCTCTTACCACCAGGAGACCCACTTGCTCGTTTACCTTCCAGTCAAATAAAAAAAAAAACATTGATTTTTTAGAGTTTTTATTTCTTTTAGTGCATGTTGGAAAAAAGCACTATACAAGCCTCGGCGTGAAAGAACATGCCAACCTCGTAACCTATACATACTTTAGTCTATATTCTATACGTACTCGGCCTGCAAGCCTTTGTTTCCCGGCCTCTGCAGTAATGTGCTATATTGTTCTTATTAATCACGGATTAAAGTTTTCTTCCGTAGTATTAAATTTGTCCTGCTTACTGCTTAGTTTTTAGATAAGTATTGAAATATGATACTTATTATCAGTTACAAGTTGTCAATCACTAATGAAAAGTAATTAATACACTTATATTATTATTACATACAGTATCTAACAAACATCCAAACAAAAAACTTTCCCATTTATAATATTAGTAGGATTATAATTAAAATGTTACTGACTGTACACCTGCGCGTTCCAACTTCAGAGAGAGCTAGAAGTTTGCCACGAGGAATAAAGAGTAGAGTAAGAGAGTATAAAAAAGAATATGACTGAATTATTGATTTCATACATTAAGGCAGAGCCGAAATTATTGGAAAGGAGTTTGAAATTTTGCATAGGGCGCCATTTATCACGTATTTATGAGTAGCATTAAGGAACGGAGCGTTAGAAATTCCCACGGGATATGGCGTAAGTCAGCCTGTAATTATAAGGCTTTGTCTTGACTGGCATATCAGATTTCCTGCGCACTAAGAAATTTGAGAAAGTCAATTTCTGAATTTCGATTTCTTTTTGTGTTCAAATGTAAAGAGGAGAGTTGTACGAAACATCTGTAATTTTGAAGTTCAGAACATCGTATACTTTGCACTCCCCATGTAGTAGGCCCCCAAGACGCAGGTCTTTACCTAGTTTGGGGGTCAGAATGTTTGACCATTCCCGCGACTTCTCTGTACAAACTTTCCATACTTTCCATACTTATTACGTACTGAAAATAATTCATAATTCATTAATTTTTTTATATAGTTTGGGTCTTTTAAGCTGTTACATATTATATATGAATACGGTTCCAGCTTCCAGCATAACCCTGCTAGGCACAGCAACATTGGGTAAAATAAGAAAATACTTATTCTAAACTAATGCATGCAACGCGCTCACACGTTAGGTATTCAGACTTTAAATTGAAATTACAAATCAAACCTAATAAATAATTAAGAATTAAATAAAACAAGGGGTTTATGTCGAAGCTGCAACGTTTTTAAAGCTTTTATTTAACTTACAAGTCTTGCACATTCTTTCAACGAAACATTAAAATTAATATGTATTTAGTAAAAAGAAAGAATCCACTGTGTTTGCAATCTTGTGAAATCGATCTTCAAGGGGATCCATATAGTAGTGACGAAAGTACTCAAAAATATATGAACGAAGAAGCCGCTGTGCTTTTTCGGTAATATATATTATATTACAGCAATAAAATCCATATTTTTACGAGGGTGAGGTGAGTTCTTATTACATAATTCAAGGAATCATAAAAAAGTCTAGCATGTTATAAAGAATTCCTTGGTATTCCGTTCATGTTTTAGACGCTTTGGATATATTTAAAACAATAACACAATTAACTTATTACTATTTGTTGTAGAGTTTATCAATTTTATTTAACAGGTTTCCTGTTCCATGAGGCACATGTGCCTCATGGCCAGTGATGTTAATAATGCAGTTGTTCTTTCGATGACTCATAAACTTTATTACTAATTATCATAGACGAAATATGATAAGACTAACAATTTCCACACAAAAGTTCCTCGTTGCTTAAAATAAAAATTAAAATTAAAGCCGAAAAGAAAATAGAAAAATGTTTTCTTAACGTGTATGTTGACCCGTGGTTTTTGCTTTGAAAAGCAAACGAATATTATTGAGATCTTATAGGTTTTGCTAAAAAGCGAATTCGTTACAATGAAATGACCGAGAGGCATCTCTGTCAAATGATTGAAGAGAAAAACATGAAACAGATGTATGTGATTACAAGACTGTACCTATTGTTTTCGATGATTGTCAAATCGCTTACCTGAAATTAGCATGGCTATTTTTTTATCAACATTCGACCATGCTTATATGCTTTAAAGGTCTATTTTTCTATGTTGTTCAGATATATTTGATTTGTTGACTGCTTAGATACCAGTGGTTTTTTCACAGCTAAGGTATTTGCGTTAATAGTGCCAAATAGTTAAAATATCGGAAAAATCTTAGCGCGGTTTCACTGGATTATGCGTTGTTATTAGCGTTTAGTGCCATGTAGTCAGCGCCATCCAGTCAGAACCCTGTATTTTGGCTTTGTTCCGGTTAACGTTTCTTAGTACTAAATATAGTAGTAGTACCTAAATATAATAAGACTGTCAATCTCAATAGATTGACAGTCTTATTATATTTCGTCTGATATTACATTATATTATTTTTATTTTTCAATTTCGTGAACTACATTTTTGGTTACCATGCAAGAAATAGGAGCTCGGTCCCTCCAAATGAATTCGTGGCATCGAAGGGTCGAGCGGGGTCGAGATCGCGGAGCTTTGCACAAAATATTATGGTTGGCCTTTAACCTACTCGACACGCTGACGAATTTTGATGGATCTCGGGCCGTTCTAGTTTTTCGGACCTTTTTAAATATTAATTCCTATAAGTCTTCTTTATTATGTGTATGTATATTTTAAGACACGCATTAACTAAAACAAATAAAACTGCCTGCTCCTTTATCTTCTGCACTCACAATGTGAAAATACTGATTTACTCATGTAGCTGTAAAACTGGATTTCGTAATATCAATCTTGAAGTGACTTTATGAATAAGAACTGATTTAATTACGCCGACAGTCCACGGAAGTCAAAACAGAGGTCACGGAGAACAAGGAGCCACTTTAAAATGTTACAATTACCATGTTCATTCCAAGTCAAACATTTCAATATAGGTAGTTCTATGCGTACAACTTCAAAGTAATCACACCACACAAAAGAACTGTGTGCGTTATCGCGGCGCTATCGTTTATTTTTCTTAAAGTTCTGTGAACAGACCACCTAAACACATTTAAATAATATTAATTCGAATTTATCATGAAAAACTAAAGTAGATAGGTAATTGATGTCTGCGTGAGTTCAGCGTGGGGAGATAACGCGACAAAGATGCTTTCGTATCGCTCAACGTTATGGGCTGAAGTCACGTAGGCAAAGGGTGTGGAATGATTTCCATTTTTTTATAGGTAAAAAACTTAAGAAGATGACCTGTTGTATGTAGTAGTAACGTATCCGTATAGATAAGTCGACGTTCGAAATTCAAAAAATTACTTTATACCCTTCAATTGTGTGCACTATTACATACAAGAAGTCATATTCTTAAGTTTTTTTTTACCTAAAATTAGCCTATAACAAACATGCAGAAGCATAACATAAGTTCAAATCTAAAGAGGATCAAAGAACGGTAAATCAAAATGTATATATATTTTTTTATAGACTTAGGGCACATGCTTAGGGGCTGTGTCACCATCCATTGATTAGTGTTAGCTGACGGTTAAATGTGATGCAATCTCAGTCTATTTGAACAAAAAAAATAGAGACGCCATCAGGCCATCACATTTAACCTTCAGTTAACACTAATCAATGGATGGTGAAACAGCCCCTTAATCTCCAATAATATGCTTACCCTACTTTAAGATTGAAATTGTGACGGTCCGTTTTTCCAACCGTTTAAAAATTTCAACCTAATGCTATAATTAAATGGTATTGTATTCCCGCCATATCCGCACCACACTCGTATTTACAACGTGCACACACTTCGTAACTCTAGTTTAAACACTGAACACCTGTATAGACCAAGCACCGTTTGATAACTTCAGTGGTCATTGGTCTTTAAATACGTTATCGAGTGTATCAATATGTTATTTTAAGTATATTATTATAATTATTAAATAAAAATAAATAATTATAATTATTTCGCTCTGAAGCGATAAGGTCTATTGCTTACCTAACTTTAAGGGAATGTTTCACCACCCATTGATTAGTTTTAACTGATGGAACAAATAGTGACGGCATCACATTTAACCGTCAGTTAAGACTAATCAATGGATGATGAAACAGCCCCTAAATCTCCATGTGCAATAAAGAGTAATAAAATAACTTAACAGTAGTATTGTATATTCTCTAGTTATCTCATAAAATGCTGTTCGCGCGACATTCCATACGTAAGATTTTAGGATTCCATGCCTCGAAGGAATTACATACTGCATCCTCATAGGATCACTAAGGGATCACGTCTGTCATGTCACAGTCAGTTTTTTTAGAATATACTGAACCGATTAAGCTGACATCTAGTACGTTTGAACATCTATGAACGAAAAACGGAAGGGTAATGTTTAAAAAGTGGCATGTAATAGAGAGCCTTTTGCGACCTACAGATTAAATGATTTAATTTTTCATTTTATTTCCAAGTACCACGGTACTTACGTTAGTATTTTTCGTACATATATACGGAACTCTCAGATGGCCGGTTTTTGTAAAACAACGAAGTGAGTTATACCCGCGGCGTTGAAATTTTTACAATCGCAAAGGCATCTAACGGCAATTTTCGACATAATTTTACATATTTTAGTTCAGTGGAATTTACGGAACTCGTATTTAATTTTTGTTGGGAGAGCATATGAGCGAGTAAATAACCCTCCTTCGGGTAGTTGGGTAAAAATATCGCTTGTTTCATCTAATCTACAAATTTGCTAATGCCATGTTTCGCTTGGCATTGCATGAACTAATTTAGCAAAGGGTTTCTTATTTTCTATAACGTGTGTTTAGAATTAGAATTCGGATTCGGTACGAGGCCGCGTGTTTTCGACCGCATTGTAAATATTTTAACATTCTGCTAGTTTCAGCAGCCACCGCGTGGAGAATATTGGAACGAGGCTTTCACTATGTTAAATTTTAAACCCTTTGAAGTAGCTACCTAGGCACGGTGCAAAGTTTTGCTTTGTCATTGCTGAGATTATTGAGGCTTGTATTTTGAAAAATCAGTAGATGAGGTAACGTTTTCGGTTGTTTATTTTGTTTTTGTACTTACAATGTTTGTGAAACTGATAAAAAATGGTGAAATTTATGAAATATCGCAAAAGTCGCCAGATTTAACAATTGCGTTGCTTGACTAGCGGTAGAGAATATGAACATCGCCGAGACATTGCGATAACGAAACTTGCAATACAAGACAAGAGGAGGACTTTAATTGAAGTCTGATTGTTGCTTGTTAGTTGCTTATTGACAGACAGTGGTTTGTCAATTGTAACCCTACTAATTGGGTACTGACATGGTTCGCAAAAATCAGTTTCTAAAAAAGATAACGGATATTATCAAAAAAAATATCGATAAAAACTCAAAAAAAAAAAATATCCAAGAGGCATCTGATGATAGCTAAGCTTATGCAAGATATCATAGATTTCTAACATCTGGATAGAGTTTAAAATTTGGTAGCATGGTGTATGGTTGTGTTACAATGAAGAATGTGAATAATGTTATAATATTATGCTTGTGTGATTTGTGTGTGTTCCTATAGTGTTAAGGTGGAGGAACTGCAAAAACACGCATATCTTGCACAAGCTTAGCTATGATAAGGTCGCGGAAAAGAAACTATTTTAGTCCATTAAATATACTTAACCCTACAAAATTATTGCCATACTAGCTTATGCCTGCAACTTCGTTTGCGCGGATCTAGGTTATCGCGCGGTGGCGCCCTCTACCGGAATAAAAGGTATCCTATGTTGATCCTTGGGGTTCAAACTACCTATATACCAAATTTCATCTAAATCGGTTCAGTGGTTTCGACGTGAAAGCGTAACAGACAGACAGACAGACAGAGTTACTTTCGCATTTATAATATTAGTAGGGATTCTTCCATATCAAGTTAGTAAAAAAAATGACTAAAAATATACCATATACATAAATCACCGTAAGCGTATTTAATATTTGAAGAGTTCACTTGACTGGTTCCCCTGGCTTAATGACTACGGGACCCAATTAGTAGGTGATATTCCCTTTCCACAAAAAAAAAAACAATTTTGGTAACATATTATCGATTTATAAATGACGGAGTTCTTAGGTAAAAAAATGTGTCAGTTTTGGCGTATACATTAAAAATGTCCGCTATTTTTTATGTGGTATTGCTTGATCATTATATAATTTGATACAATTTTTAGATCTGGCTACATAATTATGCCGATACACACACATATATACTCATAATAGGTCCATAGTTCTAAATAAGTAGGGGCTTTTTGGATTACAATGTAAATTAAAATTTTCTTTACAGAGGCCATGTAACTGTCAGAGGGCGCGCAAACGATGCCATTGTTTTCGGCCGCACAGCAACGAAATATGGCTCTTTTCGAGATACTCCACGGGATGGAAGTGAGTGGCTTTTGTTTAGTAACATATTTATGTACAGATATAGTGAATAATGTTTTAATACCATTGTATTTTTGTCGGACAAGTTCGTATTTAGCTTGCTTTCTCAACTAACTTACTGAAGTTTACTGAAGCTAATTGAGAAATCAGGATAAATACGAACTTATGCCACTATTCACTAGATTTAAATACCTAATGAAATAAAAAACATTATTCACTAGATCTGTATCTATCTATCCATTACCCAAACCAACTAACTTTTATTGCGTCTCTTGAATTACGGCTTCTGGGCGTAAAGCATGATGCCATCAAAAACATAACTTAAAAAAAAAACTAGTCTCCATGTAATACCAAGTCGGTTAATTTATTCAGTCCCTATCTAAAGGTCCTTCTGTCTTAATTTATTACGTAACTAGCTTTTGGCCGCGGCTTTGCTCGCGTGGAATCTGGTTATCTTGCTCTATTCTCTCGGGAACTGCATTTTTTCGGGATAAAAAGTAGCCTATATAACTCTTTGGCCCATAAACTATCTCTATGCCAAAAATCACGTCGATCCCTCGCTCCGTTTCGACGTGAAAGCGCAAAAGCTAGTAATACTATAAATGCGAAAATTTGTGAGTGAGCATGTTTCTTACTCATTCACGCCGAAACAGGTGGACGGATTTGGATGAAAATTGGTATACATGCAGATAGTTGGACATCTGGAATAAAAAAACATAGGCTATTTTATCCCGATATTTCCACGGGATAGGGACAAAATATCGAAATAACAACCGCTTAGCTTAGAGTAATGAAATTTGGGATGGTTGTTTTTATGCAACGTCAATGAAAACCACGATGTAATTTGTGGGAATTCCCACGGGAATTTTGTAAATCTCAATTCAACCAATGTATCTAGTGATTTTCACGTGCGAAATGATAAATATTTAAACTAGGTATATCATTTGCTTGCTTTATTGCGTTATTGCTTGCACCTTTGGGAGTATGCTTGCTTGATCTGTTGAAATGAAAAGATAAGTTTTTGTCGGTGCACTAAATGTGTTAATTTTTATATCTTACATTTTTAAAGGTGTACCTAGCTACTTAAATAGGTACCTACTTAGGTACGGTAGTAAAATATTTATAAACAAAAGTATGTAAAAATTTAAACAACACATTTTGTAAAGCCTTTCTTGGTTAAACGTCAGTTAAAACGGCGGCTGGACGCACATACATCAACTACCTATACGCACACCGCATTCTTCCAGCTCCCAAAAGAATTTATTTTGATACTGTTCACATTTTTTAAGGTGGAAAGCTTTTTCTACATATAAATTTTGTAAGGAACATCGCAAGCTGTATAAACTTAACGGCAACACGTGTTTGGTTATTTAGAACCAAGTCACATTCCTGGCGCACACTGGGCAGGGTAGGTGCAATGTTGTATTAAATGTCGAACGACCAAATTACGACGCATGAATTTTATATTCACATTTGGTAGTCTCAAGTGTTGAGTACTTACATTGAATTACATCACCGCTGGTGGCGCCAACGTACCTGTCCTCGGTAGCTTCTGTTTCGGGCATGCAAATGTGCCGCATATACTTACCCGTACACTAAATGTCTACTGGGATCATGCAAATCACCTCCCCTGACTATTGTTCTTCGCCCTTGGAAATTACTAGACGATGGTTCGACTTCACGTGGTCGGCATGAATAATGAGGTTTAAATTTTGATTATTGATGTACCTTGAGTGATTCGATTACAAATCAGAAAAAGCATAGAGCTGTAACGTCAAGAAGTTCCTCGTGGCATTGCGTTAATGTATGATATCCTCCAGAACTTAAATAAAAATAAAACTAATCAGTCACCGATTTTAACTCATTAATATACTAAATTAAATGAAGTATCGGTGCACAAATTGTTAGTCATGTGTATGGTGTTAGAAAAAAATATTTCGATTCACGATAAAGATCTCACCCTATACTATAAAAGTTTCCCACTCCTAGGTAGAGACATAGCAAAGAGATGATCAGTCAAAAAGCGTTTTTCACTTTTTTTCTGCTATTGTTATAGAGGTCCTATAAAACGTACAGCGCACGTTTATATCATCAGCCAAATGAGTGGTCAATTAATTTTTGAACAAGTTCCTATCAAATGAATATGTCGCTAAAGTCGAACTTTCAAGTTGACAGACACTTTATTGGCGTTATTGTTTTATGAAATGCAAACGATTACCAGCTTTAGGGTGGTAGACCAGATATTTGGCTGTTGGTAGAACTTACCAAAATGGAACAGTCGCACAAACGCGAAATAACTAAACACTTTTAACAAGGACGCGTTCACAATCTCTAGTCAAAAGTTATTTGGAGCAATTATAATGTAGTAATTAATTGTTACATTAAATTTAAGAAGACGACTATCTACCATTTAATGACTTGACGAAGTTGTAGGGTTGAAGTAAATAATAATAATTGAATATATGTAGATAATAGAGTAAGTTAGTTTTAGTTCTATTTTTATTTATATTTGTTAGTTATTGTAAATATATTGTGTGGTGTTTACGACAGAAAAAGGGACGTTATTACAAGTTAAAAGTTTTATTGAGTTGCCTTTCAGCCTTTGTGTATTGGAAGTTGTTTTTCAATAACTCTTGTGCTTTATATCCGGGTTCTATAAACACTCATACAAATCAATTTGTAAAACTGTATGACTGAAAAAGCGTTATTATACTTTTCATGGAGGCACTTAAATGTAATTTTATTCACCTAGTTCATTGTCTATGATTGTGTCGGCCCGTTACAACTAATCGTCTCATTGCTATGCTGACTTGGTAAATCATAAATTACTTGCCCATATTGCGACGACACCATCAAATTACTATACCGGTGGTCTGCCGCAACATGTAGACTCAACATTTAAATTTGTCGCCACAAGCTACTTAAAACTGATTTGAGAAACTTTTCATTTAGCTCGAATAACTATGGCTTAGAGAAAAAAATAGCTTTGACTTAGATGTTTTTACATAATAGCATACAAAGGAAGCCGTGGTGGCCTAGTGGTTTGACCTATCGCCTCTCAAGCAAAGGGTCGTGGGTTCAAACCCCAGCTCGCACCTCTGAGTTTTTCGAAATTCAGTGCGAAATTACATTTGAAATTTACCACGGGCTTTGCGGTGAAGGAAAACATCGTGAGGAAACCTGCACAAACTTGCGAAGCAATTCAATGGTGTGGCCCAAGCCCTCTCATTCTGAGAGGAGGCCTGTGCCCAACAGAGGGACGTATATAGGCTGGGATGATGATGAATAGCATACAAGATGTTAGGAATAATGATGTAAGAAGTTCCGGACTTGATACCCAAGGGCATCAAATTCAAATTCAAATTCAAATCATTTATTCAGCAAATAGGCCGCAATGGGCACTTTTACACGTCATTTTTTTAATCTACCACCGGTTCGGAAAAAAACCTCTGTTGAGAAGAATCCGGAAGAGTTTGAACCTAGTCAAGTGTGTGATAATTTTTTGCCTATATACTTACTATTTACTACCGGCGCTTTTCTATGTTCAGCTTGTTAAAAAAAAACTCGCATTTCTCTAAAACATTTATGGTTCAATTCAGTACAATTCAATACTCGAGTGCATCATCTACTGAAGTTCCTAACGTAGTTATTCTGGTCAACTCAGTATATAACTAGTTTTTCTTGCGTCGCAGAGTGAACAACTCTTGTATATTAGTTACTTAATTATTATATGATCGTGTACCGGATAACTCACGTCTTAAATCGAGTTTAGCTACAATACACAATCCGGTACAATATCATAATATGAGTGAGTCTCACGGTAGTTTGATACTGACAATTGTGAGTATGTAACAATAAATAAATAAATACTTAATTATTCTTATGATTTTTGGTATAAGATGATTAATAATCAGTTAATAACAATAACCGTTTCTTTACGAATAAATATAAAGTTTTACATAAAATTGAAAGAAAAAGCGAAAATTTAAAATTATAATATTTATTTGTGTTGTCATGATTTTAAAGTCGAATCTGTAATTTTGTTGTTCATACTTGGAAAAGAAATAAAATATACATTAGTGGTGTTAATTGTAAGTCAGGTCAGGTCAACTTTCTTCACGCAGTCCATTGTGTTATTTGTGTGTACAAAGGGCTCTGATCCGTTTACTAAAGCTTAAAGATTAATTCAATTTACCCTTCGTTGCACGGAGGAAGTTCCGGACGCAGCTAAGGAGCTTAGGATTATCAAACAAAGCCTGTTTACTGCATTTGAAAGTGGTGAAGCGGTTGCTCGTGGTGGCGTAGCTAGCGTGCTATCGCCTGTTACTATTAATTTAGAAAGGGCCGGCGGCTCCGCGGACCTCCCAAGTTGCGGCCCTACAGTCCCGATGCGAGCGGCTGCGTACTCTTCCTTCTCCCCTTTGACAACTTGGTCCTCTTTAAAGATTAGCTTGATTGTATTGATGTGTTTACCTTCACCCCACCACCGTAGACACTTCGGCTTGGGTAAATAACCTGCACATACCCCACGAAACCGTAAATCCACAACGAGACGGCACCTGTTTAACCTCTACTACTTACTTACAATATAATATACGGAGATAGGCGAATACGAACTTAATGTTGAACTTATAACATGCATTTTTAATTAAAACGGTACCTATATATTGATAGCTGTATAGAATCGTATATGAGCCAAATCGTATAAAAATATTATTTAGCTATGTAGTTTTTTTGACAAAGAATAGCCAAGCCTTTTTCTACGTTTACTTGATTGAAATAAATAGTGATTTTATCTAATTTTCTTGGCAATTCTTAGAAATTACTTCAGTCTTCATTTTACGATGTATATAATTATGAAGTACACACACAGACACCAGACACACAAAATTTTGAATTTATTATATTAGTAGAATTACTTTTTAGTTTCCTTAAATAATAAAAGCCGTAATGAAATAAGTTTTAATTGATGTCTGTAAATATTCGTACATTTATCTTTATCTATAATCACGCTTTCATGTTTTAGGCGATAAGTGATAGTGATGTTGATAACACATGCCAGACTGACAGTCTCCCAGCCTATTAAAACAATACGTATATAAATTAGAAATCAGAAGGCGATGACAAATACACAAGGGTATTTCTCCTCTAATTGGAAAATTTGAAGTCCCCTGCCAACTTTCTCTTCAAAATTATGATGAATTGAACAGTAAATAACCTAACCATAAAAAATCATTTTTAATTCAAGCTTTTTTGCTGACTGTACTTTTTGTTGACTCTACTTGGATTGTCATACAAACTACATTTGCGTACCAAATTTCAAATTGATGCTATTAACCGCTGAAGAGTTTCATCCTGCGGAGACGATCCTGGCTGGACTACCAGAATGTCACTACTGGATTGTATTGTCAAGTGATTTACATAAGTATGCCAAATTTCAAGTCAATCCAACTACTAGAAGTTGGTCGAATTTAACTTGCAAGATTTGACTACATACAGACAGACAGACAACGGGACAAGTGTCAATGTTATGAATATTTTTTAACCGAAAGCATTCCTAGACGAATGAAAAAAAATATTTTCTAATCGGTTCATAAATGACGGAGTTCTGATTTAACAAACATAAAAAAAAATACAACCGAATTAGTAACCTCCTCCTTTTTTGAAGTCGGTTATAAATACGAAGACTGCGAATTATTTCTTTAATTAAAAATGGATCTATGTTCTAATTGAAACCTACGCGCTTCTACGTACCAAGTAGTGCCATTAAACATTTCAGCATTTTTACTGTGGCCGTCACGAACGCGCGGCAAATCAAGATTGGCGCTACGAAATCGATAGTGTGAGTCCATGGCCAAATCTAAAATGTCAAATTGAAAAGCACTGCCGAGGGTTTTCGACCCAGCCATTCCAGCGCTGTATAATTTTTAATACCCTGACTTTAATAAAAAAGCTTTTCCCTTTAAAATAAAATGCACGACTGTTCGTTGCAAATCACGTAGCAGCTTATAGGCATGGGCTACCAACTCATACAAGATATATTTAGTACTAAAAAACCGCAATAGATGGCACTACCATTAACATCTGTAAATTATAAAATGTAAATAAGCCGAATTAAGTAGAAATATTGATATTAAAATAAAGAATAGCATATTTTATAAACACAACTTCACATCAACTTTATTTCAACTCCTTAATTTGAAGATAAGAAACATCATAAATAATAAATTGAGAATACGAAAGTATAGGCTACATGTGACTACGTTTCAGCTATGAGGTTTTCGTAGTAGTTTGCAAAAGTAACGCTAGATGGCGTAAAACCGGTATGCTTTTGCAGCGGGCTAATATGAAATTCGAAACACGAAGTTCGTGTCGTGCGGTCTCTTTCGCTCTCGTAATAAATAGTATAAGTATCAGAGGGACCGCACGACACGAACTTCGAGTTTCGATTTTCGAAGTAGCCTGCCTGCTGTGCTGGCTGTGACTTGACTTGACTTGACATTTATGTATGACGCAATGGATTTGATACGTGGACTTTTGAGGTTATAAACAAATATCTTAACATAATCCATAATGTTGGATTCTTGAAGACATATTATCTACTTTGTAATGAAGACTGCACGCCGCACGTCGTTCTGCTCGTCTCGCGCTCTCTTCACGTTCGCGTAGTCGTAGTCGTTTTATTTTTGTGTTAGGTAAATAAATAAATATCGTCACTACTTTAAAAAAAACTCGTAGCTCGAAATAGATAATTTTTCTGAGTGAATTTTATAGACAGTAATCAAGGTTCAATTTTGTTGACATATTGATTTTAGGTATTTTAGGTACGAGATTTTTTTCAAAGTAGTGACGATCATCATCATCATCATCATGTCAGCCGAAAGATGTCCGCTGCTGGACATAGGCCATAGCATTGGTTGGGCATAGTAGTGACGATATGTAGTTTTAATTTTTTTTTTATTCGACTGGAAGGCAAACGAGCAAGTGGGTCTCCTGGTGGTAAGAGATCACCGACGCCCGTAAACATCTGCAACATCAGGGGTATTGCAGATGCGTTGCCAACCAGGCCTAAGTTGGAATACCTCAAGTGCCAGTAATTTCACCGGCTGTCTTACTCTCCGCGCCGAAACACAACAGTGCAAGCACTGCTGCTTCACGGCAGGATTAGCGAGCAAGATGGTGGTAGCAATCCGGGCGGACCTTGCGCAAGGTCCTACCACCTGCTATTATTCGATTATGCAATTATAGTATATAAGTGTTGTGTAGTGTATATACTTGGTTTGGTGTTTTTCAAAATCCTCTAATATCTCAGAAACGGTGCGTCCTAGCTCAAAAATAGCCAAATTTTCAACCCCCCTCCCAAGCCCACCCCCCTACGGGACTACCCCGGACCCAACCCCAAAATTTCATCCCCCCCCCCCCACTTTTAGCACATTGACCAGCCTAACCAGACCCCTGATCCAAGGGTAGCAAAACTTCCGGGGGTCTGGTTAGGCTGGTCAATGTGCTAAAAGTGGGGGGGGGGGGATGAAATTTTGGGGTTGGGTCCGGGGTAGTCCCGTAGGGGGATGGGTTTGGGAGGGGGGTTGAAAATTTTTCTATTTTTGAGCTAGGACGCACCGTTTCTGAGATATTAGAGGATTTTGAAAAGCACCAAACCAAGTATATACACTACACAACACTTATATACTATAATTGCATAATCGCATAATAGCAGGTGGTAGGACCTTGTGCAAGGTCCGCCCGGATTGCTACCACCATCTTGCTCGCTAATCCTGCCGTGAAGCAGCAGTGCTTGCACTGTTGTGTTTCGGCGCGGAGAGTAAGACAGCCGGTGAAATTACTGGCACTTGAGGTATTCCAACTTAGGCCTGGTTGGCAACGCATCTGCAATACCCCTGATGTTGCAGATTTTTACGGGCGTCGGTGATCTCTTACCACCAGGAGAACCACTTGCTCGTTTGCCTTCCAGTCTAATAAAAAAAAAATTAAAACTACATATCGTCATTACTATGCCCAACCAATGCTATGGCCTATGTCCAGCAGCGGACATCTTTCGGCTGACATGATGATGATGATGATGATGATCGTCACTACTTTGAAAAAAATCTCGTACCTAAAATACCTAAAATCAATATGTCAACAAAATGGAGTGCGCGTACTTTATACACTTTTACTATGGTATAGCCCTAAGCTGTAGATAATCTATAAACTAATATGGCTGACAGCGTTTTCAGCAGATTACGAAAAGGTTTGGATCTACGAAACCTCGATTGCTTACGCACTGACCAGCGGCCGTGAGTAGGTTATATAACGTAGCGCCATCTACCAAACCTGTCATGTCCTAGTTAAGCTATATATTGGGCTAACAAGCGACACCCGTATCATTAGTGTCTCGCTAGATGGCATATAGGTATCGTGTTATTTGTGTTCTCAGTGGTGCCTTCTATTGTAAAATAAAGAAAAGAAAAATAGCCAGTTGTATAGCCAGTATTAGGGTGATACCGTTTGCTTGTACTAGGTGGTGTCTCTGTATATTATGTTCTCTGTGTTATAGGTGACTATCATTCACGATGACGCGTGCCGTGATTCTTATTACAATGTCATTAATGGCTAATTTTGACAAAATCATGTATACCTTATGCAGTTGTGTTGATTTTTATTTTAACTATTACAAACGCAATTTTGCTAATAAACATTGCTACATTACATATTTGTCACTACACAAACTCCAATAACTATTATATCTGGTTAGTGACATCATAAAATTAAATGGGGGCATCGCTCATATTAAATTTATTTCAGAAATGTCGTTAGAGGTAAATAAATAAGATATCTGAGCAATTATTCGGTCGTTGACTCTTTCGCTGCTGTCGCTGGCTCTAACACTTGGCATCCTGCTAACTTGGACCCAAAGCTGGAATAGATAATTTGAGGTACCTACGAATGCAAGGGTTACAATTTTACACAAAACACTTCTGATTCTTCTTTTTTAACCGACTTCAAAAAAGGAGGAGGAGTGATTGAAGCCCAATATGTAGTGCGTAGGTGAGTTAGGCGATTACCTATAGGTCCACTCCTGCTGACTCGTGCTGAGGCACCTACTTCAGACTAGTAAAAAAATATTTACATGGTTTTTGTAGTCGGTTAAATTTTTTGTCATATTTCTTTTTCTGATTCAACAAATGACGGTGACGGTGAATGGATGATGTTTAGTTATACATGTATAACTGCTCAGTTCTAAGTCTTAAGTTGTAGCTAGTTGTAGTTAATGCCGAAATTATTTTATGATTAGAACAGGATTAGAAGTTAACGTGACTTTTGTTCTAAATGTTAGTATTCTGTCAACTTGGTTTATACCTAAGCACCTGCCCTTCATAACGAGGGTGTGACATTCTCAAACTTAATTCAAAGTTTAATCTATTAACACACTGCGTTATCGTTTCAACCCAACCCACTCTGTAATTTATCATGTATGTTCAAACATACTATGCTAATTATTAAGTGATATGTTTAGGGTAATTTATAACCCGTCGAAAACATCTTGAAAATGGTTAAAAGTGCGGGTTAAATGTGGTAGATTTTAGTTTACAGCCTTGGGATAATAACCCTAGAATCGTTTTTCATGCAAATTGAAACTGACAAGGATTTATTTAACATGTACATGTGGTTAGTAAAATGATTGATATTAATTATGAAGAAGAGGACCACCAGTCAGCTTCAATTATCTTTGTTTTAATTAACGTCACGTCCATTTGACGCCGGCATACCGAATAATCCACGAGAGTGGTGGACAGCCGAATGATTTAAGTTCGTTTATTAGACTGCTGCTGCTCTGCGTGCCGCGGACTTGGTCGTTTGACGCGTCGCACAACAATAAATTAATGACAATTGCATTAATTGTGCAGCTAATGGCTTCACTCACACAACACGACACAAGCATTGTCTAACGCCGCTTACTCTAGCGATGGTCACGTTGACTAGGAATTCTTTTTGCAAATATCAAACGCAAACATTTGATGAGATTTAAATCTTTTAGTGTTTCAGTCGCATAATAAACAAAGTAATAATATAAATTTCGACAGAGGGACAAGAAAACGCGGCGCTAGCGGTTACTGTTCGTTCACTGTGCAAGACATTTACGCAAATCATTGTAGGTACAACTGTCCCAAAGTGATCGAAGGAATCCCTGACTGAAGGCATGTTTAGAGATTACCAACCGCAAACTTCGTAAACAATGAGGGACTGCAAAGTCCTATGTATGACTATTAAATACGAGATAAGTTGATGCCATGACCATTTATTCTACTGTTCAAAGTTTAAATTAGCTACGTCTAACAGTATTTACATAAAATGCTTCATAATAGATTGTACCAACAAGAGCATAAAACAGGCCATTTTACCCAAGACTTTCATATAGCCTCGCGAGCCAGTACGGCGAGGGTGGACAGACACTCCGAGGGGAAAATGGGTTTAATGCTCGGGTTATCCACTCTGCTTTTCACTCAGATTGCGAAGAAATTAAATAGCAACAGAGAAAGAATTGTGGACTTTATACTTATATACCTTTTATTTTACTTGCGTTATGTTATTACTAGCTTTTGCCCGAGCTCCGCCTGCGCAGTATTCGGTTATCGCGCGCTGTTTCCTCGGGAACTGCATTTTTCCGGGATAAAAAGTAGCCTATGTCACTCTCGGGCCCATAAACTATCTCTATGCCAAAAATCACGTGGAACCGTCGCTCCGCACAAACACTTTCGCATTTATAATATTAGTATGGATTATTATTTTGATTGATTTCATTGATTTTAGGTTATAAAAAAATAAGAAACTATTAAAAAAATATGTAGAATCTTTTTGCTTGTGGCTGTTGACACCTGATTATCTTGGTCTTCAGCCGAGTTTAGACTTGCAAGAAAAATCTTGCAAGTTGAATTACATTGCGAGGCCGTAAAGCCAACGAGTTTAAAGTGATCAATCGAGCGCCGCATTGTAATGCAACTTGCACGATTTTTCTTGCAAGTCTAAACTCGGCTTTAAATGAAGATTTAACTTTATGCACTGGAGCACAAAAAGTCATTTTATGTCGCCTAGGTCCAGCGTGAGTGAAATAGTAGACTAAAAAGAGCATAAAACGAGCCATTTTACCCGAGAAGTTCATATAGCCACCCGAGCCGCCACGGCGAGGATGGATAGACACTTCGAGGGAAAGATGGGTTTAATGCTTGAGTTTTACACTCTGCTTTTCATTTCGATGGCGAGGAAATGAAATATCAATACTGGAAACAATTGTTCACTTAATATGTACCTTTTATTGTTCACTAGCTGCCTGCGGCTTCGCCCCCGTTGTATTTTTTCTGTATTTTCTTCCATAAAAACCTTCTGACAGTAACGAACAACAACAAAAAGAATTAGCGAAATAAACTTCTTTGTTTGTGGCTGTTTACACCTGGTTGCCTTGGTCTTAGACAAAGATTTTACATTATGCATTTTGAGCATAAAAAGTCATTTTATGACGCCTAGATCCAGCTTAAATACGAACTTTACGAGCATGAGAAGTGAAATATATATTGCTACATACTTGGATTTAAATCGCAAACCAAGGAAAAATCACAACCAAATGAAAGAAGTATACGTAATATGGCTATGACGATGATCTTGGAAATGCACAATATTTTTATTAGTTGAGTCGAAAAAAAAAGGAATGTCACTTATTGATACAACTTGAGTGTATTACCAATTACATTACATTGTACTTAAATTTACTACTGTATTTCTAACAAATCGCTTTAATAATGCATTAATATGCATCATGTATTCTGAATAATTTATGATAGAAGTTAAAATAATGCCTACACTGCATGAAGCCAGAGAATCAATAAAATATGTTGTCGTATAATAATACGTAAAAGGTGCCCTATCTAAGCTGCCCCTCGCAAGAGCATGAAATAACTGTAGCGTATACATATTATATATTCGCTAGCGACGCGCCTGTGCCCGATACTGAAATTGCTTTCCATCTATAGAGTTCGCGTGAGGCGCGCCACCAATCTACGACCGATATAAATCTACCAGGCCTACAGACCTCGAATAAATTGTTAACTATATCGTTCCTACAATTTCATCCCTTTCTTGTATGTACAATCGATTCATTTATCACTCTACTCTGACTCTGCAGCAAAACAGCACCCCCCTACTATTGGTACTACGTCCAGGTATCACAGTGTTGATGAACGACTTATCCGGTCATGAACTTGCTGTGCAACTACAGTCCACGTCTAATTACGATACGAAAACACTCGTTCGTTGTTTCAATTTCTAATTTCTCCTACACACGGAGCCATCGTTAATCACAACCATGTTGCTCGTATTTCCACACTAAAAGTTAAGATTTATATTGGTTATAAATTTAGTAGCACTTGTTGCAAACCATTCATTGTTCCATAATGCGTTATGTTTGAATTTACCTAAATATACTGAGCGGCAAACCCGGCCTTCAAATGTATGCAGTGATAGGCAATTTTGTATGGAGAGTGGGCAAAATTTTGTGTCGCTGAGTATATTTATATAGTTTTGCTATCGGCTTATTTCGGATCGGCTACATCAAAGTTAATAAATTAAATGTTCTTTGTTAATGTGGTGTTTTTAATATGTGTAATTTTAAATAATAATGATACATCCCGGAAAAAAGTACCACAAATTGTATCTACGAGCAAATACATCAGTAAATAATAACTTCTGGAAAAACACGTCACTTGATATTTAATAAGCAAGTGTGATTCCGGACATACTCATGTTCGGTTTTTATGTTTATATTATTCGTTTTACTTCAACACCCACCTACAGTACTTTTCATTCTAGCATGTTGCGCACTTGATGCGTAAAGTATTTGAGCATAAAGAACTATGTTATATGAAATAAATTTCAGCTATCAGATTTTCATAATCAATCAATAAAATTCAAAGTACTATTAAGTGAAGAAACATAATATAAATAAATAAATAAATATCATGGGACACTTGACACCAATTGACCTAGTCCCGAACGAATTAAGCAAAACTTGTGCTATGGATACTAGGCAACGGATAAACATACTTATGTAGATAAATACATACTTAAATACATATTAATCATCCAAGACCCTAGAACAAACATTCGTATTATTCATACAAATATTTACCCCGGCCGGGAATCGAACCCGGGACCTCAAGCTTCGTAGTCAGGTTCTCTAACCATTAAGCCATCCGGTTATCTAAATCTATATGCATGTACCAGAGACTCTTGTAGCAATGGGACCTAATGAATCTTGAGTTATATCGGTACTTATTAATTGATAAGTAACGAATATTCTTGCAAACTCCGTTTAACATTATACTTAAGTGGCAAATAATACTCCAATTTAGAATTTCACTAATATTCTCATCAAAATTGGCGTAATAATCGTATTAATGATGACATTAATTAAAATTAAGATTTCCAGTATTTATATCGTTTCATCGACTCAAGTTTCGACACCTCGACTCTTTAGTCTTGTGATGGTGACAGCTGTCACTAGTACCACGCTACAATGAAAGTACTTGTAGTAAGTTATTTTTGTTAAGCTCAACATTTTTTTTCTACTACTCGAGGAATGCAAGGTACTTAACTCATGTTCTTCCTTTGTTGGTTGGCCTAGTCTTAATAGGATTATTTCAACAGGCTTTCGTAAGGAATTCTTAGGAGTTTAGGCCTAATTCAGTGCCTGCTATTCGCACTCTACATGCAATATGCAATATCGCTACGGACACAAATAAGCTTAAACAAAACAAACTTTCAGTGAACAAAAGTAAAAGTTCGAGTTACACAATTTACGTAACCGGAACAAAGTTTGATATGGTATACATGCGCGAAGTGTGGAGCGCAACCGGCGCGCCGGCAGTGGGTTAATTGTTTTCGTTCGGGAGACGGCTTGCAGGCACATGTTGTCTATGCGTGCCGCACAGGGGTGTCTCACAGCAGTGCCTGCAGGGCTACTCCGAAACACAAAATTCGAAGTTCGTCTCGTAGCATCCCTCTCACTGTCGTATTAAATAACATAAGCGTAGGCGGGACGGTACGATACGAACTTCGATTTTCGAATTTCGTGGTAGCCTTGCTGGCCCTACTTCGAAGTGCAAAGTTGCCGTCCCGCTGATGTTTATGTTATTTAATACGAGAGAAGAAGGGTTGGTACGATACGATTTTCCTAGTAATTAACTTAACTTCAGTTTGTCTTTCTCTGTTACGTTTGTCATTTGACTTTGTCATACACCGACCAAACACGTCAATTTGCAATAGCAGGCCAGGTGTGGATTCTTTAATGAATATGGGATGGGGGTAATTATAAATAATTGATGACCTATGTGTTGTTAATATGAATGCAAAACAGTTGTTGAAAATTACTAGTTGCGTGGGTACATTAACGTCTGTCTAATACATTTAAACGAGCTATTATTGATACATATACTTCGGGGATCTCGAAAACAGCTCCAACGATTTGGATGAAATTTGGTATGTAGGGATTTTCCGTATGAAAAATCGATCTAGTTTGGTCTTATCTCTGGGAAACGTTAATAAAAAAAGACTACCTACAAATACTTCCAACTGAATTCGTACCTTCCGCGTAGGGTTGCCGAAAAAATTAACCCCCTTATTCATAAAACTTAACAAGCCTATGTTAACTAAGTAATGCTATGTCCCTTTGTAACAAATACAAATTTAATATCGAAGTGACAGATAAGGGTAAACGAATTTTAGCGGCATTTTAACTAAAATAGGTTTGATTGTCGTTTATGAATAAGGGGGTAAAAGTCCTGTCGAAATATCCGATATCATTGACGTAAGTTGCAAGGAAGGACGTGCCGGCGCGGCGCTACGACACAAGACTCTTACCCATTGTGACTCGAAAATTATCCATACAAATGTATGATTAATTTTCGTGTCACAATGGAAAAAAATATCTATTTAGCTGTAATGTATCCTATATTAAATTGCTCTGAAAGAAATATTTAAAAAATACAAACATTGGCACATAGAACCTCCTCTTTTTTGAAGTCGGTTAAAAATAAAAATTGAACGTTATAAAAGTGTAGTTACAGCTGAGCACCCCTGAATAAATAATCGACCTTCAGGCAACAGTTTGTATTTGATTTAAATGCACGCAGCCGGTTCGTGCCGAGTGGTAGCAATATTACTTTTTACGAATCACTCGTTTTACGTGTCTGTTTATTTTTTACTCCTTTTAGATCAAAAACCCACTTCACTATGAGTTTCAGTTACAGGAAATCAATACTAGTAGGTACATCCATCCTCTCAGGATCTGATCCTCGAAACGAATCTAAAGAGCACTTCGATCGATATATCTACGAGTAAATCCTTAACGCTAGCAAAAGTAAGTGAATGTTAGGAATAGTGAATTTTTCATTTCTCCAGCTTTGATTCGGTATACATATATGTTAAATAGATTTTCACCTTAGTCAAAGTCAAGTCAAAGTCAAAATATCTTTATTCAATTAGGCTATTATAACAAGGAATTATTTCCAAATATCCCTTATTCATGATATAATCATTAACTTTATAATACGCCTTAGATATTAACGTCTTCTTGACAATATTTTTTGGAATTTTATTATAATAAAAACGTATGCAACTTCCCAAAAACGACTTTTTGGTTTTAGACAGTCTGTAAGATGGAACTTTAAGCTTCCCCCCTGTGCTTCTAGTGCCTGTGTTTCTACTAGTAGCCTTTGGCTTATCGACGTTAGTGGGAAAATCACATATGTTCTTCCTAACATACATGATTATTTCAAAAACATAAAGCGATGGCAGGGTTAGAATACCTGTTTACTTAAAAAAAAATCTTAAAGATTCACGCACCTTTTTAGACGTAAAACGGGCACTGTATTTCAATTACTCACAATTCTAATTTTCTTCATCAATAAATATTTTGGGGATAAGCTAATGTTTCCGGTGTAGTCTGAAAGTCTGAAGTCTGAACGGAAAAATGTATTTGTTTGCGCGGATGCTTATTACGGCTGCTCGGGAAAATTCGTCCCGGCATGAAAGCGCCTGACCGTACTTAAGAGGATGGCTGCTATTGTGCAGGTCGCCTCCACACCGCAACTACAATGTAAACCACTTTTTGTTTTATTGCCGCTATGTATCAACTTCGCCTACAGGCGTTTATTTAATGGGGGATTCTGCTCTACGAGCAATCAGAGACTTTTTGGGAAAATTACTGCTTCAATGTTCTTTCTTTGTGCAAAATGTAAAGGTCGCATCGCATAACGTATAAAGTTTTAATCGCTATTTTTGGGAACACAAATCACGCACTGTTTATTAAAAATATGTGACTAAAGTGTTTTTTTTGTTCATACGAAGTGATCCTTTTATGGCTTGTCAGTTTATTCATTATTTTATACGATATAAAAACGAGCTTAATGTTAAGTAACAAAAAGTTCGAAAACCCCTAACTTTGTCACTTCAAAGTTCAATAGTCTAGGTATCTCAAAAACGGCTAAACCGATTTTGATGAAAGTCTAAAAACCATTGCTTGAAAACATGATTTCAAATAAAGAAAACCGCATTCAAATCGGTCCACCCGTTTAAGAGCTAAGGTGCCACAGACAGACACACACACAGACACACATAGCATTCAAACTTATAACACCCCTCTTTTTGCGTCAATGGTAAAAAGAAGACTAATTAATTATTGTTAATTAAAAACTAAAAAGGTCAACAAAATCTCGAAATAAACAATTAAGTCAGGAAATTCACATAACTATGTTGGACACGAATACCTATCGGTTGGGCAAGTTCAAGGGAATCGACGGGTACACGAAGCTTTCCATAAACATGTCGTGTACAAATGCAGTAGAGTTAATCAAGCTGCGCTCGCAGTTTCATTTCCCATTAGCTTCGACAATGGAGTATAACAACCCAAATAACCGGTCTCTAGTTAAAAATGAAGTTGTTCTGTGTCCCAGATGCGATCGGCACGCATCTGGACCCGGGTCCGCGCCCGCGCCCGCATTGCTTTCCCACGGCTCATTGGGAAAAACAGTTATTTACTGATGTCGTCGATATACCAAAGGTCATAGCAGATAATCAATGAAATAAATTATGACACATGTTTAATTAAATGTCTACATATTTATTAAATTATCGAGTCCGCACGTATCACCCCACGCGCTGCACTGGTTCAGGTTAAATATTCGAAAGTTTTGTAAAGAATAATAATATTACTGAATGATGCTCGCGTGCACCATAAGCTTTCATTGATGCAAGCAATCGAACCAACATGCGAGCGAGCGAGCAATATTGTAAGCAACAGTGCAAGCTTATTTTAAATAGGTACCCAAATATGTGGATAACCACCCTTAAAGTTGATATTCGTTTGCATATCACAAAACAATAATGCCAATAGACGTGTCTGTCAACTTGAAAGTTCGACCTTAGCGATATATTTATTTGATAGGAAATTGTTTAAAAATTGATAGGCCGCTTATTCGGCAGATGGCATTATCTGTTATTTGGCTGTAGGTAGATTTCACAGGAACAGATGTTGTATTGCCTAGTGTTTCTGATGCTCGCGATCGCAATACGACAGATTTCCCATACAAAGACTGTCATTTGCTTGCGATCGCGAGCATCAAAGACGTTAGGCAATACGGCTTCTGGTACAAGAATCGCAATAAAAGATAGTTTTTGTTCATTTCTTTTTTCGTGTCAAAGGCTATCGTGCGGCCCAAATATCGTCAGGATTGGTTGAGACGATGAGGCGTCAAGAGATAACAAACATACAATGAAACAGATTTTTATGTGATAAAAACGGGACCCTATTACTAAGACTCCACTGTCCGTCTGTCTGCCAATAGGCTGTATCTCATGAACCGTGATAGTTAGACAGTAAGTTGAAGTTTTCACAGGTGGTGTATTTCTCTTGCCGCTATAACAAAAAATATTTAAGGGGGCTCCCATACAATACAACAAACGTGATTGTTTTTTGCCATTTTTGCTCGATATTAATAACGGCGACAGGTAGCTTGAAATATTCACAGAATATTTATTTGTATGAATGTTATTTAAAAATAAATAATTAAATTAAAATAAAATAAATGTTTAAGAGGGCTCCTATACAGAAAATGTGTTTTTTTGCGGCTTTTTTGCTAATGTTATGAAACCTTTCGTGCTGGAGTCAGACTCGTACATGGCGTTTTTTTTTTTGCCCGTGCGCAGCCTAGGCGGGTCTCTGGTAATTAATAATATACGAAGATTTATTATTATTGCTATTTTCGCTTCGTCAAACACATAGTTACCGTGATTGTTCCGCTTTTCACACACTAATGCACGTATTTCCTGTAAGTAATAATGAATGTACTTACTGCACAAATTCTTGAAACATTCATTATAGACTTTGTGGTTGATATAAACTACCAACTCTTCTGGAAGGCTACTACGAAATTCGAGGTCCGTGTCGTACCGTCCCTCTCACTCACGTGGTAAATAAAATAAGCGTCAACGGGACGGAACGATACGAACATCGATTTTCGAATTTCAGAGTAGCCCCCGTGCATATCCAGGTGCGTTGACATGTTGCTGATGGTTACAGAAGAACATTTAGATCGTCTGTCTGATAATACACGAACTTGGTGATAAATGATAATGCAAAAACTATTACGTACTTTTTAGGGTTCCGTAGTCAACTAGGAACCCTTGTGGTTTCGCCATGTCTGTCCGTCCGCGGCTAAGCTGCAGATACCGTTAGTAATAGAAAGCTGTAATTTGGCATGAATATACATACATCACGCCTTCAAAGTGCTAATATAAGAAAAAAAAATATCGTACCTTCCATAGAGGTAAAGTGGGTGATTTTTTCTTCACGACAAACCCTATAGTGTGGGGTATCGTTGGATAGGTCTTTTAAAACCATTGGGGGGTTGCCAAGACGATTAGAAATCTAACATCTGGTAGATGGTGTATGGTGGTGTTGATCTGAAGATGAGCTCTGGTTCAGTTCGAAACGCGTCAGTTTAGTGTGGTGGTGGTGATAGATGGGTTTGTGAGATTTGTGTGTGTTCTTACAGCGTGGAGGTGGAGGAACTGCACGAACACGCATATTTTGCATAAACTTAGCTATCATAAGGTCGCGAGTGAGCAAAAAAATTCTTTTAGTTCATTGATATGGACCTCCGTAAAGTAACGCCTGATTCAATAAATTAGAATATCTGTTGTTGATAACTCATTGTATATGATAATAATATTAATAATACGTTTAAAATACTTTTAAACGAGCAAGTCTTGTATATTTATTTCAGAAATCTGAGAAACTGCTATTGACAATCGGACGTATGATTGTGCGGATATTACAGACCCAAGCAAAGTCGGATTTAGCTCAACCACCCTTCAACTAGGCCTGTTTTTGTACAAGTTTTCACGCTTACCTAACTCTAAAATGTCTACCAGCTCTCGGAATATAACGTTAATAATATATGTGTAAAATGTTATGTTTGTGCTAACGTATCAGTTGTAATCAATATACTTATCAAAGCTTTGTAAATTGCTGTATGTATTTAAATGGGTATTTTACGGCTGTAAGGTTACCGAGTTGGTAGAATTGCTCTGGTGGCACAGCATAAACGAATCTAGTCACGTGCTGCAGGATACGTGCAGACGCTGGGGGAAGACATCACGTGTCCTCCTTCCGGTGTGTAGGTACATTGCTGTACGACGCGCGTCAGCGATCCCTGGGGCCCACGAACCACGAATGTCTAAGCGGGAACGGAGTTTGCGAAGACACCCGTATTAGTTACTCGATGCGACAAATATCGTGTGGGGTGAGTTACATTGCGGGGCCACGTAGCTTCAGATTTATAATGATCAATCAACCATGGCAATGTAACGTAATTGTCATAATATTTCTATCACCATGCAAATGAGGCTTACAATGGCAGCTCACGACACGATTTTATTCCTTGTTTAGTGCTCTGTCTTTGTGTGTTTGTCAATGTTTAAACGTGTTCACACTACAACTGCCGGCCAGACTAAAAAATACGCTGCAACAGAAGCGTCCGTCACCATCAGCGATACTACAAGCGATTATTTAACGAACACTGATAATTATAGTTGATAAAAACAGTTCTTTACGGCTGTCATGTTATATGCCGTAACTTCTTCTGGATTATATCTGGATATATATATTTAAGTTTAGTAACTACAGCATAAGTATAGCATTAAGAAACTTCTGTTACATGCAATAATAATTTAGGTAGTGTGAAATATATAAAACTAGAACTCACAGACGCTTTAACTTTTTTTTTTTTTTTACTTTTGTGAGGAGAAAATAAATGATTTTATTATTATTATTATTATTATTATTAAATTTTTAGTATGTAGTTTCATGACCATTTATTACTTTAAAAAAGGTCTGCTTGAAAATTGGCATTCACTGCAAAGTAACACTAGATCATGCATGGCCAAATTTAATCGTGTACACGCTTTCTAGTATTTTTTTACATTGTCAAAATCATAGACCATGATGGTCGATCAATATTCACAAAATTTATCGTTGTGCAACGAGTCGGGATTTACTTTTTCATGGTTTGACTGTAGTCCAAATATTCAGCTTAACACTAGGTACTCTATTTTACTGTTATTTCATACCTTTACAGCTTGTAAGATAAGTACCCTATTGGGTTATACATATTTGCACCATACACCAAAATACAGTTTGTTGCTCAAAAACGGTGTAGGTATGCATTTGACGCTTGCTCAACGAGCAGAAAATTAAAAAGTACCCCTATGCTTTCGGGCGTTGTGTTTCAGGAGGAAAATAGTACTTTATTTACTTCTTGGAACCTTAAATACGCTTATTACAATTTACGGCCTCCTTCCTATTTCCGCACGTACGAAACAAATTATAACTAGCCCTAAAATGTTTATTTTAGATAAATAAATGTAACAATCAGCCCACGGCGAAATCTTTTATATGAATTGTTAAGTTCTAAACTTCCTGTTCTAAGTTTTTTACTGCATGAAATTCCGTGAAGGCCTTGGTTTTCTATTAAGTAGTACTTATAAAGTTGCACCAAAAGATATTCTCACTAATGCATTCAGTTTTTCAAGTAAAATTCAAACCACGCGCCTTTGAGTTCTGTGTACGTTGATCTCCGACATTTGATTTTTTAATATTTACGTTGAATTGCGGATGTTGAAAAAAAGACCTCTGTATTTTGAGCATAGAATAACAATTATTGTTTAGGTTTGACTGTGACCAACATTATGGAGTTTTTAAATTTATCAGCGTGCAATTTCGTGGGTCGTGGATGATCTTGTTTATTATTTCTTATTTTTAAAAGTAATATTAAATTGATAAAATTCATTAAATTACACGCTGCATGCAGTGTTCAGTAGGAAAAAGTTACTAGGTTTACTTAGCTTGGGGCAAGGTTAATTGATGTCAATTGTGCCAGGATAATTATTAATCACGACTGCATGGAGGAAACGACCTAAGTTGCAGGAGCGCAATAGTAGTTTATGCAACTGTTACGTTTTAAGGCCTAATTTATTACGCACAGTTGCATACATTACTTTATCTACATCCATATATTAAATCCTCTATCATGCGTTCAAGAACCATTGAGAATGACCTGTATTGCAACCAGAACTATGTCTGCCCCTCGCGCTCCTGCGCCCGAAGATGAAGCTGCGCCACCGCTCCGGTGTGGTATGTTAATTGCGATATCGATTTCAGTATCGTAATGTGAACATTACAATACCGAGTTCGGTGTCGTAATGAACATTATGATGCTGCCGTGTTCATAATAGAATCTAATGTCGTAATGCTAGTCATTATTTATGTTTTTTGAACGCATAATGGAGGATTTACTATATGGGTGTAGACAAAAGTTTTACTAGTGTTACTAGTTAATTGGCAAGTCTTACTGATTGGTCGGCGGAAGCGATGTGGTACCGATACCGATATACCTATTACTCTACGTACCTACTGTATTCTTGAGTAGTGCCCGCGTAGCGATTGCCAGAAATACACGGCCTGCGATCTTTCTACATGGTATTTTTGTCCAACTCCGTCGACAGGTATGCGTTTACTGCTGTATAGTATTAAAAGTTCTTATGTTTTATAGATACGGCTCGTTAAACACCTAGGTATACGAGGGTCAAACTGAAAGTTCTTAGAAAATCAAAAACTGAGCAAACTAGCAAGTTATTAGTTTTATTATATCTTTTCAAAATAGTGTCCATTCACATCAATACACCGCTGCATCCGATGGAACCACTGAGAAAAGCACTTAGCCCAGTCGTCCTTAGGGGTCTCTTCGACGGCCTTTTGAAACGCACCCACTGCTTCCTCGGTGTTCATAAAAAGTTTTCCTCGAAGTTTTTCTTTTATTTTCGGGAATAAATAAAAATCGCAAGGTGCGAGGTCGGGGCTATACGGCGGGTGACCCAGTAATTCCACGTTTGACGTCACTAAATAGTCGATCGTTCGCCTGGCGGTGTGCGACGAGGCGTTGTCGTGGTGAAGAAGGATCCTACATCGAGGTCGCTTCTCCCGAACTTTTTCCAATACAAGTGGCAAACAATTGTTAGTGTACCACTCTGCAGTAACTGTTTTTTGATCCTCTAAAGCAATTGTCGCATAGTGACCTGTCCTTCCGAAGAACGAGGCCACCATCTTTTTTCCCACGCTTCGACCTCTCTTCACTTTAGTTGGCAACTCCTCGAAAGGAAACACCCATTGAGCAGACTGTCTCTTGGTTTCTGGATCATAACAGTAAACCCAGCTTTCGTCACCCGTAAGTATGTCGAAAACAGCATTTGAGTCACCTCCGTTAAATCTTTCAATCATTTCACGGCACCAATCAACCCGACGGAGTTTTTGGGCCTCGGTCAAATTATGAGGTATCCACCTCGCACAAAGCTTCCTGACCGCTAAATGTTCATGGAGGATTTTATGCACTTGACTCATACCGATGCCTAAGCTTGTCCGAATCTGCTGATACGTCACTCTTTTGTCAGTCTCTATCATACGCTGCACAACACTGATGTTATTTTCAGTCGTCGCCGTAGAAGGCCGTCCCTCACGCAGATCGTCGGTGAGATTAGTGCGACCACGTTTAAACTCATTAAACCAGTTGTAAATGGTCGCACGAGATGGAGCTTTATCATGAAAGGCCAATCGAAGTCTATCATAGCTTTCTTGTTGACTTAAATGACATCGAAAGTCATAAAAAATCATTGCACGAAAATTTTCGCGAGTTAAATTCATGTTGACGTGACACAGACAATTTTCAATTTGCCGCCAAATCGTAAAACTAATGACAAATGAATGAAATACATACTCAATAATATTGGCAAAGAGTTCCATTTTCAAAATTTAAACTTACTTTTTTATTATATTGTTTACAAGTGGCCAGTTCTAAAAACTTTCAGTGTCGCCCTCGTAGTAGGACATTTCTATCTAAAGTTGTACCCTGAGTTTATCTCTCCGATTTCAACAAAATTTGGAAGGTGGACTCAGTCCACGACTGCGAGCTGGGAAAACAGGGTCTCCAGATGTGTCTCCAAAATATTGTATGGACGTTTCAGTTTCGTTACGATGATTATTTTTCATCTCCTGTTCGGGAAATTTAATTTTAATGGGTAGATAGCCGGGTGGAAAATATAGGGAGAAAAGTAGTTTTTTTTTTAATTTTTAGATTAGCCACGGAGTCGAAGATTACGTCAATGACACTTTTTTTTACGTTTCGGCATGGCCATCTAAATGCACGTCGTGACCAAGGAGTTTATATACAACAATGGAGGTTGAACGCCGAACATCCGTTTGAAACAAGAAATTTGATCTTTATTACGGCACGAACATATTCCATCTCTTTCTTTAGTTAGGTTAAGAAAGAGATGGATGTCATTCGAGAAATGGAAAAGAAAGAGATAGAATATATGAATAAGTTTCGCATTTATTTTATTTTTTTGTTTTTAAGTTGTTTTCCATTTCTTTGTGCTAATCTGTTCACATCTTCGTATTATCTGTGGAAACCTTTAATTGGTTTTATTGTTACATGTTCCACCTGTATTAGTTTAGTTAACTTAAGCTGTTGGTTTTCCGAATAAAATAAAATAAAATAAATAAATAAAATAAGTAGTACAGGTCAAACTTCTTCGTTCGGCGTTCAACCTCCAGTTTTGTTTACAGCTTCTTGGTCGTGACCAACTCGATTTTTTTTTTCATAGTCGGCCGTGGCAAGTGGCCAGGTCGAAAAGGTACCGTTGGAGGTTGGATGCAAGTATATTCAATTGATTATTATTCTCATGTTTTTTGTAGTATTTTACTTTCCTCATAGTCGAAATGTAAAGTAGAGTGTCTAACTCAGGTGAAATTACCCATTTCCCCTAGAAATATCTCGGGTTGAATGGGTCAATTTCCACCCTTGGTTATCAATCTACTTCAGAAAAATTCGTAACAAAACGGAGACATCCATACAATGTTTTGGGGACACATCTAGAAACCCTGTTTTTACAGCTCGGAATCATGGACTGAGTCTACCTTCCAAATTTTGTTGAAATCGGAGAGATAAACTCAGGGTACAAGATAGAAATGCCCAGTAACGACAATCGTATTTGGGACGATGTTTGCGGGTGTAGCGGATTATATATAATATCGACAAAGAACTCGCCGCTACACAGCTCTGTGGGGCAACTTGTCCGGATTATCCGGATAATGCCACGCGGTTTCCGTCTGATACTTCTGATGCCGGCCCGAGAAGCGCGCCACAGCTTTGTAAATAACATCCACACCGTAGGTACTTTCTCAATCGGTTGGTATTGAGCTTTTGAAGGTATGTCTGCAATATGTTTCTTACGGGCTAACAGTTGACTGTCAGACAATGCACGGCCTAAATTATACTGCAATGGAGCTAGGGATGTGAAATTCAGCAGACACATCCTTTCAAACATCATTTAAGTGCACTATAAGTAGTGATTTTGTAAAATCCCGAAGGGATAGAAGATCTTGACAATTTTTATGCTTCAAAACGAGCGTAGCCGAATTATAGATGATAATAAGTATAATAAGCATCTGATTGTTTTACACCTAATAAGTTAGTTAATACAAGGAGTATTTGACCCTGAGCAAAGCAACTCTAATTAACTAAACATGCAAGCTTACCTGCAACACCATCAAATCGTTTTGAGGGTATTAGATATTAAGTATAGTAAAGTATGTCTAGGTGTTCGGTCCGATACACCGCCACAAAGCCACCACAATACCTACTAAATTATTTAAAAAGGGACCTACGGCATCCGTCGAGGGTTTTATATTAAATAAATAACACAGGGATATCGTTTCGTCAAATAGTTTCTATACTTTTTACATCTTTGACGTTCGGTCGGCTACACGACATAACAAGGCTTTGTTAGAATTTAGTACCTCGACGTGGCTAACCCAAAGAATTGTCCACGTATACCTACAATACATTATGTTGGAGCGCCGCGCCGCCGCTGCAGCGGACGCCAGCGGCCCCTCGCCCGGCTCGGCGCCGTGCGCTCCTTACTTACTTTTGTTTCGTTATTTTATTCATCCGGAAGTAAATGTCATTAGTCTCTGTCGTCGACTGGATGAAGCAAGAGCTATTTTCAAACATTTTGCAGCGGATAGGGAGACGTGGTCAATCGGGCCACTGCCACCTTTATCATCAATTTTGTTGACATTTGTTTTGTAATGGAATGTTAAACGTAATTTTGGTTATTCGAAATTAATCTTTTTTTTTTAATTTCTTTTTGTATTTCAAAAATATATTCTAACATATTACTAATATATTAACAAACATATTAGATATCATTATTAATTATTATTTTGAATACGTAAACAATAATACTTTACAACAATTATGATTACTTGCTTAGGTATCTACTGCTCATTATCATTATCATCATAACCTAATGATGGGATTGTAGTAGACATCCCTACTAATATTATAACTGCGAAAGTAAAGTAACTGTCTCTCTGTCTGTTACGCTTTCACGTCGAAACCACTGAACCGATTTTGATGAAATTTTGTATATAGGTAGTTTGAACCCCAAGGATCAACATAGGATACCTTTTATTGCGGTAGAGGGCGCCACCGCGCGATAACCTAGATCCGCGCAGACGTAGTCGCGGGCATAAGCTAGTTTTTAATAATTTAACAATTCCGTCTTGTATCCCTGATATATTTTTTTAATTGGAGCAATAATCTTGTTTACGCGTTCGTCTGCGAGCGGCTTTTGTTTTCTGAACAAAAGTAGATTAGGATGGAACCTAAAATGCACGAATGTAATACTAATCTGTAAAGGCCACTGCCGACTGACGCGTCCACTCGGAGTGTTTGCGAACTGGTTAGTCCGAAAGCTTTTACCAGTTAACAACATTATAAAATAATGCGCTTTTTCCATCGACTAAATCCTCGGAAACCTGATCAATGGGAAGAAATCCCGCTCAAATTCCTCTTATTTGCACGAGGCACAGGCATAATATAAAAATAAGTTAGTACCTGAGCTATGATTCAAGTCAAGTCTGCGCTTGACATGGCACTTCGGTAGAATGTTTCAATATATTTTTATAGGTGTTTTTGTGTTTGCCTGCCCGTGTAACGACACGCCGTGACATTTGTTAATGGATCAAAGAACCATTAATGTTTTTTACTCAATCGATTATTATCTTTCCCCTAAATGCAGACGGTTAATTTACTATCATACGGGACATGCCATTGGGTTTTACAACTAATTTATGTGTTGCAGAGTTTAACGTAATGAAAAAAAAAATACTGTGTGGCACCCGTCCGCCATAAATATTGCTAAGCTGTAGGCATGCTATTGCTACGTGGGCGAAGGTGAGTTAGTTTTACCACAGAAGATCGGCATCGAGATATACGAGTATTTCGATCATTATTCCAACTAGCTCGTTTGACTAAATAACATTGGCACTTATTATCTTGGTTTTTTTTCTGTGTTTATTTTTGTTAACACCCTGGTATTAAATGTAGTATTATTGTGTGTTAGTCTCATTTGATAAAAGTAAAAAGTAGCATTTTTTAAAAAGTAGCTTTCTTGAGGCACTTTTCCTATCAGCCATTCTGTCATTCATTTCGATTAAATGATTATTTTTGTCGGATTTTAGTCTTGAAACTTATCTAGCTTGTCATTTGGTTGGTGGCTTACGCCTAATAAATTCATACGCAAGTACGGTTGTCGAGCGTGCCGTGATATTTGTTGTCGGCTGAAGTGATCTGTCCTGCCCGGGGTATATCCGGGACCGGGGTGTTGAATGAGCCACTTCGTCGGTTGCGCCGCTTCCCCGCGTGCTCCAGGTGGCTCGCTGCCAAATTGCGCCCGCGTCCTACGGGACTCATTATCCTCTCCACCTTCAAGCACCACCTACTAACTAATTGACATCTACTCATACCATTTTATTATTGACGTCAGGGACCGGAACGGACATCACGAGAGTCGCGATGTAATTTCTCGTCTGCTGTGTGAACGTAATTAAATAGCTGAGTATTTACAATATCTACGTGCATTGTTCACTTCTGATAATACGAGGGGCAAAAGCATTATTAGTTGAAATGTGGCTTTTTGCCAGTTTTGAAAGACACTAACAAATCGACGACGACGTGTGTATTACTCAGTTCAAGTTCAAATTGAATACGGCGTTGCATAATGAGTCTAAATTTATAGGTTTCCACGTGGACTGCTATCGGCACATTAGCAGATTAGACATCTCGTCCGACAAGAATGTTAAATATGTAGCGAATAGTCCAACAAGAAAATGTTGTGTATATTTTGTGTCGTAGAATATTCTGTGATAAATGTTTTCAAGTCACGTTTTCAAGTGATTCCTTTGTCCGATATGAATATAGAAATCGATTCAATCGACCCTATCGTCTTTTAAAGTTCTTACAGGTTACTATACTTAGTACCCGCCGGCCGCTAAGAAGTCAATCTTGACACATTGCACAACTATAGTTCCTGATTATTGTTAATATCAACCATTGAAAAAAAAGAATGCTTTACTTACTACTCTGTCGCACGCAAATTAAGAGGTAGGAGGTTGCACGCGACAAGTAAGCATTGACTTTTTGTCTATGATTCATATTGTTAATCAATGTTAATATTCAGAAACTTCATAGTTTTCTAGCAAAACACTGAAATTAGGTCATGTCATATCAACAAACAAACGACTTTTTCGAAAATTACCTGTTCTCGTCGAATTTAACGTGTTATCAATCTACTCACTGTCTAAAAGTAACTCTTATCTTAGCGGTGCTAGAGAAAACCTTGGCTTATCGGTGATGCTTGGTAATTTGGTGATATTGTGTTATAATCTTACGCTGAGCTCACAATGGTGAAATGCAGGCAATTAAATCGTTGCCAATCCAATTGCAAGGATCAAAACTGACATCTGCCATCGATTTTATAGCTTACATTTCTTCATTACATGTGCTTACATGTGTAAGATAATAACGTAGTATTATGAATTACTAAGTATCACCGATAAACCAAGGTTTTTGCCCTACTTGGAATATTAAATTTCGAGGATAAAATGTGAATGCGGTCTACATACAACGTTAACTTGCATCGTGGCTATGCGCCAGGCGGTCACACGGCGGCCGGTTCGTATCTATCTGGTGTCCGGCCAGCGCTCGGTCAAATGGACGATGTGATACTGGGCCATAGATGCATCGCACAACGCCAGCGCCGGCCGTGCCGCCAAACAGTCTACCTTAGCATATTTGGTAACGTCAAGGAGATAATAAACTCATCGTTTATTTACGACCAAATTTTGCACCCGACGTGTAATTTCTTAAACAGATTTGAGTCGAAAGAGAACAAACAATTGCTCATCGTAGGGTTTAGCAATTACAGCCAAATATTTTTTAAATGAATCCCTAAGTCTAAAAATGGTCTTAAAATTTTTTGAATGACCTATCCAACGACACGATATCCTACTCTACTCGTAAGGGTTTACACATTATCCTGCACTAAAAAGAAATAAGTATTTTTGAAAATTTTATTTTGCTGCTTTATCGACCTGGTACTAGCAATCTCTAAGCTAAGCCGCATAGGGACGGACGGACTAACATAGTGAACCTATAAACGACGACCTATTGACGACCGGATGGTCAAGTGGTTAGAGAACCTAACTACGAAGTTTGAAGTCCCGGGTTCGATTCCCGGCCGAGGCAGATGTTTGTACTAATAATACAAACGTTTGCTCTCGAGTCTTGGATGTTTAATATGTATTTAGGTATGTATTTATCCACATAAGTAGGTATGTTAATCTCTTGCGTAGTATCTATAGCAGAAGCTTTGCTTAGTTTGGAACTAGGTCAATTCATTGGTGACAGGTGTCCCATGCATGATATATTTATGATATTTATCTTAATATAATATAAGCAATAATTCGGGTTTGTTCGAACACTTATAAGTGGACCGATTTTCATGATTTTTCATTGTTGTATTTGTGTCCGTCCCGAATAGCAGAATAACGATTAAAACATTGGAAAATTGACCAAAAATTAAAATATTAGATAATACATTTCGCCGTACAAAATATTCATGGGTTTCGTAACTGACAGATAAAGAAGGTTATCCACATCCCCACACACTTACAATAAGTTAGTTATTTCATATTTGCCTAGGAAAATATTTATGGCAAAACAATGTTGGTTGATGCTTTGGAAACGCAATTCGACCAGCTAGATGTAGCTGTTGTTTGTATATTATCATAATTTTAATGTAGTGTTTTTGGGGCAGGACAACGTCTGCCAGGTCCACTAGTTTATTATAAAGTTTCTTTCTAAAAACCACACCTGTGAGGTGATCGCATACACAGACCTATTAAACTGAACCTGATAGCCTTGAAATTAAAATTAGAAACAATTAGCTCTTAGAACGCATCAACACCATATTATATATGTTCTTTTAAATACATTAAAGATGATTGGTGTAAGCATTTACAAATGTACAATAAAAGGAGCAGGCGGGTCACCTGCTGGAAAGCAATCACCGCCGCCAATGGACATTCATGAGCTGAGTGACGGATGCGTTGCCGGCTCTTTGAGACATGAGTGGGATCGGTTTTTGAAGATCCCCAAGTTGTATCCCCTTGTTCCGTGTAGGTAACCAGGGTTAGGTAACTAGTGATTTGTATCTGGCGTGGCTTACAAATACACATGTGGTAAAGTAAATAATTACCTAAGTATTAAATAAAAAAGTTTTGTCGTTAAGGATTCCGTATATATGCATTATATTTTATTTGTTTTAAGCATTATTATCATTTTAATGGGCTTGCCATTTAGCTAATTAATTAACAGACGATGCCTAACGTCCGTGTATTATATCAACTCATGGCAGCTATTGTGTACATTAATCATAGACTTTAAGAATTCAATTAAATGAATTTTAAGCGTTGTATGAGGGATATCAAATGATCCGAAGCTTTCAAAATTGTCGGTCCTAAACGGATTACAAGCGCTGTCACAGTGGGGCTGTGAACGAGCCTGTGCCGTCGCCCCAGCCTATCTGCTTCTTTACACTTCGCTTCCCGCTGCGTTTGTTTTCGATGAACACTGTAACCATGAGAGAATTAGCAGCACATTTAAAATACTGAGTCATGTTTGAGGTTTATTGAGAATATTCTGTAATTAAATATTATATTACAACCCTCCATTATATTGTAAACAGATGCGGTCTTCACGCGGACTTCACGGAGCTTACAGCGTGCGTGGGCGGTGAACTGGATAGGCACGAGGGCTCGGCTGTACACCGGAGGTACTTCTACATCACACTGCTACGGGAGCCTGTCGCCAGGTATATTTATTTATAAGGAAATCCACTGCAATCTAAAAAAGTTTTCCAGTATTTGATATACAATTTGACAGCGATTAAAGAATCGGTAGGTAATTGAAGTGACGCCTTTTAAAAATACCATTTGAAAGTAGTGAAAATTGTGGTAAATTACTGAATACATTTTCACTAATCATGCACTAGTGCCTACTAGTAAACGGACAGAAACGGAAGCTTAAAAATCCTTTGTTTTAGGCATTTATTTATAACTGCATCTATTGATCCGCAAATTGGCTTATCATGCAAAATAAATTTAGCATGTACTTGAAAAGGGAAGTTGATACTCTGCTCTGGTAATTTTAGCCCCAAATTGACGAGCCGCGGGGCCATTGACGTTTTGCCAATTTTAGCCACACTTTGCAACATAGACGCACGTAATTCATATGTAGTTTAGCCGAAGCTAAAGAAAGATATAAAGCTAACATATGAGCTATTGAGGGCGGTCTTGGTCACTAAATGAAGCCACTGTTTGTTAAAGCAAGACCCATTAAGAATAGGATATGCTTACGATAAAAAACTTTTCCAATTTTTATTACTTACAACTTCTATCGTCACCGACCAGCAGCTAATGACAAGTTTTATTTTCATAGCTCGTAAAGGCTTGTCTGTAAGTGGTCACGCATAAATCACTTCAATAAATAAATCCATTATAGGTCGCGTACGCGTAAGAGTCACAAATTCTTTTTAAATGTTATGAGTGTCGCTGGCCCAAGTTAACAAGCAGCGTCGGGTCATAGTTCGTCAATAATTTTTATTATATGGAAATGTAAAAACTTTTTGATTGTTTAGAATATCGTACGGTTACGATCGTTAATTTGGGACCCACTTAAAGATCGAATATAGCTCTACTATTTTGTATGAAAATTCAAAGGATTTTTTGACGAAATGGCTCTCAATATAACGCTCGTGACCGGTACTAAAAAGGGCAAAAACTGAATTTTCGTAGGTTCGTCCTGTCCGCCCATCTGCTTGTTTGCCTGTCTATCTATTTGTCTACTCGAATATCACATGCATTTTACTATACGAGTATGAGTGATGATGAAATTTCAAAAGTGTCTTGCGTAAACCATTTCATTATGCATTCCTTTGTTAAATTATGAAAATAAATATTTTGGCTGGCTTCAAAATATATGTAACTAATAGATAGAGCTACCCTGCCAGCTAAATGGTTATTTTTATCATATGCATACAACGAAACTGAGAGAAAACTACAAAATTCGTAGTACTAGTAGTTTCTGCAAGTTGAGGAGTAGTAATTGATCAACTTATAAATTATGACGGGCAACTACGGAACCCAACACCGCTTGTGATCCGGTCGTACTTGGCCGGTTTTAATAGGTTTGTGTAGTAGGTGTATGTGTATAGTCTCTACGGTCAACCTAATGACATTTTTAACTGCTAGGATTTCTATTACTTAAGGGCACTTGCAGGCTTTTTAATTTTAATCTAGGCTTAAGTGGTCTTAAGTCCTGTCAGATCCATACAAGAACTGTCAGTTTAAGCCTTAAATCGAGATTTAAAAAAAAAGCCTACAATGTCTTTAAGTCTTAAACCTAAATTAGTTATTGCTGGAATTGGTAGCTGTAGTTATTTATGTCCTTTTACTGAGTATTATCATTAATTGCTAAGGAACTGAGTTTGGTTGTGAATCTTGTGATTGTTGCTAAATCGCAATGACGCCAAGTTAATCTGATAAAAAAATAATTTATAAAATTAGCGTAATTGTTGACAGATACCTATCGGAGTACCGCCACGTGAAGCGTGGGGCAACCTGGAAAGGCTCTCGCCACTGGTGCCAGGGACGCACAGCGACAGGTAAAGAAGACCCGACTATGACTACGCGCGACTGGCAGATCGTAGAGCGTTTTCTGGTCTTCATTGCGTGTTCTGCCAGGTAACCATTGCGTCACAAGCCTTTCTGGCTTCCAAAGAACACAGAAAACGTTCGTTAAATTGCCAGTCGCGAGCAGCAGACGTTGCTGCGTCGCGAGGGCGACGTGGTCGCGCGCGCGTTCGGCGGTCACGCGGGGCGAGCCGTTCATTTGCCGGTTATTACCATCTCCCCTAGCCCTTGCTCGCGCCATTTTGCAATTATGATTGAAGAGACCTAAATCAAGACGCATGACGTTGATCGATATGTTCATCCTTATTACACCAGCTACAGGTTTAATATTCTCACAGGCAATTTCGAAATGTAAATGTATTTAGGCCTTTCTAAATTGTTTATAGTCAGTTAATATGTTGGTGTTTTTATATATTAACCTTGTGCGAATAAAATAGATTTTATTATTAGTAGGGCCCGGAATTTCGGATATTGACAAATCGTAGGGAGAGAGCACCGCTTTTTACTGATGTTATCGACAAATCCATAGTTATTTTTAAATTTATATTTTAACTTAAATACATAATTGTAAATATATTTTTGCTTGGAATATTATTATTATAAAATACTTTATACTTATTGGCTATGGTTAGAACTGAAGGAATACAAAATAATATTTTCTCTTTTACTTTATCGAAGGATAAGCAAACAAGCTAAACTACCTAACATTAAGTAAGTGGTCTCAGAGGGATTTTTCTCAAGTAATAAAATGTAATGATATTCGTAATTATAGCGATTGCAATAAAACGGTTTAGCGATTAAGCGAACAGTGCTGAAAAAAGTACGTATCATAGCAAAGATTGACGTTTTATTTAATTAAAAAAAAAACTATATCGATAACATCGATAAAAAGCGGTACTCTCTCCCTACAATCTGTCAATAGCTGCACACAAAATTCCGGGCCCTAATTATTAGCTATTCCAAAATCTAGAATACAAATACGACATAACGATTAGGATGCAACTGTTTAAGTATTTGGCGGCTTGGATCCATATTCGTCGGTGATACTGCAACCGCGTAACTATCATTTTCCATAAGGTATCATTTTCACTGTCAGAATAGTACAAATTTAACAAATTTTGTGTCGTTAGTACAGTGAAAATTATACCATATGGAAAATGATAGCTACGCGGTATTGCTCACCACCAGTATCACCGAATTTCACGCCCTAATTTTTTTTATTCGTTGTTTGTTGTTGTGTCCTCAATTTTAATTCCTGTTTTTCAGTTTATCCTTTGACTATGCAAACACTCAACGTTCCCAACTGTCTCATTGCATCGTTGTTGCACAGTTCAAAGTTTTAAACTAGACTTATGAGCCGAAATACAAAAGGTGTTTACTACTTAGCCCAAGTAAATGTGTGTGTGTGTAAATTTTCGTAAGAATCGGTGCAATAACAGTAGGTTACTAGATAAAAAGCTGTTACAAGATTTGAAACAAAGATACAAGCTGAATAAAATCGTTTCAAAGTTAGGTACAGTAAACGAAATTTATTAATTGAATACCTAATATTTTATTTCGTGGAAAATATGTTTGTCGTGCTTTTCACGCGCTCGTGTGGCATAATTGCAGCAAAATCACTTAACGTTATTTTTACTTCATCGCGTTCGGTTAAAAACTTGATACGTGAAATTTAATTAATTTGCGCGCACTCTCATGTTCATAATAAATTAATTAACAAATTCGGCTAAAATGTATTTTCATCGTGGATTGATGCTACGTCTTTATTTGTTCGCCTCTTGTATCAGTGCAAATTAGTGTTAATATCATTACAATAAGTAATTCATAAACACACAATAATAACAAATAAAATAATAAACATTTACATCCTAATCTAGATCTATATATTCCTATAAACAAAGTCGTGTTACTTACACCATTTATAACTCAAGAACGGCTGAACCATTTTTTTTTTATTTGCTTACTGAATAGAATGATAAATATTAAAAACATTAGAAAATTGTCGAAAAAAAGTAAAATAAAATAAATAACATTTTCCCATACAAAAGTTTAAAATCTTCCGTCCGTCAAGGATCACGTCTTAGCGCCATAAGTCATCATTGGCAAGACACACTGGTCGAAGACTAGTCTTCAGGCACTGCGGAATATTGGACGAGAGTCTTTTCAATGCTTACTGTTAAACAAAGACTACCGCTTGTAAATTGTAATTTGTTTGTAGCTTCGTGTAATAGGGCACAGGTGTGAACATGTTTTGTGTATGTACAGCGGCAGAGGTGCCGGCGTGTTACTCTGGCGAGACGTGGCGCGCGGTGACGCTGGAAGAGTTCGCGGCGTGCCCGTGGAACCTGGCCAACAACCGGCAGACGCGCATGCTGGCCGACCTGGCGCTGGTGGGCTGCTACAACGGCACGCTGCGCCACCGCTCCGCCGACACCGACCGCGTGCTGCTCGCCTCCGCTAAGCGCAACCTCGCCGCTATGGCTTACTTCGGACTCACAGAGTATCAGAAGGTAATCATCAGCTTATCGATTGCCCGCAACTCTCACGATGCGTTAGTCCACCCAATGGGAGGCCTGCCAATGCCAACACTGCATCTTCGGTTCGCAGTCGCCACTCGATTACCTTCCCCCCCCCCCAACGCTTATAAGGAGTAAACATCAAGGCCGTGCCGTATAAAACGTACATAATTACCTTACCACGCTACATCTATTTCTACAACCGTCTTATCAGGAGGCACGGGCGAACCCCCGCCAAGTTGGGCACAAGCCAAAGCGAAACTGTCGTACAATCTTTTCTTTTAGCATTTTGACGTATTTTCACGCCTAGGTGAGAGTGGAAGGATGTAATTCGGCTTATTAGATGAGCTAAGGGTTCTTCCATGAATTCTCAAATTTCGACTTTATGGCTTTATTCGTTTAGAAGTTATAGGGTTGAAAAGTTATGCTTATGCAAATTTCATTTCAACTGACCGAGTGATTTAAGGATCATTAAAAGTAATCTAGTACCTAATTCCGCAAAACCCAGAAAGCTGACATTTGGCAAAGAGACAGCGTTTACTACCCAGGGAAAACCTTCAAGATATAGATTTTTGATGATTTGGAAGTACCTGGTGGCCTCGATGTTTTCGCATTTATCATAAGAGCCGGTAAAACTAATAAAGATGTCCCAATGCGTGCCATTTTAGTATAAGTAAACAGACAAGGATAGATTTGACCATTGGTTTCCCGGAATGCCGTCTTAGGAAAAAAAAAATTGATACGCTTTTTATCATAGCGTATGAAATATGAAAGGTTTATAGTACCTAGCTGATATGGAACCCTGAGAGCCCCGCCAAACATTTATAGTATCGAGATGCCGCCTTAGTAAAAGTTATTCTAATCTGATGAGCATATTCTAATAGTTACCTGTATAAAAATCAAAGATATAAATAAAAAAAAGTATTGCTCGATGAACTGAGAGAACAACATATTCATCGATATTTCTCGTTACATATCGAGGATATCGAAAAGTAGTTGCTTTCTGGGCCACTGGTCACTTTCACTGTTACTTTACTTTAGTTCAGGAAAATTAAGTACAACGACAATCGAAGCGATGGAAAGTTATGTTAGGTACCTATAATTATAATTACGATTATAACGCACGAGCCGAGCGAGCGAATCGATCGTGTTTCGGCAGCGGCCGGCGAAGCGCCAGGATAAAAATTAAGCTCTTAATTACGGCGTAAATTTTACACTAATTATCGATCAAATGTAGATACTCGTATAGGTATTATCTTTGGGATTATAGGCTTCAAATTTATACTTTCAGTACCTTTTCTGATGGCGTTATGAGGTTATGAAATAGCGGCGTTACATGAATTAGCTAGGAATTTCATGATTTGACGGGTTTAACAATCAGGCGACGTCATTCTTGGTCAAGTCTACCCTTTCGTAAATAGCCGACGGAAGAGATTCTCACCTTCTAGCCTAAAATTAAGCGTTTCTAAACATTATTTTTCAACTTTTAAATTCAACACTTATTTTGCTAAAAAAGAAATTTTGGACAAGGTGGTTTCGTACAATATACGTTTAGACGTAGGTAATTATTAACAATTAGTTTCCTAAGAAACTAGCTATGTTCTGCGTAGGCGACTGATGTAGGACGCTGGTCGGCCCTGAATTGAAGCCTCCTCAAATGAAAGTCCGTCAAGTTAGGTAAATATATAGTTTATTATCGTTGAATAAAACTAATTTGACAAGTTATTAATATGCTGCTTACATGTAGTAAGTTGACACAGAAAAGACAACTAATAGCGGAATAACTTACAGGTCGTAAAATATGACGGAAATATCGGTACCGATAAGGTGATTTATTGGTGGCGCTTTATAGATGTGGGTCGTGTGCTGCAGCGCGCGGGCGCGGGCGTGGCGAGTCTAAGCATAGACAATTACCTATTCTACCTATTCTCGAGCACTGACCCCGGACAAAGATAAGCGCGCCCATTATTTGCACTTGAATCGTTGTCTGCGTATCTACGGCGCCATTTGTCGGCACTCTGCAACCCGCTGGCTCCGACACATACCCGGTTTCTTTATTGTTTGAATGAATATTCATGGCTCGTGCACGCACATAAGACTAGCATTCTCCGTTGCATATCGGAGAACTTCGTTCATATGTTGCTCAGCACTGTAAACTACCTGGGTACTGGTACCTACTATATCGCGCACACGCGAAAATTCACAAGCCATTGTATTGAACACTGATTATCAAATAAGAGATAATAAAATATGTCACCGGGTAGATAAACAGAAAGTAAGGTGTAGTTACAGGTCATCCGCTCTAATAGTTTCCATAGCCGATGAAAATATATCTGTCTTTTTCCTCTGCTGTATCGATGTAGCGGTAGCATTTATAAGTTCTTTCATAGGTAAGTAACTTGTAATAAAGTTCCAATTTAATCGAAGTATATCTTTGTGAAACCATGAAAGATCTCAACGTGCTATAGTATCATTTCTTATGTTAAAGCAATTGTAATTAAAATTGCATTGGTTATAGTTTCGACATTCCTATAGATTCAACACACACGATTGATAGCCACTATGTCCACTATCAGCCGGCTCACCACCAACTGTGTTAGTAGCAGTCACAGAGTACATTTTCTAGGGGAACTATATTTTCTGTCACCTAAGTTTAGATGTGTCACTAATCGGCATTACCCTTATTATAATATCTGTCCCCAAGAAATATATCAAAACTGTTTCTGAGTAGGTAAGAGTCATCAAATTATTGTAAACCTATATCTTAAATTATTATAGTTTGATAATCAAAAACCAATCAACAAAATAATAGATTCTGTCACCTAATAAATAGATCTGTTTTTTAAGAGGTCTGGTTTGGTACGATGACGAGCAAAGCGAGGAGGAGTGTTAGATAGAACTGCAACCCTCAGGGTGCGAGCGTGCCGAAGCAGCGGCCGGCGAAGTGCCAGAACCGACCATTTTTTTTCTCATACTTACGGCATGAAACTTCGTTATTTTTAATTTATTCAAATTGCCATCCATCATCATCATTATCATCAGCATTAGCCTCGTCATCATCATCACCATCATCGCCCTCATCGTTAGTAAAATTACCATCATACTAATACAAAACAAAACGTAAAGCCAGAGAAAGGGACAACCGCATAACTGCCACGTAATTTGATAATTATTTTAATATTATTTTTCAGTGATTAAAAAATATTTTTAGGTAAACATTTTTATTTACTTTGGTGATTCGGTAGTACTCTTGTGATTCAGTTTTAAAGAAACCTTTTTTTTTGATGATCGATATAATTTCCAAGTAATTTTTATTAATTAATATTTAGGTATCTGTTTTAATACTCATATTTGGTGATTCAATTTAGGTGACAGATCTACTATTTTAGGAACAAATATTATTTATTAGGTCGATCGATAAAATCATAGGTACCCATTTTCTAGTGACGATTGTCAAAGAGAAGAGTCAATTCAATACGCTACTTGTCAACGGTAGCAGTAAGGAAAATACTCTGTCGTATGAAGTGACGAAGCACTGGCAAAAGTCGATGGGAGTAAGCCTCTCAGTAAGTTTAACGAGACTTGTTTTGTTCAGATCTCGCAGTACGTGTTCGAGGAGACGTTCAACTTGCGGTTCGCGGTGCCGTTCACGCAGCACAACGCGACGGTGTCCGGCGCCACGTTGGCGGCCCTCGCGCCCGCACAGGTCGCGCACATCAAGAGGCTCAACTCGCTCGACCAGGAGCTCTACGAGTTCGCCAAAAATCTTATGTTCAAAAGGTAACCTAACCTAGCTCAGCACTAGTTTACTAGCTAGCTCGGTGTTCTACGTTCGCTAGTTCTGTCTTACGGGTGGTTCAGTTTAGTTTTATATAAAATTCATGACTTTCTCGCAACATAGATTCGAGGCACTGAAGAAGCGCGACACAGACTTCGAGTACCGTTGGCGACACCTGGGCGAGGTGGCTCCTCGCAACGGCGTCACGGAGTTCGACTGGGACAGCAACCTGGAGGACGCCACCACCGAGAAGTACCGCGGCAAGTAGACCCGTCGCCCGGCCGTCAGCTCACCGTGTCGCGAGCCCCCGCATGCCATTAGTCGAGGTGCCACACAGACTTGTGCGAGCGTCAGTCGCAGTCGTGCGACCCGCGCCTCGCGTCCCGCCCGCCTCACTACCCTAGTGCACTCACTAGTCATTTCATTACGTAACCACGAATAAACGTGCGCATGTATTCATACTAGTACGTTCGTAGTTACACCCGTAAATATTTTAAACTCTAGGTGTTAACATAGGACTGTACAAAATAAATGTATCTTAATGCAAAATGAAAGCGTTTTGCTAATAAGATTTTTTTATATACCTACTTCTTCAAATAATTCCTTTTTTTAAGCTATGTATCTTTGAATATCATTATTTAAAAGTAAGTTTATTTGTAGACATCAATATCTACACAATGTGCTATAATTCCATCCCTTGTAATTATAATGTCTAAATATAAATTATATTTTATCCCGTTGTTGTATAAAAAGAATGTTAATGTTGATAAACAGGGTAGGTAATGCATCTAGGATGAGCCCAACGAAGCGTAGCCTTAAATACTACAAAATCCAACTAGCTAAAACACATTAAGTAGTGCGAATGTATCGATTGACTTACATTTGGCCTCAGTAGAAAAGTAACTCGGGGCAATATTGAAGTTATGTCAAATGACTTTTGACCGAGCGTTTTTTAGGGTTTTTATAAGTAGCCTTTCTTGAGTAAATTATTATTTAACTATCACGCAAGTAGTTATGATGATATTGCCGGTGAATACAATCGCGGTTTGATTACACTAAGAATAAACTGACAGAGATAGGTAAGTATCTCAATCTATTGATTTAACTTTGTAAACAGAAGTAAAGTAAAATAATTTTAGATCGTATATTTGTTATCATTTTATAACATTATTTTCGATGTGTATTGGTTTAAATACTCTTAAAGGGTGTCCCAGTAGTGACTAGACAACTTAGGTATCCTACGAGAAATGACAGAACACTGTTCCGTAGTACTTAAGGACAGTTTATGATGTAATTGCTTAATAAAAATTAACCTCAAATAGCCACTACAAATTTCTAGTGTGGTTATTTGTGGCATATCCACCAAAAATTTAAGATCATTTAAAAATGTATAGATATACTTAGTGAATAAATACTTGGACATTGGAAAAACTCTTGAATCGTCTTGATTCCAACCTCTGCGGCCCGAGCCGCATCTCTTAGCTACCGTGTTTATGGGCTGATCAAATAAATACGATCTTTTCTTAGTTATTGTCTGACATCGATTGTTCGCCCCCACTTTGACTTCTGACGTTAGTTTTCCATTTCACTTATTGAGGATAGGGTTTAAGAATGACCATCTCATATGGCGAAACAGTTGCAAATACCTCCAGACTGGCGATAGATACTAAAGTAACAGGAGTCTATGGAATAATATAGCAGTTACAAGTATACGTTGCGTTATTTTTGGTTAATAAAATTACTTCTAATGCTCCCTTAGTCTTTTGCTACCACAGCAATGCCTATCTAACACCTTAAGACGTGCCTACACATTTGCATACTCGGAGATTGTTCTTCGTAATACTTACCTTCGGTTATTTCGCAATATCACTAAGGGTGGGTGACCGAGCTCCCAGAGATAAGACCAAGCTAGATCGATTTTTCATCTCCGAAAACTATATATATATATATATATATATATATACACAAACATATATACAAGAATTGCTCGTTTAAAGGTGTTAGATAGATTGTGTTGTATACTGTACTGACCCCACACTTCGTGTATCAAACTTTGTGAATTTATTTTAATCATGAGTAACCTCTTTGGGAAAAATTTTTGTTTGAAAGTGGATAGCAAGAATGTCAAAAGAAAAAAGAAGGGATGGGGTTGTCAAGTGTCATGGAAAGAAAGATGTGCTAACCAAAATTAAATAAAATAAAATGGGAATTCTTTGATAACGCAATGAAAAGGCCTAGAAATCCATATATTAACTTAAAACCAATAATAAAAAATGGAGTACGGAGGTTACAAACGGTTTCAGTGAAAATTAAATAAAATCTAGTTTGACAGTCGTTGTATATTCGCATAGCAAGGTCGCTACGTATAGGATTTTAAACTCCGAACAAAACATAACACCCGGAGTTATAAGGAATGGATTACTAGGTCTTATCGTCGTGATAGAAGTGTAAATAGGTGTCCAATAGTGCAAGGCTGTGTGTGCTGGTGACGTGAGTTATTTACAATTGCTTTTGCCCTTTAATATTATGAGTTTCAGCGGACTGAGTGGCTACGGGGAGGATAGTGACAGTTGCTGTCATCATGACGAGAGGAGGAGGAACTGGTTGAAGACTATGAAGATACGCAAGTCTGGATTGATGGCGTGTAAGTTGAAGTTGAATTGAATTAAATAAATGTGATTTTATTGAAATATAAAAATTATGAAAACGAAAGACAAATTACTCGGGATTTGATGGAATAGTAAACATTGCTTATAACTAATTTCTCGAGCTTGCTCCGCGGTTAATACGCCCCAAAATACATAAAGCTTTGAATTGTGCGGTTCCTACAATAATATTTAATTTCATGCTGGCGTCGACGTCCAACGTGATGGAGATATCCTGGCTGGCTGTGTGGTGTGATGTGCAACGGGACGTGATTGGAGTATTGGCGTGCGGTCCGAGTGCTGATGGCGGTTCCTGGATGTCCCTAGCTAAGTCCTTCCCTTATCCCAGTAGTTAATGATGTTACGACATAACAGCGTCGGAACAGTGAGGAGTATGTCGGGATCCTACCACTGTTATTGTATTCTGATTTGAGCTAATTATACAATTTGTAGATAGAAGTAAAGTACAGTTGGTCATAATTATATTATGATTTCCACGTAATCTGACATTTGTTGTCACAATGTTATAAATTTGAAAGACCAGCATTTAGACATAATGTCTATGACATTTTGATAGAATGTCTAATAAATTCAAACCGAGATGGAACCGCGACACTCCTGAGATCTCATTTCAAATCGGTCTTTGGTTCTATACGAACGTATACAATAATTTTATAAATAATTTATCCGTGTTCTAAATTTTAAACTTTCAAAATATAAAGAATAAATAACACCAGTCTAAATTCAAAAGACCTAAATTTAAATATTTGAAATTTAGAAGTCAAATTCAAATGATCGAATTGATTCAAATACGGGTCATTACTGTTCTGTTCTGCTGACGTTACGGAGTGTTACGAAGACATTGAATTGTTGAATATTTTTAACGAACATTATCTTCAATTGATTTAAACTATATTACTATTGACGGTACTGAAGTTACCATCGGTGTGTGGATACTATAGCGAAGAACTAATATATTTGTGGCACAAATATAAGACAGTGAGTAATACATTAGTAAAATTAAAATTGAATATCAAAACTGCTTATATATTATAACATGCTAGAAACTCCAAAGTTAATGGAAACGAGATATTAATAATTGACTTCAGCTTATTGTGTAATTGTTTATATTTCCTCAATGTTTCTTCCAAATTGCCCTGCGTATTTGGCCTAACTTTACAAATAAGCTATTTGGACCTAGAACCGGGGTGTATCACGGTCTCTACAATTATCTATACTAAACCTGATTACTTAATTTTGTCACCATTCTAATGATTTTAATAGAAACCCAGATAGCTCGGGAAGGATAGCTATACAATTCTATACTTACTATTGTATCCAGCTGGTGGAGCGAATGGAACTAGTGTGCCACAGATACGAGTACTAATCTAGCTGGCTGGGTATTAATGGTCGGTATTGCGCGCATGGATACTGTACAAAGTACCCTTACAGACTCCACAAACCATTATGATTGATGTTTCACAATGGAGTCTGTAGATTATTCAAAATTGTGTTTGGGGACCGAGGGTCTTCAGATACATGTGGTCACCAGGGGTCAATTCCACCTCTGGCCGCTGAACGTTGCATCCTCTTTGTCGGACTAACCACCCGGCAATACGGACTCTGTCCGATGGGGTTGTTTACTACTCACTTGGCAATAGGGCTAAAGTGGGGTTGCGGTTAAACAAGGTCTAACGACTAATAGTGGCGTTGGGAGTCCTTGTGGGGCATGTGGGGGGGAAGGAGACTTTCTCTCTTGGTTGTGGACACAAATTGTGGAACGCGTCGTAATAACACAAACATGATTCCGAGTTGTTCTTCCTGACGCTAGTCTGTTAGAGGTTGGGGGGGGGAAGAGGAGACCGTAGGTGTATAGGATAGTCACTCAGGAAAAGGTTAGGGATTAACAAAGCCTGCCTCGGGAGTGACTATGATTTTGTTCTCCACTCATTCATTTGAAGACGAGGTACGCACGTGATTGACATACGACATTAATTCTATCCCCTCACGAGGTGCCGAGGCAGCCCGTGGGGGAGTGACCAGTACGGTGACGAGCTCCACAGGCCCGGGCGGGGAGGGGCCCGGCCTATACGGCATAAATCACCTCTTTTTATATTAATTAAGCGGAAATATAATCAAAAATAGATAGTAACAATAATAATTTCTTATACTAAACGAAATAACTTTTGAGTTTCCTGTATGTATAACCAACGCTTTCTCAAAGAGGTAGTTACTCTACTAAATAGCCCTCTCACTCGGTTCGATCCTAGGTCTACTATAAATTATTATACAACTAAGGGTTCCTACAAACAGACGATGGCCGTAATTATACTTAGATAAAAGTATATAAATAAAAATATAGTGTCTACCCCTATTGGGAACAGTACAAATTGGTGCCGTGACCAGGATCCTGAGTCTCAAGAAGCGGGCTGTTGAGAAAAAAAAAAAAGAGAAAAAAAATTTTTTTTTGAAAAAAAAAAAAAAAAAAAAAAAAAAAAAAAAAAAAAAAAAAAAAAAATTTTTTTTTGTATTCATAGCTTTGAAATTTCAGGTTTGACATGGCCAATACGCTAAGAAAAGGAAAGGGAACGTTTACCGTTGTGTTAGAGGGTAATATTGGTTGTGGGAAGTCGACCCTATTAGAGTCTCTGCATACCAATAAGATGGTGACCGTTTTACCAGAACCTGTCCAAAAATGGCAAAATGTAAAGGGCGTCAACCTCTTCAAATTAATGGTAGAAGACCCCAAGCGGTGGGCTTATGTATTCCAAAATTATGTGGTGTCGACTCTGCTAGAACATCACACCTTGCGAGTAGAAACGCCAATTAAGATAATAGAAAGGTCAATATTTAGTGCGAGGCATTGTTTTATGAAAATACTACGTGAAAACGAGTTGATACACCCTGTAGAGGCGGAGATATTCGAGAATTGGATCTCGTTTGTCAAGGAAAAGGCTTTAGCTAATGTAGATTTGGGAATTTACGTACGAAGTTCCCCGGAGGTGGTTTTACAAAGAATAAAAACTAGAGGTAGAATAGAGGAAAGTGCTATTACACTTGATTATATAAACCGATTGCACGAAAAACATGAGCATTGGCTAACGGGGAATGCTTGGAAGGACTCTTTCCAAGAGTTACGTATTATAGATGGTGATAGAGGAATAGCGGATATTGTAAAACAATATATGTCGATAGAAGAAGAAATCAAACAACAATGGTGAATTAAGATCAATCGGGGCTATTAGTAAAGAAAATTTTAATGTATTACAGAAACACAACTATGAGCAAAATGATCCAAGCTGGCAAGGAAATGCGTGCTAAGGCGAAGGCTGCTGGAGCGACACCTGGAATAGTGAAGAAAACAACACCTGCTACTGGGGGTTCGTCTGCGATGGCACTCATGATGCGGAACATGCGTAGGACAATTGGGCAACTGCATTTAAAGGTATCGGAGCTGCAGGGAAAAATGCAGGAAGAACCAGTACGGGATAAGGTTAGAGAAACAATGCCTCAACTCGCAATGTATCCAGTGATAGATGGAAGGTTGGATAAACCCAAATACCCCGGAAGGTACGACGTACATCCAGTTACCTTCATAGAGGACCTATTTTCGTACCTAAGAAGGTTGCCGACTAAAGAACATGTAATCGACAATATTATCGGGTGCTTAGAAGGAGATGTCAGGCGGTGGGCGAGAATTTATAAGGATCGTTGGGACAACGAGGAAGATTTTAAAGCTGATTTTATGGATACTTATTGGGGAGAGTCTGAACAAAATCAATTAAGACGGAATATAGTGTGTGGAGTGTGGGAGAAGAATACTCATAAATCCATGATGGGTTACTTTATTTCACTAGCAGGACAAGCAAAAATGTTGAGTACGCCTCTAATGGAAAATCAATTAGTTAATGATTTAATGCACCATTTCCCTAGAGAAGTACAATATGCCTGGAGGATGAGGAAAGGGGAATCGATAATAGAAGCCACTGAATTCTTAAGAGATTTGGATGACGTAGATAAACAGGACCGTTATGTGGAAGGTGGAAGCTCTAATCAAACCCTACCAGGAATGAAGCGAGGGATGCCTGCGACTGGGAAATCAAATTTTGGAAATAAGAAGCCGAAAATAATCGCTAATTTGGAGATAAACGAAGAAGAAGAGCAGGAGAGGTGTAAAGATAGTGGTAAGAATTTAAACTAATGTTAGCTAGTCCAGATGCTCCGGGATTAGCTTATAAACATAGGGGCAACTATTTTAGGTTTGCGCTACGGCATATGTTGTCATCGGGATGGGTGCCAGGAGTAGGGTTAGGAAAAAGGGAAAATGGGAAATTATACCCTGTAGTAGCAACAGGCGTGAGGACGAAATTGGATAAATCAGGATTTGGCTTTATCCCCACGGACGTGGAGGATCAGATACCAACCAATTTTGAGGGACTGTCGAGCTTGTCTCTTAACTTAGCAGGTAGGCCGGTAGTAGTAGAACCCATGCAGAATTTTGTCACAGCGTCGTTATTTGATGAAGAGGTTTCTTTTGAGGAAATAGGGCATAAAATCAAAGCTGAAATTTGGTTAGAGATTTTAGGGAATAAAATACGTTGTCTAATAGATACGGGGAGTGAAGTTAGTTGTATTTCTGAGGAATTATTTGAATGGTTACAGTCGAGAGGAGATGTACAACTACCCTCATTGCCGGTAAAGCCTATACAAATAAGAGGGGCGGTAGGGCAGAAGAGTTTAAAAATACAGCAATTATGTTCCATAGAAATAAAAATTCAAGAGGTAATTTTCGATACGGGACTGTTAGTTGTTCCTAGGTTGACTGTACCGGTAATTTTAGGGTTCGACTGGCTGTTGTCATACAAAGCTATTATTACATTACAAGATCCTAGATCACTAATTTTGGAAATGAAGGGGGGAAGAATTACCGTGCCTTTCATTGAGGAAGACCAAAGAATTGCAGCCATTAGGTCATTACAGTTGGAAAACGATGGTGAGGCTAACCACGAAGTATGCGAGGTAGATTTTTTAGACAGAATTAAAGCGGGTATAGAATTGACCGTTGACATGAGGAAATCATTGAAGCAGATTTTAGAGGCCCATAGGATAGTGTTCACCAAGCGAATTGGTAGGGCAAATTGTTATACTCATCACATTAGTATGCATGAGCATGTCCCGAGAATTAATCGGTCTTATCCCATCCCTTATGCATACCGATCCAAGGTAGAAGATAAATTACAGGAAATGGTAGATATGGGTATTATTTCGAGAGGTTCAACACCGTATAGTAGTCCACTCACATTTACTTCCAAAACTGATGGGACTATTCGAATATTATTAGATGCCAGGGAAATTAACAAATATATGGTAGCGGAATCAGAGGCTCCTCCAATGCAGATAGATATTCTAAATGCATTTCACGGGGTTAAGTACATAACTATTATAGATTTGAATAATGCTTATTTTCAAATCCCAATTTCAGAAACAAGTAGACAGTATACAGGTTTCACTGTTAATGGGAAGTCTTATATGTATAATGTATTGCCACAGGGATTGAAAACGTCAGTTGGAAGTTTTAGCCGGGCTATGGATGTAATATTAGGTCCGAGTGTTAGAAGTTTCTGTGTAAATTATTTAGATGATCTAGCTATACTAACCGACGGTCAGTGGGAGGATCATTTGGAACAAATAGATCTGGTATTAGAACGGTTGGAAAGAGCGGGATTAACATGTAATTTAGAAAAGTGTAAATTTGCATGTCAGGAAGTTAAGATGTTAGGTCACATTGTATCTACCGAGGGAATTCGAACGGACCCAGCTAAGGTCGAGTCAATTCAAAAGTTCCCTACCCCGAAAAAGGTGAAACATGTTAGGGCATTCTTAGGTTTATGTAATTATTATCGGAGGTTTATTCCAAATTATAGTAGTCTAATAGTTCCCCTGACGAAATTATTGAAGAAAGGGCAAAGTTGGTATTGGGATGAGGAGTTAGATAAGGCGTTTTGGAATTTGAAACAAGAATTTTCGACTACCATCCTTTTGTCTCATCCAGACGTGAGTAAACCTTACTATTTGCAAACTGATAGTTCAGGAGTAGGTATTGCGGGGGTATTGTATCAGTACGATGAAAAAGGAGAAATACGAATTTTAAGCTTTTGTAGTAGATCATTAAGGGGTTCGGAATTAAGATGGACTGTTACTGAGCAAGAGTTTTGGGCCATAATTTATGGAATAAAGAAATTTGAGACATACTTGCGGGGGGCCGAGTTAATTATTAGGACAGATCACAAGGCGTTAGTGTTTGTTAAGAACATTAGGTTATACAGCAGTCGGATCACTAGGTGGATATTATATTTAGAACAATTTAACTATACTGTAGAACATGTCGAGGGGACGGAGAACATAGGGGTAGACATTTTATCTAGATTTCCGAATGATGGGGAGATACAGGAGGGGAAATTGTGGTATCCGAGTATAATGTACATGGGAGTGCAAGAAAATAAAGAATTACAGGATAAATTAGGGGAAATGGCCCAACTACAAGATAGGGATAATGTGATAAGGGGCATAAAAAATGGGCTGTCGAATCCAGGACTAGAGGGAGTAAATGATCGGTTAGCGCGGATAGCAAGCCGTTGTATCACAGAGAATGGAATTCTTTATTTCAATAGGCTGGATAGTCCAAACAGAGTATTGTATTTACCAGAAATTTTACAGGCGGAGGTATGTAGGCAGGTTCACTTAGAATTGGGGCACTTAGGAGTTTATAAAATGATAAAATATTTACAGGACAGATTCTACTGGCTAAAGATGAGGGAAACAATCAGAGATTTTGTTAGGAGTTGTCATCTTTGTCAATTGTCAAAGATAGACAATATTAAGTATGTAGGTACTTGTAAGTCAATTATATCCGAGAATCCAGGTGACTTAGTGATGGCGGACCTCTATGGGCCGTTGCCGATATCGAGAGGAGGAATTTCGCATATATTTGTCATACAAGATTCTTTCACTAAATATATAAAACTATATGGGTTGAAGGCGGCAACAGCAAGGGCAGTGGTGTCTAGGATGCGAGATTTTGCATTAACAATAAAACCAAAGAAGGTTATGACAGATCGAGGGAGGCAATTTATAGGGGATGTATGGAGATTAGGATTGCGCGGTATTGGTGTTAAGACAATATATACTTCTATTAGAAACCCGAGACCTAATACTGCAGAAGTGGTGAATAAACAGTTAGGAAAGTTTTTCAGAATTTATTGTCATGAACAACATAGGAGCTGGGGATGTTGGTTGAAAAAGATTGAGGAGTTGTACAATAATACTCTCCACTTGAGTACGGGTTTCACCCCTAATGAGGTCCTTAGCGGGAATTCGACGCAACTTTCAATAGACCGATCTTTAATAAATTTTACGAAAAATAAGAGCGTTAATGAAATACGTGAACAAGTTAGGGTAAATTTACGTAGTGCTAGTAAGAAACGTCAGGATAGATTCAACAAGAATCACAACTTGATTCAATACCAAATAGGGGACTTGGTTAAAGTCCGTAGACTAAATAAATCTGACTCGTTGAGTGGAAGGATTAAGAAATTTGAATTGATATACGATGGACCCTATATAGTTGCAGATAGGTACTATGAGAATGTATATGTACTCGTGCACCCAGAAACACTAGTAGAAAAGGGGTTGTTTAATGCTGTACACTTGGCACGATATTATGTCTAGTGGGAAGTCTTACATTAGAGGTTTATAGTGACTTGTTGTCAGTTTTGTGTTGACATGTGAATAGGGAACTTGCTTATAGTTGTGAAAGGGATAAATAATTTCAAGAACAATATTGAGTTGTAAAATATTGTAATAATTTTAGATTATTATTAAGGTGGTTTAGAATGCGGATAAAATTGGATGTATTGATTTGTAGAATTATTAAACGTTACTGAAAATATTTTGGTGTTTGATTGTAATTAGAAGTTAGTTATAGGGAAGTATAGTTTGGGGGGGGGAGGTAGATGGGGGGTGAGGTAATTGAATAGCTACTGACAGTTGAATGAATGATCATTAGGGACAGGGAAATTAACGTGTTATGAGTTGGGACAGAATAGATGATGAGCTAAGTATACAGGGTGTGTGTAACTGAGGTATGGACGAAATATACAGGGTGTGGAAATGTGATTGCGCTTAAAATAAATTAACTTTATGAATATTATATGATAAGTATAGAATTAAATCTCGATTTAAAAGAATGAAATAGAGATTTAAGGGGGGGGATTGTACTGACCCCACACTTCGTGTATCAAACTTTGTGAATTTATTTTAATCATGAGTAACCTCTTTGGGAAAAATTTTTGTTTGAAAGTGGATAGCAAGAATGTCAAAAGAAAAAAGAAGGGATGGGGTTGTCAAGTGTCATGGAAAGAAAGATGTGCTAACCAAAATTAAATAAAATAAAATGGGAATTCTTTGATAACGCAATGAAAAGGCCTAGAAATCCATATATTAACTTAAAACCAATAATAAAAAATGGAGTACGGAGGTTACAAACGGTTTCAGTGAAAATTAAATAAAATCTAGTTTGACAGTCGTTGTATATTCGCATAGCAAGGTCGCTACGTATAGGATTTTAAACTCCGAACAAAACATAACACCCGGAGTTATAAGGAATGGATTACTAGGTCTTATCGTCGTGATAGAAGTGTAAATAGGTGTCCAATAGTGCAAGGCTGTGTGTGCTGGTGACGTGAGTTATTTACAATTGCTTTTGCCCTTTAATATTATGAGTTTCAGCGGACTGAGTGGCTACGGGGAGGATAGTGACAGTTGCTGTCATCATGACGAGAGGAGGAGGAACTGGTTGAAGACTATGAAGATACGCAAGTCTGGATTGATGGCGTGTAAGTTGAAGTTGAATTGAATTAAATAAATGTGATTTTATTGAAATATAAAAATTATGAAAACGAAAGACAAATTACTCGGGATTTGATGGAATAGTAAACATTGCTTATAACTAATTTCTCGAGCTTGCTCCGCGGTTAATACGCCCCAAAATACATAAAGCTTTGAATTGTGCGGTTCCTACAATAATATTTAATTTCATGCTGGCGTCGACGTCCAACGTGATGGAGATATCCTGGCTGGCTGTGTGGTGTGATGTGCAACGGGACGTGATTGGAGTATTGGCGTGCGGTCCGAGTGCTGATGGCGGTTCCTGGATGTCCCTAGCTAAGTCCTTCCCTTATCCCAGTAGTTAATGATGTTACGACATAACAGCGTCGGAACAGTGAGGAGTATGTCGGGATCCTACCACTGTTATTGTATTCTGATTTGAGCTAATTATACAATTTGTAGATAGAAGTAAAGTACAGTTGGTCATAATTATATTATGATTTCCACGTAATCTGACATTTGTTGTCACAATGTTATAAATTTGAAAGACCAGCATTTAGACATAATGTCTATGACATTTTGATAGAATGTCTAATAAATTCAAACCGAGATGGAACCGCGACACTCCTGAGATCTCATTTCAAATCGGTCTTTGGTTCTATACGAACGTATACAATAATTTTATAAATAATTTATCCGTGTTCTAAATTTTAAACTTTCAAAATATAAAGAATAAATAACACCAGTCTAAATTCAAAAGACCTAAATTTAAATATTTGAAATTTAGAAGTCAAATTCAAATGATCGAATTGATTCAAATACGGGTCATTACTGTTCTGTTCTGCTGACGTTACGGAGTGTTACGAAGACATTGAATTGTTGAATATTTTTAACGAACATTATCTTCAATTGATTTAAACTATATTACTATTGACGGTACTGAAGTTACCATCGGTGTGTGGATACTATAGCGAAGAACTAATATATTTGTGGCACAAATATAAGACAGTGAGTAATACATTAGTAAAATTAAAATTGAATATCAAAACTGCTTATATATTATAACATGCTAGAAACTCCAAAGTTAATGGAAACGAGATATTAATAATTGACTTCAGCTTATTGTGTAATTGTTTATATTTCCTCAATGTTTCTTCCAAATTGCCCTGCGTATTTGGCCTAACTTTACAAATAAGCTATTTGGACCTAGAACCGGGGTGTATCACGGTCTCTACAATTATCTATACTAAACCTGATTACTTAATTTTGTCACCATTCTAATGATTTTAATAGAAACCCAGATAGCTCGGGAAGGATAGCTATACAATTCTATACTTACTATTGTATCCAGCTGGTGGAGCGAATGGAACTAGTGTGCCACAGATACGAGTACTAATCTAGCTGGCTGGGTATTAATGGTCGGTATTGCGCGCATGGATACTGTACAAAGTACCCTTACAGACTCCACAAACCATTATGATTGATGTTTCACAATGGAGTCTGTAGATTATTCAAAATTGTGTTTGGGGACCGAGGGTCTTCAGATACATGTGGTCACCAGGGGTCAATTCCACCTCTGGCCGCTGAACGTTGCATCCTCTTTGTCGGACTAACCACCCGGCAATACGGACTCTGTCCGATGGGGTTGTTTACTACTCACTTGGCAATAGGGCTAAAGTGGGGTTGCGGTTAAACAAGGTCTAACGACTAATAGTGGCGTTGGGAGTCCTTGTGGGGCATGTGGGGGGGAAGGAGACTTTCTCTCTTGGTTGTGGACACAAATTGTGGAACGCGTCGTAATAACACAAACATGATTCCGAGTTGTTCTTCCTGACGCTAGTCTGTTAGAGGTTGGGGGGGGGAAGAGGAGACCGTAGGTGTATAGGATAGTCACTCAGGAAAAGGTTAGGGATTAACAAAGCCTGCCTCGGGAGTGACTATGATTTTGTTCTCCACTCATTCATTTGAAGACGAGGTACGCACGTGATTGACATACGACATTAATTCTATCCCCTCACGAGGTGCCGAGGCAGCCCGTGGGGGAGTGACCAGTACGGTGACGAGCTCCACAGGCCCGGGCGGGGAGGGGCCCGGCCTATACGGCATAAATCACCTCTTTTTATATTAATTAAGCGGAAATATAATCAAAAATAGATAGTAACAATAATAATTTCTTATACTAAACGAAATAACTTTTGAGTTTCCTGTATGTATAACCAACGCTTTCTCAAAGAGGTAGTTACTCTACTAAATAGCCCTCTCACTCGGTTCGATCCTAGGTCTACTATAAATTATTATACAACTAAGGGTTCCTACAAACAGACGATGGCCGTAATTATACTTAGATAAAAGTATATAAATAAAAATATAGTGTCTACCCCTATTGGGAACAGTACAATACGATTAATTGTGTAGACGTTTCCTTTGTCCAAAAGTGAAATGCTAATTACTGTGTTCGTCGCATACCATTTGACCTTTGCCAACGTTTGCTCAAGTTAATGTTTACCTGATTTGAACCGATATTTCATCGGGTTATTTTAATGCAATGACGACTCGCAAGTGGGAAAATAGCTGTAATAGGTATTATCATATTTATCATTTTAAAATTGAATAATGTTTAATCAGAGATTCTCTGAGCGAAAAAATAATTGTATTTAAAGGTAGGCTTTATATTTGTACGGAACCATCACTGGGCGAGTCCGAATGACTCGCACTTGACTGTTCTTTATATATTGTGTTAGTGTCTGTTTGTTACTGGGACGCTCCGTGTATTATTAAAATATTCTCATTTAAATTAACCAAAGATCAAAAAGAGTACTGGAAATAAGTCATACTCATCATAATTATAACAGTTTAATAGTTAGGATTCAGTTACTGAGAGTGTAGATAAGATGATAGCAGTAAGGCCTTTGTATTACTGTGTGTTGCCGACAGCGTAGAGTTTGAAGTGAAGTGATTTTATTTTAATACTATATTAATGGCAGCTGTATCGAACGACCGTGTTCTAGGTATGCGTTGTTGTTATTGCTAATGTTTTGGCCGATCGTTTTAGTTTCGTCCAATTATCAGTTACATATCTCTGTAAATTAGGTTTAGAATTTAAACGATAAGTAGGTTCTATTTAATATTCACATAAGCGATCTCTCAGAATCAGCACCCGCGAAGACAATGGCTCAGGATTAACGATTGCACTAATTCCTTATAAGTATTCCGTGATGAAAAGAAAAGTTTCCTGCGCTTAAAACTGACCACTTATTAAACACAGATAGGTACTTTTTATTTACCACGCTGAAACTTCGACTATTGGTACGTCTAGTCTACGATACTTCTAGTGTACATTTAAATTGCATTCACCCTTTTCACGCGCATTTAAGAAAGAAAACGAACTAAAATAAACCAGTGCATGTACCACTCAGCCTTTTCCTTTGTCTTGATTTGTATTATAGCAGGTTCGTCACCCTACTAATATTATAAATGTGAAAGTTTAACATCTTTGGAGGTTCGAATGTTTGTTACTCCATCACGCAATAACAGCTGAACGGATTTACATGAAACTTGGCGTACAGGATAGACAAAGATCTGCATGAGACATAAGATACCTACTTGATATCCCGGTAATGCGTTCCCGTGGGATAATATTTTAAGTTTAAGCAAGAATAGAGGGCGCTGTCCAAGAACGTTGACGTTCTCAAGATGACGTGTTAACTTCATTTGCAATCAATAGAAGGCTTTGTCCGAGCGATCGTTGTCCTTTCAAATTGTTACCGAAACCATTTTTCAAGCCAAACTCTTAAGTCATTTATTTATTGCGTTGTCATGGTAACAAGAATCGTGTAAGTAAACGGTTGTCGTCGTCGACATCCATATACAGACTGTATGTTTCTTACATCAAAACGGCGCACATAATTTGTTCACAGCGCGGATTTGTGAACCTTTCACTATAGTATGTTGACGTCCGTGACAAGCTGACAGGGGTTGTGTCAAAGTAATATTGAGGATTGATGCCAATTTAATCCAAACAGCCAGTCTAGTGCAGTAAGGTACATAGAATGTCAATGATTGTAGTTGTATATTTCAAAAAAATGCACGGGCATAATTTACAACAGTTGAGATAAGACGGCATAAAGCTATTTCTAATGCGGGCGAAGCCGCGGGTTAAGGCTAGTAAAAAATAAGCTTTGGAATCAACCGCCCGTTGTACCTAGATTTTTTTGTTTTAGCATTGACTTGAAACTTTAATAAGACGCGAGTAAAATTGTACACTCAAGAATCAAAAAAATATTTTGACTATATTGTACCTACGTATTATATTTTTGTTATCCTATATGTATTGATAGCAAAAAAAAAAGAAGCAAGGTTCGTGTTAATAGAATCTAATGCTGCAGCTCTATTATTTTTTCAATGTATTGAGAAGGTAGGTAACGTACCCATGATTTTTATTTAATGTGTAAATATTATCCTAAGGTTAAGGGGAAAAAATAGTAAGTTCACAACATTTTGAACCCTGCTTGTACTCTATGATACAAACATTCTGAACCAAGAGACAGCTTCGAAATCAGGCGTCCCGCAGCTTTGAGTTTGCCTAGCACTTGTAATTAAAGTGGAGTAGTCAGGTTTGTTCGTTCATCATTGGGATGAGAACAAGTACTATAAAATGCTGCATGAGCTTCCAAAATTACTTTATCGCTCCAAAAGTACCCACGGCTATAAACGAGTCAGTAAGTAAACCAATATCTGGTCCATTTCGATGACGAAATAGATGCTATGTAAAATGTGTTTTTGTAGACCATGCTATAACTTTTTACAATATGAAGTAAATGAATTGTGTAGCTGTTTTGTGTTAGCCTAGATCGAACTACGACTGTAACGCGACCACCCGCATCTCGAGATTATTACGATATTTTATCCAAATATCTGATACTTTAATGTTATATTTCATGAAATTTGATAGGAATGATACCTCGTCAAATTTTTAATTTAGCTTTAATTTTAATAACACGCCGCACGAATGCGTCAATCTACAGCGAGTGCTCACTGTTTCAAAGAATGCAGAGAATGCGGGGTGGTCGACATTAAATTTGACAATAAATTCGATAAATTCAACTTCTCTTGTATCGATTTAGATCAGTGTTGCATATACTGTCGAACTATGTTAATGAATTCTTAAAGAGACATTTTTTATATGTGAATTGTCATTAGGTACTGCTACGATATCTTCGGGTTACAAGCAAAAGTCACTAAATACCAAATACTTACTTACAACAAAGCTCGTATCTCAGTATGAAATTGCTAACTAGATACGATTTTTTGAAGAGCAGTGACAGATATTTTGGTGGGTTTTGCTTGTCACACGCGATATTATAGTTTATTGGTTTCTGTCTCATTAGAACACGTAACTTACCAATTTGTTTATGATAGAGGCCACTTCCACCTATTCACACTTTTAGCTTTGTGAACAATTGGGAATATTATTTACACTTCTACGCACTGTTAGTTTTACGCTAGTTCGCGTCGTAACATCTACAGACGCAGCCGTAGGCTTGTTTTCTCTTTTTTTTTTATTGCCACCACACGGACGTACCTAACTGCAATTTCGTTGTTTCACTCGCTAGTTTATGTAGGTACTCTGTTTTAAGAAGTGTTAATAACTACGAAAGAAGTACATCCCACTAGTTCATACAATATTCTTGTAGTGTAAGTGTACGTAAACTCAAACCAATTGAATCGTGACCCACTGGGAAACCTTTTCGTAGAAACAGTCATAGTGACATCGCATTACTTGATAAGGGAATTTATTTGACACTTACTGCGAGAACATTCTACGGTGGGCCAGGAATCAAATGGTTCGACGTACATAAATAGTGTGAAAAATATTCTCGCTAATTCTGTGTAATAGATGGGAATAGGCTAACGATCTTGACGTTAAATATAAGTTTAGCTGTAGAGATGAATAATAATTACAGTAATGTATTTTTTTTTGTGTAAAATTACACTAAGCCCTGTGATAGAATGTTTTTCACTCAAGGTTTTTGTAAATGCTCACATTTGGATTGTCAAAACGTATTTACATATATGCAAGTAATGTCTTCACATTTTGTGTTCTCCGCTTGGTGTACGATTATAATATAGGTAACTATGCACACACCTACTGCATAATATTTCTATTCAAGTCATAAATAAATATCGTACATGTATTTTTTTTCATTTTAAAGTAATTAAATCAAAAAAATAATAATTTATTACATCTAAGTACAGTTTGCATCGGAAACATCCATGAATCAACATAAACAAAAGAGAAGCTAACTTACCTAACGTTAACTCTGTGAGATCTTTTTGCATGTGAAGATTATGCATTATGCATCTAATTTAGACTGTACCTATAGGAGAAAGTATGACAAGACAACGCAGTAGCTGAAATTCTTGCTGTTAACTACCTACTACCGACTAATTAATGATATCAGAGGTAGACATCGAATTAAAGTTGATTCAATGCTGCCACAAGAGCCACAAAAAATAAAACGTATTTAAATATTTTAGAAGCTTGTGGTGGCTTTTCTACAAAATCTGCCTGACATTTTTTTGTACTAATACATACATAGAATTCGAAACTTATTGTATATTTTTTAAACAAACAAAGGCAGTCATGAATTGTTTTGCAATCGGTGCTAGATTTAATAACTATGTTTTTAATATCGCTTAAGCTCTCGTGAGACGTGATTTATGTAATACTAAAAATTATGAAACGGCTCAAGTCTCGAGTATATGGTCGGATTGTTCCTAACTTAAATTTGCGACTCATGAAGCCGTTTAATAATTGAAAGTTTTAAAATAAATGTTGTAAATGATTTGGAATCAAAATCTAAAAAAATCAATGGCCGTCAATCAAGCCTTCGAAGAATACTTTTTGTATGCCATTTGTGTTATTTTGGGTACCAATCCATTGTATAGATGAAATCAATAACTTATTGCGCTTCTCAGATCTTGATGCCGTTTACGTGGTCTTTTTTACCAAATTTTAGTTTTTAGTTTGTTAAGTTCCAGACTGAACCAAATCATAGTATGTCATATTGTGTTAATAAACACTGAGTAATAAATAATGACAGAATTTTTATGCATTTTTATTTATTTTTCTCTACATTTCCGTAAAGTTACATTGTAATGTTATATCGTACCTTTAATTTTCCCTTTATTGTTATCACACTGAAATTTGACACTGTTTTATATGATACAGAGTAAGCTTAAATATGATACAATCGCAAAGGTCTTGGCTCAACCTTGGGTTTATAAATAAGATACGATTGATGACCTAATGACAATGAATGGAAGTACCTACACTCGAACTATTTAGTCTTTGCAGTTCAGTTATTTTCGTATTTCAGAGTGCGCCGGCGTATAATCGTTCACGTATAATGTTTGTTTCAGTGTTTATTCGTGGCTTTTTAATCTGTTAAACACTTCTTATAGCTAGAAATATATATAAGAAACTTGCGCTCTTGGAACAAATGTAACGGTTTAAACTAGATTTACATGTTACATATTGCTGCAAGTGAGCTTTACAAATTTTATTTAGAACTACTACACCCATTAAGGATTCTATAATCATGCAAAGGAATTCTTACACTTGGCCATGGCTATGTCCGTCCGTCCGTCTACGACTTAGTTTAGATTAGAGACTGTTGGTGCCAGGCATGGGGATATGCAGAGTGGAAATATCTATGGGCCCTGGAGGGCAACTACCTTAAATCCTCTAATTAGCTAATTGTACTAAAGGGAAACGTTCATCTATTTTTAAAATGAAACAAAACTGCATTAAAAAATCTTCTAAACTTCGCCTGTCTCACCCAGGAATCAAACTAACTAACCATTTAAAAAATAAATACTCGCTATTTTATTATACGAATCGATGGGACCGAGGTTCAGGATAAAATTTGTCTAATAAACACTTGGTATTGAAATGAAAAAAAATGAAAACTAATATTAATTTTATTTTATCATAATACGAAGAACACGTACCTAACATCTTCGTCAGAACGCCTCGTGTACCTATCTACCTCTAAGAAGAAATTATGCATAGATTTATTATTTATTACCATTTAACCATTTTCTTATCGAAACCTTCAATAAAGTACTATTAGAGATAAATCAAATTAGCAAGCTTGCACTACACAATTATGATGTTGTTAGAGAGATAAGACAATTATAATTACCTATAACGTATCGTTTACTCGTTACAAGTGAACAGTTGGAGATATAGAACAATATAACTCGCAAGTCAATGCGATGTGACACAAAGTGGTAAGGCCAACTGATTGGACAGCAAATCAGACAAACACCGTTTAAGTATGGAAACTCAAACACAGAAAAGTCAAACTGCAAACCTCTAGGAGGACTGTTAATATAGATAGATAAATACCTAGCTACCTTCATCTTCATGGACGATGAATCATTCCATGTTATTTTAAACAATCGGGAGGGTTCAATAAAGAAGGCGTGTCGTCGGGACACAGTGCGAGTGCACAGGAAGCTTAAATGGTCGAATTTGCATTAATGTCATTAGAGCGCATCCGCCGCGCCGCCGTCCACGCCACTTAGGTCTGCGGGGTGCGGGTCGGCGTCGCCGGCGGGAGCCGGTGCGATGCGGCTGCGCTGAGTTGACTGTCGATCACTTCACGGGCAAACAAACGACTAAATAATTTACTGTTTCCAAAAAAGGTCTTACTCGTAAATTACTCAAAACATTGGAACATTACCATTATTATTAAGAGAGTTCTTAAAGTTTGCCGTAGTAGGTACCTTACCTAATGTCATTTAACATGTTCATTTTTAAGTGCTTGGTGCATTTTTAAATGCGTTTGATGCACATCAATTTTGCATTAATGAATCTAATTAGGTACCAAACATTCTCTTACGCAGTGAGCGTAGCCGCAAGCGCATGTTTGGTAATTAGATTAGACGCATTGCGTTTAACGCAGCGTTTATCGCATAAAACAACCGAGCGCTTTATGTTGTAGGCACCAACTTACCAATTAATGTTGTTGTGTTCTATCTAGTTATCGCAATACATATCTTACCTATCCACTACCATATTAGATATTCTAGATGTGTTATAGTTGACCTCTATCACAAATACTCTTTTCATCTCTCCTGTTCGGAAAGTTTAATTTTCATGGGTAGACAGCCGGGTGGAAAATTGCGTTTTCTCCTCTAGGGTGGAAAGTAATTTTTTTTTTAATTTTTCGTCTAGCCACGACATCGAATATAATTGAGTTACGTCAATGAAATTTTTTTTCACGTTTCGGCATGGCCATCTGGATAGATGCACGTCGTGACCAACTCGATTTTTTTTTATAGTCGGCCATGGCAAGTGGCCAGTCGAAAAGGTACCGTTGGAGGTTGGATAGGTATAAGGGTGAGGCCGAGGTTTTTGCCACAAAACGTGTAATCTAACTGTCCGCTTCATTTATTTTTTAAAATAATGCCTATATATATATTTCAAAAATATCATTGTATTCCCTAACTAATGGTGAACCGCGGACACTGAAGAAGTTGAAATAAATGCATAAACTTGGAAAGTTATAAATTATTTTACTACAAAAAATGACCAAATTTTCGCAAAAACCGGTTGTCCGCTTTTGCAGTAGTGCACTTGCGGAATCAATAAAACCAAATAAAGACATCTTTGTGACTATATTTTTGATTCGACGTTATGAAATAATAGTTAGCTAGCCACCTTTTAAATATCGTTCCATGTTTTCTAAGAAAAAACATTATTTTTCACACATTTAAAAAAATTATTTAAAATTTTTTGGTTTCATTTCTTTGCGTCAGTTTTATTGCGCAACCATCAACTCCCTATTTCGTGGAGCTAAACAGTAAGCGGATTTGTATCTGGTAGTGGCAACATTAAAGTATACCTTGTCCATAGTCAATAAGGCGGTAGCGGCTATATTTTTCGAGTACGATGTTAAATTCGTTCGGAGGGAAATTTGTCCCACCCGTGGCGCAGAGTGCATTTTTTGAGATTCCAACGTAAGTTTTTAATTAATATCTGTTATTGTATTTGCTCGTTATTTATTAAAGTGCGTGTAATCGTTTAAGGCTAAATTAACCTGGGTAAAGATCTTATTTATCGAATTATGATAGGTTCCTTTTGCGCCATAGTTGCGCAAAAATGACTTTATGCCACTTTGCATCACTTTGCGATACCTTTTACTGTGCGCTACCGAATAAAGATGCATGCACACATACGTTTTCGGTTTTCAGGAGTTTTTTTTTTGCTTCTGATATTATACAATTTCATTATATGTTATATAGATTTTAAAATACAACTTGAAGCGTCATGCCTTATTTTACAAATTACCAAACTTAGAGATTTTTTTTTGTATAATGTAGGATATTTATTTCCAAACACTGTGTCTTTTCTACATTCCGCGTATTCGAAAGAAATAATAGTATTTAATTTCGATGATATTATCTGAACTTAAGCGGTATCTTTGCTGTAACAAGTTACTTTCAACCCTTGGTTATGACGAATTTCTATTATATATTAATTCTATATTTCTTTAACGAAAATCACACACTGTGTACGCATCCTTAACTATTTTGCGTTACCAGTTTGCGTCACTTTGCGTTGCGGTATTTGTGGCAAAAACCTCGGCTTGACCCATAAGCAAATTCAATTTATTATTATTCTCGTTTTTTTGTAGTGTTTTAGTTTCCTCACAGTTTAAATGAAAAGTAGAGTGTCTAACTCGGGTGAAATAACCCATTTCCCCTCGAACTATTGGCGCTCTCACTTCGTTCGAGCGCCAGATATATCTCGGGTGAAATGGGTCACTTTCCATGGTTATCAATCTACTATTTCATCTTTCCAGTTCGGAAAGATTCATTTTCATGGGTAGATAGACGGGTGGAAAATTGCGTTTTCATCTCTAGGGTGGTTTTTTTTTTAATTTTTCGATTAGCCCGAAGTCGAAGATAATTTTGAGTTACGTCAATGACACTTTTTTTCACGTTTCGGCATGGCCATCTAGATGCACGTCTTATATGCAACACAGGAGGTTGAACGCCGAACATCCGTTCATCTTTCATCATCATCGTTTGAAACAAGATCTTTATTACGTCACGAACATATTCCATCTCTTTCTTTAGTTAGGTTAAGAAAGAGATGGAAGTCATTCGTGAAATGTGAAAGAAAGAGATGGGATATATTATTATAAATAAATAAACTTCGTTCGAGCGCCAGAAATATCTTGGGTGAAATGGGTCACTTTCCACCCTTGTTTATCAAACTACTATAACACGTAGACATATTGGATGATATAAATTTAGTATTTAAATAAATCTCTTTCATTTAATTTGAGGGTCACTCTGACCTTCGGATTTTAGAAGTATACTTCGGGTGTTAACAATGACACGCGATCGTGATATGTGGTTCTGTTTTATTATCAACTTGCAAAACTTTCCGAAGTTATCGTAAAAAGTTTGTAAAGAATAACCATCAGTACAAATATAGGTAGGTACTTACTACCTACTCTTTGGTCATGGTCATGGTCAAAATAAAGAGAACTGACGTTGACGTTGTCATTGTCATGGAGGTTTGCGCTAGTGTCGCCCCCTGCGCTGCGCAGAGCTTTGCCTAATATACCCTATATTCTTCAATCGTTAATCCCTTTATAGGGCAATGGTCGTTCTTGCGACCATAAAACGTTGTCCATAATTAATAACAATAATGATCGTAATCCATTAAGACTCAAAATTAATAGTGTTCACATACTGTTATACTTCTCTATCTATTCCAAGCTTTACGAACTTATTGGATAGATTGTGAAAAAGATTGGCACGAAAAAGTATTGCTCTATAAAGGGTCAAATAGAGAACACCCCCACCTCCTCCAGGCCCGGCGTCCACTATCGGTACGGCATGGCAGGGCATCACTGTCGAGGTACCTCGGCAGCGTAAGGCATACCTAAGGACGCCTCGGCATAGCTCGGAAGTTTTCGGTAGCGTAAGGCATACCTATGGACACAACCCACGGCTACCTATAGTTTAGGCAGCCTTCGGGACACGCACCCCGCGCCGCTGATTCACTCAATATATTCTTTTTAGTTGTGAAGCCTTTATGGCGAGGTATTAGTTTTTCTTCCTCATCAGGATGATTAGCAATGAGCACGTATGTAGGTCCCAATCCATTGCGAATACGACTGTTCGCTTGCAACGTTGTTACTGTTACTGTTCTAAAGCTAGGGACCAGGCTGTTGCGGTGCATTCCTAAGCAGACCTCGGAATGATGCTTGACAACTCCTCGGCATTCCTAAGTAGACCTCAGCATCCTCGAGAACTCCTTGGCGCCTAATCAGACGTCGGCATGCCTGGGATCTCCTCGGCAATTATGCCGTCGTGTGCGTCTGCGCGTTGGCATGCCGAAGGATTCCTTGCCATGCCGTGCCGATAGTGGGCGCCGGACCATACAGTTACACACTACTTTTCATTATTCATTACACTTGCTCGTCAATAATGTTATTCCATGCCTGTGTACTAAAGGACTATGGTCTCAATTGTTCCCGGGGGGGTTATGGAGTTATGTATAGTTTTACTTCTCAAGGGAATTATGACTTTAGTTTTAAAAAGTTAGGTACTTCATTTCAGGACTAAATAGGTTTCAAGTCAGCCGACGTTTTATTTACATCTTTAAAACTGAGCTATACTACTTATAACCCAAATTCATACAATTTTTTTTCAGTTTTTATTTTGTATCTTTCTTTTGCCGAGCTCTGAAGTGTATAGACACAAGTTAATTTGATTTTTTGCATTTTTCCCTCGCAATTTGATGATATCATTGTGTGTATCACGAGCCGTAAGGGGATTACAAACTCGAGTCATTAAAGGCCCTCCGCCTCTGGCGTCGGTAATCCCTTTCTTACACCCCTTAATGCACAATGTACTGTATTGTTTGGAAGTACATAGGTAGGTATTTAGAGCTGTTATATTGTGTCAAAATCTAATTGTTTTATTTTTTTATTAAAATACTGTATCTACCTACCTTATTCTGTTTTGTAAGCAGATATAATTTTAACTACAATTTGCATGGACTACCAAAAATGATATACCTGCCTAGCGTTAAAAAACAAAATGAAAATTAAACTTTGGCCCTGAATTTTTGAAATTTTTTTCTCACTATCAAAAGGGTGTTTTCTAACAATTTTTCATATTTTGGACAGAAAATATTAAATCAAGCAGCTAAGGGTTAATTTTTCTTAATGTACTATTCGAAATCCCCGTTGCTTCTACAACTCGGTCTTGAACCTTATTAGAATATTTACAATCAACACTTTTCTTGAAACTTTCAGCTTATTTTTAAAAATATTTATATACATACATTATAAACAATTTCCCATGATTGGCTAGGGTATCTGTTTAATTGACTCCCCATGGATACCAATTACCGAAAAAGTAAATAAATAAATAAGTGGTGGTTTTAACTGCTCTATATACGAGCAAATCAACGAGTGCACTCTTTGCGTAATGGATTGCTACAAAGAGTACTATCAGTACCTACTAAGACGAAAAAAAATTATATTTTGTACAATAAAGAGTTTGTTGCGTGCGAAATAAAATTGTGTTACAAACTTCAAATTCAGAACATGTCCACTTTACCTTCTTAGGCACTGGTCCCACCGGCGGCTACAAACTATTAGCGAGTAAAACTATAAACTACAAACTAGTGGGCGAGAGGCGAGAAGCGAGTATAGTTTTGCTAGTTTAGACGCTCGGCTATAAGCGAGTGTTTCCGTGCGACGGGCGATTACTCGCTGCGCTAGCTCAGCTCGAGTACCGTTTAGCTAGTTTTATAGTCGATAGCTTATCGCTGCGGTCAACTAGTAGACAGTGGTCCCACCGCCAGCTATCGGCGTGCTCGGCGGTTAACTAGTAAAATTCTGCACTAGAAACAGTTGACAATCGGCGGGCGGCTAGTAAACAATTCTATGGAATTATCGCTTACTCGCCGAGCGGTGGGAGAGTATCCTCGCCGGCAGTGTGAACAGCCAGCTATGAACTATAAAAATATAACTCTCTCTTTTATGTACACGGAAGCGATTATCTTTTGTTCGTTTCTTGGGCTAGAAAATAGCCGATAGCTCATAGCTTACTAGCTCGCGGTGGGACCAGTGCCTTAAGGAAGATCTACCTTATTTGCCTTTTATTTTGATACCAAAATGTTAAAATTCTTAATACTGGACTTATCTGAGTTTGAAGTTTAGCAACACAATTTTATTGTCGTTTTCTACTACACGAATCCTTCCGATTTCCCCCGAAACCTGAAGATTTTTCTAAGAGCTCACGGACTGTACAAATGTGTTTTCATTTATTCCCCCCTTCTCGCGCGTGGTATAAAGTTTCCACAAACAAGTCAAGTGTGTCTTTTATCTAGTTCTTGGAGCAGACAGTCCTATCAACATATAAATAGGTAGTAGGCATATATAGGCCTGTATAGGTATGATCTAAATCTTAGAAAGCTAATTTAATATATAGGTACTGTACCACTTAATAAACGTATCGATTAGGGCAGATAACTACTAACCAATATAGGTATTCAATGATTAGTCGAAAATTTAATTATCAATCCATTACATTCCAAATTTATCACGAGCTCTATGGGGAATGAATGATGATGCGTATAGTTATTGTGGGTTACGGTCTAAGTGCTCTTTTTAGGGTTCCGTAGTCAATTAGAAACCCTTATAATAGTTTCGCCATGTCTGTCCGTCTATCTGTGTGTCTATCTGTCTGTCTGTCCGCGGCTAAGCTCAGAGACCTTTAATACCAGAATTAGACCATTAGTAATTTGGCACTAACGCGAGCACATTAAAAATATCTGTAGGTACTAATAATTTCCATAAGGTTTTTCATGTCTTACGTACCTACTGATTTTACGCAAATAAATTAACTTAAGTAACATTAAGTGTAGGTATGTAAATAACGCTATGATCTAAATCTAAACCTTTGTCTAAATATCACACTTACTTAATATTCACACATTCTCACTACCTACGTATTACCACAGAAGATACCTACTTAATACTCGTATTGTGACGTATCTACGTATTACAGATATCCTTACTTCGAAACCATTGTTTCAAGTTAATTAGAGCAGCACTGAGTATGAAAGGGGTCTACGAATAAACCGATGTTGTTTTCCGAGAGACACTAAAGTGGCTGAAGTTTTACAAAGGGGCAAGGAAAATTCTCCGCATCCCGTCTAAAAAGCTTTCAGAACAAGTTGTGTTAAGACGCTCGCGCTTTGTCTTTCTATTCTGTTTCTTGTACCAATGGTTATTGTACCTACTTATTCTCGCTCGTACAACTTATCTCGCTAAATTAATATAACTGCCTACCAACCAGTCCCTTGTACATGCCCTCGTTAAACGAGAGTTCTACAAGGGTATGATTTGACTAGCATTTGCCCGCGACTGTTGCGAAGAATTCGTTCAGCGCTATCTCACGTAAATTATGCAATTTTCCGGAAAAAATCCTATGTCCGTCTCAGGGTCTCCTTCTACCTCCACGTAAAAAAATCTCATCTACAAACATATCAGTTCAACGGTATAGGCTTGAAGAATTAACAAAACACACAGACTCACTGTGGCATTTTCATTTATTGTAAAATACATCTAGGTAATCGTAAGAGCAGATCATCGAGATCAAGACGGATTTACTATACCAGAACAGATAAGTACGTAGATACTTATCTGGTCTGGTATAGTACTGCCTACACTAAGTATACCTTATCATACCAAGAGAAGTAAGGGTAATACCAACCAGTGAGCTAAATGCTACAATCCGACGAGATATAGGGATCAATCGCCGATCGTTTTAAACAATAATAATAAAAAACCGGTCAAGCTTATGTCAGGCAATGATCAGTGTAGAGTTCTGCCTAAGAAATATTTTTTTATAAAAACTCGATGTAGTCAAAATTGGGCATTAATGACATTGTAATAAGAACCACATCGTTAATGACTCCTATACACACCTACCTACTCTCTTAGTTTCTGCAGAAATCTTTGAGTATTTAGCTAGATAAATACTCAAAGGCAGAAATTGATACAAGCGAAAAAAATATTGAAAAATATAAATGTTAGGGTAGGTTCACTTCCCTACTGTGGTAAAAAGTACGTGAATCGCTCAGAATTAACAGTCTACAATTTTAATTTGAACACTAATTTATGTTCTGCAATACTTTACAGCGAGCTTTCACCGAGTTTATGGTGTAATTAATCCTATGCAGCGGTCGGTCGGAATAACGGCGAACAAAAGGGTATTGTTTGTAGCGAGCGTACCGAGCCCTGAATGTGGCAATAGTGCGTGAAACATGAGCCGACGAGCGCCAGGCGCGTGCTAGCGACCTATCCGCGCCGTGTCGGTGCCGACATCCGACGCCAACCGCTAACCTGCACCATGAATTTTATTAAAAAAAAAACATGTTATCTACTAAATCTCAAAACCTGAATTTTAGATTATGCAAATAAAACAATTAACCTTCCCTCTGTTTTTGCTGTCAAACCTCATTTTCATTAGGTACAAGGTCCCGTTAGGCCCCTTAGATTAGGTCCCCGCCTCTGAGAGGAACGAGGGATATGTAGGGATTAGGCTGTATACCGCTGGCAGGTGGTAAAAATGACCGCCTGGCAGGCTAGACTGAATGTATTTTGTATAATTATAGTATTTTTATATTTTATAATTCTGGAATTCGATTTAAAACAGATTGACAGCGGTATACATGCCGGAGCACAGATTGCTCCCGACAGCCTGAGAGGCTTGACATGATTGTAAAGTGTATAGTTTTAAATCATTGAATATAATATGAAGCAAGTATTGAAGAAACATCCTTTCATTTCTTGAACTGAGTTTAGCATCACGCGCGTTAGATCCCCTTTACCTAAGCTCTACCAGCTACACAGTTCCCCACAGTACCTACTAATAGTACTTTTTGTTTACCTACCTTTTAGTTGAAATTGAAATACTTATGGCGTAACTAATGTAACATACCTATTTTGCATGCTTTCGTATGTTTATTATACCTTATAAGTAGGTTAGGTAGATATCTTAATTAACGAATACGTCAGAGTACATAACTCAATATTAGAGCAGGTGCTACACAGTGCAGTAATTTATCGCATTTCTGCACTCAGTACCTATTGTAGGTACCCTTTACGTAACAAGTAAATGGTTGTATTGTAAGCTACCAAGCTAAACGACGGAGGGCATTCTTCACAACCTCGACGTCTATGTATTGAAAATAATTGAGAAAAACTATAAAAATTTTCATTTTCATTTTATAATAAAATGCATAATTCAAAAGTCTTTTACAATATTATGCACCCTGGTAGGGTAAATCCACAATTTTATCTAAAATTTAAAAACATCTATTTATCTAAAATATTTTAGTAAAAAATTTCATCGAGCAATTTGGAAAAAATCGCTGTCTATTTAGCTGAAACTTTATAACGAAGTAATGACTTAATGTTAACCACCGCTATCAGGGCGGTGCCTGTATATAGTCAAGTTCAAAGACATGTTTATAGGTCTTTACCTTGTCACTGTCACTTCGTGTTTGATCTTTTGTATAAAATTGTCAGGCATACTTATAGCGACAAGGTATTAAAATAATATTTTATTTAAAACTTTCAAATCTCTACCTATTAGATAATTGATTCGTGAACCGAATTGTGAACACCTTAATAAGTACCTACCTATACTATCTTCTGATTGAGCGTTACGCAATTATCAAAGATTGTCAATTACCGAGTAACCAGAATTTTACGTAAGGTTTCTTTCTAGCAACAGAGAAACACAATCCATCACTTTTGACACATGTACACCGCCGCAATAAAATTGGCTTTGCGTTCTCACAAAATCCTATTTCCGCTTTAAGGGAACACATCACCGCGACTGCAGTAACAGATTTGAAATTTGTAACTAAGGTAAAGTAATCATACTTAACGTGCTGCCACTACTCGAGAGACGTGTGCTGTCGCCAGGAAACTGGCCATCGGCAAGTGCTCTCACTCGTTCACTCAGTGTATTTAATGATTTTAACGAGCTGCTCATGCTAAGTGTTGTTCAGCCATGTAAATGAATGCGCTCCAGGAATTATCTTTTGTGTTTGATTAAACAATACATACGATTACCAAGCCAATATTTTTATGTTGTAGATAAAATAATAGTACGACTAAGTGTAGTGGTTATGTACTCGCGAGTCTCGATTTTATGTGTAATCCTCAATAGATCATAGATAAAAATAATATGTTTATTTACAGTTTGAAGAAGAGAAATGAGATAAAAAAAGAAAAGTAAGAGCGACAAAAATTAAAACCTGTGGCGGTCACCCATCCAATTACTGATCGCGATCGACGTTGCTTAACTTCAGTTTTTTAAGCTTTCAACCCCAAAGGCGAAAAGTTACTACAACCGGAATCGACAAAAAATACATATAATTATCGAACCTAACTACATACAAAATAACGCTAGAATCGGTTAAGAAATGCGACCTTGACAGGAGAGTAGACTGCCGGAGAGCCATCGGCCAGCTACCGGCCAGCCACCCGACATAATTACAAAATACTGTTTCTCCCAGCAGAAATTGAAACGGAAACCACCCTTCGCTCGCTCTTCGCGCTTGCTCGGTCTACATAATAAAGGTACGACGGATCCTAGGTCAAGTAAACAAGTAGGTACAATAATGCTCGAATAACATGCATGAAACTAATTTTAAAAGTGCTGAAATAACTAGGTATTAATCACTCCTGAATCACCAACTATCCTGATTAATCATAGCACATCAGTCATCATTAAGCGATGTTTTTAATATTTACTTATCGAATGATTATTTGGTCAAACTCTCTTTATCTATATTTTGAAAACCAAACAGAGGCCGTATTGCCTAACGTTTTTGAAGCTTGCGATCGCAATCAAATGACAGTCTTTGTATGAAAAATCTGTAATTTTATTGCGATCGCGAGCGTCAGAAACGTTAGGCAATACGGCCTCAGGTCATCATGAAACAGTACAAAACAGGTAAGGAGGTACACCTGTAACTTATAATGACTTTGCCACTAATGTCGTAATAAATTTGATATAATAGTTGGGAGCCGACAATTAGCTACATTCCCCATGGACGTGTTTACGAGGCCCGCCGGCAAGGCAGCCCGCAGCCCTGCTGGCCCCAGCCGGAGAGGCCTCGCATTTAGAATGTAGCTGAAGTAGAATGTTACCAAGCAACTGAAACTCTGTTACAGACAAAATGCCATAAAAGTATCACAATTTTTTATATGCATTATTAGTAGGTACTGCGTCGGTGAGAGTAACAGCGAAAACACCACAGCTAGGCAACCTGGATCTTGGCAATTAAAAATTAACTCTACCTATCTATACTGGTAAATTTTGTTAAAATGAGTAGGTAAATAGTTACAGAAATATTTGAATTCATTTTTTTATTCATATATTTAATTCGTTTTATTTATTTATTTACAAACGTTTAAATATATTATGCTGGACTTTGAATGAATATAATTCAAATAAATCCCTACCTAGTATTGAAAACGGATTGTTACCAAATTGTAGTTTACACTAGCCGTTGCCCGCGACTTTACCCCCATTTTAATTTTTCTAAAATTTCTTCCATAAAAACCTCCTGACAATAACGAACACAACAAAATATAAATTAGTGAAATCGGTCTAGCCGCTTCCGAGTTTTGCGCTTAGCAACACATTTTTACGATTCATTTGTATTTATAATAGACTAATAGTTTAATAGACTAAAACTCAGAATGTAAATTACTGTTTTTTTTTTGTTGTACAATAAATCATTATTATTATTATTATTTATATATTTTTATTAATAGCTTATAATGTGTCGCACCGCAGGGCAAAAGCCTCCACTTTCTTATACGACTCATCTCTACTCTTGGCCAGCTCTTGCCAATTTGACTGGAATCGGTCCAAGTCGTCCCGCCATCTCCTCCTAGGTCTGCCTCTGCTCCGTTGCCCATCGCATGGAACCCAATCGGTGATTACTTTGGCCCAGCGATCCCGATGCATGCGGCAGATTTATAATAGAAGAAGATTATGAACCCCTTAATACTTGAGTGAGTGAGAAGTGCTTGCCTTAAAACACCACTTGCCTCGCTAATGTAGCCAAACTGTGGTATTTAATTGCCTGCTAATGAACATCTCAATCCGATATCTGTAATAATTCAAGTGTAATTCATAAAGAAGCATTGTTTCGGAAGTGACCCCAGTTATCGGGCGGCAGATAGCGGCCTCCTTTTACGACCGCCCATTATCGCGACATCTACGACGGCATTCAAGAGATCAGATGCTATCTGTAGGCAGTTAGTTTGACTTTCCGACAGATTCAACTGTTTTCTTCGACTACTTAAGTACTTATTTTGTTTAGGGGCTTAGCGAACGATAACATTCTGTTTTTAAGATTGATCATCCCATTCTTATAAAATTGTAATCTTTATACGGGAAGCACGGCACGCAAACAGTATGAACTGAGTTTATAAGTTTACTAGGAAGGTATGTAATCATTTTAAGGTTCTTCGTGGTATATACTACGTCCTACTTCGGACCACGCAACGTATATTTAGTACCTAGAAATTCTTTTACACCACCTGCTCGACAATGCCTAATACCTACGAGTATAACATGCAAACCTTTAAAACATTATATTTAGAATGTACTTACATTATATTTTCGCCGGGTAATAATGTTGTTCTGAATTTCATTACAACCGCTGGTTAGTACCTAATGTGATGCTCAATTCTCATAGTTCTTATTGTTAGGTATGCATTTAATGTCTAATTTCGTCTTCAGCTGCAGCTGACCTGCGGGCGGCCTGTGCCGCGCCGAATTTATTTGAAAATCGAACTTATTCGAAAATCGAGCTGGTCACGCCACGGCAAACAAAAGCCGCGAGTGTTTCAGTATGCTGTAATTTTAAGTATCAAAACTGCCAAAGAAGATAAAACATTAAGAAAATGTCGAGCGACGCAAGTGATTTGACTCCGGAGTCCATTAAATTAGACGCCTTAGCATTGTTGATAATCTACTCCCAAAGAAGTCGAAGGAAAAGTATAATATTTATAATTAGTAATAACAATAGTGTTTTAATAAGCACCTAGGTATCGAGCATTGCTCGAGTAAGTGTTTTCTCAAATATAAGACCAAGCTCCATTTGTCATCCCCGATTACCCCCACACACCAAAATTCATCAAAATCGTTGGAGCCGTTTTCGAGATTCTGATTATATGTTATATACATATATGCGTAAATAAAAATATTGCTCGTTTAAAGGTATTAGATTAGATAGATAGATAGGTATACTTTTTCTAATAACCTTGGTTTTTATTGTCTCGCATAAGGTGAAAAAAAGTAGTAGAGTATAGGTACTCCTCGGGGATAAAACTGATTTTGACTGCTCTAAGGACTCCCATCTTGATCACAGCAATCTCGCTACGCTGGGGAGTTAAATATGGAGTCCTTCGTTACGCTCAGGATTCAATGTCACGTAAGTACTTTATCCCCTCGGTGTATAATCTACTACAGTACAGTATAATATTCACTTATACTACTTGTACTCGTACTATTACTTATTCTGTGCTTATACTTTGTTTGGATAGGTATTTAAGTAAATTTAAGCAAACTTCAGCTGCCAGATTTGGTTAAGTTTTTTTTGGAAATGTATAGATAGTTTAATGAATTAGGATATTTTAAAGCGGACGATTTGAGACAGAGAACATTCTGACACAGTCAGGGCCAGATTTAGGGAGGGCAGCCGGGGCCACTGCTTCTAGCTAGCTCCTAGCTAGACAAACGTGCTCAAAAATTAATTCAAAATGAGGCTTCGGGTTTTTTTTTAATTCCGACGTGTAAACACTAGCACAGAGAAGATAATACACTAGTAACCAATTATTCATCTATATTTGTAACTTCATTCAGGGGGGGGGGGGGGGGGGCTCTTCTCTCTAAATTCGGCTCTGGACACAGTGAACACCCTGACACAATAGTCCACATTTGATACAGGGGACGCTCTGACACGGTGGACTTTCAGATAGGTACGGTGGACTGAACATTTCGATACAGTGGACACTGGACCCAAACAACTACAACTACAACTATTTAGTATGAAGAAGGCGATACACAAGGTTAGTGTCGTCGACACGACAGCTTCGGGTTCTCGTTTATCAAAATAAATACGCAGCAGGTCACTGGTGAATGGACTGTATTTCTTCGTCGTATACAAAATCGCAGATCGGAATCCGGTATCGCAAAGCCTTGGTCGTCGAGTAAGCAGAATCGTTATCCAAATCGAAAGCCAGGGGTCGCAGGTAGAGAGGGGTACGGGGTCCGGGGGAATCGCTGGGCTCGCTTGGATGTTTAATTCGGAAGGCTTTGATCGCTGAATGAAGTCGACGGAACTGAACGGTGTAGAGAGGGAAGCCGTCGTATTTATACCCGAGCGGCGGGCCGACGGCTTCCCTCTGATTGGCGATAATTCAGGCGGTCTCATTGGTCGCTGTATTTCAGAAACCGCACTGAATTATCGCCATTTTCGCTTCCGATTTCGGGTTTCGATCGGCTTTACTTATAACTACTTAACCTATTATGTACAAACTTAACCTAATTCGCTGGGGATCGGGGTGCCCTAGCCCACTCAAGTCGCAATTTTATTATGTATTCGTCGGTGTGGGCTAGGGTCGCGGATAAATAATCGAAAAATCGCTTTATTGAAAATCTTAACCTAACTAAATCTAATTACAGCTAACTTAAAACTAATTACTCTATATATTATTAATATTTACATGTCATTTATCCTATATACACTATATATTATATAAAAACTTAAAAACTATTGCGCAGCTCCGCGTGGCTGTCCGGAACATTCTCCCCCCGCCGCATCCGCAGGGGAGGCTCCTTCTTCCGTCGGGAGGACAGCCAGTCGCGTCGTCGGCCGCCGGAACACGCCGCCCTTCGTGCGCACGTCCGCGCTCCGGACGCCGCCATCTGGTCCGGGGAAGACAGCTTCGACGACCCCGCGCGGCCACACGTTCCGGGGCAGGCTGGCGTCGACGACCACCACAAGGTTGCCGACTCGGAGTGGTCGCTCGCCCCCGCTTGGAGAGCGGCGGGGGGCAAGCGTCGGGAGGTACTCCCGGACCCAGCGGGCCCAGAAGTGGTCCGCCAAGGCCTGGCTAGCGCGCCAGGTCCGGCGGTCGGCGTCGTCGCAGGGGCCGGTAATGGGTGCGTCTGCCGAACCACCAAGGAGGAAGTGGTTCGGCGTAAGCGCCTCTTCGTCGCGGGGATCCACCGAAACGTGCGTCAGAGGCCGCGCGTTTACAGTCTGCTCGGCCTCCGCCAGCAGCGTCGTCAGCACCTCTTCTTTGGGGGCCCGGGATGAGAGGGTAGCGGCCAGTGCGACTTTTATTGAACGCACCAGCCTCTCCCAGGCCCCTCCCTGGTTCGGAGCTCCCGGAGGGATGAAGCGCCACTCCGTCCGGTGGCGCAGCGCATAGTCGCGCAGCGCTGGCAGCCACTCGGTGTAGGCGGCGCGCAGCTCGGTGTCGGCCCCGCGGAAGCACGTCGCGTTGTCGCTGTAGATGAGGCGGGGCCATCCGCGCCGCGCCGCCAGGCGCCTAAGCGCCATGATCGCTGAGTCGGTGGACAGGCTGGCCACCGTCTCGAGGTGGACAGCGCGCGTCGTTAGGCACGTGAACAGCGCCACCCAGCGCTTCTCGTGCCGCCGCCCGATGGTGACGGTGAGCGGGCCGAAATAATCGACCCCGCAATTGGTGAAGGGCCGGTGGTGCGGCTCGATCCGAGCCCGCGGCAGGTCGCCCATCGCTGGAGGCCGGGGCGTCGCGCGTCGCACGGCGCACGTGCGGCAGGCGCGCGCCACCTTCTTCACGGTGGGGCGCAGATGGAGCACCCACAGCCGCTGCCGCAGGTCGTTCACCACCCGCTCGTTTGATGAGTGGGCGGCGTCGCGGTGCGCCTTTTCAATCAGAAGGCGCACGAAGGCGTGTCGTCCGTCAAGGATGACGGGCCTTTTGGTTAGGCCCGGCACTGGCGCGGCGTCGATCCGCCCGCGCATTCGCAATAAGCCGTCCTCCAGGACGGGATCGAGGGCGTAGAGGCGGCTCTTCTTCGGTAGCCTCCCCCCGCTTTGGAGGAGGCGGATCTCTTCCGCGAAATTTTCACTTTGGCACCTCTGATACCAGAGGTGCTCCGCTCGTCGCACTAAGTCTATAGTAAGCTCATTATTTGTATCGCGAGCGCGGCACTTCGCGATAAATAAAAGCACTCGCGCGGTCGCTCTTATGAGCTTCTCGTAACTCGAAAATCGCACAATGTTAGGCAAATGTCCACTCGCGGTTACTATGTCCCTCTCACTCGCACTATAGGTTGCTTCTTGTTCCTCGGGCAGCCGCAGGAAATCGGGCCCGGTAAACCACCGGTCGGTGGCGGCGATCTCGCGGGCACTATCCGCCCGCGTAGCGTCGTCGGCCGGGTTCTCGCGGGTCGGTACCCAGCGCCACTGCTCGGGCTGGGTAAGCTCGGCTATTTCGCCGAGTCGGTGCGCTACGAACGGCGTGTAGCGCTTGGCGTCGTCCCTTATCCACGATAAAACCGTTCGTGAATCGCTCCACAGGACGACGCGCTCGATATGCAGCCGTTGTTCAGCGACGATCGTAGCTGCCAGGCGGGCCCCGATGAGGGCAGCCTGCAGCTCCATCCGCGGGATGCTCTGCTGCCGCAGGGGGGCGACCTTGGCTCTTCCAGCCACCAAAGTCGTAGCAATCGCCCCCGCGGCGTCGGTTATCCGTAGATAGGCCGCTACGGCGTAGGCGCTCTCGCTCGCGTCTACGAACGCGTGAAGTTCGTAGCGGCCAATCGCGTAGCTCCGGCTCAGGCGTAGCGCTGCTACGGCCGGCAGGCCGTGCGCCCACCGAATGAATGCGCCGCCGTCCTCGGTGTCCAGCGGCTCGTCCCACGGCGCTTGCTTGCGCCACGTCGCCTGCAGTATCACCTTCGCGGTGATGGTGTAGGGGGCGAGAAGCCCGAGTGGGTCATAAATTGACATGACCGCGCTCAGGGCCTCCCGCTTCGTCGGCGTGCGCGCCCCGTCGCGCACCTCCTTGGGCACTCGGTTCATGCTCGTGTTAAAACCGAGTGCGTCGCTGGTTGGGTCCCATATGAGACCCAAAATTTTAGGCCCCTCGCACGGGCCTAGTGTTGCGGGCGCTGTTGCCCGCAGTTCGGGCTGGATCTTCTCTCGAAGTTTCGTAGCGTTGGTGTTCCACCCGCGTAGCGTGAATCCCGCCCGCGAGTGGACTTCGATGACCGCTGTTGCTACGCGCACGGCCTCGCTCTCCGTGGCGTAGCTGTCTACGTAGTCGTCCATGTAGTGACTACGTGTGATGGCGTGCACTGCGTCCGGGAATTCGCCCGCGTGCCGCTCCGCGTTGTAATTTCGCACGCTGTGGGCCAGGAACGGCGAACTAGAGGCCCCGAATATCATGCTCTTCATTTTGTATAACCGCGGACTTTCTTCGCCCGGCTCTCTCCATAGAAATAGCTGTGCCGGGCGGTCCTCCGGACGGATCTTTATCCGGAGGAACATCTCCTGGATGTCCGCGGTTACTGCGTATCGGCCCTCCCGGAACCTCAGTAGTATGCCCGGGAGGGATTGGAGTAGATCGGGGCCCTCTAATAAAAAATCGTTGAGGCAGCGGCCCTGGCTCCGGCTCGCCGCGTCGAACACTAAGCGCAGCTTGCCGGGTTTGTTTACGTTTCTTACGCCGAAGTGCGGCAAGACCCAGGCGCGCGGGTCATAAACCTCTTCGCCGCTCGCAGGCTCGGCGTAGTCCTTCTTCAACAAGTTTTCGATTTGCGCAGTATAATCGCGCGCAAATACCGCGTCGCGCCGCATCTTCCGCTCTACGCCCCGCAGCCTCTGTAGCGCGGTGGCGTAGCTCGCTGGTGTTGCGTCTTCATCGTTTTTCCACGGCAACCCGACCTCGTAATGGTCGCCGTGGAATTTCACGGTGTCCGTGAATATTTTCTTCGCGCGCTCGTCCGCCGGGCGTGTCTTCGTTTTATGTGACACGCCGAGCGCGTCGATGTCGAAGTGCTCCCTCACGAGCCGCTCGGTCGTATCATTGGTGGCCTTGTACACGTACAGAACGTCTTCTTCACCACCACTCGCGGTTATGGCCCGGGGCACTGAGCCGTAGATCACCCAGCCCAGTGCCGTTCGGACCGCCGCCGGCTGGCGGCGCTTCCCCGTCCGCGCCTCGTGGACAAGCAGCAGGTGCCAGTTGTCCGCGCCTATAAGCAGGCGCGGAGTTGCTTCGTCGTAGCACGCCTCCTCGAGACCCGCTAAGTGAGGGAAGCGGGTCACCTCTTCGCTTAGTCGCTGCTGGTGGATAAGGAGGCGCTCCACTGTGCGCGCGGTGATGTTGTGGGCGTCGCCGCGTCCTTGGACCGTGATGGCGACACGGCGGCTATTGGGCAGCTCCGTGGTGGCGCTTATGCCCCGCATTGTCATTGGTGCTGCGGGGCCGGTAGCGCCGATGGTGCGCGCTAACTCGCTGTCAATTAGCGTCACTGTCGACCCGTCGTCCAGCAGCGCGTATGTGTCGACCGCACCGCTGGGACCGCTAACTCGCACTCGGCACATTTTAAGTAGAACTTTGGACCCGCTATTGTCCTCGCGCACTGTCGACACTAATTGTTCGTCGGAGTTCGGCGCCCGCCCGTCAGTGGAAGGCGGCGCCGATTTCACTGGTGGTGGTGAAGGCGCCCGCCCCCGGGGCGGCGCGCGCTCGCGGTTGTCGTCGGTTTGGCGCGGCACTTTTGCCGCGCTCGCGTGTAGTAGTGGATGGTGTACGAGGGTCAAACTGAAAGTTCTTAGAAAATCAAAAACTGAGCAAACTAGCAAGTTATTAGTTTTATTATATATTTTCAAAATAGTGTCCATTCACATCAATACACCGCTGCATCCGATGGAACCACTGAGAAAAGCACTTAGCCCACTCGTCCTTAGGGGTCTCTTCGACGGCCTTTTGAAACGCACCCACTGCTTCCTCGGTGTTCATAAAAAGTTTTCCTCGAAGTTTTTCTTTTGTTTTCGGGAATAAATAAAAATCGCAAGGTGCGAGGTCGGGGCTATACGGCGGGTGACCCAGTAATTCCACGTCTGACGTCACTAAATAGTCGATCGTTCGCCTGGCGGTGTGCGACGAGGCGTTGTCGTGGTGAAGAAGGATCCTACTTCGAGGTCGCTTCTCCCGAACTTTTTCCAATACAAGTGGCAAACAATTGTTAGTGTACCACTCTGCAGTAACTGTTTTTTGATCCTCTAAAACAATTGTCGCATAGTGACCTGTCCTTCCGAAGAACGAGGCCACCATCTTTTTTCCCACGCTTCGACCTCTCTTCACTTTAGTTGGCAACTCCTCGAAAGGAAACACCCATTGAGCAGACTGTCTCTTGGTTTCTGGATCATAACAGTAAACCCAGCTTTCGTCACCCGTAAGTATGTCGAAAACAGCATTTGAGTCACCTCCGTTAAATCTTTGAATCATTTCACGGCACCAATCAACCTGACGGAGTTTTTGGGCCTCGGTCAAATTATGAGGTATCCACCTCGCACAAAGCTTCCTGACCGCTAAATGTTCATGGAGGATTTTATGCACTTGACTCATACCGATGCCTAAGCTTGTCCGAATCTGCTGATACGTCACTCTTTTGTCAGTCTCTATCAAACGCTGCACAACACTGATGTTATTTTCAGTCGTCGCCGTAGAAGGCCGTCCCTCACGCAGATCGTCGGTGAGATTAGTGCGACCACGTTTAAACTCATTAAACCAGTTGTAAATGGTCGCACGAGATGGGGCTTCATCATGAAAGGCCAATCGAAGTCTATCATAACTTTCTTGTTGACTTAAATGACATCGAAAGTCATAAAAAATCATTGCACGAAAATTTTCGCGAGTTAAATTCATGTTGACGTGACGCAGACAATTTTCAATTTGCCGCCAAATCATAAAACAAATGACAAATGAATTAAATACCATACTCAATAATATTGGCAAAGAGTTCCATTTTCAAAATTTAAACTTACTTTTTTATTATATTGTTTACAAGTGGCCAGTTCTAAAAACTTTCAGTGTCGCCCTCGTACATGGCGGCACCCGTCGACCTCGCAAGTCCGGGCGCGGCAAGTCTCGCGGCGGTGTTGTCGGTCGAGGCACCGGAAGCAGACCCGATTGTCGCGGGCCCACCGCCAGCGCTCGTTCACCGCCATCTGGGCGACCCGCTTGCAGCGCGGGGTGGGGTGGCCGCCCCCGCAGGCGAGGCAGTTGCGCGCGTCCTGCGCCTCGGTGGTGTAGATCGGCCGCGGCGTGTTCCATGCCGCGGGCTTCGTCGGCTTGGTAGGTGCCGGTCGGGCCGCCTCTCGTCGGGGCGGCTGCGGCGCCGCGGCGGCGGCGGCGGCGGACGTCGTACCCGCCGAAGTGTAGGCGTACCGGAGGGCACGGTCCGCCTCGCGCATAAGGAAGCGCGATAGCACCACTATTTGCGGCTCTGCTGTCGTTTGTTCGGCCGCGTAGTCGCCGAATCGTGCCCGGAGATGCGGGCTCAGCTTCTCCATCACGTCCCGGGCGAGCAGGGGGCTGGCGAGGTAGCCCTGCTGCTCAATGGACCCCAGCACCGTCACAATGTTCTGCAGCTTCACCGCGAATGTGTTGATCTCGGTGGCACTGGATCCTAGGCGCGGCAGCTTCTTGAGGTCGTCCAAGGCCTTTGATGCCAGGACCTCGGGACGCCCGTAGCACTGCCGCAAGGTCTGCATCACCGCCTCGGGGTCGGCGGCGGTGTGCAGCAGCGACTCCACTGCTTCGCGTGCGGGGCCGCGCAAGCATGAGCGCAGCCGCGCCATGTTTTCGTTGGGCGTAAAATTGTACGCCTTCGTCGATTCCAGGTACGCTGCCTGGAATGGCAGCCACTCCCCCGCTGCTCCGGAGAAAGTAGGCAGCTCGTATACTTGTCGTGGTGGTGGGCGCACCCGCACCATTTTTTCGAGTGCTTCGGCGAGTTTCTCGATGCCCCGCTGCCCGCTCGCGCTGCGCTCGCGAGCGGGTGTCGCTGGCGGCGAACGGCGCCGCTTCGGTTCGGGTGGCGGCGAACGGCGCCGCTTGTGTTCGGCTGGTGGCGGCGATGGGCGCCGCTTCGGCTCCGGCTTGGGCGCCTGTTGCGGCGTCGGTTGCTCCGCCATGGAGCGCCGGAACCAGTCATCCACCTTCGCGTTGGGCGCGATGATGCTTCCGGCTTGTGATGCCTCGGCCTCGATGAGTGATACCTTGGCTCGTAACTTGGCCCGTACCCGCTGCTTCTGTAGCTCGAGCTCCTGCTGTTTGATTTGCAGGAGCTCTTCTTCAGCCTCTTCTTCCGCAAGCCTAATGCGGATCGCCGTCGTATTTGATACGTGCGAGAGTACCGGCGACCTCGCATAGGCCTGCATCGCTGCCTGCGGTTCTTGAAAGAAAGCGACGGATCGCCGCGGTCGCTCTTCGTTGGCAGCCCAGTCCGTTGCTGCCAACTCTTCTCCCCCCATTTGGGAGTAGGGGGCGTATGCAGGAGCCTCTTGATGAACCGCCGCTGCCCCCCCACTGCTTCGCTGTTGCACCTGACTGGGGCCGGGTTGCACGCCCAGCTCCCCCCGCCGAGCAGCGAGTTGCGCCTCACCGAGGCCGGGCTGCACGCCCAGCTCCCCCCGCCGAGCGTCAAGTTGCGCCTCACCGGGAAAGTAGCCGGACCGCGCGCCCAGCTCCCCCCCACAGCTGCCAAGTTGCGCCTCATCGGCTCGGATGAGCGGCCGGAAATACTCGGCGTGAGATGGGGGCGTGGCCTGCTGCCCCACCTCCCTTTCCCCCTCGCGGGTCATCGGGGGGAAGTAGATGTCGTCGCGGCGCCTTGCTCCGGTGACGGTGTCGCGCGGCGTGTCGCGCGCCGCCACTAGTGTTTCGCCGCGGGGAAACATCGCGGGCGAGATGACGTCGCGGTGGACGATGCGCTCCAGCTGGCGCTGCCATGCGTCCTCGGGTGTCGTCGTCGTGGTAGTCGTCGGTGCGGTGGTTGTCGCGGGGGCCCGTTCGGCGGCGGCTTGCTCGTCGGGGTTCGGCGAAAGACGACGCTCCTCGCGGTCGCCCTGTGATCGGGTCACCACCATATCGCGGGTCTTGAATAATCGGGTCGCTGGATACAGTCGCTTGAGATCCGGGCTCGATGGACCAAACACTGTCGTCGACACGACAGCTTCGGGTTCTCGTTTATCAAAATAAATACGCAGCAGGTCACTGGTGAATGGACTGTATTTCTTCGTCGTATACAAAATCGCAGATCGGAATCCGGTATCGCAAAGCCTTGGTCGTCGAGTAAGCAGAATCGTTATCCAAATCGAAAGCCAGGGGTCGCAGGTAGAGAGGGGTACGGGGTCCGGGGGAATCGCTGGGCTCGCTTGGATGTTTAATTCGGAAGGCTTTGATCGCTGAATGAAGTCGACGGAACTGAACGGTGTAGAGAGGGAAGCCGTCGTATTTATACCCGAGCGGCGGGCCGACGGCTTCCCTCTGATTGGCGATAATTCAGGCGGTCTCATTGGTCGCTGTATTTCAGAAACCGCACTGAATTATCGCCATTTTCGCTTCCGATTTCGGGTTTCGATCGGCTTTACTTATAACTACTTAACCTATTATGTACAAACTTAACCTAATTCGCTGGGGATCGGGGTGCCCTAGCCCACTCAAGTCGCAATTTTATTATGTATTCGTCGGTGTGGGCTAGGGTCGCGGATAAATAATCGAAAAATAGTTTTATTGAAAATCTTAACCTAACTAAATCTAATTACAGCTAACTTAAAACTAATTACTCTATATATTATTAATATTTACATGTCATTTATCCTATATACACTATATATTATATAAAAACTTAAAAACTATTGCGCAGCTCCGCGTGGCTGTCCGGAACAGTTAGGTTAGTCTTACCGTAAGAAGGGTTGATCGCAAACGTTTTATCAACTGACGCGAATAACCAGTGGGTAGATTAACTGCCAACAGCAAGTTTCCACAAGGGGTTTCTTCGTCTTTGTACATAAATAATTGCATGTAGTAACCCATAATAGCAGTCATTATTGAATTTGACTTTTAGTTTCGTCATGTCCGTCCGTCCGCGGCTTAGCTTGCAAACGTTAGGCTCTCGTCTTTTTCAAGACGCTATCCTTATCGTTGGATAGGTCTTTCAAAACATTATAGGCTTGCTAAGACTATTTGCTGAAATCAGTATGCAATTTTTTAAAGATTTATAGTGCACTTTTAACTCCCGACGCAAAAAAAGGGGTGTTATAAGTTTGATTTAGAGTCATGTAGGGGATATCATAATAGCTAAACCGTTAGCTTTAATAAAACTAAAAATTCATAATGGTAGCTAAGCGAAATAACGATTTAAAAAGAAAACTTTCACAGCATAGTAGTCTTTACAAGTTACCGAGTTAAGTTGACGGCTTTATATCACGCGAGGAACTCGGGGGCAGATGAAAAACTTCCTAAGAACAATCTAATAAAACGGAGATATCTTATCAATCAAAACAGTTTTTATTTTGTTTATTTTTCTACTAGCTTTTGCCCTCGGCTAGCTCGCGTGGAATTCTGTTCCCTGTGGAACTGTGTATTTTTTTTTCGGGATAAAAAGTAGCCTATGTCACTCTGGGGTCCATAAACTATCTCTATGCCAAAAACCACTTCGAACTGCCGCTCCGTTTCGACGTGAAAGACTGACAAACATACACACAAACACACACTTTCGCATTTATAATATTAATATGGATTAAGTATATCTCTAATAACAAAATAAGTTTACAAATCTTGGAATTAAGGAATATTTTATGTTCAGGGTACCACCATGAAAATTTTAACGCTAACGCCATTTAGGTACATACCTTTCACTACACTCAGTTCAGTTATTTACCAATAACAGGTACTCTACGCGGACCCCCTCAGGAAACCATGGATACACGTTCAAAACAATGCTCCGTTGATTAGCTTCTTTGGCAGTAGGTACTCTTATATTTAATTACGAATAAAGAGACTTCTCTCACTCAACGTTTGAATTCAGGAACTAATTAGTAAGTTCGCTTACCTACAGCTTTGATTCTTTGTTATAGTGAGAGCGATATATATCAGTGTTCCAGATACCGCACACTAACATTTAAATTAGTCTGAGTAAGGCCTCTAAAATAATTAATTCACACTACGACAAGATGTTACGTTATCCAAACAAATTATGTTTTATTAATCATCGACATAATTTACGATAAAGTAACGCAAACTGTGCAAAATTATAATTGTTAAAACAGCAAGCGGCATGGAGCGTTGTCGCAAGGCGCCGCGGCGCTCGTAGATTATAGAATAATTGACCACATGGCATTATTAGCATCTTAAACAATTCCTAAAATTTTCCGTTACTTATGGCCTTCCTCATTTTTTAGCTAGTCCCCGACAATGCCCAAATATCACTGATCTTGATACCTCTTTTGAAATTCGTCCACAGGCCTAGGTACTGAACATGGTCATGGTAATTAATATTGAAACCCGTTTCATTGCGCGCCTTACTTGATACCAAGGTGAACTGCCTGCCTATACTGTAGAGAACACGTCTATGCAAAAGTGACATATTTGAATGCAAAATTTATCCTACAGTGCAACAAAGATCCTAATGTGGCAATAAGTATTTTTATAATATAAATAAAATAAAGCGCCCTCGTGCATTCGTCATCCTCACCCACGTTCATAAGATCATTGTTGCAGTTTACATAATTAGTTCTGAATTATTTTTGGCGATTTTCACGTCTTCGAGTGGTAGTGTCAGTTGATTTATTCACCTCGTTCTTTATTGACGATTTTAATAACTTCTGACTGTTGACTAAATTACTGCAGAAAAATCGTGCAACTCATTGTTCATTACTGTAGTTTTCACATTCTCTCTAATAACGGGATTGATTAGATACATGCTGCATGCAGTGATCCGAAGTAGGTACTTACTAGGCCCCAATAATGAAGTACCGCACCAAAAGCCGAACCGAAATGTGTAGCAATTAAGTATTATGCTTAGAATACGTACCTGCGTATTACTTTCACCTGTTTGATGTAGCTTCAGTTTTCATAAACTCAGTGAACCAGAGCATATTGCTCTACGATGACACTTTGTTAGCTTTGACGCGAGTTCCTTTGATGAATTTGTACGGAAACATTCCATTCTCATATTTGAATGTAGAGCTAACGCTCACTAATATCCGCGTATGTTTCGACATTACGAAAATTCTCCTATTCAATTCAATTTATTTAACCGTCTGTGCCTCCGCGAATATCCTCGAGACGCTACACCGCCACGGCAACCCCAACAGCAGCCTGAACCCGTTAGGTATTATACGAGTATTGGACGCGTAGATCGCTGTATGCCCGCTGCGAAAAGAGACCCACAGACTGCACCTGTAAAAATCTTGTCAATATGGTTTAAAAAGCGTCACTTTTACCGGTTTACTGCAACACGCAAATCTGCGAGTCAGCTGGCTACTTCGTTTAGTTTCGATACAATATGATACGAGTAATATATTTACTTACGGTTACGACAGGATTTGTCCTGCTAATATCTCCCAAATCATCCCATATTTTATTTTATACGTGTATTATTTTATTTTATACCAGTTTCTTATTTTATACGGAAACATAAATAGCTAAGGCAAGGATTCAATAAAAGATCGATCTAGCTCGTACCCTAGATCCTTCTCATGACCGCAGATCGGTGTTATCCATAGGATAGATATCGAACGAGTTAATTCCTACACAAACAGCGTATAAATATGTAAACGAGCTGGCAATGGAAATATGGCAATCCCTCATAAAGCAGGCTGCGCGCTAGCGACGGCGACAGCGCAACTGATGCGTCCGGGATGCGCGCGCGCTTGTTCGTACGCGGCGCACGCTCCACTTACTTGCACCTCGTCCCATTTGCATTTTTTAGTCGTGGGAGCGAAGACACACACTTCTTACGGTAAAGTAAGAGTAGGTACGGTACAGTCAGCATTTGATTCCTGTCCTGACCCACCGTAGAACGCTCTCACAGCAAGTGTCATATTATAACGAATTATTGTCATATTATTGTCGAACAATACGATGTTACTATGACTTTTTCTACGAAAAGGTTCCACAGTGGGTCACGATTCAGTTTATTCGATACTACTCTTGCTTTGTTGCTCTTTAGTTAGGGTCACTTTTACTACCAGCGGCGTAGAGTCAACATTTTTGTTAGGCAACGCCGAGAGTGAGAGAGATGTAAGTCAGGTACAATCGAGATCATAAACTTGAGAGCACAAACTTTTTCAATAATATCTGAACACGACTCTCTGTTAACGGCGTAGAAGCGAGTTCAGATATTTTTGATAAAATTTTTGCTCACAAGTTTATGAACTCGACTGTACTCACATGTCGTCGAATGCATTTCCTCGGAATTAGTACACACAAGATTCGCTGTAGTTGTAATCACTGAAGTTTACTAAAAAAATTTAGACAACTTGGTTGGTTGGTAGTTCTTACGACTCCACGCCACTGCTATTCGGCCCTCAATTTATTTAATAACTAAGTATAGCATATGCCCGCAGGAACTGTGTATTTTTCCGGGATAAAAAGTAGCCTATGTCACTCTCTGGTCCATAAACTATCTCTATGCCAACAATCAGGTCAATCCGTCGCTCCGTTTCGACGTGAAAGACGGCCAAACATACAAACACACACTTTCGCATTTATAATATTAGTATGGATGGAAGTATAGATTGAGATAATGCATTAACTTTTGCTGTGATAGTTAGTTACTGCCTGTAGGACTGCATTTGTTTTTTATTACCTCACTAGATGAATGAAGAAATCGTAGCGTTGGTGTGTGAAGGGGTGCCGAGGGCGGTCGCCGCCGCAGCGCGCCGCCGAGGCTTCCAGCGCACTAATACGATTATTTCCTACCCTACTAACTTCCTCTGAATGACACTAACAAGGTTATTTCTTCCAATGAATAGCAACAGTAAGCTCGTAAACGAAGCACAGCCTGTCGTCTCTGGAAATAAGAAGGCATTTATTTAATTTCTGTGGTACCTAAGAATTCTCTAACACTCAAAGGTCGACTGGTAGATATCCCTTAATAAAAGAATCAGTTCGCTTTTGTGTATCTACCTATGTGTCCGTTTATCCATTGTACCTAATCCATTTCTTTTTTGCACAGTAAAATTCACACAAACAAACAGATCCGATTTAGCTCATAGATCGAGTTTCGAAACAAACAAGTAAAATAAATAAATACATAATAAATAAATCGATCGATAGATATTCGTGACATGATCAATACGGCGAAGCGTTCACTCTATTCGCGATCTAAATAAATAGGTTTCGTGCCCTCGAAAACTCTGCCATTAAGGGTGTCAAAAACTTAATGGGGGAGATGGGGAGATAGATGGGCATGTCATCTCCCAAACAAAGAGAATATTAGGGACCATTTTTTTCCTTTTGCAGTAGAGAACACTGAAAAAATCGGCCAAGAGCGTGTCGGACATGCCCGAGATAAGGTTCCGTAGGCTACGGAACCTTATCTCGGGCATGTCCGACACGCTCCGTAGCCATTACGAAAAAATTAAGTCATATTTTTCTAAGGATTTCGTATTTTGTACAGAATATTCCAAGCTGAGGTATATTTTATACCTTAGGCTGCTATTTACTCTTAAACTACTAATAATTCTCAAGAAAACTGAACCGTTATAGTTTTCCTTGTAAGTTTATATTTACTACAATCCTGAATTTTTTCAAATTTTTCCACTTACCGGTTTAGATTTTAGAGAGGGGGACGCTCGATTTGAACTTTAAAGTTGATAATTTTGCAAACCAATTACTGAATCGAAAAATCGTTTTAACAACTCCCTAATGATTTCAAAAGACCTATCCAACGATACCCAACACTACAAGGTTGGATGAGAAAAAAAATCACCCCCACTTTACGTCTCTTGTACTGTTTTGTCGGCATATTTAGTTAACATATATGTTCGTGCAAAATTACAGCTTTCTAGCATTGATAGTCTCTGAGCAAAGCCGCGGACGGACGGACAGATAGACAGATAGACATGGCGAAACTATAAGGGTTCCGTTTTTGGCATTTTGGCTACGAAACCCTAAAAAGGCGTAAAATTTCACGTTTTTTTTTTTTTTTATTTCACCAGGACAGGTCAAAACCAAAAAGAGCCGTAATTTAAATTAATTATAAAGAAACAATTAACTTTCAAGTACCTATTTAAGATTGTTTAGCAATTAAAACAAGTGTAAACAGTCGTACGCACTTCAAATAAAATAACAGAAACACTTAGTGCGGGTACAATCGCCATCAGATATTCGGGAGGGGGCAAGGTGAACAAAAATATCGAAACTGTAATAAGTAATAGAGATTGCTTGTTCCGATATTTTTGACAACCTTCGCAATTCCAAAATATCTGGAGGCGACTGTACGTTTAAAAACAATCGTATAATCTCAAAAACAGTGATACTTTAAATTAAAAGTATTTTTTTTATTTTCTAAATTTTATAAGTGAGCTACCCGCCCACCTCCCCCATAATTTTTTCGTACAACTTACGAGACACGTAGGTATACATACAATAAGTCAGCTTTGCCCGATATTGATCGATGTGTGTGTGGAACCACTCACCGGGAATCCCCGGCGCTCGCCGCACGCACCGCCGCCGCGTCGGCAGGTCACTGACTCCTGCTCACCCATGTCGCCCTGGTAGGGGTTGCTTAGCCAATTTATTGCTCAACAGATTAATGGAGCAAATAATGAGGCAATTAGGAGCAAATCGCAAATCCTATTATTGCACGTAAATGACATAATAAATGCCTTAAGCACTGTGCTTCTGCATGACCAGTACGATCGAAAGGCTAGCAGTCTTAAGTACAGTTAAGCTCTAAACAGTCCTTCTATTATCTGTGCAAAATTATTCCAGATAATAAATTAATTATTTAAGTAATTAGTCTAAAATCATAACCCACGACATTGGTGCTTTCTGATTCAGATTTCCGGTGTTTAATTCAGAGACCAATGACACTTAAATCGATGTGTTGCATTGAAACGCACCCTCCCTACTCCATGCCCATGCCACTCACTCCCTTCCGAGAGCGGCGGCAAACAATCCTTACAATCACGTGCAGCACCAACTTACGCCTAGCGCTTTGAAAGCAATTGTTCCAACTTTTACTGGTAGATAAATAAAACAATTGCTGGGCTATGAATAGTTCCACGCTCTCTAATAAAAGTTGTATCTTTTGTAACTTCGTCCGCCCATAAACGGAAGAAGAGCAGGCTTGCGTGCGTGCACGCCGTTTACACACCAGCAACGCGTTATCGCGATCCTGGGGAAATAACGGGGATTTAATTTTACGTGTCCTGCCACTGCGAAACTTTTTATTTATTATTTAATCGATTTTTTCATGCGTCCATGGGCGGCGGTTATTGTTAAATCATTATTTTCCTTTTCCTTAATATTATAAATGCGAAAGTAACTCTGTCTGCCTGTCTGTCTGTCTGTTACGCTTTCACGTCGAAACCACTGAACCGATTTTAATTAAATTTGGTATAGAGGTAGAACGCCAAGGATCAACATAGCAGCAGCGATTGCACCGTTGTGTTTCGGCGCGGAGAGTAAGACAACCAGTGAAATTACTGGCACTTGAGGTATTGTAACTTAGGCCTCTAGGTTGGCAACGCATCTGCAATACCCTTGGTGTTGCAGACGTTTATGGGCGGTGGTGATCTTTTACCATCAGGAGACCCACTTGCTCGTTTGCCTTCCAGTCGAAGAAAAAAAAACATAGGATAATAAACCTACATGGATTAATATACCTATCTACCTTTTGTTCCGGTTGAGCCGGAATAGATCCGCGCATTAAAAATCGCGGGCATAAGCTATAGATGTATATTACGATGTATAAAAAATTTAGACATGAAAATTGAAGGAGTCAACTTACGGCTGTATTTGCTGTGATTCAGTTAAATATTCAACAATAACTTAGTGAGTATACGGATATAGTTGACTTAAGAATTCATCGAAAGCAATTTGCAAGTGTATGGGCTCTACAGTGACTTGTAAATCTCTTGAGTGACAAAGTTAAATCGTGTCAAATATTAATCATCGCCAACACTATTGAAATGCGGAAGCGAAGGCTTTGCACGACTGTGAGTAAGAGTCATTGGCCGCCCGATTGGGTTCCCGCGGCTGTCATTCGGCGCTTAGCGTCTAACCCAACCCAGCGATAGCCGCAATTACCGTTTGTTTACGAACGCAGCTCAGCTCGTAAAGCACGGCTGGCGATGCGGAAGCATTTCTGAAGCATGCATGGACCATACTTTGATGACGTATACCTATTTAGTGCTCCATTTCTACGCATGCGTAGGTACTTTGTACCAAGAGAATACTTACCTGCTTACATTGTCAAATTGCCAAATCATTTTAAGCAGGTCATTTAAATTTTGACCGTCAACAGTAAAGAAAACGTGATTTCGAAATTCGGTCCAGGAAACGTCACATTTTTAGGATTCCGTAGATACAAGAAACTTTTATGCTAACCTACCCCACACGTCCGTCAGCCTGCGTAGTGCTAGCGGTACGCCCCGAAATTTAGCAAAATGTACACACGGAGTTAAAAGCATGAGAATCGGAACGATTGATCTTAGGCCATATGAATCAATTTGACCCGTAGCTCGAAAAAATAAAAACCGGCCAAGAGCGTGTCGGACACGTCCGAAATAGGTTTATACCTTAGATTGCTATTTACTCTTAAACTACTAATAACTCTCAAGAAAACTTACCCGTTATAGTTTTCCTTGTAAGTTTGATATATTGAATACCATCCTGAATTCTTTGAAATTTTTCCACCTACAGGTTTAGATTTTAGACGCTCGATTTTAATGAAAATTTGCACTTTAAAGTTGAATATTTTGCAAACCAATCACTGAATCGAAAAATCGTTTTAGCTACTCCCTAATGATTTCAAAAGACCTATCCAACGATATCCCACACAATAGGGTTGGATGAGAAAAAAAAATCACCGCCACTTTACGTCTATGGGAGGTAGGTACCCTAAAAAAAATGGTTTTTGAATTTTTAATTGTACTATTTTGTCGGCATAGTTTACCTTTATATCCGTGCAAAATTACAGCTTTCTAGCATTGATAGTCCCTGAGCAAAGCCGCGGATGGACAGACAGACAGACAGACATTGCGAAACTATAAGGGTTCCGTTTCTGCCATTTTGGCTCCGGAACCCTAAAAAACGATAGCCCTCTTTGTGATTGAACTGTGATTAAGGATGTCATGTCTATCACATTCGTGAATGCGAATGCGGATGCGAATATTTAGGATGCGAATGTGCGAATGCGAATATTAAGGGAGTACACTAAAAACTCAACTTCAAAAACAAAACTAATCAAGCAATCATACTTATGCCACTGTCATAAGTAAAAGTGCTTTCTATTGGTCAAAATTAATCACGCAATGCGCTATATAATACGCACACATTGCACTTTGCGCATGTGCAAGTCGGCGTCTCGGCAGCCGGTGGCCGTCGCAGGCGAAATACGTCATGACTTGCAACATTCGCATTCGCAAAATATTCGCATCGTTTTATGTTCGCAATGTTTAAAATGATGCGAATTATTCGCATATGCGAATGCGAATACAAATATTCGTGACATTCCTAATTGTGATATATGTCTCTGTTATACTAACCACTATTTTAGACCGAAATTTGAAATTCTTAGTCGCCAGTGTGATATGTCCTACTCAATCATGCTCCAACGGATTTGTGCCAATATTGATGGATTGATTCACTACCCGGATAGTAGCTACTACGTTCACTTCCAGTTTATGAAAAATGTAGTCGCCCCTCGGCCGATAAATACCTAGTTAATTAATTTAAAATTAAATATTCGATCTCGTTCTTTGCTCAAAACAGGTGTACTTAATACTGAATATTAGGTATTTATAGTACTCTCTTTCTTTCCTACTATGAGCTTGATATCTGTATAAAATTGCAAGTAATGAAAAAAATACAATAATGATGCTATTTTTCTTGTATTTTCTAATACAATAACATTATATCGCACTATAGCACGTGTCATTTTCGTAATTCAAGGGGCTCGACGATCGTAGTATAGTAAAATAGAAAACTGTGTGCAATTGCATGCTTTTGTTGACTGGAAAACTACAACACACACCAATGAACTAAAATGATTTCCTTGCTCACCCGCGACCTTAAGATAGCTAAGTCTATGCAAATTATGCGTGTTCATGCAGTTCCTCCACCTCCACACTGTAAGAACACACACAAATTACACAAACCCATCTATCACCACCACCACAACACACTGACGCGTTTCGAACTCAACCAGAGCTCATCTTCAGAGTGACACAACCGTACACCATGCTACCAGTTGTTAGACTAACAAACCACCACCACTGTTTTAATTTGCCAAACAAAACAAAAAACTACCCGCAAAATATTAATAAATTTTAACTATGCTACAAAACTACCTTGATTTTTTAATTTTTATTTATTTTTAGTCAAGGCATGTTTTACTAACTATCGTTGCTAAAATTAGACCCAAGCCGTAGCAAGGGAGATGACACTAAATTTATTTGCTCATTAATAATAGACCCCATACTATTGTACCTAATTATCTCCATACATTCTAACACGTCGAGACGAAACCCCTTATCACAGTAATGCAACACTTCATACGAATCTGAGTCTGATATTGAATGATTTAATTCTAACAGATGCTTGGCAAAATTAGATCTATCAGGATGTTCGTTCCTATATGCCGATACATGCTCTTTAAACCTAGTATTAAAACTGCGCCCGGTCTGAACTATATATACCTTACTGCAGTCATTACAAGTGAGCTTGTATACACCCGATTTAGTTCCTTTATCCACCTTCTCTTTGTGGTTACAAAGTTTAGAGTACAAAGAGTTGTTAGTTTTAAAGGCTACATTAACATTGTTTGATTTTAAAATGTCATAAATTCTATCAGACAAACGACCAACATATGAAATACTGCACCTATATTTGTTTGTAGACTGAGAAGGCAACCCGGCGTGAAGCATGCTATTTACTATCCGTGCCTGCTTCCTCTTAACCAAACCATCTACCATTGATTTTGTATAGCCATTTGACGTTGCTATCTGATAAATAGTATTTAACTCTGAATTATAATTTTCCCTAGTGAGTGGTACAGTTAATAATCTAACACACACCAATAACTAACGGCTATAATGTCTATACCAATCAACATTGCATTAACGACTGCAATGTCTGGAAATAAAAACAATAACATTTCTTATCGTCTTGTTTTTACTCGACTACGGCAAAGCAAAAAAAGGTAATGATTTTGACCTATGCTTATGCATCTGCGTTTGTCTAAGGCGTTTGTGCATGTTTATGGTGTGTATGTTTAGGTATTAGGTAGTTCCTTCATAACTTCTTATTAGGTTTGCGATAATACCTCCCCCTTTTGGTATAGGCTTCTGTTGTCCAGCAGGCGACGTGTGGGTACACTTTGGAGTCTCACTAGTCGGGCTAGCTTGCTCCACACACGCGTCGTCGTGCTCGTGTAGCAACAAACAGCGCGCATTCAGCATTTGCGGCTGCTCCCGCCACTGTCCGGATATCACGCATTACTGCGGGACATATCGTTATTATTATTACATTCAATATGAAACTGCTATCGGTCTACCACAACTTTCCCGTGAGAACCTATCAGTATTTGTTATATGTTTATGGAAATCAAAAATATTGTCGTGGTTATAAAAGGCTAAGGCCATTAAAGTAAAATATGGGAGTAGTATTGCTTTTGTACCAAAGATATTTTATTTATAGGTAGGTACGAGTTTTATACAGCTATTAATTCCTTCTAGGTACTTATAATTATACCTGTGCACCCAGTAGACCAATTTTACCAAAACAGGGTTGCACTTCAATGTTCATCGTTTTACCTACTTACTGAAAAAAAACGGTAAGTACCTACCTACCTACATCAGAGATACTTATAGTTTAATCGACTTTACTCCGATTCTAAGCAAACTACTTTCAGGTTTTCAGCTTATTTATTAATCAACACCTTGTATAAAAATAATAACACTGGCATTCTGTTGCTAAATTTTATGTTACATGGAATAGATCAAATATTTTATCGACACGATACCTCACTCGTGTTTGATTTATATTCAAACTATAATAATTGAACCTGCTAGGAAGACAAGAGCTGTAGTAACAGGTGATTTATTTATGTCATTAACTAACGTAGTGAGAGCGCAATAGCTGCGTACGTGATGTGTATCCATGTCTCTCAGTGCAACAATACCTTTCTAATCTAATAAATAACACAATTAATTCTAATCACTGCTAAGCAAACAAATTCCACATTGAAGATTTTTGGATTACACTAACTCAAACTCTTTACTATTTTTAACGGTGTTATATTTTAAAGATCTTAAGAAAAGTGTAGCTACAAATGGTCACTGGAACTATATAATAACAAATTTACTTAGTATTGCAGGGGGGTAACAAATTAAGTATTAAATTTAGTATTACAAATTTATATTTAGATTAGATTAATTTACCAATTAACATGGTTGCTAAGCAATGTAGGCACTATGCAAGCACTATGCAATATCTATCTTAGTAGTCTGTGATGAGCTATATATCTGAACTAGCTTATGCCCGCGACTTCGTCTGCGCGGATCTAGGTTATCGCGCGATGGCGCCCTCTACCGGAATAAAAGATATCCTATGTTGTTCCTTGAGGTTCAAACTACCTATGTACCAAATTTCATCAAAATCGGTTCAGTGGTTTAGACGTGAAAACGTAACAGACAGACAGACAGACAGACAGACAGAATTACTTTCGCATTTATAATATTAGTGGGGATGAGCTCAAAAACACGCACGAATCCCAGAAACAAAATTTAAATGAAATTATCAATTCCAAACACGTTGAACAATTGTTATAGGCCAGGAAAAACGGCCAGTGGAGCACACGGTAATCAACCAAAAAGTTTGATTTTGAAATACACTGTGATGGGCTGGGCTGTGGACGTATTAATTCTAAACTTATTATTATTATTTTATAATTATTATTGGTTACACTCGTCGTTTATTCATTATTATTTATATAGTCAGGTGTGCTCCTGAGCACTGGAAAAAGAGCGAGGTCTAGGTATAATATATATCTATGTATCTGTAATAAATCTAGCCCATTTTCGTTGCCCTGGGTTGCAGTTTAACAGTTAAACATTGCACCGATGAAGGGAAGGCTCACCGTAAGCGTGGTGACATGGACGACAGTGATACACTATAGGTATCGATGCGTTAGGCTGCGGCTCCAATGAGGCTGAGTGGAGCAGAGCTTAATGAGAGAGTTGATTCCACTGAGACGGAGACGGGCGGTACGGAGAGGAATCGATCAATCCTATTGGTTGAAATCCACATCTCGTCTCCCGCTTGACTGTTTGCATTGAATGAAATGGTGCGGAGACGAAATGTGGATTTGAACGAATATAATTGGTCGATCCCTACACGTCTCCTCTCTGCTCCGCTCGTCTCTGCTTGGCCGTTTCTAATATGAGATTAGATCATCTTTTTATTTACATCCATATACCTATTAAATCCTCTATCATGCGTTCAAGAATCATTGAGAATAGCCTGCATTAACGAGAACTAGGTATGTCTGCTGCCCCGCGAGCTGCGCCCGCTGCGCGCGCGACGACCTGCTGCTGCTCGTGCGCGCGCGCGGCGCGGCGCGCCCCGGTGCTGTAATGATGTATGAATCATTACGATACAATATCTGTATTGTATTTAATGACCATTAAGGTACAGCCGGGTTCATAATACAATCCAATGTGGTAACGATGGTCATTATCTATGGTTTTAAACGCATAATGGAGGATTTGCTATATGGGTGTAGATAAAAGTTGTTACAGTTCTGCAGTGTACCTGCTACCTCTCCATACCTATGTATAAATGTCTACCCTCAATCTGCTCCGATCGCAGATTGTTAATAAATTACGATTTGTATCTAAACAATAGACGCTTTAATTAATTTGGGTAAGAAGCAATCGGAGAGTTTTATTGAAGGAAATTGGCGGATGTGTAAGTTTGGCACTTAGGGAGGTTGTTGCGAGAAGTTCGTTCATTACTCACAGGCGAGGCCGGAGCCCGTACGGCCGGCGTGTCTGCCGAAGTATCAAGGGTTTCATGAAGGCCACTAATGATATAAGAACCAAATGTAATGCTGATACATAGAAAAATCAAAGAATTTGTAATTGATTTAATATCTGTGTTACACAGTGTGCACCGTTTTATCGTATTACTTTACGAGTATAGAATATTAAATATTTCGGGCAATTATGGGATCGAAATTTAAGGTACCTAACTAAAAACATAAAATTTAAATTTTTTATGCTTTTTAGGATTCCATAACTCAAAAAGAAACAATCTCATAGAGGATTAAGTACTTCGTTGTTCCTTGGTCTGGCTGGCTTTCTCCTGAATAGACGGAGTTACATATAAATCTGAAATTTATATCATTACTTATATATTATATACCTACCTACAAAACCATAATTATATAAACTAATTTTTCATCAGCTCTTACAGTGCTAGTCCGATTCTGGTTTAGGTACTAACTTATTTTACTGTTTTGTGTGAGATATTTCAAAGAGGAAGTTCTCAATTCTGAAGTATTTCGTTTTTCAAATCACTGTTTGCCCTAAGTTACGGAGAAGGTACCTAAACATCATCGTAGGAAATCTTCACGATCGCGCATCACTTAATCCCCAAAAGCATTGCAATCCAATTGAGCAGTCTAAACAAGGCAGCACTTGCCGAAATTCATTAATTCAAAGCAGTTCACAAGTTAAAGTTTACAAGTAATTTAAAGCAATGGTTCCTAACATTTTTTTTAACAAGGAACCGTTTTGTTTTCATTATTGTGAGCACGCGCCACTGTAATATCTTTCACTTTTCAATGGCACACCGTTCGTTCAAAATTAAAATCTTTCGCAGGGCTTACTTATTTTGGTTCTTGCGGACCAGACTACAGGCTGTAAACTGATTTAATGTAAGGTTTGTTTGAATGTGGTGGTAGTAAAGTAAAGAAGACAGTAGTGCGTTGTTAATGAGCTCGGCTCCCTGGGGAGGAGCGGGATTAAATCTTAATTGCGGCGGCGCCGGCGCCCCGAGCAGTTTTTTGCGGGCGGAGCCCGGATGTGTCGAACTGTCTGATCAGCGCCGCGTTGACGCTGAGGGCTAATGACGTCTCTGGGGACCGCGCCAACGCCCCGGGTGCAGAGGGTGTACTTACTTTGTAAAAGGTACGTAGAAGGAAACTAATACTGTGTTACCTACTTAGTGTTTGCTCTCTCATGCAAATTAGACGTCCATCATAACATTCACAGACATGTTCTCAATGAGTAATTTATGTTGATGTTAGGTTTCGAGTTTTGGATAGAAACTAAGTAAAATATGAATAAAAGTTAGTTTGTCATACCGAAATTACAGTAGGTACAATTTTTGCACATTTGTATGTAGGTAGTTACATTTCTTACGTGTACAGTCTAGTGCAAAAATGCTACAAAAATATGAATCCACGACTTTACATAATGCACTTAACATTTGTTTATTTTTATAAGTTTTGACGATCTCAGCATAAAATTCTTATATAATTTGACATTAATGTATTTATATGATGTAAATTGTTATGTTGAGTGAATAAATAAACTAAACTAAACTATCTTAAGGTCGTGTAATAGGTACATATTTTTGTAACTTTAGCTGTATCGATATGTTTGCACTTGACTGTAAGTAACTTTATTAGTGCATATCAAGACCAATTAACAACTATTTATATACATACTAGCTTATGCCCGCGACTTCGTCTGCGCGGAACTAGGTTATCACGCTATGTTGATCCTTAGGGCTTAAACTATCTCTATACCAAATTTCATCAAAATCGGTTCAGCGGTTTCGACGTGAAAGCGTAACAGACAGACAGACTGAGTTACTTTCGCATTTATAATATTAGTAGGGATTATATATAACATAACTACCAGTCGAACCAGATGGGTACTGTGTTTGTGTAAAACTTTATAGGTAACGAGAATTCGGTACCTACTAGTAATTTTGGTGTGGATAAATGCTTAGTAAATAGAACAGAAATCGTGTTGTACTTTGCCGTGTTATTTTTCAAACTGGCTATGCTAATGTTTTCAATAGACATGCTGTTATTATTTTCAGCAGTGATTTTGATCAACTGATTTAACTATTAGAGACAACAATTAGGTACGCTTAAGAATAAGATATTAATTAATGTTTTTATTTTATTTTAGTTAGTCAACAAAGCCAGGCATCCGTCACTGGTCTATACTCGTACCTACAGCGATAAACACTACAGCGCGCGACAATTTTTTCTATTCCGTGGCTGCTGCGCGCCTGCGAGCACGCGCGTGACGCGACACTTGCTTTGAATGTTTCCATCCTTACCTAAATATCTGTATTATTGCTTGTGAGATCAGTACAGATCTATTGAATAAAGTTTTTCCATCATGTTTTGTCGAATAAGTTCGTATTTATCTTGCTTTCTCAATTAGCTTCAGTAAACTAGTTGAGAAAGCAACATAAATACGAACTTTTCCGACAAAATACGATGGCAAAACATTATTCACTACATCTGTAGGTAAGGTACACTGCACTGCACCGGCGGCGAATTGCAATACTAATAACTGTTGTGTGGACGAATGTCGAAACAAACAAAAGAAGAAGAAGTTATCTATTTTTTACATTACCAAAAGAAGTTTTTTGAAGTCAATTGATAAATGCCATTTCTAAACGTTTACTTGGATTATTTTATTTTAATTTTCTGACAAAGTGATGAAACCCTTACACCCTTACACTCGAGTTGGCGAGGTAGGTATGTTCGGAACAAAAATAGGAGGCTATTAAAACGGCGGCTTTCTTCAAGAACAAAAGAAGTGCAACTTCTGTACTTCTAATATTATTTATTCTGTGACAAAGCAAAGTATTTAATAAGTTTTATGAGAACATTAGGGTACCTACATAATCTCTTATAATCTATATGTCGGCGGCCGATCGTAAAATCAGCCAGATCACGAAATTCCTAGGCACATCATGAAATGGCGCCATTTCATGATATGCCTAATAGTTGTCCAGGCATATCACGATGTGCCTGAGAAACAATACGGCAGATCGATTAGAGCAACGCATTCGACGATATTCCTAGCTTTATACCGGGCATATCGTGATAAGCTGAAAAAAAGAAAAAAATAGGTACGACGAGCGAAGCGAGGAGTGGTTAGTATGAATTGTGACTACTACGCACGAGCCGAGCGAGCGAAGCGAGCGTGCCGCGGCAGCGGCCGGCGAAGTGCCAGAAACGATTTGCCGGCATTTGATGATATGCCTAGGAATTTCAAGATCTGCCTAAACTAGCCAAATCATGAAATGGCGGCGTTTCATGATGTGCCTAGGAATTACATGATCTGCCTAAACGTCACCAGGCAAATCGTCAAACGGTGAGTTTTGAACGATATGGCGGATGTCCTTTAGCCAATTCATGAAATGGCGCCATTTCACGATATGCCTAGGAATTTCGTGATCTGGCGGATTTTACGATCGGCCGCCGACATATACACATAGAAATAGTATAGGTAAAACAAAGTCGCTGTCTGCCTCTGTCTGAAATCAGGTTTACTTGTGAAATATATTACCACTGGAAATTAAATAGCCAAAAATTCGTATCTCTATTGCAACAACGACGTAAATGCAATTTTTTCAAAAAATTACTTAGGGGAAACGATGCGATATTAAATGTTGAAATAGGGGTACGAATTGTGTTGAACTAACGGTAGGAAATGGAAAATTAGCGACAGCTCTTATTTATGCATCAATTACAATTACTTGGTTACAAATTTAACTGGAGCTGTAGTTTTGTAGAAGTGCATATTTATTTATTTATATTTAAGTACAGATTTTTTCACCATAACCTAATCGCATTTTCACGACAGTGGTAATAAACCTGAGGCCGTATTGCCTAATGTTTCAGCAGGACTACTACGAAACTCGAAAATCGAAGTTCGTATCGTACCGTCGCTCTCACTCTCGTATTAAATAATATAAGCATCAGCGGGACGGTACGATTCGAATTTCGAGTTTCGTAGTAGCCCAGCTGGCGCTCGCTATCGCAACCAAATGACAGTTTTTGTATGCGAAATCGTCATTTGATTGCGATCACGAGCGTCAGAATTGTTAGGCAATACGGCCTCTACAATAGAACGTATACAGTTCTTCGTTAATATAAAACCCGTTAACATGACACTACAAAAGTCACCTAAATTTAATAATAAAGTTAATAATGTATTTTGAATCGACATAGTCACTCGTAAGAGCTTATCGAATTTAAAATGATGCGTCCCTCACTCAGCAAAATCAGTTCATTGTAATAATAAATAAATAAATAATAAATATCACGGGACAATTCACACCAATCGACCTAGTCCCAAAGTAAGCTTAGCAAAGCTTGTGTTATGGGTACTAAGCAACGGATAAACATAATTATATAGATAAATACATACTTAAATACATATTAAACACCCAAGACCCGAGAACAAACATTCGTATTTTTCATACAAATATCTGCCCCGACACGGGAATCGAACCCGGAACCTCAAGCTTCGTAGTCAGGGTCATGACAACGTACTTAGCAAATCTTACAAACCGCCTCAGCCTGACAGGGATTGAACTCTTGCTTGGACTTTGGTCCAAAAATTATAGTACACCTATAGAGACTCTGGCGGTTAATTGTAAGATTTGGTGTCTAACTAGTCGTAATGAACCATTAATGAACTGATTGAGGAGGGACGCGTCATTTTAAATTAGACAAGCTCTAGCTGTCAACCTGTCACATCAATGAGTTGGCCTTCATTTGTATAAAGAAAATTCATGCAAAGTAGAGTAGATAGATGATAAGTAATTACGTAAAAAAACAATTTCAAGACGCGGCTCTGATAAAAAATACACTTTAATTTTATCCTGAAAACTAGAGTAATTTTGAGCTAGTCGATGTCAACTAAGTTACTATACTATATTAGGGAATCATATTTTGACTGCTCATAAAAATTCAATTAATAGGTTGTGAAATTCTCTCTACTTCATGTCTCTACAATTAGGTGTTAAGATTTGGGATGAGCCAGGCAATGGAGTCGTTTGTAGGAAACATGTCTATAGCTCGGTATGTCGGGCGGGCGGCGTCGGCGGCGACCGCGGGTGACGGTAGTGGCGCCCATACACGTCCTCCCAGAAACGGCGGCGCGCGCCGAGCAGGCCCCCGCGCAGCTCCAGCCGCTCGCCGAGCGACGCGTGCGGCGCGCACTCCGCGCCCGCCGGCGCCCACGCACCCAGCTCGCTCGCACTCTCGTCCTCGCTACTCGGCTTACTGTAAAAACGACAAAGACAGATGATACCATAAAACTATAACTCCAAGACGCGACTTTATTTTATATATAAGTAATATAGTAATAACCTGAATAACACAAAGTTGGAAAGCCCCCGACTTTGTCACTTCAAAGTTTGAGGTTCAATATCTCAAAAACGGCCAAACCGATTTTAAGGAAACATGTCTAAGAACCTTCACTAGAAAACCTGATTTTAAATAAAATTTTAAGAGCTACGGTAGTGCCACAGACAGACACAAACAGCTAAACGAGCCAAGCCGATGACGTCTTTTTCGGTCTATGTGCCTTTCGGTTGTTGGGGGGGTGTTGGTGTTCAGTGTTCACTTACTATCATGTAAATATTTCCTTCCTTCCGTTCGTACAAAATAAAAGTAACACTTTAACAAACTCTTTTATTCTTGTGAGAAGATTTAAAGCTAATTTCTAATTAATTACGACCTCGATACACAAACCATTCCTTCATAGGTGACACTCTTCTCACAACAAAAACACCACAGACAGCTCCTGTCAATTTTTTAAGATGATGTTTTAGCTACTCTTTTAAATGCTAACAGTCGGCTATCCTGATCCTGGAATGTCCTCATTCCTGACATCCAAAAATCATTCGGCCATTTCACAAAAAAGTATGTCCTCATACGTTGTACAGTCGACAACAACCCAGTCAGTGAAACAAGTGACACATAAGTCTATTCACTTAAGTTCAAAAAAAAATATAATAACAACTATCGCAAAAAAAAAAAAAATTAAGAAGTTAAATGCACTTATTTTCACCCACTTAAGTCAAAGTGACCTAACACCTACCGGTTATACTATACATTCAATCCAAAATCCTTATCACAGCGTTAGTCTTAGTATTACAATAACATTATTTTAGAGACTTTAATTTGATAACAAAAAGGCACTCATTAATTTTGTTAAGAACTTATGCTGTATCTCAGGGCATGATACAAAAAACAAAACAGTGACCAAAGTGACACAAAAAATTATATCAGTAAATAAAAGCTATATAATCTCACATGTCAATATTTTCATGGAACCCTAGTTGCAAAATATTAAAATTTGTATGTGTTTCTATGGAATACAGTCAATACATATGAAAATGCTACTTGTACATAACAATTATAAAATAACATAAAAGATAAATAAAATAGCCAATGGACGCCTATTAACCGCTTGTTATTATTATTCTTATTTTTAAGTGAAAAGAGATCAATGTAATTAAAATTAGAAATCTGTCTGTAGCTTATGTATACAGAATATTTTGACACAATCCACAATAGAGAATATCTTAAACATTTATCGATAAATAACTAGATGTTAAGGAGATCAACATTTTGGTAGAGATCCATTTCTTAAAATAAAATCAAATTAAAACATGCATATTTACTGCTTGCATACAATGTCACAACACAACAGAAAATATATTTCTGAACCTATTTTGAGTGACTTAGATACATACTCGTAACTAGACAAATCAATGATTGTCATAACATTCCATCTTTGAAGTATTTGAATAAACATATCATTATGTAACATATAATTTGAGAGAAAAGATAGCATACTCAGTCTGACAAAAGAAATAGCTCATTATTATTTAAGTCTATTAAATGGGGCGTGGAGGGATTCCGCGTGCCACCATCGGGCTTCGGCCTTTCCCAATTCACTCCTCATCTAGCATCAGCTGTCGTCCGGATTACTGAAGGTGGGGATTCCGCGTGCCACCATCGGGCTTCGGCCTTTCCCCATTCACTCCTCATCTAGCATCAGCTGTCGTCCAGATTACTGAAGGTGGGGATTCCGCGTGCCACCATCGGGCTTCGGCCTTTCCCAGCATACATCATGTGCAGTTTTTGCCTTTGTACATGTTTGGAGACTCAAATCGGTTATAAGGTGGGGATTCCGCGTGCCGCCATCGGGCTTCGGCCTTTCCCAGCACACTTCATCCTGACTGTAGATTTAGGGGTAGGTAAGGAATAAGGGATGGGATTCAGTATTTCTCGTAATTTGTACGTAAAATAACTTTGTACTGCCTTCATCATTATTATCTAATTATTTTTGGACCCCTTTTTTTTTATTTATTACTATTATTTTATTTTTTTATGTATTTGTATTGTTATTTAACCTAACATAATAATTATTCGGTACCACTAGAGTCACTCTCGGTCGGAGTAGAGTGAAATGTGATCCATGGCTTCAGGTGGTCTGCGGGGAAGACATTTTTGTACCTCTTCATAGCATGGCCCTCTATATTTGTGACCTCATATCGATCATTGTTTAATACCGCGGTTATTTTGAACGGACCCTTAAATTTTGGTGTCAATTTATTACTCTTGCCCTTTTCCTGGCTATAATTAGGAATCATCACCAAGTCTCCAGCTTGAAAGAATTTAGTTGGGGCCCTCTTTGCATCGAACCTTTCCTTCATTTTGTTTTGGTGTGATTTAATAGTTAAATCAACTTTTCGTCTAATACTCTCTCTATCTGAGGGGCTGTCAAAGTTATCGTCTTCTTCGTGTGGTGAGACATTTGCCTCGTCATCATTGTTCAAAGCCTCATCTTCGCTAGTGCGCTTATGACTTTCTTCGCATTCCATTCGTTTGTCTTCTTCAAAGGAAGGATCCCGGTCTTCGCTAAGGGTCCTTCTTATTGCACCTTCCGAAACATTAGTAGTGCGGTGCCCAAGCACGATCTCAGCGGGTGATTTACCGGTACCCCTGTTCACAGTATTGTTGAGGCTCCACTGCAACTTCGGTAAATTTAAGTCCCAATCAGCTTCGTGTCGGTTATGGTTCAAAGATGCGAGAGAACTGAGTATCGTCCTGTTATATCTCTCAATTTGTCCATTAGCTCTCGGTGTTGCCACAGCGTTCAGCACATGCCTTACCCCGATTTCAGTTACAAACCGCTTGAACTCTTTGGAAGTGAAAGACGTTCCTTGATCTGAAATTATTACCTTGGGACTGCCGAAAATCGCAAATATATCTTCGAGGGCCTTAATGGTAGTTCGGCTTCGAGTATTTCTAACAGCCTTAATGAATATGAATTTGCTGAAGCCATCAATGACGCCTAAGATATACATATGTCCTCTCTTACTCTTCACAAATGGCCCGAGGTGATCCATGTGAATAGTATGGAAGATCTCATTTACCTTGGGAATAGGATGTAGGTAACCGGTTTTCTTCCCACTTGGTTTCTTATTGTAAGCACAATTGAGGCACGCTTTGACATATTTTTTGACAAAGCGTTTCATTTTTGGAAACCAATATTCGCTGCTCATTTTCTCAAACGTCTTGTCGAATGCAAAGTGGCCCGTCTCATCATGACATATTTGGCATATGCGCCACCTGGCCCCAGTCGGAACTACCCATCTTAGTCCCTTATTCGTTCTCCTGTAAAGCCGATTATTTTTTAGTGAATAGTTTTGGGTTATATCTTTTAGATCTGAATTCTTAGCTTCCAGAATGCTCTTAATGTGCTTTAGTTTTGGGTCTGTCATTTGTACCGTGTGTAGCCAGTCTTCCGTGCGTATATTCATGATCTCTATATTATCTAGGCTGCCGTCGTCCCCCTGTACAGGGTTTCGGCTTAGAGCATCAGCGTGCTTCATATTGTGACCCGGACGATATTCTACGGTAAAGTCGAACTCTTGCAGTTGTAACCACCACCGAGCTATTCTTGGTACAAGATCTCTTTTACTCAGCGTGGCCCTGAGAGCATTACAGTCTGTAAAGACTGTGAAATGTATGCCTATCAGATATACGCGAAACTTCTTTAATGCAGCTACAACTGCCATGGTTTCGAGTTCGTAGGAGTGGTAGAATTCTTCGTCGCGGGTGGTTTGTCTGCTATGATATGCTACCGCACGGAGTGGCGACTTCTCTTCCTGTTTTTGCAATAAAATAGCACCCATGCCCAATTTGCTAGCATCGCAGTGTACCTCGGTTATGTACTCAGGGTTGTATAAAGCTAGTATTGGACGAGACACAAGTCTAGTTTTAATTTCCTGAAAGGCCCTTTCTTGATCGGGCCCCCAACTCCAATTAACATCGGATTGCGTCAGTTTAGTGAGTGGCTTTGCAATACTTGCGAAATTGCAAACAAACCGACGAAAAAAGCTTGCAAGTCCTATAAATTGTCGAACCTGATGTATATTAGTCGGAGTTGGGAAGTTCGATACAGCTTGAGTTTTCCTCGAACCTGGTCTTAAGCCGTTCTCCATTATTTCGTAGCCTAGATAGTCCACAGACGACTGCATAAACTGGCATTTTTTTAGGTTTAACGTTAAATGTGCGTTTTTTAAGAGTATTAATATCTCTTCTAACTTTTCCAACGACTCCTCTTCGTTTACTGCTGCTGTCAGAAGATCGTCCAGGTACGGGATGGCCAGTTCGAAACGTCTACTACCTAACGCCTTGTTTATCATATGCTGGAACACAGCAGGGGCGTTGACCAAACCGAATGGCATCCGAGTATATTCATAGTGTCCGTCCGGTGTAATGAATGCGGTCAAGTGACGTGAGCCTTCAGCTACTGGAATTTGATAATACCCAGATGCTAAGTCGAGGCTCGTGAAGAACTTTTTACCACTCAGTCTGTCCAGCTGGTCGTCAATGACCGGCATTGGATAATTATCTTTGACTGTCTTTTTGTTAAGAGCCCTATAGTCCACGCAAAGACGGTACTCTCCGTCTTTTTTTTTTACTAGAACTATAGGGCTTGCATACGGAGAATTAGACTCTCGTATGACGTCGTTTGTGAGCAGTTCGTCTATCATATCCCTAACAACTTTTCTTTCAGAGAAGGGCAGACGGTACGGCTTGTAAGAGACCGGGGTATCGTCTGTTAATTTAATGTGCATTTCCGTTATGGGTGTTAGGCCCAGTTCCTTTGAGGAAAGTGCGAAGCAGTCTCGGTATTTATTTAATAAGTTAAGTAGAGTGGTTTTATTAGTCTCAGTCACGTTTTGTCCGACATTTATCATATCCAATGTTATTGCCACTGGCTGTTGTATCGGATCATTGAAGTGTTCACTATCAAGACGGATACGGTTGACTTCCTCAAAGTTCCCACTATACCCGGAAGTTAAACCTGGCGATGGCGGAACTCTATGTGCCCTGCTCAACAGTTTACCTTTTTCAAAGTTAATGTTATTTTTTGACAAGTTGGATACAACTAAATGGCCGTGGCCATTTTCTAATGAATAAATTCCTTGTAATATTAAATATTCACTTTTGCCCTTCATGCACATAGACGTATCGACATATACTTGGGTGGTAATATTTGAATCTGTATGCACTGCTACAGTTTGTGTATCGGTCACACTCACATCATGAGTGTTAAAGAGCTCCACTTTTCTTAACGAAGTAATGTCGGTATATAAGCGCAACTCCTGACTAGTCTTATACACGACAACTGAGGGTAACTCTGTGAGAGTTTGGCCAATAAGCGCATCAGTTTTTAACAGACTGTTTTCCACCACATATGCCTCAACATCTGCCACAACCTCATCGATTTTTATGCTAATATCCACTCGCCCAATGGGTTCAACATATCCTGATGCAAAGCCCTTGATATTAGGTAAATTAAGTTTGCTGATCATTAAGTTTAGTTCATCAGCTACTTTTTCTTTTATAATAGTGCACTGACTCCCGAAGTCAATGTAAGCATTATAGCCATTTACCCCATTTATTCGGACAGTTTTATAGTATTTATCATCTTTTGCACTGTTGTTACCATCACTAAGAATTTTTAGAATTGTTTTTTGAGTTTCTGAGGGCTTAGAATTATTTTCATGGGTGAAGACCTGGCCCAAACGACAGTGTTCTTGATCATGTCCAACTTTTTTGCATTTGTTACAAAATTTTACAGGCTTTGGGCATTTTGCAACACTGTGCCCGATTTCAGAACAATTAAAACATTTTAAAAATTTATATCTATTCAAGTCACGCAATCCAGATCCAAGAGCACTGCTGTTTTCAGGCTTACTAGTTGATGGTTTTATATTATTATTATTCAGTAATCGTTTTGGCTGATTAATGGTTTTATTTGAAACACTGCGTAAAAATTTTAACAGATCTTGGGGTCGCTGGAAATTGGAACCCTGCGCATTAAGCCTAACATTGTAGTCATATATGCCATGTATAATACAATCCACGGCATCCCTGCCAGTAAGACGACATCGATTAACTAGGGCCATTTTGTCGTGATAGTATTCCTCGAGGGATTCTTCACGTCGACTCTTGCGATCCAACATCTCCGCCAGCTTATCTCCACAGTTTCGATCATCCGGAAAAGTGCACATGATGAGTTCTTGCCACTCCTCCCAAGAGAGATCTACCGTTTGTAAGCCCTCATACCACCGTTTAGCCAATCCTGATAACTTTGGCAGAGCATGATAAATAATCTGCTTTTCTTTCCAGTTATAGATTGAAGCAATTTCATTCACTTTTCTAATCCAATCTTTAGATGTCTGTGCTTTCGAGTTTGGGTCGAACAATGGTATGACATTTTGAGCACCTATCAGAGTACTACTATTGCTCTGGTGTTTATCTGCCATTAAATCAATAATCTTTTCCAGTAGTGATGTGTCAGAGTCTTTGCGTTGGTGAGGAGATTCTCTTGATTTTCTCCGCATATGCTTGGATTTTCTTGATCTGCTTTGCCCGTCAGAGGACAAGGAATAATCGCGCCGACTCCTCCTCCTGGTTGAGTGTTTGCGTGAAAGCTTCCTTTTCCTGTCTCGGTAACGCCTTCTACTCTGTCTGCTGCTATCAGTGGTGGTAGACGTTGAGCTTGTTGAAGAAGTTGAATGATGCCTTCGTGACTCAATACTTTTGTTACTTCTCTTACTTCGGTAATGTCTATATGTATGTTGTTCACTTTGAGTACTTGTCGATGTTCTGGTGAGACTTCTTGAACGGCGACCCTTTGGTCTCCTGTATCTATACTTCACTGGGGAATATGATTGTCTGCTCCTTGCCCGCATGTAGGCTTTTACTTTCTTTTTGCCTTTGGTTGATAACGAACAGTCACGATAGAGCCGTCTGCTTTGGCGACTGCAAGAGCACTCATGCCTTCTTTTCAGTGTTTTTTCTATGGTATTATTGGGTAGGGGAGGTGTATATCCCTTGGAAGACACACTCTCATCAGACCGAACCATGACTAAAGTGAACAAGTAAAAGTACAAAGTATCACGAGAAAATAGTAGGTGGGGTTTAGGAATGGGAATAAAAATCAAAAGGTTAGCATTAGTACAATGTTAATGTCTCATTTCTTTGTGATCTATAACGAAATTCCTATACTATGTTCTGATGAAATCTATCCAACATTAAGGTCTAATTTTATTGCTTTTTGGCATCAAAATGGGCCTTACTTCATTGAACTACTAAATATGAGATGGCATAAGTGCATTCAAACATCAAACCGGCTTCAATTTGTGAATTTTAATTACCAAAACAACATTACAGAAAAAGTTAATATTACGACAAATGTCAAAAGTGACATTTCACTTTGCCGCGCTTTTTATTACTCGGCGTCTAATCGTAGATAATACGCCTATAATAAATGTCTGTATACTACTTCAAGCATTACCATAATAATGGGTTATCGATTAGCGAATGCAATCTCTTTTAAAATTATCGCTTTTAAGTCGTTTCAAGGAGTAAAAACGTAATGCAACATACCTCTGGTTGGTCGCGTGTTTCCTTATACGTACCACTTCTGACTGTAAATATTTCCTTCCTTCCGTTCGTACAAAATAAAAGTAACACTTTAACAAACTCTTTTATTCTTGTGAGAAGATTTAAAGCTAATTTCTAATTAATTACGACCTCGATACACAAACCATTCCTTCATAGGTGACACTCTTCTCACAACAAAAACACCACAGACAGCTCCTGTCAATTTTTTAAGATGATGTTTTAGCTACTCTTTTAAATGCTAACAATCAGATGACACATACTTTTATGCCACCTTATGCCATAAAAACAACTACTCTTTACGCTAAAGTTTTGAATGAAATTCAGTAAGTAAATAGCTGACGTCTGGAAATTTCCGTAATTTTAGTAACAACACGGAACGGAATTCAATTTAACTGCCAAATCATTGGTTAACGCGTACAAACCCGCGGGTACAGGCCATTGTGACTTATAAAATGTATTGCGTGTGACCTTTGATGAATTAAACTGCGTGTGACTTAATGAAAAGATTACTAACCCGGTGGTTACGAAATTCACCCACAATTCTTTCATTACTTTTTTATGCTTAATGTATTGTTCAGTTAGATCGCCGTCCTCCGGCGACGCCAAGACAGAGTCCAGCAGGGCGTCGGTCTGCGCCACGTGCCGCGCCCCGCGAACGTTCTTTAGGTACTCAGGAATAGGGTCGGGCTTAAAGAAGAAACTCGAAAATATACTAATTGGATAAGAATATTCATATAAATATATCGATTTGCTTCCTGCCTCCACTTGCAACTTCGTCGATCGCAGCGTCGGGTAAGCAAAAATTACGTCAGAGAAATAATCAATATAACTCAATATCGTATCATATCCGACCGGCTTGCTGCCGAAATAAAATTCCTTTATTGCATTTGCAACTTCCTCTCTTTGTTCCGTATTTTTAAATTCAAGGTCAACCGGCAAAAACATAGAGAAATTTGAGTTCATTTCATCCTTCCAACTTTCGAATAAGTTTAAACGGAAAATGCCTTCCATATTTGAAAATCCGTACAAGACGGGAACTTTTTTGTATTTACCCTGCTTTATAATATTCACTGGTGAATCATCGAGAAATACATCAACCCCGGTATTTCGTTCCACGCACGGAGAAAAGACAAAGCTGGAATCTTTTCTGTCTAGAAACGTGGTGCTAGCCAAAGACTCCAAGGAAGCGCTCTTGTAAAAATCTTCTATAGCGTAGATATCGTCTACATTCTCGAATCCCAGTTCCTTAGCGTACATCTTTGCGTTTTCTAGTGGATCGATCGGAACGCTCCACGCTCCAACATTGGCACCACTCTCGGGAATAACTTTGTTAAATAGACCTCTAGCCATTTTTGATACCAATAAAAGATCTACTGATGAGCTGCCAGCACTGTAGCCGGCGATCGTGACATCATCGGGATTGCCACCGAATTTGACAATATTTTTTTTGACCCAACGCAGCAGGGCTACCTGATCTTTCATGCCAGCGTTACCTGGAGCGTCCACTGTACCCAGACATAGGAAACCATGAACTCCTAGACGATAGTTGAATGTGACCGCTACAATTTTTTTACTTTCCATTAAACCTCGTGGCTGCATCATATTACCAAACCCAACTTGGTAGGCACCTCCATGTACTATGACAAGCACGGGAAGGTTTTTTTCGTTAGTGTCAGGAACATAAACATTTGCAATCAAGCAGTCTTCTTTTATAACAAAGTCCGTTAGTTGCTGCGGTATGGCATTAAATTGGGGACATATCGTATAATTGTTTGTTGCTTCTAGAGGTTGCAGCCAAACTGGTCCGGGGAGAGGTGCCTGAAAATAACAGTTCAACCAAGTTAATTGATAATGCGGTCAAAGAAGCAGTGCATTATATAAGAGTACTTAATTGGGTGCAAGTAGATTATTATTCAAACATCTACTACCCATACGTGGAGTTGCCTGATTTAAAAGTGAAATATAGACCACTATTTTCATTAAAAATGACGTAAGTATACCTATGTATGTACATTATAGTATGTAGGTACCTACTCGTAGTGTGATGTATGTATAACTATAGTACGAGTCTACTCGTATGTTACCTATGTATTTGCAGGTTAAGTTAAGAATCTGATTAAAAAACTGAGTTCATTGAAACAATAGCAAAAAACCAGCCGGAGCTTCTTCATACCAAATTTAATTTTTCCAGGAGACAGGTATTTCAAAGTATGTGACGCCAAGAGGCTTTATTTACCACGAAGTGCAAAATTCGAACTTCGTATCTTGCCGTCCCGCTGACGCTTATTTAATGTAGTATGAGAGTGAAACAGTCGGAACGACACGAACTTCGATTTTCGAATTTCATAGTAGCTCCGCTGTTTCCTTACATCATAAAAACCTGTTAGTACAGTTGAGTTCATAGACTTGTGATTGTGAACAAACATATAAACAAAAATATCTGAACACGACTGTTAAAAGCGTAGAAGCGTGTTCCGATATTTTTGATCAAATTTTTGCCCACTAGTGTATGAACTCGACTGTACTTACGTGTTTGAATTTTTTTATTTGCAAGTTTTTTTTTTCTTTCTTTGCGTAATAGGTTCAACACTTACATTGCAACACTTTTTATAACGTAAGTGTGGAGTGTTAGCCAATCACAATTCGTATCGGTTTAAAACACCCTCGGCTTTGTTCGTCTTTAACATCTCCTACACCTTGTTGGCAACTGCTTAGATCCCAAACACAGAGAACTTTTGTGTATGGTCCCGAGATGTCGTGCATGACGAAACTCCGTCCGTAGTCCGTTTGATTAACTGTTGAAGACCTCGGAGTTTGTGACAGAAAAATCTACATAGACATTTTCCACAATAAAAAAAGTTAAATACCTATATACCTATCTGGAAAACCACTGAACTTTTGCTAACCTAGAATTTAGCCAGCGCACCCAATGATCTATTCCAACACAGAACTTAAGGTATGTAGGTAGATAATACCCACTACGTTATAGGTACATTCAGCAGCAGGACTGGATGAGTGATTAAGATGATCAAAATGATCTACTCACGGCTCTACTGCCGAGTTAGATCATTTTAAGCACCATGACTGCTGCTCATGTACTTCTGCTGTACTGACTGTACTTAGATACTGGACACGGTGTACTCTAGCTGCAGTTGTCGTGTATTTTTAATGCCTACAGGAAATGTCCGCTTACCATGAATCGGTGCGCTCCTGTAGGCACAGTAGCGTACGGGATGCCATGAAACTCGAAGTGGTCTCCCTGCAGAGCGCGGTAACCGCGTACGGGTCCCTGCGCCGTGGTGACGAGCCGCGCCTCGCGGCCCGCGAGCGCTGCGCCCGCGCACGCCAGCGCCAGGCTCACCACGAGCCAACCCGACGGCATCTCGACCCGGCGCTGTAATCCAAACTGGCGTGAACCTCGACAATCACTCGACAATTAGCCACTGACAGCTGTTGCGGTAAACGAGGTCAACGCAAACTGAGTAAATCTTCTGATTAAGCGTATTATAAAGTACTTTCCATAACAACAGTTGTTGATAATAAATACTATTATCAGAATATCAGTACACTTTAGTATAGATTAATTCAACGATAACTATCATTATTTCCTAATCTTTCAAAATATAAATCCCCTATATATTTTTAACCATCAAACATAATCAGTGTAACTTTTCAGTGTCTTAACAATTAATGGTGTAGGAACGAAGTACATAATTTGTTGTTTGTGTGGAGGGAAACCCAAGTCTTGATCGATAAAAATTTTATGTATTGTATCTACCTAACCTACCTAATTTGTGTACCTATGTATGACTTTTAAAGACAATACAATAATCTGAAATGTAGTTTAGATGACAATGCAAGTACAGTCAGCAAAAAAGCTTGTTTGCAAAATTAAATATTTAACAAAACTTATTACATATTTCATTTTGAGCTCAAGTATTTTAACCGACTTCAAAAAAAGGGGAAGTTATCAATTCAGTTGTATTTTTTTAAGTTTGTTACCTCAGAACTCCGTCATTAATGGGCCGATTTGAATAACTTTTTGTAGATCATTAGGGATGCCTTCAATTAGGTTCTATAAACACCAAATCAGGATCTGGTTGGATCCCGAAAAAATCGAGGAAACTCTTCAAATATACCTAAATAATATTTGGTCTTGAAAATCATCAGCTGGTGAAGTGGGTCTGATGATGAAGATCACATTTGACCAACAGAGCTACTCTATTCAATAACAAGTACCTCACGGTTTGAATTTCAATTAGATACTTTACAGTTTCTAAGCAATTAATGCTCATCTTAATACATATGGTCAAATGGAACGGGTGGTGAAGCACCAGGACTCCTCAATAATAAACGTCTTTGCACCGGAAAAAGCAATCTTTCATAAAATTTCGTAAATTTACGCTAAAAAGCGTGGAAAAAAAATTATAGCAAAAAATTTGACCGACTACAAAAAACCATGAAAATAGTTTTCTACCAGTATGAAATCGGTGCCTCAGCACGAGCCAGCAGTGTTTGAGACCCAATATATATAGCATGTAGGTGAGGTAGACGACTATAGGTCCGTGACTGCTGGCTCGTGCTGAGGCACTGACTTCATACTGTAGAAAATAATTTTCATGGTTTTTTTGTAGTCGGTTAAATTTTTGTTATATTTTTTTTATATTGGCAGTCACCTAGGTAGGTAAGTATTTTAACTTTTTGGCACGACAAAAATCCTTGAATGGAAAAACAATGTCAAATTTGAGCTCACTGCGGTAAAACTACATCTCAACCGTCATTGTTATACTTAGGTACATAAATTATTCATAAATTTCACGCACACAACAATCCGTTTTGTTTCCTTCAGTGTCTCTGTCTCTGCTGGTGAAGCTAACTTAATGTACAAAAATCTTTGATAAAAATCAACTGGATTTTGTAATACACAACCTTTACAGGACCATGGCGCAAATCGAATATTATACCTAAATACTTTGTTTTATACAGTGGTTTTTGTTTTTGACAGTTACATAAAAACCATTTTGGAAGGGAGAATAGAAGGCAGGCGAGGCAGGGGAAGGCCGAGACGGTCATTTATAGATCAAGCCAAGAAAAAAGTAAATGTCGTGTGGTACCAGGAGCTGAAAACGCTGGCAGAGAACCGAAAAGAGTGGCGATTACTCCACCGACAAGATCTAAGCTCTTAAATTTATGATGATGATGACTTTGTTTTATTAACTTCTATCTTTTCTATTTGTATGCTGTATTTGAAATACAAGTAAATAAAGATTTAAAAGTTTTAATAATTATTTTCAAATCTTTAAGCAGAATTTTGAGTTCACTCATTATTTTTATCAAATTCTGGCAAACGAGCAGGCGGCTCACCTCCCCAGGGTGGAACATTTGTGCTACATTGGTGCTACCTACTAATGTCAAGTTGACATCCAATGAAGTTATAGCGAAATTGATTAAGAAAAGGTTCCGCCCTGTATGTGATTCTGTTTTCTTGACTGTACGTATCCATCCACGACACATTATAATTCATACTAGGCAACTACCTACCTAACATAAAAGTTTGCTAAAGAATTGCTGGGGTAATGTAGTGGTTTTTCATTAGGTGCAGTTCTGCTATCCGGCAATTGGCACCGCTGCTGTAGATAATCTATCATGATATTCATGAGCGCTGCCACAGTCACTCCAGAGTATTCGTGATTAACTGTCCTTGTGTCGACCTTTTACATTTATGCGAGTCCCGCGCTGCTCCCGGCGCGCGGCGCACTTGATGAGGGTCCGCGGTCTCCTGAGGATGTTGCTATGTGCTGACTGTCTAAAAACTTGTTTTTTCAACGTTCGTGAGAGTTTATTCCTGAAACTGAAATTCCCTTTGGATAGTGGTATCCATAGGGAATTCTAACTTTAGGAATGTGAGCAGAAAAATACTACTTAAGGTCTTATCTCTGACCATAAGTTCTTATAAATAGGAATAGGTACCTAATCATATTTAATAATCTTGTACTCAATACAAGAATTATCATTTAGTTATTCACTGCACCTATAATACTTATTCTGTGGTTATATTCCTTTTTGTGTTAACTTACAATGATATTTAATGATAACAGAACTTTTAATGGTTACCTATTGTAATTTGTTATCACTTTATAGGACAGATATTTATTATGATAGGTAGTTCCTTAGCTTAGTGCTGATCTTTAGCATGCGGTTTAATGATTAATATATCGCTATTAGGTACTTAAGTTGTGGGATAAGATAATGCAGAAAACCTGCAAGGTACCTAATAGTGAACAACTTTATCACCTGAATTAACTATGTAAGTATGTATAAAGTAATGCTGAAAATTTTTTTGATATCTTTGTTGTTTATAGTTATTTATCTCTAAACTACTTTGTAACTCGTAATGAGGGTGCTAGAGCAAAGTAGCACATAACGTAAATTAAAAATAGATCGTAGTGTGAGTGGCACGGGTACATTGGATTCACGACTTTAAGCTGCCAGGAGCCATTTACGAACTAACCCTTAAAGTTTAAAATAGTACAAGATCAACGTCAAATTGTTCGGTGGCCGTGCGGAGGAGCTCCGTCGACGCGGCTTCGGCGGAAGGGCTCCGGGGGGCGGCGAGAGATGAGAGGCACCTACCTAGTTTGCAATTTACGCACGAAGTAACTTTGTCTCACGTCGATACAGTTTATATCAGCGTAATTCGATTGCCCGACCCTACTTCGAGCCGGTTGTGCAATATTTGACAGCAACATTATAAACGAATAAAGTCTATAATACAATTACGTTTGTACGCTGTGGACGTACCTGGCCCTATAGGTACAGTCAGCTGCAGAGAAAAGGTACCCCCCTGTAACGGCGGTATCCATACTACTGCAATTACAGGGGGTCCCCTTTCTCTGCAGCTGACTGTACTACAAAGTGCAAAATCCGAACTTCGTATCTTGCCGTCCCGCTGACGCTATTATTATTGAGAGTGCATGAGAGGTATTACGGTACGATACTAACTTCAATTTTCGAATTTCGTAGTACTTAGCCCCCTGGTGCGTATATCAAAAATTATTCTACCTACCTCAGATTCCGTTTTCTCTTGCCAAAATGTCTTCGGGCCCGATATTTCAAATCACATTTGTTATACTACTTTAACCATTCGCAAATGAAAAAAAAGTTGAATTGAATTTGAAATGCTATTGAAAATCACCACACTATAGTTATTTCTATAACTACTTGCACATACTCGTATTACTTATTCTTTGCTATAACTATAGTCAAAATTTAATCCGAGCGGGTGTTTCGTGATGTGTTCGTGGATTAATGGATTCACAAAAACTTTCTCATTTATAATATACTAGCGTTTACCCGTGGCTTCGCACGCGTAGACTATTCGAGCTGGTAGTTGCACTTGAAATTACGGGATTTTACAAAATTCCTCTGGAAATTACCATAATGTATGTTGCGATCTTCTGTAGTTATGTTATGAACAACTGTCCAAAATTTCAAAACTCTAAACCCCGGCGGTTGAAATTTCTAAACCTAAACGAGAAACTTACAATTTGGTACGTTTTTATCTTCAAAGTATTCAGATGATTAAGTACCAAATAGAAAGCACTTCTAATCGCAACAAGTAGTTTGAAGTACGATTTAAGGAAGCCAGGAATTCTTCAGATAATACGATGCAAGATTCAGAAATAAACATCTGTTTTCTGTACAATGGGTGTTTATTGGTTTTTTATTAACCAACAATATTTGAACATAACAATATAAAACATTTAAAATGATTTAAATTAAAAAAAAAGAACTATATACAAAAATTAAAATTAAACTAAAACTAGTCTACCTACTTACAAACACCGTCGCTGTTTATTAAGATCCGTGGGTTATTTATACAATTAAGTATAGGTAACGAGCCGTGGTCGGAGACACGATTAAAAACAAATACTTCAAAGTCATGCGCCATTGTCATTTTATTTTAATTTTGTGGTATAACGCATAAATTTAACTTTAAATGTTACTTGAGCAAATCAAATAATGTTAGGTACGTACATTATCGATCCAAGGCTACAGTTTGCATGTTTGCAGTGACGTGGAGTGAACAGTTTCGTCACAGTATATATATAAAGCTTTTATATTATATACTGTGGTTTCGTTGTTACAGGTTACCTAACATGAACAATGAGAGAAGCGTGTAGCTCTGTTTTATCCTTATGCGAATGATGGACAGATCATGTTAACTGTAAATTCATGGAATAACTGAACAAGTGCGAGTTGCACTCGCGCACCAAGAAAGGAAACACATCAAAATCCTAAAATATATATTTATCAATATATGTATTAGTAACTACCTCCTTATTTGTTTGTAGAATAACTATACGTAATAATAATAATAAGCATACGAGTATCACAATTTGAAGTTCATGCTGATGGTCAATGGGAAGTTAAAAAAATATTCGGAAAAAACTGACTTTGGCAGCTTCCTTCCAATCTTCTTAATAAGTAGTATGCTTGTAGTAAGTATATAAAATTCTCGTGTCACAGTGTTTGCAACTAAACTCTTCCGAAACGGCTTGACCGATTTTTATGAATTTTTTGTGTCCTATGTTTGGTATAAGTCTGAGAATAGGTATTATAATACGAGTACTCAATGTATTGTACAGAAGAAAAGAAACAAAATACAAGTGACAAATTTTGAGATACACGGCCCTACAAAGACGGACTGATCCCTTTAAGGGATCTCTACCAGTCACCCTTTGAGTGGATGAGAGGAGTACTGCTCAGTTAGGGACTGACAAAAAAATTGTTTAAAAAAATCAAAAATTGGAAGCTACAGTACAGCTGTTTGTATTTTGCAATTAAAGCAATAATATAGTAATATAAAGTTGATAATGTGGTATTCGGTTATCGCGCGCTGTTCCTTCGGGAACTGTGCATTTTTCCAGGTTAAAAAGTAGCCTATGTCACTCTCGGACCCACAAACTATCTCTATGCCAAAAATCACGTAAATCCTTCGCTCTGTTACGGCGTGAAACTCGAACAAACACACAAACACACTTTCGCATTTATAATATTAGTATGGATATACCTACAGGGTGATTGGTTATTAAATGCATTCTTTTTTAAGGACGTGTAGATGACTTATTTGCAGCAAAAATTTCATGTGGTACTGAAGCGTAGGAAGTGGACTGTATTAAAGAAATGCGAATAATATGATGAAATTGAAATATAATAATCTTTACTTCGAACACAACCGCACAACACACAACAGTCAAACAACCAGAACAATAATAACAAGTAACATAAAAGAAAAATATACAAAAAAAGAATTACTAAAATACTCTAAGAAAATACTCACATCAAAAAGTACAAAACTCCAAGGAGTTTGCTACAGGTACCCTGTCCGAAAATTTTCAGTTTGCGAGATATGGTTAGTTTTTGGGCCAGAGAATGACATCTAGGCTACTTTTTATTCCGGGAAAATGCACATTTCCCGAGAGAACAGCGTGCGGAAAACCAACGCGGGCGAAGCCGCGGGCAAAAGCTAGTTGACTATAAAATAAAACTGCAGTAAATAAGTTAACTACATATTATGTACCAACATCAAATTGGCTCACCAGTCAACAGGATTTGCCCGTTGTTTAATTAAATTAAACGTCATGTCGAGTTACCGCGGGCGCACGATGCATCGATCGTGAACACATAATGCATTCTATTTAGGGTTTGCTTTTAATTTTTTTAGCAAGCCCTTAAGACTGTCTAAAGCCAAGTTTAGACTTGCAAGAGAAATCTTGCAAGTTGCATTACATTGCGGCGCTCGATTGACCACTACAAACTCGTTGGGTTTACGGCCTCGCAATGTAATGCAACTTGCAAGATTTTTCTTGCAAGTCTAAACTCGGCTTCGAAATGGCGTGGGCAACAAAAATTTTGTGAGGTTCGATGATGAGGCCCACGTCGCCTACTAACGGGTAGCGCCGCCTCTGTCCATAACTTGTATCTCGCAACATATACCGACTTTATGAATAAAAAACGTGCAAACCTGTGATATCACAATCATAATTTAGTGAGCTCTTTGGTGGACGCGAATCAAATTATCACCTGTAATATACTTAGTTGTTAGTAGCGGCGTTAGGGTAGGGCGCGGTCGGGTGACCGCCCAGGGCCAACTTAAAGGGGCGCCTTCGCTTATTAAGCGAAGCCTATACTTACTAGAAAATTCGCAAAAGTTAGGGTCGGCGTGGAAATCTCGTCCCGGACGCTACAAGTGCTAAAACCGGCACTGTTGTAGGTACGCAGTGTATGAGGCTGACCACAATATAGGTATCGTGTTTTTTTTTTACACAAACCATTCGTGTACCTGCAATGCTGTTTTCAATAAACGATTTTATGTAAAGTTATATTCTCTAATATTTTTAAGCAGTCCTAAGTAAATCTTTATTCTCGTTACTCGAAGGTTCGACGGTTTCTGTAAGTCTTGACCTACGTCAAACTTATACACAAAACTAAGACATCACAAGCGTATTGTATATTTTTTCATCATATTTTCTGTTTACAAACGGCACTGCCGTGGCATCGTTGCATCTCTTTCGATTATAGGCAACGGACATTACATGTGAAGAGTGGCGTTGCTCATGGTCGTTGCAGCTAATCATCGTCTTATAATGTTTGTATTTATGTACCATCCAACTTTAAGCTAGACAAACACGGTCCCAAGTTTAACGCGCTGCGGCGAGCGGCGCGGCGGGCGCGACTGCAACCGGTGTGAAGTTAGCTGCCTAAAGTTAGCTGCCTGAGATAATCCGACCAAATTAAGAAGTTTCTTTTTTGAAGGTGTTAAAATACAAAAAAACGTCATGAAATAGGTCGCAAAGTACGCAAAATAAACACAACATAAGACAAAGGCTTTGATTAAGTGCAAAAGAAGGGACAACCGGCGAGAAAACAAATTTTGGGTAAAATTGCCAGGAATTGCCTTTTATATCATAAAAATAAAGTCTAATAAGTAAAGCCAGGAGTGATGGCTGTATTAAACACAAAACCATGTGACTACGGATCTTAAAACTGAAGAGTCTAAATTTATACCTCACTTGGTTTAGTAGATAAGCGCCGATCAAAGTTAGCTGCCTAAATCCAACGAACAAATCAAGTCGAATTTCTGACAAATACGATGCCAGCCAGGACTGACTATTATATGTGTTTTATAGCCAAGCTATATATCTCTCAAAATTACCAAAGAATTATATGATACCTCACTCTGATAAAAAAAAATTAGAGGGAAATTCTCAAAATATAAAATTTTTGTCCTCGCTGCCTAGAATGTTATCGTTTTTTGCAAAATAGAAGTGAAGCCAGGAGCAGTGACTATATAGGTCGTTTAGCTACATAACTATGGATATAGAAATAGGTACGTCCTGAGTGATACACAGTTTGGTTATGGAAAAACAGGACTATCAAGCGAAATTTTCGAATAAAGCTGCAAAAATTTGAGGTTATGTCACATTTCCGCGAGATAGAAGTGAAGCCAGGAGCAGTGGCTATATTTATCATACAGCCACACCACCAGGCATCATAAAACTGAAAAGTCTAGGTTGATACACAGTTTGGTTTAGAAGATAGGCGCCGATCAAAGTTAGCTGCCTAAATCCAACGAACAAATCAAGTCGAATTTCTGACAAATACGATGCCAGCTAGGACTGAATTTTATATGTGTTTTATAGCCAAGATATATATCTTTCAAAATTACCAAAGAATTATATGATACCTCAACCTAATAAAAAAAAATTAGAGGGAAATTCTCAAAATATACATTTTTTGTCCTCGCTGCCTAGAATGTTATCGTTTTTTGCAAAATAGAAGTGAAGCCAGGAGCAGTGACTATATAGGTCGTTTAGCTACATAACTATGGATATAGAAACAGGTACGTCCTGAGTGATACACAGTTTGGTTATGGAAAAACAGGACAATCAAGCGAAATTTTCGAATAAAGCTGCAAAAATTTGAGGTTATGTCACATTTCCGCGAGATAGAAGTGAAGCCAGGAGCAGTGGCTATATTTATCATACAGCCACACCACCAAGCATCATAAAACTGAAAAGTCTAGGTTGATACACAGTTTGGTTTAGAAGATAAGCGCCGATAAAAGTTAGCTGCCTAAATCCAACGAACAAATCAAGTCGAATTTCTGCCAAATACGATGCCAGCCAGGACTGACTTTTATATGTGTTTTATAGCCAAGATATATATCTTTCAAAATTACCAAAGAATGGTATGATACCTCAATCTAATAAAAAAACATTAGAGGGAAATTCTCAAAATATAAAATTTTTGTCCTCGCTGCCTAGAACGTTGCCGTTTTTTGCAAAATAGAAGTGAAGCCAGGAGCAGTGACTATATAGGTCGTTTAGCTACATAACTATGGATATAGAAACAGGTACGTCCTGAGTGATACACAGTGTGGTTATGGAAGAACAGGACAATCAAGCGAAATTTTCGAATAAAGCTGCAAAAATTTGAGGTTATGTCACATTTCCGCGAGATAGAAGTGAAGCCAGGAGCAGTGGCTATATTTATCATACAGCCACACCACCAGGCATCATAAAATTGAAAAGTCTAGGTTGATACACAGTTTGGTTTAGAAGATAGGCGCCGATCAAAGTTAGCTGCCTAAATCCAACGAACAAATCAAGTCGAATTTCTGACAAATACGATGCCAGCTAGGACTGACTTTTATACGTGTTTTATAGCCAAGATATATATCTTTCAAAATTACCAAAGAATTATATGATACCTTACTCTGATAAAAAAAAATTAGAGGGAAATTCTCAAAATATAAAATTTTTGTCCTCGCTGCCTTGAATGGTATCGTTTTTTGCAAAATAGAAGTGAAGCCAGGAGCAGTGGCTATATTTATCATACAGCCACACCACCAAGCATCATAAAACTGAAAAGTCTAGGTTGATACACAGTTTGGTTTAGGAGATAAGCGCCGATAAAAGTTAGCTGCCTAAATCCAACGAACAAATCAAGTCGAATTTCTGCCAAATACGATGCCAGCCAGGACTGACTTTTATATGTGTTTTATAGCCAAGATATATATCTTTCAAAATTACCAAAGAATGGTATGATACCTCAATCTAATAAAAAAACATTAGAGGGAAATTCTCAAAATATAAAATTTTTGTCCTCGCTGCCTAGAATGGTATCGTTTTTTGCAAAATAGAAGTGAAGCCAGGAGCAGTGACTATATAGGTCGTTTAGCTACATAACTATGGATATAGAAACAGGTACGTCCTGAGTGATACACAGTTTGGTTATGGAAAAACAGGACTATCAAGCGAAATTTTCGAATAAAGCTGCAAAAATTTGAGGTTATGTCACATTTCCGCGAGATAGAAGTGAAGCCAGGAGCAGTGGCTATATTTATCATACAGCCACACCACCAAGCATCATAAAACTGAAAAGTCTAGGTTGATACACAGTTTGGTTTAGGAGATAAGCGCCGATAAAAGTTAGCTGCCTAAATCCAACGAACAAATCAAGTCGAATTTCTGCCAAATACGATGCCAGCCAGGACTGACTTTTATATGTGTTTTATAGCCAAGATATATATCTTTCAAAATTACCAAAGAATGGTATGATACCTCAATCTAATAAAAAAACATTAGAGGGAAATTCTCAAAATATAAAATTTTTGTCCTCGCTGCCTAGAATGGTATCGTTTTTTGCAAAATAGAAGTGAAGCCAGGAGCAGTGACTATATAGGTCGTTTAGCTACATAACTATGGATATAGAAACAGGTACGTCCTGAGTGATACACAGTTTGGTTATGGAAAAACAGGACAATCAAGCGAAATTTTCGAATAAAGCTGCAAAAATTTGAGGTTATGTCACATTTCCGCGAGATAGAAGTGAAGCCAGGAGCAGTGGCTATATTTATCATACAGCTACACCACCAAGCATCATAAAACTGAAAAGTCTAGGTTGATACACAGTTTGGTTTAGGAGATAAGCGCCGATAAAAGTTAGCTGCCTAAATCCAACGAACAAATCAAGTCGAATTTCTGCCAAATACGATGCCAGCCAGGACTGACTTTTATATGTGTTTTATAGCCAAGATATATATCTTTCAAAATTACCAAAGAATGGTATGATACCTCAACCTAATAAAAAACATTAGAGGGAAATTCTCAAAATATACAATTTTTGTCCTCGCTGCCTAGAATGTTATCGTTTTTTGCAAAATAGAAGTGAAGCCAGGAGCAGTGACTATATAGGTCGTTTAGCTACATAACTATGGATATAGAAACAGGTACGTCCTGAGTGATACACAGTTTGGTTATGGAAAAACAGGACTATCAAGCGAAATTTTCGAATAAAGCTGCAAAAATTTGAGGTTATGTCACATTTCCGCGAGATAGAAGTGAAGCCAGGAGCAGTGGCTATATTTATCATACAGCCACACCACCAGGCATCATAAAACTGAAAATTCTAGGTTGATACACAGTTTGGTTTAGGAGATAAGCGCCGATAAAAGTTAGCTGCCTAAATCCAACGAACAAATCAAGTCGAATTTCTGCCAAATACGATGCCAGCCAGGACTGACTTTTATATGTGTTTTATAGCCAAGATATATATCTTTCAAAATTACCAAAGAATGGTATGATACCTCAATCTAATAAAAAAACATTAGAGGGAAATTCTCAAAATATAAAATTTTTGTCCTCGCTGCCTAGAATGGTATCGTTTTTTGCAAAATAGAAGTGAAGCCAGGAGCAGTGACTATATAGGTCGTTTAGCTACATAACTATGGATATAGAAACAGGTACGTCCTGAGTGATACACAGTTTGGTTATGGAAAAACAGGACTATCAAGCGAAATTTTCGAATAAAGCTGCAAAAATTTGAGGTTATGTCACATTTCCGCGAGATAGAAGTGAAGCCAGGAGCAGTGGCTATATTTATCATACAGCCACACCACCAAGCATCATAAAACTGAAAAGTCTAGGTTGATACACAGTTTGGTTTAGGAGATAAGCGCCGATAAAAGTTAGCTGCCTAAATCCAACGAACAAATCAAGTCGAATTTCTGCCAAATACGATGCCAGCCAGGACTGACTTTTATATGTGTTTTATAGCCAAGATATATATCTTTCAAAATTACCAAAGAATGGTATGATACCTCAATCTAATAAAAAAACATTAGAGGGAAATTCTCAAAATATAAAATTTTTGTCCTCGCTGCCTAGAATGGTATCGTTTTTTGCAAAATAGAAGTGAAGCCAGGAGCAGTGACTATATAGGTCGTTTAGCTACATAACTATGGATATAGAAACAGGTACGTCCTGAGTGATACACAGTTTGGTTATGGAAAAACAGGACAATCAAGCGAAATTTTCGAATAAAGCTGCAAAAATTTGAGGTTATGTCACATTTCCGCGAGATAGAAGTGAAGCCAGGAGCAGTGGCTATATTTATCATACAGCTACACCACCAAGCATCATAAAACTGAAAAGTCTAGGTTGATACACAGTTTGGTTTAGGAGATAAGCGCCGATAAAAGTTAGCTGCCTAAATCCAACGAACAAATCAAGTCGAATTTCTGCCAAATACGATGCCAGCCAGGACTGACTTTTATATGTGTTTTATAGCCAAGATATATATCTTTCAAAATTACCAAAGAATGGTATGATACCTCAACCTAATAAAAAACATTAGAGGGAAATTCTCAAAATATACAATTTTTGTCCTCGCTGCCTAGAATGTTATCGTTTTTTGCAAAATAGAAGTGAAGCCAGGAGCAGTGACTATATAGGTCGTTTAGCTACATAACTATGGATATAGAAACAGGTACGTCCTGAGTGATACACAGTTTGGTTATGGAAAAACAGGACTATCAAGCGAAATTTTCGAATAAAGCTGCAAAAATTTGAGGTTATGTCACATTTCCGCGAGATAGAAGTGAAGCCAGGAGCAGTGGCTATATTTATCATACAGCCACACCACCAGGCATCATAAAACTGAAAATTCTAGGTTGATACACAGTTTGGTTTAGGAGATAAGCGCCGATAAAAGTTAGCTGCCTAAATCCAACGAACAAATCAAGTCGAATTTCTGCCAAATATGATGCCAGCCAGGACTGACTTTTATATGTGTTTTATAGCCAAGATATATATCTTTCAAAATTACCAAAGAATTATATGATACCTCACTCTGATAAAAAAAAATTAGAGGGAAATTCTCAAAATATAAAATTTTTGTCCTCGCTGCCTAGAATGGTACAGTTTTTTGCAAAATAGAAGTGAAGCCAGGAGCAGTGACTATATAGGTCGTTTAGCTACATAATTATGGATATAGAAACAGGTACGTCCTGAGTGATACACAGTTTAGTTATGGAAAAACAGGACAATCAAGCGAAATTTTCGAATAAAGCTGCAAAAATTTGAGGTTATGTCACATTTCCGCGAGATAGAAGTGAAGCCAGGAGCAGTGGCTATATTTATCATACAGCCACACCACCAAGCATCATAAAACTGAAAAGTCTAGGTTGATACACAGTTTGGTTTAGGAGATAAGCGCCGATAAAAGTTAGCTCCCTAAATCCAACGAACAAATCAAGTCGAATTTCTGCCAAATACGATGCCAGCTAGGACTGACTTTTATATGTGTTTTATAGCCAAGATATATATCTTTCAAAATTACCAAAGAATGGTATGATACCTCAGTCTAATAAAAAAACATTAGAAAGAAATTCTCAAAATCTACAATTTTTGTCCTCGCTGCCTAGAACGTTGCCGTTTTTTGCAAAATAGAAGTGAAGCCAGGAGCAGTGACTATATAGGTCGTTTAGCTACATAACTATGGATATAGAAACAGGTACGTCCTGAGTGATACACAGTTTGGTTATGGAAAAACAGGACTATCAAGCGAAATTTTCGAATAAAGCTGCAAAAATTTGAGGTTATGTCACATTTCCGCGAGATAGAAGTGAAGCCAGGAGCAGTGGCTATATTTATCATACAGCCACACCACCAGGCATCATAAAACTGAAAATTCTAGGTTGATACACAGTTTGGTTTAGGAGATAAGCGCCGATAACAGTTAGCTGCCTAAATCCAACGAACAAATCAAGTCGAATTTCTGCCAAATACGATGCCAGCCAGGACTGACTTTTATATGTGTTTTATAGCCAAGATATATATCTTTCAAAATTACCAAAGAATTATATGATACCTCAACCTAATAAAAAAACATTAGAGGGAAATTCTCAAAATCTACAATTTTTGTCCTCGCTGCCTAGAACGTTGCCGTTTTATGCAAAATAGAAGTGAAGCCAGGAGCAGTGACTATATAGGTCGTTTAGCTACATAACTATGGATATAGAAACAGGTACGTCCTGAGTGATACACAGTTTGGTTATGGAAAAACAGGACAATCAAGCGAAATTTTCGAATAAAGCTGCAAAAATTTGAGGTTATGTCACATTTCCGCGAGATAGAAGTGAAGCCAGGAGCAGTGGCTATATTTATCATACAGCCACACCACCAAGCATCATAAAACTGAAAAGTCTAGGTTGAGACACAGTTTGGTTTAGAAGATAAGCGCCGATAAAAGTTAGCTGCCTAAATCCAACGAACAAATCAAGTCGAATTTCTGCCAAATACGATGCCAGCCAGGACTGACTTTTATATGTGTTTTATAGCCAAGATATATATCTTTCAAAATTACCAAAGAATGGTATGATACCTCAATCTAATAAAAAAACATTAGAGGGAAATTCTCAAAATCTACAATTTTTGTCCTCGCTGCCTAGAACGTTGCCGTTTTTTGCAAAATAGAAGTGAAGCCAGGAGCAGTGACTATATAGGTCGTTTAGCTACATAACTATGGATATAGAAACAGGTACGTCCTGAGTGATACACAGTGTGGTTATGGAAGAACAGGACAATCAAGCGAAATTTTCGAATAAAGCTGCAAAAATTTGAGGTTATGTCACATTTCCGCGAGATAGAAGTGAAGCCAGGAGCAGTGGCTATATTTATCATACAGCCACACCACCAGGCATCATAAAACTGAAAAGTCTAGGTTGATACACAGTTTGGTTTAGGAGATAGGCGGCGATCAAAGTTAGCTGCCTAAATCCAACGAACAAATCAAGTCGAATTTCTGCCAAATACGATGCCAGCCAGGACTGACTTTGAAATGTGTTTTATAGCCAAGATATATATCTTTCACAATTACCAAAGAATGGTATGATACATCAACCTAATAAAAAAACATTAGAGGGAAATTCTCAAAATCTACTATCTAAATGATGGTTGATATTTTTAATAATATTGTGGAAGGAACGAAAATGTCTAAGAAAAAAAACTATAGCAATTACAGAAAATTCCTAAAAAAGCTCATATTGCAAAAAAGTGACAACATGCAGCAACGTTGTTTGTTTTGCAGCAAAAAAGTAAAGCCCAGAGATGGGTTGAACTGCAGCATGTGCCGAAGACAAATCCATGATAATTGTTATATATCTATGGACGAAAGAAAAAAAAACGGTAACATATTACACAAAAAACAAAAAAACGAAAACAAGTGCGACTTTTGTATAGCTAATTCATAAACAACAAATAATATTTCACATTTGTAAACAAAAATTAATATTCTTTAACCAAGATGGGGATCACTCAGGACCAGAATCCGGAATTCTGCTAGCCATTTTGAGCTGTCATAGGGACTTCTCATTTATCGACTACCGATTATGTACATTTTATCGATGCATTTATAGAATATTCGTGAATATTCTGAGACGTCGAGGGGCCAGAAGCCTCATGTATTGACGATGAAAATCTAATAAACTACTTTAAATACGCACCTCTCACCTCCACCGACACATTCATTTTATCGTGAAACTAATGATGAAACACTTGTTAGCGCTAAAACAGACTTTGAACATGAAATTGACAAACGTTGTACACTGAATAGTGGTTTGACCTATCGCCTCTCAAGCAGAGGGTCGTGGGTTCAAATCGCGGCTCAAAGCCTCAAAGGTTCAAAGCGGCTCAAAGGTTCAAACCTCTGAGTTTTTCGGAATTCATGTGCGCAATTTACCACGAGCTTTGCGGTGAAGGAAAACATCGTGAGGAAACGTGCACAAACCTGCGAAGCAATTCAATGGTGCGTGTGAAGTTCCCAATCCGCACTGGGCCCGCGTGGGAACTATGGCCCAAGCCCTCTCATTCCGAGAGGAGGCCTGTACCCAGCAGTGGGAGGGTAAGTAATGGAATATATAAAAACAAAACATATAATATTCATTATATATAACTTCACTTTCTCTATTTTTTTAAATATAACATACATTTGCTATAATGCTCATAATGTATAATGACAAAATATATAATTCCATTATATATAATGATCTATGGAAATAAATACTTTGAGTATAACAATCAAATAATATAATATTCACAACCTCTAACAACCAAAACATATAACATTCATTTAATCATACAACGAAAAATATAACGCTCAATGAAGTAATTAAAAAAACTAAAAAACCCGACTGCGATGTAAAAAATACAAAGTTTAAACACTGCTCCTGGCTTCACTTCTATCTCGCGGAAATGTGACATAACCTCAAATTTTTGCAGCTTTATTCGAAAATTTCGCTTGATTGTCCTGTTTTTCCATAACCACGCTGTGTATCACTCAGGACGTACCTGTTTCTATATCCATAGTTATGTAGCTAAACGACCTATATAGTCACTGCTCCTGGCTTCACTTCAATTTTGCAAAAAACGATAACATTCTAGGCAGCGAGGACAAAAATTGTAGATTTTGAGAATTTCCCTCTAATGTTTTTTTATTAGGTTGAGGTATCATATAATTCTTTGGTAATTTTGAAAGATATATATCTTGGCTATAAAACACATATAAAAGTCAGTCCTGGCTGGCATCGTATTTGGCAGAAATTCGACTTGATTTGTTCGTTGGATTTAGGCAGCTAACTTTGATCGGCGCTTATCTCCTAAACCAAACTGTGTATCAACCTAGAATTTTCAGTTTTATGATGCCTGGTGGTGTGGCTGTATGATAAATATAGCCACTGCTCCTGGCTTCACTTCTATCTCGCGGAAATGTGACATAACCTCAAATTTTTGCAGCTTTATTCGAAAATTTCGCTTGATTGTCCTGTTTTTCCATAACTAAACTGTGTATCACTCAGGACGTACCTGTTTCTATATCCATAGTTATGTAGCTAAACGACCTATATAGTCACTGCTCCTGGCTTCACTTCTATTTTGCAAAAAACGATAACATTCTAGGCAGCGAGGACAAAAATTGTATATTTTGAGAATTTCCCTCTAATGTTTTTTTATTTGGTTGAGGTATCATATAATTCTTTGGTAATTTTGAAAGATATATATCTTGGCTATAAAACACATATAAAAGTCAGTCCTGGCTGGCATCGTATTTGGCAGAAATTCGACTTGATTTGTTCGTTGGATTTAGGCAGCTAACTGTTATCGGCGCTTATCTCCTAAACCAAACTGTGTATCAACCTAGACTTTTCAGTTTTATGATGCTTGGTGGTGTGGCTGTATGATAAATATAGCCACTGCTCCTGGCTTCACTTCTATCTCGCGGAAATGTGACATAACCTCAAATTTTTGCAGCTTTATTCGAAAATTTCGCTTGATAGTCCTGTTTTTCCATAACCAAACTGTGTATCACTCAGGACGTACCTGTTTCTATATCCATAGTTATGTAGCTAAACGACCTATATAGTCACTGCTCCTGGCTTCACTTCTATTTTGCAAAAAACGGCAACGTTCTAGGCAGCGAGGACAAAAATTGTAGATTTTGAGAATTTCTTTCTAATGTTTTTTTATTAGATTGAGGTATCATACCATTCTTTGGTAATTTTGAAAGATATATATCTTGGCTATAAAACACATATAAAAGTCAGTCCTGGCTGGCATCGTATTTGGCAGAAATTCGACTTGATTTGTTCAATGGATTTAGGCAGCTAACTTTGATCGGCGCCTATCTTCTAAACCAAACTGTGTATCAACCTAGACTTTTCAGTTTTATGATGCCTGGTGGTGTGGCTGTATGATAAATATAGCCACTGCTCCTGGCTTCACTTCTATCTCGCGGAAATGTGACATAACCTCAAATTTTTGCAGCTTTATTCGAAAATTTCGCTTGATTGTCCTGTTCTTCCATAACCACACTGTGTATCACTCAGGACGTACCTGTTTCTATATCCATAGTTATGTAGCTAAACGACCTATATAGTCACTGCTCCTGGCTTCACTTCTATTTTGCAAAAAACGGCAACGTTCTAGGCAGCGAGGACAAAAATTGTAGATTTTGAGAATTTCCCTCTAATGTTTTTTTATTAGATTGAGGTATCATACCATTCTTTGGTAATTTTGAAAGATATATATCTTGGCTATAAAACACATATAAAAGTCAGTCCTGGCTGGCATCGTATTTGGCAGAAATTCGACTTGATTTGTTCGTTGGATTTAGGCAGCTAACTTTTATCGGCGCTTATCTTCTAAACCAAACTGTGTCTCAACCTAGACTTTTCAGTTTTATGATGCTTGGTGGTGTGGCTGTATGATAAATATAGCCACTGCTCCTGGCTTCACTTCTATCTCGCGGAAATGTGACATAACCTCAAATTTTTGCAGCTTTATTCGAAAATTTCGCTTGATTGTCCTGTTTTTCCATAACCAAACTGTGTATCACTCAGGACGTACCTGTTTCTATATCCATAGTTATGTAGCTAAACGACCTATATAGTCACTGCTCCTGGCTTCACTTCTATTTTGCATAAAACGGCAACGTTCTAGGCAGCGAGGACAAAAATTGTAGATTTTGAGAATTTCCCTCTAATGTTTTTTTATTAGGTTGAGGTATCATATAATTCTTTGGTAATTTTGAAAGATATATATCTTGGCTATAAAACACATATAAAAGTCAGTCCTGGCTGGCATCGTATTTGGCAGAAATTCGACTTGATTTGTTCGTTGGATTTAGGCAGCTAACTGTTATCGGCGCTTATCTCCTAAACCAAACTGTGTATCAACCTAGAATTTTCAGTTTTATGATGCCTGGTGGTGTGGCTGTATGATAAATATAGCCACTGCTCCTGGCTTCACTTCTATCTCGCGGAAATGTGACATAACCTCAAATTTTTGCAGCTTTATTCGAAAATTTCGCTTGATAGTCCTGTTTTTCCATAACCAAACTGTGTATCACTCAGGACGTACCTGTTTCTATATCCATAGTTATGTAGCTAAACGACCTATATAGTCACTGCTCCTGGCTTCACTTCTATTTTGCAAAAAACGGCAACGTTCTAGGCAGCGAGGACAAAAATTGTAGATTTTGAGAATTTCTTTCTAATGTTTTTTTATTAGATTGAGGTATCATACCATTCTTTGGTAATTTTGAAAGATATATATCTTGGCTATAAAACACATATAAAAGTCAGTCCTGGCTGGCATCGTATTTGGCAGAAATTCGACTTGATTTGTTCGTTGGATTTAGGGAGCTAACTTTTATCGGCGCTTATCTCCTAAACCAAACTGTGTATCAACCTAGACTTTTCAGTTTTATGATGCTTGGTGGTGTGGCTGTATGATAAATATAGCCACTGCTCCTGGCTTCACTTCTATCTCGCGGAAATGTGACATAACCTCAAATTTTTGCAGCTTTATTCGAAAATTTCGCTTGATTGTCCTGTTTTTCCATAACCAAACTGTGTATCACTCAGGACGTACCTGTTTCTATATCCATAGTTATGTAGCTAAACGACCTATATAGTCACTGCTCCTGGCTTCACTTCTATTTTGCAAAAAACGATAACATTCTAGGCAGCGAGGACAAAAAATGTATATTTTGAGAATTTCCCTCTAATTTTTTTTTATTAGGTTGAGGTATCATATAATTCTTTGGTAATTTTGAAAGATATATATCTTGGCTATAAAACACATATAAAAGTCAGTCCTGGCTGGCATCATATTTGGCAGAAATTCGACTTGATTTGTTCGTTGGATTTAGGCAGCTAACTTTTATCGGCGCTTATCTCCTAAACCAAACTGTGTATCAACCTAGACTTTTCAGTTTTATGATGCTTGGTGGTGTGGCTGTATGATAAATATAGCCACTGCTCCTGGCTTCACTTCTATCTCGCGGAAATGTGACATAACCTCAAATTTTTGCAGCTTTATTCGAAAATTTCGCTTGATTGTCCTGTTTTTCCATAACCAAACTGTGTATCACTCAGGACGTACCTGTTTCTATATCCATAGTTATGTAGCTAAACGACCTATATAGTCACTGCTCCTGGCTTCACTTCTATTTTGCAAAAAACTATACCATTCTAGGCAGCGAGGACAAAAAATTTATATTTTGAGAATTTCCCTCTAATGTTTTTTTATTAGGTTGAGGTATCATATAATTCTTTGGTAATTTTGAAAGATATATATCTTGGCTATAAAACACATATAAAATTCAGTCCTAGCTGGCATCGTATTTGTCAGAAATTCGACTTGATTTGTTCGTTGGATTTAGGCAGCTAACTTTGATCGGCGCCTATCTTCTAAACCAAACTGTGTATCAACCTAGACTTTTCAGTTTTATGATGCCTGGTGGTGTGGCTGTATGATAAATATAGCCACTGCTCCTGGCTTCACTTCTATCTCGCGGAAATGTGACATAACCTCAAATTTTTGCAGCTTTATTCGAAAATTTCGCTTGATAGTCCTGTTTTTCCATAACCAAACTGTGTATCACTCAGGACGTACCTATTTCTATATCCATAGTTATGTAGCTAAACGACCTATATAGTCACTGCTCCTGGCTTCACTTCTATTTTGCAAAAAACGATAACATTCTAGGCAGCGAGGACAAAAATTTTATATTTTGAGAATTTCCCTCTAATTTTTTTTTATCAGAGTGAGGTATCATATAATTCTTTGGTAATTTTGAGAGATATATATCTTGGCTATAAAACACATATAATAGTCAGTCCTGGCTGGCATCGTATTTGTCAGAAATTCGACTTCATTTGTTCGTTGGATTTAGGCAGCTAACTTTGATCGGCGCTTATCTACTAAACCAAGTGAGGTATAAATTTAGACTCTTCAGTTTTAAGATCCGTAGTCACATGGTTTTGTGTTTAATACAGCCATCACTCCTGGCTTTACTTATTAGACTTTATTTTTATGATATAAAAGGCAATTCCTGGCAATTTTACCCAAAATTTGTTTTCTCGCCGGTTGTCCCTTCTTTTGCACTTAATCAAAGCCTTTGTCTTATGTTGTGTTTATTTTGCGTACTTTGCGACCTATTTCATGACGTTTTTTTGTATTTTAACACCTTCAAAAAAGAAACTTCTTAATTTGGTCGGATTATCTCAGGCAGCTAACTTTAGGCAGCTAACTTCACACCGGTGCGACTGCAACTGATCGTCGACGTTTTTCCAATTATCCGCGCGTCTGGCACATTCATCATAAGCTCTGGCTCTTACAGCTCGTGCGATGAAAAATCGCCGCAGGCCAATCAGAAAATTATGAACTTCTAGAATTTTAGATATCTATTCTGTGACGAGACGTAGGTGCAGCACGCCGCGCACGACACGCACCGCAGGCGTACGCTCTAGGGGAAGCCTGCTAGAACTGCCCTCGCGCAACGCCATCGGTATCGGCAATTTTTGTAAAAATAAACAATACACAAAAAATACAATCAAAAATATACAATTTTACTAGAAAATGCGATGAAAAACATTGTATGTCACACGGGCGGTACTAGAGTTACCACCATCAACTCATTAAAGCCCTCATTCTTCGACTTCAGGCTTCTAATAGAATCTCGTTCGTAATTCCGAACTTACCGCCTTTAAGACAGAATGTACTATTATACATGTGGTTTTGTGTAGGTACTGACCACTAAGAACGAACTCGTTTAAAAAAATAATGATGTAATAGAAAAATTAAAATTGGCGGGAGCCAAGTGAGAACAGCGCAGTCTATGGATTGTTAAGTAGGTAGGTAAGTACCTACTGATTGTTTGTTTTTAGCCCGACTGTAAGGAGTGGGGTTGTTGATTAAATATTTTTTATTTCCTCTCAGTAGTCGTTAAAAGTACAATGTTTAGTCTCGGCTAAAAGTGCATTAACTTCTACAACTACAACAATGTAGGTACTATTTCTTAGCGATTTTGTTATATTTGACCAAAAAGTTAGGAACCAGGTATTTCTTTCTATCAATGAACTGAGCTGTCTATCTGAAGTTAACGGAAATTAAGAAAATAGTGGTTACCTACTTCGAGGTGTTAAAAAGTCTGCAAAGGGGAGAAGCTACTCTGATTATATATTTTTATATTTCTAATTAGCCGTGCCGTTAGAATTCCGTTATCGAGTTCCCGCGGGAACTAAGCAATTTCCCGAGATATAAACAATCTTATGTCCTTCCCCGGGACTCAAACTATCTGCATACTACATAAATTGGTTCAGCGGTTTAGACGTGATGAAGTAACAAACAAACAGACTTATAAACTTTGGCATTTGGCATATAGTGCGACCACTAGCTTGGGTTTCAGTACTTATTAATCTTTTAAACCTTAACTGCTACAGAACTATGAGGTGGAAACCAATTCGAGCGCAATATCGTGTATTTCACGCGGTTTTTGCAGCCAGCGCTGCCACGCGCCGCTGCTCGCGGCGACCCATCCGAGCGAGATTCGCAAAGGGCTTTGTGCAAACTGATACGGCCTGGATCGACAAATAATAATGGCTCACTGCAATATGAAACTCCATCGTTGAGAACCTTTGATACGTTCTCGATTACCGGGTATACGCAGGTACATAGGTTACGTTTATCGAAAAGATTATAGTAAGTATTTATTGGGTTATTTGGTTAGGTTATTATGAGAAAATTTTCATAAATTTTGTAGGTATAGGACGTCGCTATTTCCTCGCATTCAAAGCGAAAAGTAGAGTGTTTAATGCGAGCCGAAACATCCATAACTTGTTTTAGTCTCTTGTTGAACAATCTTGCAGGTGGTAGGACCTTGTGCAAGGTCCGCCCGGATTGCTACCACCATCTTGGTCGCTAATCCTGCCGTGAAGCAGCAGTGCTTGCACTGTTGTGTTTCGGCGCGGAGAGTAAGACAGCCGGTGAAATTACTGGCACTTGAGGTATTCCAACTTAGGCCTCTAGGTTGGCAACGCATCTGCAATACCCCTGGTGTTGCAGATGTTTATGGGCGGTGGTGATCTCTTAACACCAGGAGACCCACTTGCTCGTTTTCCTTCCAGTCGAATAAAAAAAACTATTATTTCAACATTATAATGATAAAAGCCTGAATCTTAGAAAATTTAATTTAATCCCCACAATGTTTAATGATAATAATAATAATTAGTGCTAACACAATATAGATAAATAACTACTCTTTATTTTTATACAAGACTGAATGGAAAACACAAATTTAGCGTGGACGTTATTTAATACGCCTTTAATTTCCTGTGAGACAAGGCCGACCCTTTGGACCGTGTTACTGAAATCCGTTCGATTTATCGCGATATCCCAGCCTTTGTTGACTTTTAAATGACTTTAAAACAATACCCAGCCGGTATTGTCTGACAAAGTAAATTGCCGTTCAAAAATAAGTTAATTTAGTCGGTACTTAGCAAACAGTTGTCTGTTTCTACGGAAAAAGAAAGAGGAGAAGCCTTATAAGCAGACTTTGATTCTTATGTGTTTGTTTACAAAATTAATTATAATCAGCTCTAACCTGCTCTAACTGTAATTTTCTACTAGGTAGGTACGAGTAGGTACTCTACTTGATTTGTTAGACGGCTTCTAATTATAAGAATAAAAATGACATGTCAATATGTTTTTAAAGAAAAACTTCGATTCATCCTTAGGATTCACCACAGTTTAAAGTTCGAATTAAAAAAAAAATTACCCACTAGCAGGCAAAAATGCTTTTCCGCTCTTCAAGAGCCAATGAGTGGGAAATATTTTGTCCTTGGTATAATAGTTGACATTTCAAGTTGCAAGTTGATACCATTTTTGCTGCCCTTTTTTGGTCTTGAGGCCCTGATGCCAGCGATGATTAATAGCACATCCAATCTAATATACATATTTATTCTCGTAAAACTGGGTGCCAAAAGTCCACTAAAGCTACATAAATCTTCAAGAAGAGTATCAAAGAGTATACCTAACCTAACTGCCGTCAGCTCTAGTAGATATCCCTCCCTTTCAAAACGTTGGTGAAGGCTGTTCTTGCAACCACGTCATCTAAGCTAATTACTAAGTTTTAGATGACCCATCTCAACTATCAATAATAATGGATACCTACAAAATCAAACAAGAAGTAAGGTATGATAAATTTATTTTTCGTTTTTAATGTCTTTTAATAAATATTCTTAATAATTAATGTATACAATTATTTGTTTCCAGATATGGTTATTATGTGTTAGTTGACATATGTATGACGAATGACAATATACATAAGTAGAACTTACAATTTCATTCGACGGTAGGTAATAAAATAACTTTGTAAAGGGAAAAAATGCCCCATGCTGTTAACTGGCTTTGAAAAAGAAAGAACAAACACATTTTCGCTATATTTGGGCGTTTTTAAAAAAAGTGTACCCTTTCATTTTTTGGAATTTTTGAAAAAATATGGTTTTTCCTACTCAGAATAAAGAGCACGATCGATTCCGACAGTATGGGCGTGACAAAACTGACTCATGAAATTTTGTATGAAAAAATGGGGACATTTTCGAAATGATCGAAATCGATTGTGCTCTTGTTCCTGAGTAGGAAAAACCATATTTTATCTAAAATTTCAAAAATAAAGGGTACTTTTTTTTAAAAACCTTAAATCGTTAAGGTTTTACATAAGAGAAAAACATTTGCAGTTATTAATCTAGCAAGATGGTAGGTATCATTGATTTGATTAGGCCCTTATTAACGTGATTTTATTCATGACTTACAGATTAAAAAATAAAATTCAAACCAATACATGCTGTAGCAGACATTACGAGTATCTTATGGATAGAACGTAGATACATATTAAGCTGCTCACACTTAGTTTCAGCATAGTTTCGCATTTACTCCGATGCGAACACACCTAGCTACACCCTAGCTACTGTAGGTACGGTTACTATCGTTAATTTGGGACCCATTTCGTGAAAAAGTCCTTGAATTGTCACAAAAAATGACAGATATTCCATCTTAAGTGGGTCCCAAATTAACGATCGTGACTGTACAGTGTTTCTAGTTTCTTAATGCCTTTGACAGTTGTCATGTTTCGAATAAACAAATGATTAAAATTATTGGGAACGTGAGCGAGTAATTTGGACAGTGTTTGATATTCGATACAGCTGTTGCACTTCCTGTCGAACTTAAATCTACCGCGCGCTGTGATAAGCGTCGTACGTATACTCAGTTGCGATTGTGTGCGCGCGCGTGTTGATAAACAATGTCCGCAAGCGTTGTAAAATGTATCAACTGCAATATAGTTATTAATGAAGTTTTGGCGTTCATTCAAAGCCAATCCGATTTTATGAGCGACGAAAGTATGATACGGTTGTGTGCCACAACATTTTCCGTTGAAGAGGTCGAGATGGCGAAAAACTTGCTTTTTCAGTCAGTACAAACAACTCTGAAGAAAACGAAGAGAAAAGGCAAAAATGAGGTAAAAGTGCAGAGAGACCTTGAGGATATTGTCTCCGTTATTAAGAGTACACCTACGGATCTACTGCCGATATTTGTGGCCCGCTATTTAAGGCGCTTACCACCAGTTACATTTGACCATTTGGATGCCTCAAGGCTTCTTAAGGATATCATTTTATTAAAGGATGAGCTTCGGGAAATTAGAGGTCAATATGCAACCGTTGAGCAGCTCAGCAGTTTGAAAAATGAACTGTTAAACCTAAAACAAGCGTCTTTAGTTGATGGGTTTCGGCATTCTAATTTTGTGAACATGAACAAAAGAGGCAATCACCTGAATATAAGTGAAAATTACGAAAAAGATAGTGGCCCCATAGGCATTTTACAGATATCGTCACATCAAAACATAATTTCACCTGAGCGGGTAGTAAAGAAAACAGCTGATTGCGATAACAGTCCGTTAACCCAATCGGGGCTGTCTGGTCGGCATGCACTTACGAAGTCTCCCTTGCGCGTGCGCTCCCCTACTATGGACATCCCTCTCGCGCAATCGCCCGCAGTATTGCCCGAGAATAGATGTGTTATTGATATTGGCCGTAATGAGTGCGCGCAGATGCCGGATATGGTTTTGTCGCAAGATGTTTTTGACAGAACTATTGCGCGTTTGCAGGGGTGTGACTCGCCGGCACGCTTGGAAGGCCAAGCAATGGATGCAAAACAATCTGGACAGTCATCGTACTCAGAAATTGCTGGCCAAGGCGGTGATTTTAAATATAATAAGAAAGATGATGACTTCATAACATTTCAAAAAAAACGATACAGGAATCGACTGATTGGAACACAGGGGCAATCAAGAGGCTGTAGTGGTAATTTTAAAGCTGCAGATATAAAAATACCATTGTTTATAAATAATGTTAATTTGGGGACGTCACCGGATGATATCAGCGAATATGTTTTAAAGAGGACTAACGTTATGGTCAATTTAGTTGAAATAAAAATGAAACATAAAAGATCCTATAAGGCTTATAAAATGTTCGTTCCTAAAGAAAAATTGAATATTTTTTTAGACGAGAATCTCTGGCCTGAGGGGATAAATTTCCGTCGTTTTGTCAAGTTTAGTGATAAAAGATCTGCGAACTAGGCTGACTTATATAACCGTCAATGATGGCTGATATTAAATTTGTAACTTTTAATTGTAAGTCTGCGACAAGGTCAGTGGAAGGGATCCGAGAACTATGCAAATCAGCTCATGTGTTGGCGCTTCAGGAAACTTGGCTTTACCCCCATACGACTAACTTTATTGGATCTATTGATGAAAATTTTGAATACACGAGTAAATCAGCTGTGGATACGTCGGCCGGCCTTCTTCGTGGGAGGCCATTTGGCGGAGTAGCGTTGATGTGGAGGAGAAACGTGTTCTCGGCAGTCAATGTTGTGTCGTGCCGAAGTGATAGGCTAGCAGCCATTATAGTGCGTACAAAGGACACAAGTGCTTTAGTGTTTTCTGTGTACATGCCTACGGACACAACTGAGAACCTTGCGGAGTTTATAGAAGTGTTAGGTGAAATACACGCTGTCACTGAGAGCTGTGAAACCGATTCGGTAATTATATTAGGAGATTTTAACGCACATCCGAGTGAACCGTTTTATAAGGAGTTAATGCGTTTTTGTGACGAGCAAGAATGGAGCTGCGCCGATGTGATCAAACTGGGTGAGTCTTCAGCTACGCACACTTACGTAAGTGATGTTCATGTTAACTGCAAGCGCTGGTTGGATCACTGTTTGGTCACTGAGGCTGCGTGGAGGTCTGTCACCAGTGCTAACGTACGATACGATGTTTATTGGTCGGATCACTTTCCCTTGGAGGTGTTTTGCAACCTCGGTAACATTTCATGTCAGCAACATATTAAGTATAAATATAACATTGAGTCTAACAAAGTGAAATGGGGGGAGAGGAGTGAGGATCAAATAGATAAATACAAAAAGTTATGTACTGATAGGTTAAGAAACATTGACTTCCCATTAGAATTAAGGTATTGTGCTGATAATATTTGTGGTTGTTTAGTTCATAGAAAAATTATTGATAATATGTATAATCAAATTACTAATATTTTAAGGGAATGTGCAATCTGTTGTTATGAGGCGAAAAAGTGTCACAAGAAGAGTATTACAGGGTGGAACAAACATGTTAAGGGGGTTCACCGGGAGGCGCGGTTGTGCTTCCAGGTATGGGTATTGCAGGGTAAGCCCCCTAGCGGAGAAGCATATAGTAAAATGTGTGAATCTAGAAGGCGCTTCAAGTCCAAGCTAAAATGGTGTCAGGATAATGAGAACCAAATAAAAATGGACATATTGGCAACCCGCCACAAGGCAAAGGACTTTAAGCGCTTTTGGAAACACACAAAAAGCATGGAAGGGCCGCAGCGGGTACCATCGAATGTTGAAGGCTTGTGTGAGCCAGACCAGATTGCGCAGTTATTTAGTGATCAATTTAAAACTGAGTCACCGCTTGGACCATCAAGGCGTGTGCCTGGTGCGGAAGGGGTGCTGTCGGGTGAACTTACACGTTTTTCAGCCAGGAACGTTTCGGATCGAATTAAAAACATGAAACGCGGTAAGTCACCAGGCCACGATGACCTCAGCATTGAGCACTTACAGTATGCTGGTGTTCACCTGCCAAGGGTCCTCGCCTTGCTGTTTAACCTATGTATAGGGCACGGATATCTTCCTCGGGAGCTCGTTAAGACCATAGTAGTGCCCATTGTGAAGAACAAGAAGGCGGATGTCTCCGACGGGAACAACTACAGACCCATCTCACTGGCGACTGTCATCTCTAAGGTGCTGGATGGTCTGCTTGATTGCTGTATTAGTAAGCACATTAAATTAAATGAAGCCCAAATGGGCTTTAGACCTGGGCTATCCACTGAAACTGCAATACTGCGACTCAAGCACACCGTTCAGTACTATGTTACGAGAAAAACTCCTGTATATGCGTGTTTTTTGGACCTGTCGAAGGCATTCGACCTGGTATCATACGATGTGCTTTGGTCTAAGCTGAGAGCGGAAACTAGCACACCTAAAGAAATCATTAACCTGTTTGAATATTGGTACAACAACCAAACCAATAAAGTTAGGTGGGCGGGTGTCTGTTCAAGGGAGTATAGGTTGGAATGCGGGGTGAGGCAAGGGGGGTTAACCTCGCCTCGGCTTTTTAACCTGTACATGAATGGTCTTATCGAGGCGCTCAGTGGTGCCGGCGTCGGCTGTTCAATTGATGGTAAATTTGTCAATAATATTAGCTATGCCGATGATATGGTGCTGCTGAGCCCGTCGGTAAGAGCTCTCGAGGTTTTATTGGATATATGTGAGAGGTACGCGGTGACGCACGGACTAAGGTACAACACTAAAAAAAGTGAGTTTCTTGTTTTCAAGGCTGGGAATAAGAAACCGGAAATAGTCCCGCCAGTTAGACTGCTGGGAGCCCCCTTAAAAAGAGTGTCAGAATTTAAGTACCTTGGTCACTGGGTCACTGAGGACCTCTCCGATAACCTAGACATTGAGCGCGAGCGGAGGGCCCTTGCTGTAAGAGCAAATATGTTGGTCCGACGGTTTGCAGGGTGCTCACGTGATGTTAAAATCACTCTCTTTAAGGCTTACTGCCAGAGTTTTTACACCTGTAGCCTGTGGACCGTGTATACCCAGAAGTCGCTGAATAGTTTGCGTGTCCAGTACAACAACGCTTTCAGGATGCTGTTGGGGCTGCCTCGTTGGTGCAGTGCGTCGGGGATGTTTCTAGACGCCAACACGGATGGTTTTAAGACAATAGTGCGTAAACGTGTGGCCTCCCTGATGAGCAGAGTGCGCGACAGTACCAACAGTCTCCTGAACGGTGTGCTGGATAGGTTGGATTGTCCAGTGGTGCGGCACTGGAATTTTGTGCACTTAGGTGACAGACCGGTTATATTTGATGTTAAGTAGGTAGGTAATAATTAATAATAATTTTAAATTTTATCTTTTTATTTATATTTTTATCTTTTTTTTTTTATTTTTATCTTTAATTATGATGGTATGACATTTTAGTATGATTAATTAATTTATTACAATTGTTTGACTTAGTACATTTATTGTTTATTTTGTTTTGAATTTGATCTTATGTTAATGATAATGAAAAACTAACCCTTTAAAATAAGAATTTTACTAACAAACTATGGATCCTGGTCTGCAATAAATCATTTTATTATTATTATTATTATTAAGAACATGTCAAGTCAAAAGTATTAGAAACTAGGAGCACTGTAATGAGATGTGACGGGGCACTCGGGTGCCACGCTAACTGAAGCTAGATGGTCAACATTTTTTACGTTACATCGTCACTACTTTTTAGCTCATATATTGAAATCGATATTTTGTTCGAGTGATTACAACTCAGTGTGAATAAAATTAATTTTAGTGTACACACTGATTCGAGATACTGGCGGTTTCAAAGTAGTAACGTCGTGTTAGTCTACGTTTGAATGCAGCGTGAGATTGTATTTGAGATCTGTTTTGTCAACCCGACCCCATTGTTATGCACGTTATTTAATATTTATTATCCACATGACGCAATTAAACCTCTTCATATTTTTGGCAGCATTATTATAAAATGGGGCCGCTTAAAAAGTGGGTACAACATTGGAGGAACCCGTACACCTGGTTTTGAGCTGTCGCAAGAGTGGGTACAGCAGCAGTCGTAGCTAAACCCGCACAAAAAACTTCGGCGTAATAGTATATCTAGTCCTTAGTTTCAACTCTAAGAGATGATAGTATATTAACCAAAGCGTGGCAGGAGCACGAGAGGGTTAACACGACCTGTAACCAAGTTCAAGTCGACTTGTTGAAGCTCCGACCGTGTACACCTACTTGGACTCAACGAAGTTAACCTGTATCGATGGGAGAGTATAGCATACGGTTTTTATACACACGTCAAAGTTGACAGCAATTTACATATTCTGATAGTTTATGATCACTGATTTGTGACTCAAAAAGCAATCAACTGCTTTGCAAACATCCAATACCTATGTTGGTTTCACTGGGTTTCAAAATGCTTAGGAACATGTTCCGTTTTTTCTTTCTACTTCTACCCCGTAGCGTGGAAGGCTTAGGGGCTGTTTCACCATCCATTAATTAGTGTTAGCTGCGACGGTTAAATGTGATGCCGTCTCCGTCTATTCGAACAAAACAAATAGAGACGGCATCACATTTAATCGTCAGTTAACACTAATCAATGGATGGTGAAACAGCCCCTTAGACTTTTACAGCCTTATTCATAAAAAGTTAGAGCCTCCTTGAAGGCTCCTTGATGGCCCGATGCTAAAAAACGTGATTCCTAAACGTCTGTTAGCGCTAATCAGTCCATCAAGGCTCTGCTAAAGTTAGAGTAGCGTAGACCCTCCTTTATCTCTCTGCTAAGTCACAAAATGGCCGCCACAAATTTGAACAGCTGACTTTGACAAGAGTAAAAAACCATACCGAAGATATTTTTATGTTGATTTACGCAAATATTTAAAAAAAATCAGGAAAATTTATTTTCTGGAATTTGTATTTATAAATCCTCTAATAATATGAAAAAAATAAAATTAGGATGATTAACATAGTTAATGCTTTTTGCACTTTGTTTAGGTCTACTAAAACACGCGGATTGGAAATGGCGGGAAAACAAACATCTCTGCTGTCACTGCTGTCAATTTTTTTTTTTATTCTGGATAATGCCATTTTTTGTCTTTGATTTCTCAAGAGTGCCAACATAACGCGTCTAATCAGTCTATCAGCAGCTCAACAACTAGCAGACTGTTAGCAAGCGTTTATGAATCATACTTCTTGATAAACGTCAAACAAGCTTAATCAGTCTGTTAACTAACAGGCCGATCAAACCTCAATTAAGGATTTTTTATGAATAAGGCTGTTACTCTCTAAAGTATTATTCCAGACGGTACTAGAGGGTTTCTAAGTTATTAGCCCACTATTACTCGTACCACGGGGTGAAAATGGGAAAAGCAATTTTTCTTTCCCACTTGTACCTGGGATTAAATATTGGGGTACAAGTGGGTATTGCCCACTTAAGCCGATGAGTAGTTTTCGATATAACTACAATATACATCAATTTATATCATATTATAACAAGATGTTGACATCAATTTACAAGACTATTGATTAAATATATCCACTCTATTTGATGCCTACGTACATTCATACAAAAATAGTCTTTATATGATTATAGTTTGAAGCAGCAATCAGATTGATTAGTGATATAATTAACAAGCAAGCCAGCCATTTTCGTCACACACGAGTAAGTAACAACTGAACAACTGATAAGAGAAGGATAAAGTAAAAACACAACTTAACGCTGGATAACGCAAATAATTATTCGCGCTGCAATCAAACATAGATTTTTCTCAAAATTGCATTTGATCTATTTTTGACGCCCTTTTTTTTGTATTATTTGTAGAGATGTAATAAAAAGCAGCCATTAAGTTATGTTTTTCAATCCCGGAAGTACAGCATCGGCGCAAAACCCACTTTACTCTTACGAATCATTGACACGTGTACTAATTACAATACTAAGGACCTGTTTCGCCACTCGTCGACTAACTCTAAGTGACGGATATCAGTGACGCTGTCTCTGTTTGTTTTGTCCGAAGAAAGACGGCATTACTTTTATCCGTACCTTAAAGTTAGTCGACAAGTGGTGAAACAGGCCCTTAGAAAATAATACGATGTTAACGTTCAAGTTGACTTTGACGTTCAAGTTGAGAAGACTGAGTAAAGATCAAAACCTTATTGTGAATCGTCATCGCCAAATAATTCTCACTCACTTGGACTGCCGCTTAAAACAATGATACACCAGTAACGTTTCATGTATATGCGTTACTGTACTACACATTAGAAAAGTACTTTACAATCCAGCCATAACAATCTTACAATTTAAACGTTATATTATGTAATGTATAAGTAAGTATATAGATCAAACACTCCCAACAGAGATCACACAAGCTTTTCATCCCGGTTCCACAGCATTTATTCTCAATAATCTTTCCATTGCCTACTCGTACAATAACTGGTATTAAGTGGAATTGCTCGCAAAAGGCTCGCAGCGCCTTTATGTATAATATAACAGATCCCAAACTCTACACGACTTTTTGTAGCGATGTAAAGTTGAAGGTATTATTTTGCGGAACACAAAATTGGTGTTCCTAGCTCAACTCAAGCCAGACTGGCACTAGAATGCATTAACTCAATATTTTTATTTAGTCTTATTCAATTTAGTTAGGGTATCCATACTTTCAGTTTCTTGTTTTCAACAAAGTAGACAAAATTCAATCAAATTAATTAAAACAATTAAGTTATTAATGCGTTGCGTGCGAGCTAGAGCCACTTATTTTGTAGTTCATTTGCAACATGTGACAGTAACACTTCACGACAGTCAAATGTCAGCACCTTGACTGTGACGACTGCATCGCGTCTACATCACCAAGTCGCCGTGCGTTGAACATAAAGTAAACTATTACATAAATAGCAGTAGCAAACTTCTGCACTACGAACTAGTGATATGAAGAAACACATATTCTCTGAATGGGATTTCAATCGTAAACAGAAAATATGCCCATTAAAGTGAACTGGGTTCGGCTCCATGCCGCCCCAGCATGGAATGTGCAGCTAATGAGCGCATGATACAGTCAATACACTGAAATATAGCAGGTTATATTAGAGGCGCAGTCAATAATGTTTTGACATCGTATTTTGTCGGAAAAGTTCGTATCTATCTATCTATCTGATGTGATGAGATGAAACAGGATGGAAATACATTATTCACTAGATCTGCGCAATCAAAGAGAAAGAATCATCCATCCAACCATTAGCAAAAGGGCTGAGAGAAATGTATTACCGATAAGAATATGGTTCAGTACCGAATCGTCGTCGTCGTGCTGGACATATTGCTACATAGACGATTCTGTTCTGATTGAAGAATGTATATTCATTATGACCAAATAGAATCGCATAGCTACAATAATTCATATCTAATCATTAAGTAAAAGTTGGCCAAAGTTAAAAATATTATTGATAGAAAGGGACGGATATTTCAATTTCATAATAACAACTACAAATACATATGTATTCTATTCTACATTTTCTTCATCTTTCTCTCCGTGTTGTCAGTCCAGTCTAATGGTCAGTTGGATTTGACTCTTACATAAAATCAGCAACAGAAGTGGAAATGTGGTTGTGAAGTTTAAAATGATCTACACATCCTTTTATTACCTTGAGCTCCACAACTGGTCCTCTTATTATGCTGCTGACTGTATGATTGACTTCGGTTTCATTTTATGAAGACTAATAAACTAACAATATGATGTCAAGCTTAAGAAGAGACATTATCTTAAAAACATTTATAATCCCAATAATTCAAACTGATTATTTCTAATTATGTATATATTATTAACAACACATGATTTGGCCACTCAGTGCTAATTTATGGATGAGCCATGTCTGAATAAATCCGATTCGAGTTGATTTTAAAGTTCAAATAATCATCTAGTAAAACTCTCAGTAGATACAAACCAAAATACAAACACAGTCAAACAAAAGTCTTACAACTAACCTGTACTGACTCAAAGAGAAGGAGCAAAGTAAAGTATAGTTCATGAATCTCCTTGAGGTAATGCTTATAATTAAGAAGGGTATCCTTCGCCACACTAATTAAGCACAGTCAAAAAAACAATTGTGACAGCGATAAAACTCTGTGGTTGTCATTCGATTTACGTTAGTGTTCATGCACACATTTGATCCTTAGCAGAGTCATTCCTTCCGTTAGAGCAGGGATTGTTCAACCATGATTTTTTCATAACCTGTTGGTGGTGGATACAAAAAGTTTTCAAGTATAATGTCCAGTATAGCACCATCATCCACTGAAATCAAGAAATGGCATGTTGTTAGATATCAATCAAACTTGTGACAAAACATTAGTGTTTATTTCTTAGCTCTGTTAATAATAAGGATGCTTTAATTACAAATAGTTAAAGATTCTCCTCGGAGTTTTAAAATTGCTATCATTGTTAATGCTTCCACACAGAGGCGTATTTAAAGATTCGGCGCCCCGAGCCAGTGAGATTCACCGCCCCATTAAGTAACGATAAAGTATTTCATTTAAGAAAAATAACGTGCAATAAGTGGCTTGGCCCCCCGCATGCTGCCATCGGTCATGGGTAAATACGCTGCTGCTTCTGCATAGGTTTCTTCTTCTGCAAGGAAGTTTATTCTATATGTTTAACACCAGACGCAAAAAGAGCTATGTATGTCTGTGTGTCTGTCTGTTGCACCGTTTTTTTTATTTGAAATCAGGTTTTCTAGCGATAGTTCTTAGACATGACAAAATCGGTTTTTGAGATACTGAACTTTGAAGTGACAAAGTCGGGGATTTTCCAACTTTTTGTTGGTTAGCTTATACTTACCATAGAGTGCAGGGTAAACTGTTCCTCTGATATTCCTAACGGGTATTTCCATGTTCTTGCCGTTGACGAAGAAATTGAGCTCAACATGGTCGTACGCAACGCCGATGGTGTCGCCCTCTACGGGCATGACGGCGTCGGCGGCGGCGGGCGCGGCGGGCGCGGCGGGCGCGCGCGCTGGCGAGCCCTCGGCGCCCAGCAGGTCCGCCACGGGCGACTCCCGCGGCGCCGCCGACAGCTGGTACAGCTCGGCGTTGCCGTGCCGCACTGTACCGTCACTGTTCAAGCACCACGACTCCTTGTCTACGCCGCCTGCAACCCCCAGCCAGATTTTTTTATGACTATGAGTGTTTTAATATAAGATTGTAAGTAGGTACTATTGCATGAATACAACAAGAACAATAGAAGAACACTCGCCAAAGTTCTGGGTATAACATTTTGCAACCAGGTTAAATAAATAGGAAGCATAGCGTCATTTTTACTTTCGCTTGAACATGTGTTAAAGTTGTTCCATCTGAATTCGCCATGCTTTAAAATTTTTCACTTTCGCTTGTGCAGACAAAGGATTGTTGCTTTGCAGAAATATCATAAATTTGCCAGTGAGTAACATTTTTAAATTTTCAAAGGGTGGTGATATTGTCGACAAGAATATTAATAATTATTATTCTAACAATGACTCCATAGAAAAACCAATGTCACAATATTGGCACACTACATATTTATTTTGGCAGCACAACTGCATTTCTAACTAGAGTGCTTCATTTAAGGGTGATTCATGGTTGTGTTAACGCAGAGCTTATTATGGGCGTGCGTTGTGTCACGTGCCCCACTTGTACCCGCGCGCAGCGCCTTGCATTGACCCACACATACATCCTGAATAATAAGTAGCTGAACTTTAGCTTCTGATATATTACGAGTTGAGGCATAAAAAAGATGCCTTGTCTCAAATCGTCGTCAGATGAGAATAGATGATTAAAGGAGGAGGTGGCCAGCATATAAACTAATCACACAAATATAAAGAACTGTACTCATCTGGGAGTAGCTCCTTGCGATTCCCATTCATGAAATGGCCAATATGGCCAGCAGGTGGGCATAAAATTATATTTTCTTCAATATGCTCGGAAATAACTATCCGCCTAACTGTTGCAAATATAGTGCACAAAGTACTTCCTTATAGAACGACACAAATTAAAAAAATAACGATCAAAATGTATGAAATTCCATTATTGTTCATATTTTTTTTTTTACTTTTTAAATGCACGTTTTGACTACGATAAGTTATTCCAAACGGCCAAATATTCATGAAGATCAGATTCCTAACACCGATTTTTTTTTAATTCCTAGAATAAAAAAAGAAAAATTTGAAAAAATTCAGGATGGTAGTAATATAATATACACGTAAAATTTACAAGGAAAAATATGATGGCTAAAATTTCTTGAGAATTATTAGTAATTAAGCTATTACTACTAATCGCTTGAGAATTATTAGTAAGTAGAGTAAAATAGCCTATGGCAAAAATATACCTAAACATGGAGAAAGCAAAATAGTACTTGATTTTTTCGTAATGGCTACAGAACCTTATCTTGAGGAGTGGAACTATAGACCTCGCCTACATACTATATATTTTGCTTCAATCACTCCTGCTGGCTCGTGCTGAGGTACCGACTTCAAACTAGTAGAACAATATTTTCAATGCTTTTGAAGTTGGTTCCATTCTTTGTTAAAAATATTATTTTTTCATAGTTTTTAGTGATTTGTAGCCTAAGTGCATCTCATAATGATTCCATTAAGCTCAAACACAACACAGTTTCATCATTTTATAATAGAATACTGGTGCCTACGGTCTTCTTTCTCAGGGTCTAGTTCACCAAATGATACTTTCTGAATGTAAATACTTGACTTGATGTTAAAAATGCCAAAATCGCTATAGGTGTGCTTTAAAAATTCGAGGGTTGCCCTCGATTTCTCTAAGATCCCATCATCAGATCCTGACTAGGTGTCAATGGGACCATCTCGGAAGTATATCCTTAGAACTAAAAAATAATTTTTAAATTCGGCCCACAATTGGCGGAGTAACAAACATACAAAAAAATAGGACCTAATAAATTACCAAATTATTAAATAAATAAAGTAAATTTCCAAATTTAATTTAGTAAAAAGCGCTCAGTACTCTGTAGGGTGTAGCTACAAGCAAGCTATTTAGTTTTACAAAGCTTCATTGCATATAAATTTATATTTTCCATTGATATAATACAGTTTTATTCCTAATGAAATGGCATTAAGAGTCATGTAGTGTACTTAAAAAAAAAAACAAGTATTGCGGGAAAGTATGTACAAGGCCAAAAATTTTAAATGTTAAAACCGTGCCCAAGCATTTAAATTAATATTTTAACAATTTTGCTTTATTTACTCGCATTATAGAGAAAAGCACTATATACATCTCAGCAGAAATGGCAATTCATGGATTCATATTTCTTGACGGACCAAGTGTAGCTGAAACTCTACTCATGCACAAATTGCTTTTTCCCGGCTTCTGCAATAATGTACTATAACTGTAGTATTTATATTAAACCTAAATATTTATGTAAAATACATTATACTTATCAAATATTTAAGATTTTTATACTATTATAAAAAAGTAACACAAAATAAATGTATTGAATGGAAAGGTCCTGCGGGATTAAGTTACATAAATATTTTAATTCAGAGTTTGTGGAGATATGTGTCTCTCAGGTAAACCTTTTTCTTTTAAAACAAACAATTTAGAAGGAATCTGACCTTCTTAAGTGAAAAAGCATATGTCTTGATAGTCAAAATATCTTCGAATTAGAATTTAGCTGTGGCTTATGAAAATTCCCAAAAATTACATTATGGTCACATTATAATAAGAAACACTGGTGAAAATCTCATGTCTCTAGACTTACCAGTTAAGATTCTAAGATTTTATAAGGATCCTGTAGGAATATTGGGATAAAAAGTATTGTAGGACAAACACATGTGCAATATTTAATGTCCCTGACATCCAGCTATTTGCTGCATAATCATCACAGACATTTAGTGTTAAGGAGTTACCAGCACACTTACACACATGCATGCATACACAGACAGCACACATACTCGCAAACTTTTGCATTATAACATTAGTAGGATAGCAAAGTAGTACCATAATTGCTTTTGAAAATTCTATTATGTTTATAATACCCAATTGATTTGTATTTAACTCCAATGACAGTATACTTTCAGCATAACAACAGCTTGTGTCTAAATACTGTGAATTAGAAATTGATATATAATACCATGTACTCGGTTGAGATCTGTCTCCCTGGTAGCGAGCCCGACGGCCCACACTCCACCCTGCTGCAGCTTCACCTCGAAGTAGGCTTTGTTCTGCACGAGCGGTGCATTGCCAAGTGCGCAGCCTGACCCGCACACGCGCTGCCCGCCCTTCACCACCACCACCTCATGACCTGGATATGAGCCCCAATTCAATACTCATGGAAATTATCCACATAATAATTACTCTTGTAATGTAGTTAAGCACTTGATTATAAGGCCCTAATTATAAGTCATATCATCATCATCATTACCACATCAGCCGTAGGATGTCCACTGCTGGACATAATGATTGATTACTGTTGTTGAATTAATTCTAAAAAATCTTAGTTTTTCTTTTTGTACAAATATTGATTGATGTTTTTGTTTTAACTTTTTTGTTTTTGGCACAACTGGTCTCTTTTAGTATAAGGTAACATCATTTCGTAAAGGCAACTGCGGTGAATATTTCACGACAAGCTTCGATTTATTTCATTCTTATACGGATATTCAACAAACAATTTTTATGTGCTATTCTTGGAATACAGCAATTACTTAACTGACTATTTAACAAAACGCTGTGCGTATTCTATCTCACTGTATAATACTTTTCATTTCAAGTAAATAGAATCATACCCATGTGTAGTGTATCAAGCTGAACCGGATTTTCTTTGATGCGTATTGGGACACTCGGCGTCAGGGTAAACCCGTTCAGGCATCCCTTAAGGCAACAGAACATTGTCACTTTTAACTTAAGCCCCTTACAGATCAATAAACTGTTACTTAAAATAGATTATTGGATGTTTTGTTGCATTTAATTTTATGTCTAAACAATCGTCATCTTTTCTTTTTGACAGCCCACGCAAGATCGATGACAGTTTCATTCACGACGCAACTGACGTTGCGATTCATTCATCCATCCGTCCATGATAACGGAACGTAACTGAGCCGAATCGGATCGGATGCGAAATTTGACGGTTGGAACTACAATATATGCAAAATGCTTTGGTAAACGTCTATTTTATTATTATTTTATGGCAACACTAGGGAGCACTAACTAGACTAAGTGCGAGTCGGACTCACGTACTGAGGGTTCCGCACATCCTCTAACTCTAAATAATAGGAAAAAAAACAGTTCATAATTTGAGTGATTAGGTATCACACTGCCGCCGCACGCTGCTGTGTACATGTACCTACCGACTGTCACGCGCTCCAAAACCTCCGCACGGCGACGCAGTTCCGTGTATTATACGAGGCGATTTGTGTATATTGTTCCGGACAGCCACGCGGAGCTGCGCAATAGTTTTAAGTTTTTTATGTAAATATATAATATATAGGTTAAATGCGATGTAAATATTATTAATATATAGAGTAATTAGTTTTTAGTTAGCTGTAATTAGATTTAGTTAGGATAAGATTTTCAATAAAGCTGATTTTGTATTATTTATCCGCGACCCTAGCCCACACCGACGAATACATAATAAAATTGCGACTTGAGTGGGCTAGGGCACCCCGATCCCCAGCGAATTAGGTTAAGTTTGTACATAATAGGTTAAGTAGTTATAAGTAAAAGCGATAGGGATCCGAAATCGATAGCGAAAATGGCGATAATTCAGTGCGGTTTCTGAAATACAGCGACCAATGAGACCGCCTGAATTATCGCCAATCAGAGGGAAGCCGTCGGCCCGCCGCTCGGATATAAATACGACGGCTTCCCTCTCTACAGCGTTCAGTTCCGTCGACTTCTGTTAGCGATAAAAGCCTTCCGAAATAAATCGAACGTCCAAACGAGCTCAGCGATTCCCCCGGACCCCGTACCCCTCTCTACCTGCGACCCCTGGCTTTCGAAATTGGACTACGATTTATGCTTACCCGACGACCAAGGCTTTGCGATTCCGGATTCCGATCTGCTAGCGATTTTGTACGACGAAGAAATACAGTCCATTCACCAGTGACCTGCTGCGTATTTTATTTTTGATAAACGAGATCCCGAGGCTGTCGTGTCGACGACATATATATAAACTAAATCATATATATTATATATATACTGTGTCAAGACTGTTAAGTGTTGCTTGGAATTCATGAAAATAATTAGTTACGACTATATGTACGAGTAAAGAAATAAAATTTGAAGGTATGTAATTTTAAGTGACAGTCGTTCAGGTATGGTAGTTTGTTGAGAAAAATAAAGTGGGTATTTGCTTGGGGATTTGTAATGACAAATTTAAATGACTGTTTTATTTTGGTTCGTTAGTTTAATAGGTATCTGGTAGCATGGTTAAAGTTTGTGTTGCTCTGAGGATGAACTCTGATTGAGTTCGAAACGCGTCAGCGTTGTATTGTTGTGGTGATATGTAGTTGGGTTTGTGTAATTTCTGTGCTCTTACAGAGTGGAGGTGAAGGAGCTCCACGAACACACATTTGTTGCATAAGCTGAACAATTGCGGGTGAGCGAGCAGTCATATTACCACTATCGAGTATTTTGATTTCAGAAATTGACGCACTTATTGCACTTTTTAGGGTTCCGTAGCCAAAATGCCAAAAAAGGAACCCTTATAAGTTTCGCCATGTCTGTCTGTCCATCTGTCCGCGGCTTTGCTCAGGCCTATCAATGCTAGAAAGCTGTAACTTTACACTAATATGTATGTAAACTATGCCGACAAAATGGTAGGTAAGTACATAAAATAAAAAAATAAAAAAAAAACCATTATCCTCCCATAGTCCCATAAACCCATCTTACTTACTTACCTATCGAAAAATGTTTGTATTCAAATATAAGTTCATGGCTTCCCGGCCTATATTATAAACAAGTGCCTATAAAAATAAGATACTAAATGTAATTACTTAATTATTAGCGACTAAAGTCTATTTTTTTTAGGTTTACGTAGAATTTTTAGATTACCAATAAGTACCTAGTCCTAATGTGAGGATGAATCTTTTTCTCGTACCACGTGGCCGATACGCATCGCGCCGATTTTTCTTTTTGACCAGACAGTTTTGACCCTACCTACTAGTAAATGATGCAATTTTAAGTGAAATTGTTAAAGTCTGGAAGAGAAAGTAATTGACATTTTGGTTAAACTCGATCAGTTCTTCAATCGTTTGCCGCGGTAGGTATATGACGTGGATGGAAACCCGTTAACCTTAAAATGAGCCACACGCCCACATCTTCACCACACCAAATCTCGAAATCCATCAAATTAGTTAGCCGCGCATTTTTTCACATATCTTTTTATTTTCTATTCATATAGTAGTAGGTATATGATTTCATTTCATATTACTAACGATCGAAACTCCTAATCATTCTAATTCATAAGGCCAATTCATAAATTTGTTTTATACTAAATATAAATAATACTTATTTCGCATTATTGAAACACACTACAAGGATTTGAAAAAAAAATCAATGGTGTGAAATGGTTAGCTATTTAAGGAAGGAATCCATTAGGTACGACGACGAGCGAAGGTAGAATTGTGACCGCACATAAATATTTTTTATTAACTAATAGGTCCTTATCTTATTTTCAAGTATAGGTAACTGTTATGAAAAACAATATAATGAGTTCAAATATTTTCTTATTCAAGTCGTTATTAATAAAAAAATATGAAGAGTGGTTATTATGACCACAGATCGGTAGTAAAACAATAATTGATACCTAAGAATAAAAATTGTACGACTATGTGATTCAATATTGACCCACTTTATATTTGCGTGTAAATAGGACGGGGACAGGTTTTCCCTTGCGGCATGTTGGTTTGATTCTAGCAGTAGTCGCGAGTGAAGAACGCCATCTTCTTGCATAGTTGGTATCACACATTTCACCATCATTCTCATATTAGCCGGAAGACATTCACTGCTGGCCTTAGACCACGTACTTAGACCTTCCCCAAGGATCTCTGTCGATCAACTTTGTGTTTCAACTTTGGGCTTCCCCCGCTCTTTATCAGATCAGATCGTCCGTCCACACCACAGCCTATAAAATTTCACTTTCCGTTGCGAGGTCGCTACCCTGGAACTTTACGGCTTTAACGCTATCATTTGAAAAAGCTCTAGCGGTTTTTATTTCCACATTTGACAAAAGCATAAGACGGAAACCTCCCTGAATCGTGATTTTGGAGATTTTTTATACTTACAACAAAATATTCGCCTAAGTTATCCTTTAAGTTTTGCTTTTGCTGATAAATAACTAGCTTTCTTAAAGTATCATCCCATTAGATAGAATCCTCCATCAGCGTTAAAAGATAATTCGGTAGTTTAAAGTCTTGTGCAAATTAATTAGATAATCTACAAAATATATATTTTTGTACGAAGTTTATACATGTGGAATAAAGTAGCCTGTTACTAACCTCTACCAAAGGTGTTTTTACGTAGATTTGAGACAAAAGCGGTATTGGCACACATAATATTTTATACCTACTTGAAAATACCTGTCCGTGTTATAGGGTTAGATTTTTAAAGTAATACTTTTCCATGACTCGGTTGTTTTTTACAGGCTTCGAATTCACGAAAAAACTATGCAATCTAATATTTGTAATCCTACTTATGCCAATACACTGTGTGTACTGCGTTAATTGAGAAAACCACTAATCATTATAAAACAAACACGTGTGTTTAGGTGACACGTACGAACGGTACCTAAATAATCCCACCCACTTAATACTAAGAAAATGATTTTACGAAATTAGACATCATATGTGTCTGTCAAGCTGCATCGGAGAGCATTCCTTCCAATATTGTAATCTGAGTAGGTATCTCCGTTAACATACGGGAAAACAAAAAACTTCCTGAAATGCAAATCGGTTCCATTAATTCGACATTTAAATTAATATTCACCTTCGTAATAGCAAGGATATGAATTGGATGTTTAGCACATATTGACTCTGTCGTTATTTAAACGCTGGTAAATATTTGTTCTACGATCGACTCCTATATTTATCGTTATAATTAATTGGATTATGTAATAGCTCTACCTCTAGCAAGGTGGCCACTAGACAGAGCAATTTTGTTTGGTGTTTGTATAACGTTACTCACACACTATTCTTTTAAATTCGATCGACTCTCCTATAGATATTAAGTGTGTATCGAAAATACAAACTGAAATATAGATGCACAGAATAATAAGATCAGCGCTGGGAATCGAACCCAGGTAAAAGTAACAAAAATTTTATGTTGGAATAAAAAATATTAAAAGATTTCAAAAACCAATCTTAATATTAAGTGTGCGCAAAGCACTCATCCCAGCCTATATAAGTCCCATTGCTGGGCACAGTAGGCCTCCTCTCAGAATGAGAGGGCTTGGGCCGTACTTCACAGGCAGGCCCAGTGCGGATTGGGAACTTCACGCACAACATTGAATTGCTTCGCAGATTTGTGCAGGTTTCCTCGCGATGTTTTCCTTCACCGTAAAGCTCGTGGTAAATTTCAAATGCAATTTCGCACATGAATTTTGAAAAATTCGGAGGTGCGAGCCGGGGTTTGAACCCACGATCCTTCGCTTGAGAGGCCATAGGTCAAACCACTCGGCCACCTCGGCTTCAACAAAGCACTATGACTAGAGAAATGGTAATGCACCTTTTAGGCTTTACCTATTTCATCCATAGCTTTACTAAAAATTTGATAAGCAATAACCGCATTGTTCATTTCATGATGTGAAATGATTAGTCGTGTTCATGTTCAGCACATATGTCACAATTAAATTTTGATATGAATTTGTAGAAACTTTAAAAATGTTGATATACAGCATGTAGAAGTGTGTTGTCTGGATACGAGTATACATAGTGGAAATAAGCTAAAGGCCACTCCCGTTATATTAGTCATGAGTATTTTGTACCTGTTTGAAACAATCACGTCGTATATTATTCGCGCAAATGAAACCCAGTGCAAGAAACGACTCTTATATACATGTATACAGTATTGTAAATATTAAGGAACAAGACTGTTAAAACCCCGACATTGTAGACTGAATCTTAGATCTTGGCTTTTGGACAAACGGACGGACATGACGAAACTGTAATAGTTTCGATTTTACCATTATGGTAAAAGCTGATTCAGGATAACATTTCCGCCTAAGGCGTTGCACATTCTTCCAAGCGTTGGATGGATGGATATTAAAGCACAATAATATAATTATCTACGCTACGAATATAGGGCATGGCATTTCAACCGTTCTGCTGATTTCAAATACATATATTTTAATTTGGTTCAATTTATTAAATTTAAATTTGATTAAAACAGTTATTTAGGCAGCAATACTTGAACATTACGTCTGATAATGTAAGCAGTTGATGCGTCAGTATCACAATACCGATGTGGTCAGCGGGGGCGAGGGCAGAGAGAGCTCTCGCCGTGCGCCTGAGTTACTTCGGCGGCCGAAGGATGCCTTTCCGTCTGGGCCCGCGCCGCACACGGAACCGTTGTTTTGTGCCATGCTAACCATAACCAGAATACATTAGGTATTCATTATATCTAAAATACGTTAAAAAGCATATCTGACGTAACACACGATTGGGCATTCTCATTGTGCTTTTTACGAGCTATTAAGTAAAACTTGATAGAAAAAGTTAATGTTTAATCCTATAATTGTTAGTCATTTTTCTACCAAGTGTACCAAACGATTACTATATGTATGTACGTATACACCTACCTACTCATTCCATAGCATAACAGCAGGCAGTCGAACATTGCGAATACAATGATAAAACATTTACCGATATTTTTTCCCATCAACGACAGGAACTATACTACATTTTCACCCTTGTTATCTACGGTAAATCTAACATTGTATATGCCCGAAAATCCAGCGAGGTCGGGTCTCACGTGACGCCGCCGGCGTCGCCGCCTCATGGAAAGCCGCGCGCTGCGCCCGCGCCGACGGCCCGCCTCGTTTGCAACGCTACCACGTAAATGCGTGATTGCGCCGACAACACCTGCCACAGAATATTCGAGAATATTTTTAGACAGTCACACTTAGCGAAATTGACATCAATTTTTACATCAAAGTAGGTATATAAATACAGAAATTATAAAAAATACAACTAACGTAATAAAGGTACTTACATGCCATGTGCATTGCACCCGCTACCTATTTATTTATTCGTATATTTATATATATACCTACTCCATAGTAAAATTAAAGAATTCAATAACATCTGGCAAGGAAATATTCACCTAAGCCAAAAAAGATTATTTTGTTGTCAGATTTGAATGCAATTTTTCGATAATTTTAATACCTAGTACAGTCAGCTGCAGAGAAAAGGTACCCCCCTGTAACGGCGGTATCCATACTACCGCCATTACAGGGGGGTACCCTTTCTCTGCAGCTGACTGTACATACTATGCTAATAACCTAACGACATTGTAAATTTATTATAACAAGCTTTTATTTAGTTTCATCTGTCTCGTTGTCTGTCAGTTTGTACTTAGTCAAATCTTGTAAGTTAAATTCGACCAACTTCCAGTAGTCGGATTGACATGAACTTTGACATACTTATGTAAATTGCGTGACAGCTAAATAATCTGGTAGTGACATCCTAGTAGTCCGGCGAGGATCGTCTCCGCAGGACGGAACTCTTTAACGGTTAATGAATGGATCAACTTGTTTGTTATGAAAATGTAGTTTGGGTGACAATGCAAGTAAAGTCGACAAAATGTACATTCAGGAAAAAAACTTTTATTAAAATTAATTTTTTACCTAATAATTTAGTCTTGTGATTGTATTACTTAACTGAGTTTACAATGCAAACTTTTAAGTTTTAATAATTTTGAAAGCAGTAAATACGTAAATATTTTATCAAGATTTGGATAATTGCCAGTTAACTACTCGTATTTAAATGCCTATCAAATCGGACTTATCAAGGTTTTGCTTCTTAAGGAAAATATTGACGGCCATCAATGACCAAACGCTGATAGGTAAATAACATTACTTATTTCAAGATAATTATTCTATCTATTTTGGGATGCAAGTTCATAGCCTGTCAAGATTCCAAACGAGATAATATGATAATTTGATTAAACTTTGCTTTTGTACTTATATACTGAATACATTACACACACTGTATTATTGTTGCGTTTTAATTTTCTGATTTACTTTTGATGCATCACCTGTTGTAAACTTAGTCCTTCCTTCTTTTGGTAAAAAACTTTATCTGGAAGAGATCAATCTTAATAAGATCAATTATTGCTTACCTTGTAATTACCCGACTGCGAAGAAGGAGGGTTATGTGTTTGCCTCGTATGTACGTATATATGTATGTATGTCTATTCCTATGGCCGCTCGTACCTACTCAACGGCTGGACCGATTTTTATAAATGTTACGTCATTGGATTGTTCTTGACGACGCGAGTGACACTGGGTACATGAAATTCTTGAAAAATCAAAATGGCGGTTTTTTGGCGCCAAATTGTAAGTTTTCAAAAAATGATTTTTATTCAAATCTATCGAGTGGGGTATCAAATGAAAGGTAATAATTAGCCTGTTCTAAATATATATGGGTTATAATAGTTTTAATCTACCATTTTCACAGAACTGTTAAAAATTTGTGAAATAAAACAATAAATTTAAAAAATAAAAAACCCGACTGCCTTAAAAATACTAAAAAGAAGAAAACAAGTGTAGTGAGTTAGAATTCTGCTTAGTAGCTAAGTTAAAGTTCAACAGTCGGGACCCATTTAGATCGTGACGCTCAAAAATTCTTACCTAATGGGTCCCGACTGTTGAACTTTAAGTTAAGGCAGTCGGGTTTTTTATTTTTTAAATTTATTGTTTTTATTATTATTATTTTCTCTCTGTGTATCTATTTTCTGTATCGCTTACTATTTCTGATATACATTAAAGAGTCTTTGTATTGTGTAGGTACATTAAAAATGAAAACTGGGGCAATCTTCCGTAAGGAAAACACTTGCGGTGTTTTCCCAAAAGTTTTCATCGATTGTTTGCGAGGGTGCGCAAGCGCCGGCGGGTGCGCGCGCATATTTCCACCATATAAAACGTCCGCGTCGCACTCTCACATCAGTTTGTGACGGATTCACGAAGCAGACGCACCTCACGACGTGGTGAGTACTTCCACACGCCATAACACTGACGTTGTCGATGATTTCATTTCTTTACCGGTACCGGACCATAAAAGGATTTAATTAAAATATTTATCAAGGGACGTAACTAGGAATAAGATATTTTATTATATTATAAAGCTTTATTTATATTTTTATTAAATTATCACTTTTAAAATAATTTAAAAAAGAAAAAGATTAATCCATATTTTTTATCTGTAAAATAAATTAAAAGCTCGACTAGTTGATTTTTTTGTGGATCCTTAAAATATAGCTACGTTTCCAAAACAACATGCCTTATAAGTACATAACATCAAGCAAAAATATACCGGATCTATAAAAACCATGAAAATGAGACGGCGTTGATGACCATTGACCACTAATTTATTTACGTATTATTAATTCTTTCTGGTATTTATCTAACAGCTGTGCCGTTACAAAATATTGCTGCGAAGGTTTTTTTATTAACTTGAGATGCGAGTTAACACTAACTTCATTAAAATTTTATACAATTAAGCGAGATCAATCTTACTGACCCCGAAGGTCGTGGGTGGAATGAACCTCTCCAGGGCAAGGTCGCTTTCTAAACGCCCCGGGACCGGTCTCAGTCCCGGCGGCTCAGGCAGACCAACCAACATATTTTCAAAGAAAGTTAACACGGCTCCGGTATCGCGTCCCTTGCAGCCCCTTCTGAATCTTCATCAGTCTGTCGCCGACGTACCTATGATATCTCGGATCATATACCAGAAATCACCGATTTTTTTATTTATAATATTATATGTTAATGCTTGCTTATGCTATCTGTAAAACTAGTTATTTTGTATACATTAGTATATTTAGGTATACGTATAATTTATGCCACTATCCTATCTCTACCCGCAGTCTACCACCTATTATACTCGTAAACGTTAAATATTAAACTCGTTTTGTGTTTGCCGGCACTATGACCACCGGCCGGTGCTGAGCTGTAATCTAGTAGGCAGGATTCCGTGTACAATAATTATACTTTGGCAAATGCTGCATTTTTTGATGTGACACCTCCCTTTAAAAAATTTATGAATGAAGTTAAAAAAACTATTACGACAATTACTAACAATAAAATGTCTAATATATATCAACGCCTGCTAAGCTAAATCGCTGCTAAAGGCTTAAACCTGAATCTTCATGCCATTGTTTTGTAAACATATAAATATTAATTTAATACAAGTAGGTAATGCTAAATAAAATAAAAACTGTAATTAAGTAGTTAAAAAAGTAGTTAATGTATAGTCAACGGCCATTATGAAATAAATCCTGACACATTACACAACTATGAAGTTTCTGAATTTAACCTTAGATTTAAACAATGTGAACGATTGGCATAAATAGGTACCTATCTAGAACTGAGGCCTTATTGCCTAACGTTTCTGACACTCGCGATCGCAATAAAATGACAGCTTTTGTATGCGAAATATGTCATTTGATTGCGATCATGAGTGTCAAAAACATTAGGCAATACGGCCTCTGTACTTAGTATTATCATGTATTATGTCGCAAGCAAAAAGTAAGCAATGCATTTTTGTCTATGATTCACATTGTTAATAATCAGAAATTTCATAGCAAAGACCTTCGAAATTGTACAATATGTCAGGATTTTACTTCATAGAGGCCGACGACTATAAATAACTAAGTTACCATACGTTCAGTTTAAAGTTTCTTTAGACTAACGATAGGTTAGCAGACTGTTTTTACTGTAGACCTGAACAGGAATGCTTCTTCCAGACAATGCAACAATTGACGGTGTTAGTGGTGGTACTGGTGGCAGCGGCGCACGCACAGTTTCCCAACGGCCGCATCCTAGAGCCGCCGGTGCCGTCACAGTGCGTGCAGCGTGTCATCCATGAGAGATATGCTGACAGTAAGACATTTTTTTAATTTTCCATAATTCCCTGGCTTAGGCCTCTTTAACCTCTTGTATATTTTTTAGCGTTTATGTGGACGTAAAGTATCTAATATTTCCGGTCCCTGCGTTCATGCAAAAAAGGGATATATAAAGCTGTGCGCAACAAGAACTAACGTACCTACCCTATGTCGGCGACTGGTCAGAACAAAGCACCAAAGAGGCCCAGACCAGACAATATTATTTGTTTTTTTTTTATTCTGTATTTGAATCCGATGCAAACCATCAAACAGAGTACTTACCTACATCAATTCATTTGCTCTGTCAGATTGGTTGCGCCAATATAAATCATCGTAATCCCGTGCTTTTTTGTTTAAATCGCCAACATGAGCAATTTTCACCTTTTGAAAGCCTTTACAGTCTGGGTATTATACCTACTATTGAACTGGCGAGCCTTGAACGTCACCCGACGTGAACAGTCGTAGGAACTTCACAGTGCAATAGCGACCTATGAACATATGCACAAAGTTCAAGTTTGCGTTCGACATGGTGTCGACACGGCTTGTAGATGACAACTTATGAGCAAAACAAGCAGAAGACTAATGTCCCTTTTATTCCTTATCCCTAGAGAATTTCAAAAAATCCTAAAAACAATTTACGAAACGACTACTTACAAGCCAAATACTCGTACTTATGCCATAGATAAATAGGTAGAGCCATTTTACAGCGAAAATGTAAAGCTAAACCTTTACCTATTCCATATACCCGTATAAATTTCTAAAAATACCTTTTTTTACACCTGTATGAGCGTCTAGGAATAAACCTAATATCAGCCAAATTTCAAGTCTCTCGCAGCGCTCCAGTGCTTTAGTTAGGCTATGCGTTAACTTCAATCAGCCGCCTGTTAAGTATATTTATCTAACTCTTTTACAATAGGTATAGGAAGGCTAAAAAAGAAGGCTAAGTGCGACTCGAAGATTTGCACTTTTCTTATTGGAAACCATGCTACCTTCTAAGAACTACATTACTTAATTCTCAAGTTTCTACGACAGCTGGAAGTACCCTATAGGTTTTTCTTTTCTTCCCCGACATCTGGAAACGAGCTCTTAGACTGCATGTGGGCTACCCTATTCGTTTTAAGCATGACTGTCTTTTTGCACCGTATCTAAGTAAACAGAAGGAGGTAGAGTCTTCACACGTCATTTTACTGAAGTAGAGTTGTTCAAATACTCAACGGTTTTTAAGGATAACAAAGCAACCCTAAAACGACGTATATAAAATAAATATGTACGTATAAACGTAGTATATTAATTATGCGAAAGATATGTTTATTCTTATACATAGGCATCAGGGGAAATACTCATAAATACCTACTTAATATATGAATGCGATTATGTGAAGACAAGATACTTATTTTAAAGAGATATCGGAGACAGGAAATGAGCTTAAAGTTTTTGTGATAGCCTATATTTTAGTCTCTCGAAGGAAATGCCCGAAATTCTTCCGATAAGGGCAGCCCGTGCAAACAATTCCCTTCTTAGAAGCGATGATAATGAAGAATGTATACGTTGACGTTGGTCGGAATAAGTACATTTGAAACAATTGTAAATACTTTTTTATACTAGAATGTACCTACATAATATCTTTTATCCCTAAGCTATATGTACATCCATACTTAAAATTATAAATGCGAAAGTGTGTGTGTTTGTGTGTATGTTTGTCCGTTTTTCACGTCGAAACGAAGCGACGGATCGACGTGATTTTTGGCATAGAGATAGTTTATGGGCCAGAGAGTGACGTAGGCTACTTTTTATCCCGGAAAATGTACAGTTCCCGAGGGAATAGCGCGCGATAACCGAATTCCACGCGGGCGAAACCGCGGGCAAAAGCTAGTTCTTATATATGTTCGTTGAAGGAAGCATTTGAAAGTGATAGATAAGTTAAATACTTACCCAACATTACAATTTGAAACTCTCGCAATTAGGTTGATAGACAATAGGCATATCGAGAATGCGTTTCATCTTTCTTTTACAATATCGAAAGCAGCGAGTTTTCTAGTATGTATTCCTTTTCCCGTAACACTTCCCACGCTGATAGTAACTACTATTACACAAACAATTAAAACTGTAGATGTTATTATACCTAGGTCTAATACCTAGGTAGCTAGCAAGTGCCATTCAATAGGTACCTCCTAGTAGGAGTAGGTACCTAATGTTCACAATCTTACATTCTATCTGAATAAAATTAAGATGCCAGTGGTACATTCTGTCATTTCCGGACTGTAATAATAAATAGTAGATTGTAGGTACAACAAGAGCATAAAACGAGCCATTTTACCCAACACGTTAATATAGCCTAACAACATGGATATATACACGACAAGGGGAAAATGGGTTTAATGCTCGAGTTTACACTCTGTTTTTCACTTAGATTTCGAAGAAATTATATAGCAACAGTGGAAACAATTGTTCGCTACCTACCTTTTATTTTTCATGCATTGTTATATAATTATATTTTTTTAGTTTTATTGATTTATTTTTAGTGTTATATAAATTAAAAATTATCAAAAAATTATGTACTTAGATTTTTTGTTTGTGGCTGTTGACACCTAATTACTTTTTTATTTTACTTTATGTACTAGAAACTAGACCATAAAAATTCATTTTATGTCGCCTAGATCCACAATAACACGAACTTTACGAGCATGAGAAGTGAAAATATGTCTGTTTGAATACTTTATAGTTTAATAAAATTAATATGAATAATTTTCAATCATACTAAAGGAAGTTGAGTATTATTTAGTTGTAAATATTTAACGACAAGATACTCGTAATCTGCGCGTGTCCACAGACAAAGGGTACTTTTTCTCATGGCGGGAGCCCGCGCTGCGCGGCGTGGAGGAGGACTGGCTGAGCGCGCGCAACTACTGCCGCCAGCGCTGCATGGACCTCGTCTCCCTGGAGACCAGCAACGAGAACGAGTGGGTCAAGGCGCGCATAGTGCAGGACAAGGTAAGCTGCTCCAACCACTATACACTTGGAAAGCTGCTTCATTTCAGAATCCCTTGTTTAAGCTTGTTTCACAATTATCTTTACACAATTTTCCTTACACTCATCCTTGACCTGCGTGGTCACCTATGGCGCTACTTGCCAGCTCAGAGAATTAGCAAAACGTTCACGCGCACTTTGTATAGGACAAACCTCACCGTGGCCAACCGCTTCAAATGACATTCAAAGCCACTTAAGCGATAATGAAATAGAAAGTGACTCATTAGAACGAAGTCACAATTTTCAAAAACCATTTTGTTTTTCGTAACGACGCCAGCGTTGCTGTGTGGTTTGGAAAGAGTTGAAAGAGCGTCGTCGCGTCACACACGTCAGTCTGTATGCTGTGACTGTGGAATGCGCTTCATTTTGTCTATTTGTAAGCAATGCGTTTTGCGTTAAGCGTGGTCCTACTCACGTATCATATACCTAGGTACCGTGTACCTGTCCGAACTCTCCCGCTCTACTTGAATATTCGTGGAAGGTAGCACGATTTCTGCACCTACGCCGCTGTGATAACTTTCACGTCATAAAAAATAACGAAAGTTTCCTTGCTATTAAGTGCATGTGTGTCAATATTAAAATGACAATATTTCAGACTTTACATTTAGGGGCTGTTTCACCATCCATTGATTAGTGTTAACTGACGGTTAATGGTGATGCCGTCTCTATTTGTTTTGTTCGAACAAGGTTCGAACGGAGACAGACGGCATCACATTTAACCGTCAGTTAACACTAATCAATGGATAGTGAAACAGCCCCTTAATATAACTTAATAAAATGGTATAAATTACGTTGCTACACTCCGTGTTAAGTAAAGGTATGGATTCATCATGATCAACACCTTAAGATGATCACGGATTACCAGACTCGTACCTAGCTATATCATATTACATATTATACACATCGACCATTGTATATTGGCCATATTATATTGACCATAACTATGACAATAGCTCAAATAAAGCTAAATCAAATTTATTATGTACATATGAGCAATTATTCATGACATGTTTCGTCAAAGATAATGTCCTCCATCTGTAGACAGGTCAAGAATGCAACTTTCCGTTACCATTGTTAGAAGACCTGTCGTTTTAAATTACCACTCACTCATTCACGTAACATACGGGTATTTATGCTAAGTAAATGATTCGATTGTCCCGATGCCAAATTGGCCATTGCTCCGTCGACACCACATTATTGTTATGGTAATGAGTAGGCGTAGTAGATCCCTCTACTTAGCTATCCAACTTTCGTTAGTTGTTCTAGGTTCTAATGGACAAAAGATCAAATTTGTGTTCTTTCTTGCCAAGTGTGTAAGAGTACCATATATATATATATATATATATATATATATATATATATATATATATATATATATATATATATATGGTACTCTTATTGTTTTACAACTATATATATATATATATATATATATATATATAGTTGTAAAACAATACAGAACTCTCTGGGTGTTACACAGCAAAGAACAGTACCTATAGGTAGAGTCATTCACGATGACGCGTGCCGTGGTTCTTATTACTATGTCATTAATGTCTAATTTTGACAAAATCACGCGTCTTCGTGGACGGCACTAGGTATACTTATGTACTTCTACGTACTACAAACCCTCTTCATTTACATATTGCATAGATAAAAGTCAATGATAACAGATAATAAGGACCCATGAGTTTCATCATACTTGTCCTTGCAGTTAGTCGGTCATTTTAGCCAGTATAATTACTTATAGGTACCTACACACTTAAGTTGTACCTACTTTAACTTAAACAAAAAGTTAACAACCCGGTTGTGAAGAGAGCACAACCTACATCGTCAACAGTAAATACGTAATTTGTCACGAACGCTGTGGACACAACCTTTTCTTGAACACTCATCGCCATTGCTTGATATTATTTGTTTTTAGGTGAAATACATCTGGACATCCGGTCGTTTGTGCGATTTCAAAGGCTGCAACCGTCCCGACTTGCTCCCTAACGAGGTCAATGGATGGTTCTGGACCGCCGAACTACAGAAGCTGGCTCCCACGACCAACCGCCAGCAAAACGACTGGTCTGAAGGTGGCGGCATCGGGAAACCACAACCCGACAACAGAGTAAGTGTTGCCATTCCTTCTCATTAGTCATTTTGGGTGATTACTACTGTGACTTGAGTAATTTAATTGATATTAAGGCGTAACTAAATTGACATTACAACATCCGATGTTCCTTGTGATGCAACGGAGCCAAGACCGAACAGAGAAGTTAAGTAATGCGTGTCATAAAACACCCGCCGCCCCACTCGATAATGCATACATAGTGTCCCGCGGATGTCACGCAATGAAAACGAAAGCGACGTGAATATTTATAGGCGTGCGAAATATTCGCCGAAGGGCGTACCCGCATGTAGGCCTCCAGGCTCCACTTTCTACAAACAAGCAGCTCCAAGCTTTACAAAAAGACCTCATCGTTATTCGGAGTGCGTCGTCGGTGCGCTTACTGCCGGCGCGGCACTTTCCCCGCGGCGGTTGCGCCTGCGCAGCCCGCGGAGCCGCGGAATAAACAATAACGTAATCCGCTGCGGTCGCGCCACTCCCGGCCCGGCTCATCCGCATCCGCTTTTTGTAGCTTCACTCACGCCATCCAAGGCTAAATATTACGTGACTTACTACCTGCAACCTTCACGATAATCATGGGAAGAAGAATTTAAATAAACTTTTACGAATCTATTCTAAGGTTATTATTTGATATAATTTCGTATAACTTCGTAGGTACATAATAATTCATAATATGCACGAAATTCTCTGCAACCTTCGCGATAACTGTGGGAAGAGGAATTATGATAAACGTTTTACGAATCTACTCCATTGTTACATTTATTTATATTACTGAGACTCCGCTGTCTGTCTGTCCATCCGTCCGTCTGTTACAGGGCTCTACTTTTGAGTCGTAATAGTTAGACACTTGAAAAATTTCACAGATTATTCTTATCTATAGTCAACGTCATAAATAAGTGATCATTTCTTTACCTTGTCGCTTTCAGTCGTCTTCTTATGGCTTTTCAAACATGACGTTAAAGTGACGAGCTACAAAAGTGATCACTTATTTATGACGTTCACTGTACATTTTACTGTGGCCGCTAAAGTACAACAAATACTGAAAATAATAAAATAAATATTTGAGGGGGGCTCCCATAGAACAATTTAACTTGATTGTTTTTTCCGTTTCTTGCTTGATATTAATAAAGGTAACAGGTAGACGCTTGAAATATTCACAGAATCTTTAGTTGTATAATCAATTTTAAAATAAATAATAAAATTAAAATAAAATAAATATTTCAGGTGGGGTCCCATACAACAAACTTGTTTTTTTTTTCGTTTTTTAACCGACTTCAAAAAAAGGAGGAGGTTATATATTCGGTTGTATTTTTTTTATGTTTGTTACCTCAGAACTCCGTCATTCATGAACCGATTTGAATTTTTTTTTTTTGCGTTGGTCTAGGAACGATTTCAATTAGGTCCCATAAGCACCTAATCAGGATATGATGATTGGATCCTAAGGAAATCGAGGGAACTCTTTAAATGTTGTAGGGAAACCTATGGTAATTTTGATAATATATTTAGTAGTAACTCGTCCATTTGCTTTTGAAAATCATCATTTGCTGAAGTGGAACTGATGATGAAGACCAAATTTGACCAATAGAGTGACTACTCAATAACAAGTAGTTCACTTTCACTTAACACCCTAAAGACAAATGAACTTTTGTAACTTGATCTACACTTGCTATTTGACAAAATGTAAACACGTCTTTACTACTGGCGTTTCTTTCAGGAGCTGATCCAGGGCGGCGCCGCCGAGCATTGCGTGGCCATCCTCAACAACTTCTACAACGACGGCGTGCACTGGCACGACGTGGCCTGCCACCACCGCAAGCCCTTCGTCTGCGAGGAGAACGACGCCCTCCTCAAATATGTCCGTTACACCAACCCCAATCTCAGGGTCTAATATGAGCACTCACACTGCATCCGATTCCTAAAGATCAGACATTAATTTCGGATCTCAAAGCTGCTTTATGGATAGCAGAGCAAAAATAATAACCAAAAATATAAAACAATGAATAGCTACAGACACTGCCGAGAACCCCAAACACTGCCTCAGTTTGTCAGTTTTTACAAATACATAAAATATTTACTAAGTAAAAGCTTTAAAAGTACCTCGTAACTAATAATTAGTTTGAAAAACCAATTCACATATTTAAGTACGGTTGATCTGATCAGTGTCAATAGAATAATATTTATCGTTTTATTTATTAAGTAACTTTCTATTAAAAGTTCATAAAGAGCTTTCTATATTTATTATTGAAGTATTCCTTAAAGAGTAGTAGACTAATGCGGCAGTTTTGTATGTTTTACTGAATAAGTACTTACTGTCAATAAAGACTGCTATCATTTTTTTGTTTTGTTCTTAATTTTTTACTTCCTAAAACATAAGTAAGTAACTTAAGTGTTTTTTGACGGGTGGAATAATATAGCTAGATCTCGACTAGATAGAGCTAGCGTCATCAAGTCACGTCAGTCAAGGAAACTGATTCACATAGGGGGAGTCCGGGAGACTTGCCCAGATGGGAGACTTGAACCATTTCGAATATCTAATTCAAAATTCGCGCCACCGGCACCACTGATAGCTCGTGTTGTACTCGTACACAAGACTCAACTAGTAGCGCCGCCATATTAGCCGCCATTAGTGCGGTTTAGTAGTAAACGGAGTATACATGTTTCCGTTACCAAAAAGTGAAAAAAATATTATTTTTGTAATTTTGCGCTATTCAAATGCTTTAATGGGCGAGTGCTGTTATTTGATCTTATCATATTGACTAGTTAATGTAGTTTTACCAACAATGAGCGTTTTAAACATTCGATGTAAGAATTTAGAGAAATAATCACTTAACTGAAGTAAAGGGGGGTGCGGGAGACTTGATCAATGTAGTAGTGGTAGTAGCAGAGAGACATGACCATATGGTTTAATCCTCCGCACAGCATTTAAATTTATTGCTTTGAATTTATGTGATTTCGGTATCCATTATATTAACCATTTATCTCTTGTAAGATTTTTTAATAAGTTCAGTATCTGGGTGTCCGAGCTCCGCTCGAGCTAAAACTCGGTACCAAGCGTTTTTTTTAGAAATAATACCAAGCTGGATCGATTTTTTATCTCCTAAAACCCGTTACATACCAAATTTCATCGAAATTGTTGGAGCCATTTCAGAGATTCTGATTATATCTATAAAAGAATTGCTCGTTTAAAGGCATTAGATTGAGTTAATTTATGTTTAACATCGTAGTAGTAGATAATAATCAAAAATATAATCTAATTGAGTCATACTTTAAATACATCAGAGTTCTTTTTTTAGAATTAATATTTTTAATCAAACAATAATGTTTTTCGCTATTTTCTCTAATAAATAAATATATGGTCAAATCTCCCGCATCTCCGGATCAACTCTCCCATGGGTTGGGGAGACTTGAGCCATATTCCAAATTTTATAAAAAAAATTGCCAAAATTGTAATTATTTTTTTATTAGCATTTCAATAACACCTAGCGATACCTATTTAGGCATGACGTCTACATGCCAAAAATCGGGCTACTGCCACTTACGGTTACAACTTTAGCGGCATAAGAGTAAAATGAGGTCCAAGTCTCCCGGACTCCCCCTACTATCCTACCAGGGTGGAACCATTGTGCTACTAATGTCACTTTGACATTCCATATCCGTGCCAAAGAAATCACAGCACGACGCACGGCGTGACGTCATGCGGACCTTTATCTGGCTATAACTGCATTGCATCATTATCTGTTATTGACAAAAGGAAAAAGACTCAATATTTTCTGATAATCTAACTGATGGACTAGACGTACCTAAGTCAATTTTTAATGACACTAATACCCTTTTTCTCAAACACCCAAGGAAATGTCGTCGTTATATTCGTGACGATAGAACGCGAAGTAACGTCTTTGTATACCATTTATTGAATATTCGTTCTAATTTCAAATTAGAGGACAGTAATGGAATTTGAAACATTGCCTGCCATGGCCAACAAAGTGATTGTCTTTTGTTTCACTGTTTTTTAGGGTTCCGTAGCCAAAATTTCAAAAACCGAACCCTAATAGTTTCGCCATGTCTGTCTGTCTGTCCTTCCACGGCTTTGCTCAAGGACTATCAATGCTAGAAAGCTGTAATTTTGCACGAATATTATATGTAAACTATGCCGGCAAAATGGTACAATAAAAAATTCAAAAACAAATATTTTTAGAGTACCTACCTCCCACAGACGTAAAGAGGGGGTGTTTTTTTTTTTCTCATCCAACCTTGTAGAGTGGAGTATCATTGGATAGGTCTCCTAAAACCATTAGGGGGTAGCTAAAACGGTTTTTCGTCGAGTTTGCAAAATATTCAACTTTAAAGTGGAAACTTTCATTAAAATCGGGCGTAAAATAAGAGAGGGGGTCTCTAAAATCTAAACCGGTGGGTTCCAAAAATTTGGAAAAATTCGGGTTGGTAGTAAGTATATCAAACTTACAAGGAAAACTGTAACAGTTAATTTTTCTTGAGAATTACTAGTAGTTCAAGAGTAAATAGCGGCCTAAGGTATAAAATATACCTAAACTTGGAATATTCCGTACTTACAAAATACGAAATCCTTAGAAAAATATCTTAATTTTTTCGTAATGGCTACAAAACCCTATTTCGGGTTTGTCCGACACGCATTTTTTATATCACCTCAAGATTTGGTGGCAAGTATATATACGTTTGTTTGTTACTCCTTCAAATTAAAAGAGCTGAACGGATTCGATGAAATTTTAGAAATGTGAAATCTTAGATATTAGCTGGACGTTTGAAACAGCACATGATACATTTTATCCCAATATATTAGTGCAGCAAATAAAGGTAGTGGACACAACAGTAATTCCTCAGTCCGAAAAAACTTGATAGTATGATAAAGTATCACTAAATAAAGAGTATTGTATAAATATCCAAAAAAAAAAAAAAAGTAAAAAACATGCTCCGTTCAAACTTTCTTCAACATGGACATACTCATGTAACGTATTGGAACAATATATGAAATATAAAAAAAATATATCCCAGCAGAAATTAAATTAAATTACTAATATAAACAGATTTGTTTCGTCACTACTTTGAAAAAATCTCGTATCTCAAATCAATACGTGAACGAAATTGAACCTTGACGTAATGGTCATAAAGTGCACTCGGAAAAATTATCCATTTCGAGATACGAGTTTTTTAAAAGTAGTGACGATTTTTAGCTTATAAATACCTAACTTAGGTGTTTTTTTTTTGATTTTTTATATTTTAGTTACGGCTCATACTATACAATAACCAAGCAAAATTTCATCGACTGAGGAATTAATGCTTGGGTCTCCATACAACAACTTCCTTCATTTACTGCACCACATGGCTCTTTCACACTAAAGTGGCGGTTTAAATTTGCATATTTGGTATATAGATCATTTGTATTGGAAAAGTTTTTTCAACGAAGTTATAATTGTTATGTGATGTTTAAAGGTGAATAATGTTTACGATTCCTTACTTAGGCAGTTTTATTTGATTGATGCTTTTAGGTACTTGTTGTAAGTATAAGTATTTCATTAAAAATCGATGTACCTATAGTCTCAAGGAATAATACGTCCAGCAATTGAAATACCTAATTCGTATTAAAACACAACTTAAGCTTTATCAGTTTTTTTATTGCGGAGCTTACGTTTAAATCATGATGGAATAGAAACTTTGAACTTGTAAGTCAAGGTTCTGGGCGAAGTTTTCTTGGTCATTATGAACCAGAGGCAGATGTTGCAGAAGTACACGAGAGTCAGTAGCATGGACACGTGCGCCAGCCGGCACAGTCGGAGGAAGCTCAGCTTCAGCCCGCCACTGCAAAACAAAACTCCGTTACCTCTAAACAAGCACAACTTGCTGCCGCATTAAATCACGTAATCAATATTAAAATGAGGCTGACATAGTCACATTTGGTGTGCTAAAGCCTCGTTAAAATATCAGAGAAAAATAAAATAAAATGTACACTATTGTAAATTTTAATTTGAAAGTGGATAGGTAGATTATAATCTCTGAAACTTACTACTTAATTACAGGGGTGGACTAAAATCAAAGGGGGAAACGGTGAGATCTACGTTCACGGCACTGGAAATCCTTTCGGAGTTGATGCCCATGGGATCGGTTACTAGAGCAACAGGCTTATTTTTTGCAATTTCCTGCGGTAAAGAATTGGGAATGGGTAGTGCATCAGCGGCGGTCAATTGCTAGTACTCGTATCAAATCTTAACAGTCACTGTTCATAGCGGAATTGTCATAAAATAAATAAAAGTAGGCAGATAATTTTTTTATAATAGAAAAATGTTCGAAACATGTTAATACTTACTCTCTATTAGAAAAGTCTTCTAGATCCGAATTGATAGACTCGGTAGACCTCTGCGGGTCCGGTAGTATAGTAAAGTCCTTATCGAATTGCTCCTGCAGACAGCAGATTCTTTCCATAATAAACAACAAAAGTATCGCCCAGAAATACTCAAATTCAAAAACCATATCTGTCATTTTTTCCCTTCAACCATAATAATGTGATATCCGAATTTAGTCTTGATCGGAGGGTCTGTGTACACCGGGTTGGCAACCGTGGAGATGGGCAAGGCGAACGCCGCATCCTGGAAGGGCCCCACCATAGACCCGCGGGTCATCCAGCCGAGGTCGCCGCCTTGCCTGGCTTTGTCCTCGCTGTACGCGGCTGCTACATCAGGAAACTTCTGACCCGCTTTTATTTTTTCCAAAGCTTCTAAACATTTTGACTGTTTCTCACATAGTATGTGTCGGACTTTGACAGCTGTCCCCCCTTTTTTCTCTTTTGCGCCCGATTCTGAATTCAAAATAGAAAGTGAGCGAGCTATAAATAACAACAATAAAATACAGTTTATCTTTTCTGATGCAAAATAAAATATATTTATTATGTTATGTTATGACCACTTTATGAAACGTTAACAAGGTGAAAGAGTGAAAGTTGTAATCGTGTTCCATACAAATACGGTTCTATACCATAAAATCAAAGGCGCAGTTTGTTTGATGTACATAGGTTTCATTTCCTAAAAAATAAATTATTTACAATAAAATAAAAGTTAATATCCATGAAATCGGGGAAACTTGTAGAACTAACACGATTGAACAGTTTTTAGATACAGAACAGACAGACTGGGTCATCAATTCATCATAGGGCTAGTATACACACACATCCCCATTGAAACGAGTAGGACGTGTGTAAAGCGTGTTGACAGTGTTAAGGCGTTATGAAATGATCCAGTGATTTAGCTAGTGATCAGGTAAGTGCGGGGAAATCTGAGAAGCACCGCCCGCCCTGCTCGTCGAGCACTTTTGCGCAAGTTCTAGTGGCCACACTAGTTTGAAGCAGCGGGGCTACTACGAAATACAAAAATCGAATTTCGTATCGTACCGTCCGTCTCACTCCCGTATTAAACAATATTAGCTTCAGCAGGACGGCAAGATATGAAGTCCTAATTTTGCAGTTCGTACTACAGGGCCCAGTACCTATTTACAGATTACCTACAGTAACAGGTACCCCACGATTGGTTTAATATTTTGCAGTAGTTGATAGAATACCTTTTATATGTAATACCTTTAAACAAGCTATGTTTGTATATTTATTTATCTATTTTATTTAATTCAGGGATCTCGGATACGGCGCATACGATTTCGATGAAATTTGCTATGAGAGGGTTTTCGGTGGCGAACAATCGATCTACTTGGTCTTATAGAGCTAAGATTTCCCAGAAGAGAAAACGCGTGTTCTCGAGTTTCAGCCCGAGCTGTAAAATTACTTGAATACCTACTTCAATTTAAACATCAAAGGAAATTGACAGTTTGAGAAAGAAATGAATATAGTCAAAACTACGAAATTGATATACTTATCCGTGTTACGCATCGCACAATTAGTAAAAGGGTATTTCCACGAGCGTCCCAACCGCTGCCAGTCCCCTGCCTGAGATTTTAAGAATTGGAAGGCAGATTGTTTTTTAATTATGACGTAAATAGCTTCTGTACTCAGGCCAGAATCTATTTCAATACAAAAATCAATGCATATGAATTATTTACTTCTTAATATAAACAGCTAGGGACTGACAGCGGTTGGAACGCTCGTGGAAATACTCAAAATATGTAGTCTTCAATAAGGGAACTTCCACACGCCGTTTTTTAAACGCACTGTTGACGACTCGCGTTTTTGATGTGCGCGTCCTCTGCGCGTTTCGGTCGCGTTTTGGCTGATTTTACACATTTTTTTGTCGTCAATGGAACGCGCTCTAAGCGCGCGTTTGTATCGATAGGAACGCATTTGAAACGAACTTAGAACGCGCGTTTGGACAAATGCAAGGATCGTGTATAAGGTTAAAGTTAAAACGTGCCAGCTTTCTTGCGTGTGCTGAGCGTTCGACTTGCGTTTGTATCGATACAAATTAGCGTAAGAAAATCGTCGTGTGGAAGGTCCCTAGGTTAGTTTATTACATAATGATCTCCAGTTAGACATTTTGTTGTATCAGTTTATTTAATATACCTAATAGTTTCCTATAGCTATGTACGACATAATAAATTGATTCCTACTTATATTTTAAATGCGAAAGTTTGAGTATGTGCGTGTGTTTGTTACTCCTTAACGCTAAAACGGGTGGACGGATTTGTCATAGATCTCGGAATTTCAATTCAACTGATGTTATCTAATGATTTATTCGTGCAAAGCCACTTCAACTAGCATATTCAACTAGCGTTAACCCGTGGCTTCGCAATCCAAATCAATTAGACACGGCATTCGTGTTGAAATTCCAGGATATTATTAAATTCCCATGAGAATTATCAAAAAATATACACTCCAAATTGAAGTACAAAAAATGTATTATTTTACAATTAAAAAAAAATTACTTCAAGAAAAACACTATAATCAATCACTCACTATAAACCTGTGTTGGGATGATTTTTCTTATGTTGCTGTGAATATTCCATACGAAACTTTATTTGGCTATATGTAGTAAAATAGTACCTAGTAAATATTTAGTAGCAATAAAATGTTGCAATTTGTTTTGTTCTTTGTCACATTCATTATTTTTTTTGTTTATGTTTGAAGTGTGTAAGTGTCAATAACTAGGTATTTTACTCTATTCTAAAAAAAGGGAAACCATTATACCTACTTACCAGGTGATTGAGAGAGTTGTACGAAAAAAAAATGCATGTGAACAATTTAAGTAAGTAAGTAATTTAATTGCAAGTTACTGTGCAAGTGTTTATCAAGTGTTGTCTGCATTCTCGATTGCCATAGTACCATTAAGCATAGTGTCCAGATCCAGACCATATGACTTACTTATGGGCTTAACCAAAAAACTATTATAACTTTAAAATTTTGAACAAAAAAATGTGTCCAGAATTGTATTCTTTGTAACTTTATTATTATTGTTGGTATCTCTGATCACAGGCCCATGGGTGCCCAGTTTTTCTTAAGGCATTCACGGCTCTGAACCTAACATAGAGGCTTTTGATACCATATATTATAAATGAGATGGATGCAACTATAGCAGTCTATCCCCTAATATGCTATGGCATTCCTCTACAGTTGCTAAGCAATGGCCAAGCAGGAAGCATTTTATTATTATTCCCCTGAATGGTGGCCTTTGTCTTAAGCAAATGTCAGTTACAATAACAGGGGTACAATTGATTCTGTAGAACACCAACAGTTAGGCAGCACCAAGTTAATAATTTTGAGGAAAACCCCTTTCGAGTGAACACTGCTGTGGAAATCACACTATGAAAAATGAATTCTAAATATTAAAGATTATATTGTTATTCTACTTTTCAGCTTTTTCAGCAGTTTCAGCAGCTGTTGTCACCATATAATTTCAACGTTTTAGGTTAGCAATAAACCTAGTGTGAAGTAGTGTGCTATCAGTAGAGGTGATATAGTCAATAGATCAGTATGAAAAAATATAAAGCTATATTAGCTTTCAAAATTAAAGTTCCTCATTTTGGAGGATACAAACATGGTTTGGCCTGGCTTGCCATGTACCTATTATTTATTTTATTGTTATCATAGTAACAATAGTAATATAGTGTGAGTTGTCGGCGGATATAAGCTAGTGAATAATAATAACCTTTCGCGTCGCCGCCTGATTTGCCTCCTTTTCCACCTTTTTCAGCCTGCTTCTTAGGAGGCATTTTTAGAAGGTATAAGCCACTCAGGCTTCACTCAGGTCACTACTTTAATATATTTGAAACTTAATGTAGCTTGTTTATCATATATTTATGGCATGACATGTGTTCTAACTATTTTTCTAAATAGAATATTTGAACATCTGACTGAACTACTGCCGTACGTCACGCACTCACTATCCGTCATCTGTTCACTGACATTTGATTGCTTTGACTGTCAAGTCATTGACTTAACAGCCTTCTTTTTTTTACCAGAATAGTCAAAGATGCTTTAACCCATAAGATACTGCATTATTTGTTGTTGCTACAATTGAAACAAAAGAAATAAAAATACTACTGTTACTAACTAACCATTGATCTCGACTAGAAATATTGTACTAAGTACAGTGCATTTTTTATGCAGTGCATTCTAAGTATCGTATCTCACACAATGGGGAATGGATGAAAAATTTAGAAACACTTGAAACTTATTATCAATAGGAATAACCTTTCTAATTACCAGAAACAATATTTTAATTAAAAGAGTTTTCTTTACCGCCAAATTACGACAGTCCGGTCGGTTACGGGTCGTTCCATAGTCCAGAATAAAAAAAAAGAATTTATCTTTGAGTTGAGTTATGTTACATTTACATGCCTGCCAAGCTTCAGCATGATTACTGTAAATATGTACGCCCGTACGGCGAGTTCTCCTCAGCGACACTAAACACGAGCCAACGTGTAAACACGTCGCAAGCGCTTGCTTGCTGCAAGTTCCTTTGTTCTTTGTTGAAAAACCGACAGCAGCCCGGATCGCCGGCAAGCGCTGGCAAACCTAGTTTATATCATCTCTGTGTGGCAAACTTACGCAAGCCAATCCAAACGGGCAGTTTACACGCTTTTGCTGGTGAGAGCTTGTCGAAGCTTGGCATTGCATGCCGAAGCATGCCAAGTTGGCAAACGTGTAAATGTAGCATAAGCGCGTAACCGATATCTTTTAGACTATTTCGTGTCTTGAATTTTATAGCTATTAAATTGTCGGATGCAGATGTTTATTATTGTTATTTAATTTCAATTGTTTATTATTTTCAATAAACCATCATAATCACACAAAATAATTCACTAACCTTTTCTCGACTCGATTTTAGTCGGGCTGACCAATTTGTTACCTAATCTGTGGTTCTGTTGCTACTTGCTACCTTGTTGTATGTAGTATTGCACTGTACTGTACTGTGCTTGTACTTGTATTTTATTGGCGGATTGGATTGGTGGAGATGATATGTGGACGATGTACTTTGCGTTTGCCTCGCTTATAGTCTTAGCATTTTAACATTATTATCGAAAATGTAACGATATCTTGCATACATAATTTGTTTTGCTTGTATAGTTTGCGGTGGAAGATAGGATTTGTTGCTATAATGATTGAATGTAAAGAATAACTCAAATGAAAGGTAAGTAGTTCATCAAGCTCATAAATTTTGCGTTGTAATCAAGTTTCTTCTAGCGCTCAGACAGTTTTACTGATGATTTGATTGTAAAACACGCAGACCAGTCACTATATCCCGATACCATGGGGATCATGTACGAAAAACGTCCTCTGAAGAGGCCCCGCCTGGGCCCTCCGGACGTTTATCCGCAAGAGCCTCGCCAGAAGGAGGACGAGCTCACGTCCACCAACGTGAAGCAGGGCTTCTCAACCACGCCGCATTCTAGCGATGAGTTTGGAACCGCCAGAAATTTCAACTATTCAGCTTCAAAGGTACATAAGTAGTTACTAATTATGTTTTTAATCATAATTATTCTTCAAAACATACATATTATATTGAGTCACTTAGATGTGCTTAATGAGGAAAATAATAAACCCATAAATTAAAACAGTGATTCTGATGTACAGAATCCATAGCTAATAATAGTAAAGAGAAGTGCAATAATACAACAATGATGTATACTCAGATGTTTATTTTCAGATTGGTCAATTTTTCTCTGGCATATTATCAAAAAAAGAAGAGCTTAACACACTTCCTGATTGTGGTAGAAAAAGGCAGCAAGTGAATCCAAAAGATAATTTTTGGCCAGCCACAGCCCGCACCAAAGCTCAGATTGAGGCATGGTTTAAGGATTTGGCAGGTACTAAAGATTGTGGATTATTTACTTGGATAAAAAAAACTACCTATTACTGCTAATATTGTTTGTTGTAGGAAGTAAACCACTATCACAGCTGGCCAAAAAAGCTCCTAATTTCAACAAAAAAGAAGAAATCTTTATTACGTTGACGGAATATCAGGTCACTATGCCGAGAGCTGCCTGGTTCATAAAGTTGAGTTCAGCGTACACAGTGGCTGTGTCTGAGGCAAAAATTAAAAAAAGACAACTTCCAGATCCTACCACAGGTAATACAGCTTAATCACTGAAAAATTAACCTTAGGTTTCACAGTTCTTATAAAATTATATATCATCGACCGTAGGTTCAATTAAGGTAAGGGACATTGCGCGCAATGTCCCTTACCTTAATTGAACCTATGGTTGACGATATATTTAAATTTTATAACTAAAATAAAGTGTAGTATTAATTAGTGGATAACAATGAAATATTCACTTACTATGTATTGTAGTTATTTATTATTATGTCATATAACAACATGGAGCTTAAAATAAGGAACTAAAATTTATAAAACTGGAAAAGCAAAATTCAAAATCAGGTATAATTGTTGAGGAAATGTATTGACATTAAAAATTTTGGTCAAATTGTATAGTCATATTCTGTGGCAACGAGGTTAGTGTATGCTAAACCATGAGCACCAACCAAATAATTAGGAGTTGAAGTGGCCGCCATGGCAGAAATCGGTCAGATCATCATCATCAGTATACTAAATCTTCTAATGGAATTACATTGACAACCCTGATCATAAGGCAAGTAAGAATAAATGGCTTAATATACAAATAATACAGCTGTGTTATAAGCTAAAGGAGTGTTTCCACCAATAATTGTGAGGATGTGTTGTTAGAAATGTGTTTTTGATTAACCAATAGAAATGCTTAATTTACACATCCACAGCACATCTCTGGTGAAAATGCTGCTTATAGCTAAAGTTCTGATGATTAAGATTCATAGTTGAAACATATCTGTAATGTGTCATAATACAAGAGTTGAAATACTTCAGGTAGGCAACCTTTATGTCATCTCCTGCCTCATCCCTGTACTCAGCCCCTGTAATATACAATGATACTGTTGTTGGATATCTTAGTTCTGAACTATACCTTTATGCTAATAACTATGCAATTCTTTACCATGGTGATTAATATTTCTATTGCAAGCTTTTTTGCAATAGAAATATTAGATTTTTTGTGTGTTAGATTGTCTTTCTCCTTCTAGCTGCACTCTGTGCACCCACTCCTGTCTTCCCGACTATCTACGTCACTGGATTACAGAGTCACTAAGTGTCCAAATATTAAATCAACAGTTCATGTAGTCTTTATGTAAATGTGCTTACATAATAAAATGCCTACACGGTCCAGTTAGTTAAACCAAAGTGCACATGAATATATCTAGGTTATCTCTAGATAAGCTTATTGTGAAAGTGGAGCCCAATAGTCAGCCTTCCACTACGGTCACACGATGCACTTCGCCTTGTGACTGCTGCTCATTCCTGAGCTCTATGACAGGCTATTAATGGACATTCTTATTTCACCTTTATTACCTATCAATTGTGTATTTGCATATTCTGTTTATGCATTTAAGTTTCTCTGTTGCAGAGTGGACCTCTACATTAATAAAATTTCTCAAAGATCAAATACCAAAGCTAGCAGAACACTACCAGTGCGCTGTCCCGGGATCCGTATCTGACAAGACACCTCCTTCCCAGTCAGGCAAGTACCTTAACAGTATAAGACTATTTAGGGTAACAAATTAAAAATAATTGCTTATTGTGCTATTTAAACCCTCTCAAATGTTTACAGGTCAGGGCACACCAAGCCATAACTCGTCTGGAAACCCTCCTGGAGGCTCTACACCTAATAGTTCAAATGTACCTAATTCTATGCACTCGCCAGGAAATTCCAATAGTATGTCATCCACAATAAATTTGTCCAAATAAAATAATTCACTTGAATATTCTAGTTTTGTTTGTTTCAAATACTTAATTCTTATATTTCAGATTAAAATAAAAGTACAAAAATATAACCTTTTTAGCACCAATGTGTTTGAAACATACAACAAGTGAAGGAAAATGTATCCTCTTGTTATTGCACATCATAATTAACATTTTATTTCGTTTATTAGTTCTTGGATCTTCAACTCCCAATTCTTCAGAAAGCACTGATTGGCGGCAAGCGCTAAAATTATGGAATTACTGCTGTCGACTAGCCAAATACCTGCTGGACGAGGGGCTTCTAGACAGGCATGACTTCCTCACCTGGATTATCGACCTGCTCGACAAGCGGGTCGCTGACGATGGACTGCTAAGGTAACAAACGCTTCACAACCTGTGACCTTCCTTTCAGCTGTAATGAGCCTAACAGCGGCTACGCGCACGTTACAGAACTACATATCCCGTGTGAATTTCAAAATGTTCATCCATATTCCGTGTCTACATGATACCTCTATCTATGCAATGCTATACAAGGGTTTCGTTCGGCTGGGCGTTGAAGGATTAGATTATAAATTAACATAAATGTTACATTTAAAACAACCGCTTATTTAAAACAAATCTCTATAGTATTTTCATGTCTTTTTAGACTTTTTCTCCCTTTGGCACTTCAACACATGAACGAGTTCGTTCACTGCGAAGGGTTGTCTCGGCGCTTGGCGACCTCGTGCGCTAAGAAAGCGGCCGCTATTTGCTCCGTGCTGTCAGACAGCACCTTGCGGACGCTCAACCAACCAGCTGTCTTCACCAAAACCACAGAGAAACCTGGAGGTAATATTAATGTTTTAATATGCATTTTATTTTACGAAAATCCATAGAATATTTATTTTGATTTTACTATTTTCAGATATACAAAGACCAATCTCGCCGTCAACAGAGCAAAACAGTGATATTAAACCAAACATATCACAAATCAAGCGATCGGGGACGCCCGCCGATCATAGTCAAGGTCCGCTTAGTTCTAATCACTCACTAGGGACTCCTAATCCTACTCATTCACTAGGAACACCCAATCCATTAGGCACACCAAATCCGACGCAAGGCTTAGAGATCAAAGAAGAATATAGTAGAACCATTAAAGAAGAGAACTGTTCACCTCCAAGAGATACAAAAACCACTCTAACAACGGTCGTCACGGCTGCTCTGAATCCAGTGCAGGTTGGCTTCGGCGAAGTACTGAACTGTCCCCACCACAGAGACAGCATCATCCAACTCGCCGCCATCTTACAGGTGCTTGCTACTTACGTTTGTTTGCTACTTGGAAGTATCAAATAGTTACATGTTAGTAACGTTTTGCTCTGTTTGCAGATAATTTGTATAGAATGCCCCACGGCGATGGTGTGGTCTGGATGCGGGTCGTCTTTACAAGGCTCGCCCCTAGACTTGCTTCCCCTTCCGCCGTCCGCACTGCCCATGCCCCACATGGACTCTGATATAACAGAAGAGCACCGAAAGATGGTAAAATTATTATTTGAGCATTTGGCTTTTTTTTTCCTCCAATTTTTTTTTATTAGTTAATATGAATCAACTTCATTTCATTTTACAGGTATACGAAGCTGAACAGAAAATAGCTGCGAGAAGTAAAAAAGCGGAAAGTAAATGGTGCACAGATAAATGGCAGACCAGCTCTCAAGGTATTTTTACTAATTGTGTCAATTCTTTCCATAAATTCTTGCTTGCAATTATCAATGTAATCTGCGTCAAAAATAGATCGTATTTTATTGGTAGAAACAAACTTAACACACATGTGAGTAATTTTTTCTTGCATTTTAATAGACCTAGCTAAATTAACACCATTCAATGAAACAAGTTTTCTTTATCCGTAATAGTGACTATATGTAGATATCACAAGTTTCAGCTTATTTTGTTGTGACAAATGCTTGAGATCTGTAATAAATAATACTAATAATGCACTGTCGCTATTAGTTATGTGTGAAGCTATTCTATAGGAAGCATGCTTGAATGTCCAGCACGCGTGTTGGCCGTGTTGGAGGCGTTGGACCGGCACTGCTTTGACCGCGTGGATCCCAACAACAACCTGGACACGCTGTATAAGGAGGTGTTCGCGCACTGCTCGCCGCCCGTCAAAGATTTAAACACCGATATCAAGGACCCGGTAAGAACCTTATATTTTGTTCAGATTAAAACCTGTCACTGCATTGTCTAATTCTATGCCGTTCGCGATCACAGTCACCAGCACTTTCTACCCTTATCTTAAACCGTGTTACATAAAGAAGTGCTGAAAACTATTGTGATCGCAGGTGTGTTAGACAATAAGGCCTCTATTTTGATTTATCTTAGAAAATAATTTCGGAAGCCGTTTTATTTTTTCCAAGCTTTTGTTTAGTTTCAACTGTACCGTTGTCTGTCTGTAGTCAAATCTTGCAAGTTAAATTCGACTAACTTCCAGTAGTCGGATTGACTTGAAAGGCGTACTTACGTAAATTGCGTGAATATACAATCTGGTAGTGACATCCTGGTAGTCCGACCAGGATCGTCTCCGCAATCCGCGTCTCCGGTTAATGGCATCGACTTGAAATTTGGTATGCAAATGTAGTTTGGGTTACAATGCAAGTAAAGTCGACAAAAAGTACAGTCAGAAAAAAGCTTGTATTAAAAAATATTTTTTTACCTAAAACTTATTAGATTTATATTATTGGTACTTTAATCATAAAATAAAAACTAAATCTTCGTATTAAAGATAAGAGCATTCACGGCGAACTGTTTCGTATGTTTTTTTTTTCAAGATAGCTGCATTTATTCCGTTATTTGCCATTTTTATTAATTTTTCATTATACTGACTCATTAGTGCAAAATTCAAAGTTATGTTTTTCTACTTTTATCTTAATCCACGTTATTTATAGGTATTATTTGAGATTAACAAATCAGAAATACTTATTTACTTAATAAAACATAGGCAAAAAATAGAGATGAAAAAAAAACATTTATTAAAATGTTTTGCCTGTTGGTAAGGAGGCGGAATGTAGGGACTTTAGCTTCTGTATTCGAAAAGTTAAGATGTTTAGCGCACGGTGAGGCTGTAGGGTTGAAGCTCTGTGTTTTTTTATTTATTTTTTTATTTATTTCTCATAGGTATTACATACACTTACTTAATCGACATATCCACTCGCCAAACTGATATTACAGTTTGTTGGCGAGAATGCGCTCTTTACAATTTAATTATATGTACCTAACTACCTATTTATTTAAGCATGCATCTAAATATAAAAACAAAACAAAAGTTACAACATAAACAGAGATGTGGATACTTTTGCAAAAATGTACCCTAAGGCAGCTTTTGCAAAAGAATCCTTTTGAGAGTTTTTGTGTGTGTGTGTGTGTGTGTGTGTGTATGGTGTCCGCTACCTGTTGTCTAAAATGCAGGGTTTTTACCTTCCGCATTCGAAAGATGAAGATGTTAGTCGCAGTGTGAGTTAGGGTTGATGGTCTGCGTGTGGTGTCAGGAGTGGGGCTGCTCGTACGCGGTGGTGCGCGTGCTGTGCGAGTGGGCGGTGTGCGGCGCGCGCTGGGGCGAGCACCGCGCCATGGCGGCCGCCGCGCTGCTCGACAAGCGCCAGCAGCAGCTGCTGCATCAGCACCACGACCTCCACGCCACCGGTAACTATACTTATACATTACATTCTTGCCTCGAAATTATTTTCGTTGCTTTCTTTGTGGGTGACCAATGACATTTAAACCAGGACGCACATTGCCGAACAAAATCCCCTTCAAAGAATGTCAGAACTATTGATTTGTTTGCGTGACAAATAAAATTATCTCACAAAAAATAATTAAAATAATACGAGACGAAATTTGAACCTAGTCTTTACTCTATTACGGGCGAATTTCGCTAGCGGCAAAACTCCACAACGCTTGACACTTGACAATAACGTACTGAGAAAAAAGAAGGCCACTTTTACCAAAGTGGCGCTCATTTGGCTCGGACATATTTGGGCGCGCGATTGTGAATCTACAGGTATAATTCATCAAAGTGGGTGACAGTCTTTTCCGGCCCGGAGAACACTGACATGAAAATACCGGCCCTGTTCTTCGTGTACACGCCTATAAAAACAGACAAGAGCTCCTATGGGCGTGTAAACAAAAAACAGGGCCGGTATTTCCATGTTGGTGTTATCCGGGCCGGGAAAGACTGTCTCTGTTACGAAATTATTTCTGTCTTCTAACAAACGAATAAAAGACATGTGGTGTCTCATGCAAAAAAAAACTCTACCCCAAAATGTTTTCGAAGACAAAAACAAAATAACGAATAGTAGATTGTACAACAAGAGCATAAAACGAGCCATTTTACCGGAAACGTTCATTTATATAGCCACCCGAGCCGGTACGACGAAGGTGGATAGACACATCGAGGGGAAAATTAATTTAATGCATGAGTTTAACACATTTACTTTTCGCTTCGATTGAGAGGAAATAAAATAAATAGCAACAGTGGAAACAACTTTTCACTTTCTTGGTAACTTTTATTTTTTATGCTTTGCTATGGAATTAATAATAAAACTAATAAGTAATTTATTCAGTAACTATTGCGTATTACATTGATTACTGGCAGTGGCTGAGCCTCTTTTTAGGTAAAAATATACATGTGATAAGTGCGGAGACTCTTCCTCAAAAGTTCGTACAATTGCAACTAATGTCTAAATAAGCGAATTACTTCAGTATTTTAAGCCTAAAAGCGAAATAAATAAACACAAACAAGTATACTCACTTTGTATAAATAATACTAGTTAAGATTGTTACTATGTGTATATAAATGATTGACTATATAAGCGATGCGTTGCGATTGAATGTTCCCATGTAAAATTAGATTGAATTTGCTAACCGCTTTACTAGCTGTCAATTTTAGTCTTACCAGTTTTGTAATAGTACATTGTGTCTTAAGGGCGGTAAATAAGGAATTAAGAACGAGAGTATTAGAAGCCTGAAGTCGAAGACTGAGGGCTTTAATGAGTCGTTCGTAATTCTAGTACCGCCCGTACGACACACAATGTTTTTCATCGCATTTGCGAGTAAAATTTTATATTTGTAAAAGAAAAAATATAATTCTTCGAAATAGTTATTGGCGATACCTTAGGCTGCGCTCTTGGCAGCGCCGCCCTCCCCCTCCCGCAGCATGCGCCTGACTTGCAGTGCGGGTAGGCGGTGGTGGCGTGCATCAGTACGGGCGATGACTCATTTAGCGACCTTGGGCTTCATGACAGCAAAATTAGTACGGGCAATGACTCATTTACCAACCGCGGGTTTCATGAGGAGCACATTAAGGTCGAAGGTTTTGTTTGGGGGTTTGCAACCAAGGTAGCCTGCATTTTATGACACTATTTACGAGCTGGTGTGATGAAAATGAATAATCAATCTGTTTCCATGTTCTTTTATTAGCTGATTTTTTTTCTCCTGTAGTTGACGACATTGGAACGAAATCTTTAGTTATTGCCTATTGGAGATAACTGAACGTTTTTTCTAAATTTATATTTATCCATTTATTTATCAATAAACATATATGCAGTATTATAATTATACAATTTAGTTCCATCAAACTAGATCCGGCGTTTAAATTTACTTCGAAAAAAGGAAACCGGACTATCTATTAAATACCTAAAAACCATGACCCAATATTGTAATCATTGAGAATAAACAGTTTTAGTTTTAGTGGCATTGCTGCTTATTTCATTACTGACATTTTTTTTTTATGCTGAAACTTATTAAATGATTTTTTTTGTGCCCAATATTTTAGATTAGATTATAGAAAGATTTTCTTGTGTTATGTATACTGTTATGCTACGCGAAACCATACTAATGCTACGCCACAGGCCGCCATTTTTTAAAGGTGCGATTCATGCTATTCGACAAATCTATGAGTAAGGACTTGGGTGAGACTGCAGCAAGCTTTGCGAAACTATAGCGGCAATTACACTAAGTCGTTCGCCGCATGCTGCATGCAGTGACCGCAAAAGTGCAAAGAACATGGTAGTCGGCCGTATTCGGCGAGCGACAGCTGCCACCGCCTTAATATTGCCGCCACAGTAGACGGACATACTAATGAAAACGACGTTCATTCGCCGAAGTAGTTTGAAACAAGTTCGGCGACCGCATTAGGTGAACGACTCAGTGTAATCGCCGCTTACGTCTACTTCTATAAATAAATATTATAAACCTAAGCTAAACGCGATAAACTTGAAAAATACGGAATCGATTTTGCTGCTAAATAGCAAAATTCACCGAAAAAAAAAACACCGAGAAATTTCGGGAATTTTTTGAAAATTCACCGAGGCGTCTTGGTTCTTTGGAATACTTTTAGTATTTAATATATTTTATATAAAGTTTTGATAACTAAAATTACAGATAAAAATGACGTTATTTATACAGGACAAGCTTGTACTGTACCTGTTTCTTTGCCCTGTGGTAGACTGCAAAATACTTACGCTAGTTCTATGTCGCTCTTAAGCAATAAGGCTGCCTATTGTTTACCTTGTAATTTTCGTTCTGATTACCTGTTTTCTGTATCGCTTACTATTTCTGATGTACAATAAAGATTCATGTATTGTATTGTTCCTTGAGGATTATCAAAAATCCCTAAGTGCGCCTCTGTGATCCTTAAGGCCTATGTCTATGTCTACCAAATTTCGAGTCTAGTCAAAAGAAGTTAGATAATACCAGAAAATGAAGACACCCCGATTCGTAGGTTCCGACTTACGAGTGTGTTAAAGCGGGAAAGTCTGTGGCGTTTGAGTTGAAATTCCGAGATTTTGTAAAATTTCTCGTGTTAATTTACGAAAACCACAACTTGGTTTTCATTAAACTTGCGTAAAAACATCGGTCTTAAATTTCGGATCTCTTAACTTGGCGTTTGAAATATATCGGATCGGGATAAAAAGTAGCCTATATGTTATTCCACTGCCTGCAGGGTAGTAATGAAATTTCATATGTGCCTAGATTTTCGAGAAGATTTTGTGAACGACTTTCAAGCCTTTTATTAGGGTACGATTAGTACGCTTACAGCAAGTATAGTGTAAAAATACTTTCACGTCTAACGTGACGTAACGTGTTTATGCTGGATCTAGGCTACAAGAAACTACTTTTTGTTCTCTCCGTGCAAAACTCGTAAATACTTCGTCAGGACCAAGGCAATCATGCGCCAATTAATAATTCGTGTTTTATTCGTATGTAGATTAATAAAACTTGCTAGTACTACTTCATAAGTTAAGTTGCTTTTTAATTTCCTCGCAATCAAAGTGAAAAGCAGAGTGTGTAACTTGTTAATAAAACAAATTTTACGAGACACTATAAAGTATACCCGAGCCGCAGGCGTGTACACCAGGGGCGCCTTTAATGCACTTGTTGAATAATATACTATTATGTTAAGGTAACTATATGCAGCTTAAATGCGGTGTTAATGCAAAGTTAACTTTATTGTTAACTAGCTTTTACCCGCGGCTTCGCACGCGTAAACTAATCGGTCTGGTAGTGGCAGTTGAAATATCCCGTGGGAGTATAGGGATAAAAAATAGCGTATGTGTTATTCCAGATGTGCAGCTACCTACATACCAAATTTCATGACTTTTAGCCCAGCGGTTATTATTTCAAAATTTTATTCATATCCCGTGGGAATATCGGGGTAAAAAATAGCCTATGTGTTATTCCAGAGGTTCAGCTACCTACACACCAAATTTCATGGCTCTAAGCCCAGTGGTTGTTACTTCGAGATTTTATCCTTTGATATCCCGTGGGAATTTCGGGTCAAAAAGTCGCTTATGTATTATTTCAGACGTGCAGCTCCCTACATATCAAATTTCATGACTCTAAGCCCAGCGGTTATTATTTCGAAATTTTATCCCTATCCCGTGGGAATATCAGGATAAAAAGTAGCCTTCGTGTTATTCCAGAGGTCCAGCTACCTATATACTAAATTTTATGGCTCTAAGCCCAGCGGTTGTTATTTCGAGATCTTATCCCTAGTTATCCCGCGGGAATATTGGGTCAAAAAGTCACCTATGTGTTATTCCATACGTCCAACTACCTATATACCAAATTTCATGACTTTAAGCCCAGAGGTTCTTATTTCGAAATTTTATCCCTATCCCGTGGGAATATCAGGATAAAAAGTAGCCTTCGTGTTATTCCAGAGGTCCAGCTACCTACATACTAAATTTTATGGCTCTAAGCCCAGCGGTTGTTATTTCGAGATCTTATCCCTAGTTATCCCGTGGGAATATCGGGTCAAAAAGTAGCCTATGTCCTTTCCCAAGGTCTATTCTATCTCTGTACCAAATTTCATCCAAATCGGTTCAGCGGTTTTGGCGTGAAAGCGTAACAGACAGACAGACAGAGTTACTTTCGCATTTATAATATTAGTATGGATTGCTGTTTTTGATGTACCCGTATTAGAAAAACATTATGCTCAAATAACTGCACCGCTAATTTACTAAATCATGACATCGACAAAGAAGTTGAGTAGAAATACCTGAAGCCTGGCCATTTTTTTAATATGTTGTACATACCTACAGTATTTCATATGCTTAACTAACGTTGGTTGTCACGAATCTATTAATTTAATTCTATCGTTGCTAACGCTACAATAGGTAGTGTCATTCACGATGACGCCTGCCGTGGTTCTTATTACAATGTCATTAATATCTAATTTTGAAAAAATCACGAGTTTTCGTGAATGGCACTAGGTATAGCTAAACTTTATATTAGGAGGGAACGATATCATGGTTTACAAGGTTTCATGGTCGAAATTCAAAACCATGATACAATATTTCAAGTATGTCGTCGCGTTTTGATGTCACAATCTTCTGACGAAACTTTTTGGGATAACTTGCCAAACAATCCTTGTTCATACCGTGATGTGTTTAATGTGTTGTATTGAATTATGTAAATAATGCCTTATATTTTAGAAACTATATCAGTACTACTCTTTATAAGTAGCATTAAGTTCCTTATTTATTACCAGAGAGTTTATCACCTATTATTTGAGTGGCAACATTATTCAAATGTCATGAACAAACAGACCAAAGAGTATTAGAAAACAGACAGTTGAGCTTGTACTATTTATTACCTATTCTGTGACTTAAGTGTAGTTTATTAATACGGGCTTTAGTATTATGAAAAAGTACGCGTTTCTTCTCCCTTAGTGCTTACCAAAATGTACAAAAAAATCGTTTAATCATACTTCGGTCGGTTTGGTCGCGATTTTGTTCTCAAAAAAAAATCAAGTCCAATGTGGCTGCCATCACAAAAGCAGCATTAATCAATATGCAGCATTAATAAATGTGCAGTCTGATGATGATGATGACATCTCTAACCTTCACTATAGTGTCTTTCGGAAGTAGCAACCCTAGTACCTAGACGTGCCGCATGCGAGTTAACACGAGTTATGCGATAGACAGAAGTATAAAGTAGGCACGGTTCTTATGGCAGAGTAGCTTCTGTACTTGTACTATTACTTATTCTGTGGTAATACCATATGAAAGTTTTTTGGATTGGCCACGTTTTTGAAGGTTTAGCTTTCATTTGCCACACTTTAATGATTAAAGTCTAATCAATGATCTTGCTGTCATTTTATAAGATATCTATGAAACTGAGCATTTTTTGATTTCAGGATCCGACGACAAGGAGTCGGTTACGTCGGGCAATGGACTTTACAACGGACCACCGATTTTCCAAAGTCTGCTTTTGCGATTTTTGGACAACGATGCACCCGTGCTAGGTATAGGCATTTGTGCATTAAACATTGTATTTATCCTCTTTTACTTTATATTAAATTCATATTGTCTGTACAAAGCACCAATCATGCTAGAAGAAAATTACACCGACGCTTCGTAATTTGCGCTGTGTTTAAATCACAAAAAGCAACTTGAGCTCACATGTGATAACTCTCGTCGGTGTCAAAGACGCCACTCAATAGTCGTGTCTCTGCGTAAAAGTTCGTTCAGCGTTGTTTAAACTTCTGTGTGGTTTAAGTTGCGTGTTGAATTTCAGTTAACCTCAACCAGATCTAAAATCAAAAACCAATTACCCATGTTGAACATTCACTGTACTACAAAACCAGTGCACCTCGTGTGGCACACATACAAATAAAATGTAAATACATGTAAATACCTTAAATTGGGTCACAAAGCAAAAAATATCAAAAGTACCAAAAGTATTGGTCAAGGAGTATGTGTTTTATTTTATCAGTCCTCCTTGTATCAGATGACAGTCCGAGCGCGGCGCCGAGCAACCGGCAGCAGTTCGCGAACCTGGTACACCTGTTCGGGGAGCTGATCCGGCGCGACGTGTTCTCGCACGACGCCTACATGTGCACGCTTATTTCACGAGGTGATGTGCTGGCTTGATAACGTTACTGAAATCACGGTTTTCTTCATCACACTTGCTCGTACACAGTGGCGCTGCCAAGAGCGCAGCCAGCGGTATCGGTAATTTTTGTAAAAATATAATAAAAAATACAATTTTACTCGCAAATCTGATGAAAAACACTGTATGTCGCGTACACGGGCGGTACTAGAATTACGAACATCGACTCATTAAAGCCCTCAGTCTTCGACTTCGGTCTTCTAATAGACTCGTTCGTAATTATTTATTTTCCACCCTTAAGACACAATGTACTATTTTCCCATCCTACGTAGGCCAACAATGATCTACTGGGGAAACTCTTGAGCACGAATTATTTTAAGCGTGTCGAAAAACCAACTGAATTGACATCGCTTGCCATTGCCTACTACCAATTATTATCCACCATCGTGCGCCATTGCGCTCAATAAAGTACGGTCTACAGCAGGCCACCGCAATGGTACTATCGTGTACTGATGAATATGCGTATGTTATAATATGTCAAAGTTGGAATTATTTTTGAATTTGTCTTAAATTAGCAAGAATTAATTATAGGGTGGCTAGCTCGATTGTCACTCTCTGGTTTATCACGCGGTGCGTCTCTTTCCATTTGCAATAGTAATCTTTGGGTCACAAACCTGATTTACACTTCCTAACTTTTTTTTTGTCAACTTCAAACTGCTTAAACCTGTAAGTCTCATATGTTGGCAGGCGCCGGTTATGTTTATTCAGTAGTGAAAATTGGTTAAATATGTGAATCGGGAACACGAGCGGCTGACAGAATGCAAATATTTTAGAATGCAATTTGCCGTACGTGTTTTCAACAATTGGCACGCTGGTGGTTGTATGTATCCGCTTCAATACACTACTTTACTTTTCTTTTCTTAACTCCTTTTTTAAATGTGTAATTAATATGTCGAGTAAAAACTTATTGTCACGGTGTGGTATCACGTGCAGGCGACCTGGTATCGCCGACGGAGCCGTCGTCTTCGGGCGGCTCGAACGCAGCCCCGCCGGCCGCTGCCGGTGCGAGCGCAGCGCACTCCGTAGACGACGACATCTTCGCTGGGATCGACCTCAAGCCCAAGATGGAGGTAAATCAGTGTTCTACAGTATACTAGATAAGAAAAAGAAAATAAAAACATTTTGAAAGTATATTTGCCTACCGTTATTTTGAACTCTATAGAGTTGTTGCTTGAGAAAGATTGACGCGAGCATTTTAGATAAACTCGGCGTCATGCATAGTACAAGAATGGGTCTTTGATTACGTCTTTATACAATTCTGCTCGCATTCTCCTGTAGATAGACAGTTAAATTTAAAGGATGTCTGTTCTATTACGTAAAATGTCTGTAGCTTAGATGTTTGTTACAGTCTTGAGTGCAAATAAACTAATTTTTTCGCCTTCTTCACAGCACATTGACAGTGGTGTTAAAGTACTCACGAGCAAAATTACCGCATTACTTTTCATACTACTATGTATGGGAAGTGATGCAGTATTTTTAATCGTGAGTATACTGCATGGCGCAATATCTGTTGTTTCTATATGTTTCCTGGAATAAAGGTGTCGATTGTTGTGTAGTTCAACTTATGTTTTACTTACAGGAAAATGTTCGAATGGATTTAGACGATTCAAAAATAGATGATGACCTAGACAAACTATTACAACATATCAAAGAGGATCAACAAAACTCTATGGACGCGCCAGACAGCCCGAAGGACCCTGGGGAATCATCACACAGGTTTGTTATAAGTGTTAAATAACGAATTTTACTTGAAGTTCTAGTAAAATAGAATTACAAAAATTCGCTAATTCTAACTCTGATATTGGTGCTTCGCAGTGTGAATTCCCCGATGATGGGATCAAGCAGCATGAGCATACCCGGTATGAACTCGATGGGCATGGGTCCAATGTCTGTGTCAGGTAATCTGTTCACTCTTTTTATTTATTTATAACCATAGTAGTATACTTAGTTTTCTTTTTAATACATCATGTATACACTAAAAGCGTAACGCAAGCGAAAGGATATAAAAGTTTGCGGCACTGGGTTTTCGCCTAGTTCGTTTTTAAAAGCTTTTATTTATTTAGTTTCACCTGCTCCATTGTCTGTAGTCAAATCTTGCAAGTTCAATGCGACCAACTTCCAGTAGTCGGATTGACTTGAAATTTGGCATACTTATGTAAATTACGTGACAATACAATAATCTGGTAGTGACATTCTGGTAGTCCCGTTAGAATCGTCTCCGCAGGGCGGAACCCTTCAACGGTTAATGCCATCGACCTGAAATTTGGTATGCAAATGTAATCTGGGTGACAATGCCAGTAAAGTCGGCTAAAAGGTACAGTCAGCAAGAATCTTGTATTAAAAATGATTTTTTTACCCAAGATTTATTATTTCATTTGCTTATTGGCCCTCGGTTGTTTTATTGAAAACAAAGAAACTTTAATAGTACCTACAGGTGCCATTTGGAAAATTTAGATAGATTTTGACGTATACCGTTTTTAGGGTTCCGGAGCCAAAATGGCAAAAACGGAACCCTTATAGTTTCGCCATGTCTGTCTGTCTGTCTGTCTGTCCGTCTGTCTGTCCGTCCGCGGCTTTGCTCAGGGACTATCAATGCTAGAAAGCTGTAATTTTGCACGGATATATAGATAAACTATGCCGACAAAATAGTACAATTAAAAATTCAAAAACAATTTTTTTAGGATTCCTCCCATAGACGTAAAGTGGCGGTGATTTTTTTTTCTCATCCAACCCTATATTGTGGGGTATCGTTGGATAGGTATTTTAAAATCATTACAGGTTTGCTCAAACGATTTTTCGATTCAGTAATTTGTTTGCGAAATATTCAACTTTAAAGTGCAAATTTTCATTAAAATCGAGCGTCGTCCCCCCCCCCTCTAAAATCTAAACCGGTGGGTGGAAAAATTTGAAAAAATTCAAGATGGTAGTCTGTATATCAAACTTCCAAGGAAAACTATAACGGCTAAGTTTGCTTGAGAATTATTAGTAGTTTATGAGTAAATAGCAGCGTTAGGTATAAAATATACCTAAACTTGGAAGATTCCGTATAAAATACGAAATCCTTAGAAAAATATTACTTAATTTTTTCGTAATGGCTACGGAACACTATTTTGGGCGTGTCCGACACGCTCTTGGCCGGTTTTTCTTTCTTGTACAATACGCATTTTATTATTGTGTTCCCTTAAAACCGTGTTGAAACTAATATTTTAAGCGTCAGTACCTGCAATCTAAAACCGCAATGAAGGATCCGGCCGCAATCCACTCCTCTCTGACTGAAATGTGTAGCTTTATTAGGTGCGTGTATAGATTTGATAAAATGTTATCTTATAATAAGAGGATTGAACGCACCTATGAAAGCTATTTATTTCAGCCAGGAGCTGTTCCACTATACCTTAACCCGTCGAACGCCCTGCGCGCCGCAGTGGCGCATATCTAAGTACTCGTGATTAGTCAACTTTGTTACTAGTTTCGATCACCCCTTAACATAGGGTACTAGTCCAAAATTACCCAAAAAAGTCGTTGGTCGCGCGACGGCTTAATTGAATTATGTTATTTATTTAATTCAGAAACAAACAGTCATTTACAAACATTCGTTTTTTTTAAATATGACATATAGTTTAGACCTAGAGTTTCCTTTACATTTTAAATTATGGCGTATGTCCAGCAGTGGGCATGTTTCGGGCGACGTCGATGATGATAGTGAGTCAAGCGAGTAGCAGTTGCAGGCATGCGCGGCGGGAGCGCGGGCGAGGCGAGCGCGGGCGCGGCGCCGGCGGCGGCGTCGCGGCACTACAGCTACACGATGCACTTCCCGCTGCCGCCGACGGAGCCCGAGCACGCGCCGCACGACGCCAACCAGCGGCACATCCTGCTGCACGGCGTCGGCCGCCAGCGCGACGACGCCAAACACGCCGTCAAGAAAATGACCAAAGGTAACATTTGACACCGGATAGCCTACTCGTTAGAGAACCTGAGTATGAAGCTTGTGGCTCCGTGTTCGATTCCCGGTTCTAGGCAGATGTTTGTATGATTAATGCGTACGTTTGTTCTTGGGTCTTGGATGTTTAATATGTCGCACCTTTAATACTAAAGTGAAACAATTTTATAAATTCACATTTCCAAATTGAACTTTAAATAAAACACTATCTGGTTGAATTTTAAAATGAGAAATAAACACATTACTTAACTTTGGTTTTAAAGGGGCGATGTATTTATGTACATATATTTGTTTATTCGTTGCCTAGTACCCATCGTACAAGCATACGAAATCGTACAAAAATAATTAACTTACATCTTTCTTTAATTTAATTGAAGTATAAATCTTGTTACAGAAATATGTAAATTGTTCTCGAAAAAGTTTTCCATCGACTTGGCAGAAGGCGGCAAGATCAAGAAGCACGCGCGTAGCGAATTCAACTTCGAAGCCGTCACGCAAAAGTTCCAAGTACGTGTCCATAATAAATTGCTTGTCGATATTAAAACATAAAAGTACTTAGTGACGAATTCGTGCGATGACAGGTCTTACAATACAATGATTGGGGCCCCTGGCGCGAAGATGATTCCAGCGTATGTTTTAAAAATTGTTTACTATATTTCTTCGTTTCGTTGTTTGTTGTCTTTAAACGTGTTGCTATATTGAAATGATCTTTCGACGTTATCCCCGCATAATGTTAACCTGACACCGCGCTGCGGCACACTGGAACCGCCGGTGTCAGTGTGAAGTGTCCCCCTGTTGGTATCCCGCACAGAAGTCTAAATAAATAGCCAACGGAAATACCTACACTTTCTTCCAACTCGTGTCGTCACACCATGTCACCTATACGCCTTTATAAAACGGACTCTGTGAGGTGAGTAGTGCTAAATAACCATTCCCTTCTTGCTGTGTTATTTTCTGAAACAAATCGCATCCGCAGATTCAGCAATTCGGTCGACAGACAACCATAACATGACCCTTTCGCTCCTTTGCATTATACGGAGTCAGATGTCTCTAGTTTTACGTTGATTTAACAACGCCTGGACACCTGATTCCGTTTTATATAATAACTGATTGATTCAGGCGTTACTTTGTGGAAGTCCATATTAATCAACTGCATCCATACCACACGTGTATGACACATTTCTTTTTTATTTATTTTTATTTCACACAAGTCAACTCACATGCGGGTGGGACAGCTTTCAAACGCCGTTTCTCGTGTATTTCGAAAATCGACTAATGGATATGAACGTCAACTAAAAATCCCAATCACCATCACCACGTAAGGTGTGGTGTATGGTCGCTTAATACCTTAGACTTTGGTAACACTCGGGAAACGGCGTTTAAGTTGTTTTAGGCGCAAGCCACACAGAAGAGACGTCGTGGGACGAGGGCGCGTCTCGAACAGGGCGGGAGAGGCGCAGACGTCGAAGCGTCACGTCCGCGACGCGTCTCTGCCTCGTCTCGGATCGCGACGTTTCTATACATTTAGTATGAAAACTGATTCAAGGGACGCCGCGACTGCGATGCGCCCCCGTCCCACGTCTCTTCTGCGTGGCTAGCGCCTTAGAGCCTGACCCGTCACACAGACATTTTCGTTTGCTTCGTTATAATGTCTACTAGCGAGTGGGTTAAGTTACGGTTATGTTGTCATTCGACTTAGCCTTTTGACGCTGATGCAGCACGCGTCACCAGGCGGTGAGCGATTGTCTATTTATTTAGATATCTGTGGCATCCCGCTTGTATGTGTTGTGCGCGGCGTGCGGCGTGCGGCGCTTGGGCGGCGAGTGAGACGGCGTGTGTTGCAGGCGATGTCGCTGTACGAGCAGGGCGCGGTCTCGTGGGCGGTGGGCGGCGCGGTGTGCGAGGCGCTGGCCGCGTACGCCGCGGGCGCCACCACCTACCTGCCGCAGCCCGAGCACGTCGCGTTCGCGCTCGACCTCATGGAGATAGCGCTCAACGTGCACGGCCTCATAGAGACCTGCATACAGGTACACTGCTTCTACATGCCAATACCGGCTACCAATACTAGCTTTTGCTGAATTCGAATTTTCGGCCATGCTTTTTGATCTCTTTCATTACTATCTATACCAATAAAGAGGAAAGATTTAGATTTTTGTATTTTTGGATGTTTGTTACGAATAAACTCAGGAAGTACTAGACCGATTTCAAGTATCATTTCACCATTAGAATTTTAAATTATCTCAAAGTGCCACAGGCTATATTACCAACAAAAAAAACTAAAACTTCAATTCAATAAAATAACTAAAAGTTCAAAAATGTAAAAAAAGTTGTCATAAAATATCTTAGTCCAACTATTGTAGTCTATCAACTACTTTTTTACGTTTTAGTAGTTGACAGAAATGCAGACCAAAGTTAGATCATGTTATTACCTTTGCATTAATCCTTATCCAAATAAATCATTTCATATTCAAGACTATTCCAATACCTGTAGGTTACTTTTTGAGCGTTCCATTCAAAAGATATGACGAATTTAAAAATATCAATCCAATCAAAAAATATGCATGAGATACAATTTACTCTACGTCAAAGCGCCCCAGCCCGGCTTCCCGCGGGTATGTATAGTTTTTGGAAAATGGACCTGAAAACTGTGTCTGAAGTGCCTATGAGACCTATCTACCCGATTGTCCAAAAGAGGGTTATTTTTAAAATTGTACCCGTGCGGAGCCGGGGCGGGAAACTAGTTGATTATAAAAATATTTTGCTACAACCTGTTGTCATGGTATGGAATTGAAATTCATTGGATCCCTTTGACGAATTTCCAAAAAATAGTCAAAATACAACAAAAGGGACTTATCACGCTAACACATACGAGTAATATTTACCTCGACGTTTCGACCACATTACAGTGGTCGTAGTTACGAGTAGACTGAAGTGTGGGGTGTCAAGTCTGCCTAGCAGCGCGAAAAATATATCGTAATCATCATTTACGCTACATGAATAACATCCCGTGCTATCAGGTCTCTAAACTAAGCGATACACACTTTAGTATTTACATTCATAATTCCCGATGCCTCAGAAATATCGTGATGAAACGTATGTAGCATATGTGTTAGTCCAGAGATCTATCTACGTGTCAAATTTACCATAATTTTCCCTTTAATGCCCATCACTTTTACACTGCCTCGCAGATTCTAAAGGAGCTGTCAGAAGTGGAGGCCGCGTTGGTTGCCCGCGGCGCCCCGAGCACGAGCCTCGCCGCGCCGCGCGCCTACACATCGGCGCTGGCTTTATACACCGTTGGCGCCCTAAGGAGATACCACTCATGCCTTTTACGTAAGTATAGCTTTTTAGAATATTACACGAGATGCTACCAGGAGCCATAGTTACATTAAGGAGCTGTTTCGCCATCCATTGATTAGTGTTAACTGACGGTTAAATGTGATGCCGTCTCTATTTGTTTTGTTCGAATAGACGGAGACAGCATCACATTTAACCGTCAGTTAACACTAATCGATCGATGGTGAAACAGCCCCTTAGTCATCGATACCCTGGAGAGGTATTTAAATCGTAGATTTTAAATTGAGCACTCAGTGTGCAGAAGGGGCGAACTTTTAAAAGAAAATAAAGAACCCATCAAAATGGGTTCATCCATTTTCCTTAATTTTTGTACCTGTAGTGTAGGCACGTTGTTTGTGTTAGTGTGCGTGGAGCAGACGTCGGCGGTGTTCGAGCAGCTGTGCCGGCTGGTGAAGTGCGTGGTGAACCCCGGCGACTGCGGCTCGGCGGAGCGTTGCGTGCTGGCGCAGCTGCACGACCTGTACAAGGCGGCGGCGCATCTCTGCCACGCGCCGCATGCCGACACCTTCGCCAACGCCTACCCCAAGATCAAGTCAGTAACACAGTTCGACTAGTTTATTACTGCTGACAATTCTAAGATTTTTTTTTTTTTCATTTTATTTAAACAATTGAAGAACATTTTTATAATTATCGTTAGGCACTTCAATTAATCTGTGTTACGTATTATATATTGGTACTATACTAACCCCCTTATTCATAAAACTTAACAAGCCTATGTTAACTAACAAATGCTTTGTCCCTTTCTAACAAATACAAATGTCGAAGTGACAGATAAGGACAAACGAATTTTAGCGGCATTTTAACTAAAATAGGTTTGATTGTCGTTTATGACTAAGGGGGTAAAGGTTTAAGTTTAATAAATGCATACTACAACAAGACTAAGTAGTCATTAACTAGAATAGAATGCCTAAACTAATAAGCAGCGTGTTTGTTAGGCAAAAAAATGCTACTTTTTTACAGAATTTTTAAATTTACATATTTGGCAGTTCTGTCAATATAATATTTTGAAAATGCCTTTGATGTCGAATGACACCGCTGTGAAACCTATACTGTAAATTTGTTTTTATTGCGATTGTGCTGTTTTATTTATGACTTTCTTTGTTCTAGGCAAGCTCTCTACTCCCCGCTACAGCCGACCCCCTCGAACTATGTCTACAATCCGCAGTTCCTCAGCGAGTTCTTTGCGAATCCACGCAAGGGTACGCTATGAACCTTTTTCATACATCTATGCATTGGTTACTTACCATGTTTGAAAAAAAAAACAATTTGCAGGTAAATTAGAAATGGCGTGGGCGCGGCAGGTCGGAGAGTCAGCCGCGAATCGCTACAGTTTCGTATGCTCGGCCATGCTGGCTGTGTGCCGTGAGGTGGACAACGACCGGTGAGAACAATTATTGGATCTGTTCATGCTGAAACAATCTAAAAAACAGGCCAAGTGCGAGTCGGGCTCGCGCGCACAGGGATCCGTGCACTCAGAAGCAAAAATACTATATTATATGGGTCAACTTAATAATTAGACGTTCCAGAAGTTAAATTAAGCCTAAATTATTTGATTCACTGTTTATCTAGGAGTGCGTCTCTGTATCCCACAAAATAAAATAAAAAACTAACTGCCTGTTTAAGTGTTCATACAGTACACAAAGCCGCTAACAGGAAAATCATAAAAATTATTTTTTTTCTCTAAGACCGACTGTCGCTTGATTTTTTTCAATTAAGTATAAAAAAAACTTATCTGTAACCTTACCTTGACCTTGGTTGCAATTAGTTGTTGATTTGCAGTATACTTACGGGTAAGTCTATTATGATTCTGAGTTTGTCTGTTTAAACGTTATAGTGATATGACGACAACAGTACGTTTTTCGTACCCCCCATTGTTATCGTTCTACTACCGCGCTATGGGCTCTCGCTAACTCGCGCAAATGACCGCCCGCACAGCGTCCTTGGTTTATGCCGTTTAATAGAGCAGCGGTGCGTGCGGCGGGTGAGCTGCCCTGTTCAATTATGGGTTATGCTGCGCGTCCACTGCGTCGGAATCGGAGCGAATAAGTGTAGTGTAATAGTTTCGTGCAAGGACACATAAAGAATAATAGATACCTACCTATAAACAATATAGTTATTATGTGTAGATAAACATGAGTAGTATGTATACAATCGGCGTCACCATTCCAGCGAATTTATAAATAATATTTATCTACTCTCGCATCGTAATATTCGAATTATAAAATTCAAAACGAGTTTATATTTACATACTTTTTAAACACAATACCGAAATATTAAAAAAAAATCACATTATAACACTTCTCTTCTAACGAAATAATGTTATAATATAATTTTTTAAACCATTACGATACAGGGCAAATCCAAAAAGTTTATATCAACAAGTTTTGATTTGTTAGAATAAAAGAGGTTACGTACTCTGTTCTGACAGGCCGTTTACAATTTTGATATTCTTTTTAATTTCATACTTAGATTCTCGTGTTCTCCTGTCACTGTTGTTATTGCTTTGTCAATATGTCAATGTATTTTTCTCTGTGAAATAAAGATTAATTATATCTAATTAATCTTATATTATTGATCTTCTCCATATTCCATCTGTATTTATAATGTGCAATTAGTGCTATAGCGATAGACACTAATAGGTAATTGGCCCGACACGTAAATTATGGCTGAAAGAGGAGACAGAGAAATTGCAACGTCCAGTTCTGGCAACAGTGGTTTGCCATCCCTAGAGAAGCTAGATGGCAACACCAACTATGCGACGTGGAAATTCCTCATGGAATTATACCTTATCCATGACGACTTATGGGAGTACACGAGTGCTACACCTGCGGTCGGCGATGTTGCTGGTACGAAGCGTGATCAGAGAGCACGTGCAAAAATATGCTTGATGATCAGACCCCACTGCTTGGTGCATGTCCGCAATAGCAAAACGGCTAAGGACGCTTGGGAAGCCTTGAAAAATGCTTTTGAAGATAAAGGTCTGAACAACCGCTGCCGACTTTTGACAAAACTAGTGAGCATGAGGCTCGAACAATTTGCTACAATACGCGAGTATGTGACATCTGTCCTAACAACGTCACAAGAGTTGCTGGACCTCGGGAAGGAGGTTGATGATGAGCTGTTGGCAGCTCTACTCCTGCAAGGCCTAACCCCGGAGTTTCAACCAATGAGGTTGGCTATTGAGAATAGCAACATAGATCTGACTACCGATTATGTAAAAACGAAGCTGTTCCAAATGGAAGATTCTTACGCTGCGAGCTCCAGTGAGAAGCCGTCATCATCGGCACTCCTTACAAATAAGCACAAGGGCAAGAGTGCTCCTAAGAAGAAGCCTAGAGGAAAGGTCAAGTGCTTCATTTGTGAAGGACCTCACAAAGCACAGGATTGTCCAGAGAACCCCAAACAAAGGAAGGAGGCGCTGCAGGCCTATGCGTTTGGGACATTGGCAAAACCAGACGCAGATGACTGGATCATCGATTCGGGAGCGTCTACGAGCATGACGAATCGAAAATCATGGTTCAGGGACCTAAAGTGTACTTCTAAGCCGTTGAGAGTGACATGTGCTGACGGAAACGAGGTTTTGGGTGAAAGCGAAGGTACGGTAGTTTGCGAATCAATAGATTTAACAATCAGTAATGTGACATATGTTCCTAAATTAGCTTCTAATTTATTGAGTGTGAATGCCATTGCGAAAAAGGGTCATGTAGTGGTATTTACAGAAAAAGGCTGCGACATTTTTAAGAGTGACGAATGTGAGATTAGAGGAAAGGCTGTAGTGAAAGGTGTGGAAGAACGAGGCATTTATAAAATCAAGTGCTGTTCACAGGGTTCTGCGCTTTCATCAGAAACTGAAGGTGACCAGCTGATGCAGTGGCATCGGAGGATGGGACATCTCGGTATAAACAATCTAAAGTTACTCAGAGATAAGATGGCAACTGGGGTAAGTTTTCCCAACACTATAACTAAACTTGAGTGTATACCTTGCATCATGGGGAAGCAGACCAAGCAACCTTTTCAAAGGAACAAAGCCACAAGGAGCACCGAGGTACTAGGCTTAGTACACTCCGACGTATGCGGACCTATGGAGGTACCTTCTGTCAGCAAGGCCCGATATTTTTTAACCTTTATTGACGATTTTACTCGCAAAACCTTTGTATATTTTTTGAAACAGAAAAGCGAAGTTTTTGGAAAATTTATTGAGTTTAAGGAGTTTGCTGAAAATCAAAGTGGAAGGAAACTGAAGATCCTTCGCACTGACAACGGTACGGAGTTCGTCAATAAACAAATGGATAATTATTTGAAAAAATTTGGGATTCAGCATCAGCTGACTGTTGATTATACACCAGAGCAAAACGGAGTCGCAGAACGCGGAAACCGAACTATCAACGAGAAAGCAAGAAGCATGCTACAGGATTCCGGTTTGGCTAAACGGTTTTGGGCAGAGGCTGTCCACCATGCCGTATTTTTAAAAAATCGTTCACCAACGTTAGCGGTGAAGAACAAAACACCTGAAGAGAAGTGGTCAGAGAGGAAATGTGACCTAAGTATGGTGAAGATTTTTGGATGCAAAGCTTTTATGCACATCCCTCAACAAAAGAGGAAAAAGTGGGACCCAAGAAGCAGAGAGCTTATTTACACAGGCTTCTGTGACGACTCAAAAGCATACAGATTAGTCGACCCCACTTCTGGCGCAGTGTTTAAGGCAAGAAACGTAGTATTTTTTGAAAACCAAATGCATCACCAGCGTTCAGAAACAGAAGAGCATCCGGAGGTGATACTAAATCTGTCTGAAGATAATGCAGAGAAGCAACCGTCACGTCAAAGCAACGTAGAGTCTGAGCCTGAGAACAGATCGTCAGACTCAGTGTTTCGTGGACGTGTTGAAAGAGAAACTTCTCCTGATTTGGAAGATACTGTTGCTAGAGTGGAACACGGCATTTCTGGATCAGAAGATGAGAATCCTGGCGTAGAGTGTGAGGTTCCTAGAGCGGATACTAGTCAATACGAGCCAAACGCAGATTCTGATTTGGCCGAGTTTGAAGACTGTGAGTCGGTATCAACTATTGACGAAGAACTCGAGGAGGACTTACAGGAGAGGTCACGGAGGTACCCCCTTAGAAACAGAAAGCCCACTCAGTTTCCAGATTATCTGCTCTATCAAGCCACTGAATCTGAACAGGATCCCAGTACGATTCATGAGGCATTGTCAAGGAGTGACAGTAAGGAATGGAAAGCCGCCATCCAGGAAGAGCTCAATGCTATAAAGAAAAACAAGACATGGATCTTAGTCAAACGACCCGAGAGATGCAACGTCGTTGATTCTAAATGGATTTTTAAAATCAAAGACGAGGGGGAGGGAAGAAAAAGATACAAGGCTCGTCTTGTGGCTCGTGGTTTTAGCCAAAGATACGGAATTGATTATGACGAGACCTTCTCCCCGGTCGTAAGACACAGTTCTCTAAGAACACTGTTAGCATTGGCAGCTGCTTATCGCCTAAACATAGATCAGATGGATGTGAAAACGGCCTTTCTCAATGGAGATTTATCAGAGACTGTGTTCATGAAGCAACCCGATGGGTTTGAAGAAAAAGGACCAGACTATGTTTGTTTGCTGAAACGGTCCCTCTATGGCTTGAAGCAAGCCCCTAGAGCATGGAACACGAAGTTGAACATAGAGTTGTTACAACTAGGGTTCGCGAGATCCAAAAATGAACCTTGCGTCTACATAAAGTCAAGTGGAAGGAAGGTCATTATACTTGCTGTTTATGTAGATGACATTCTCATTTTATGGAACAACAAAGAAGAACTACAGTGCCTAAAAAGAGATTTAATGAGGAAATTCGAGATGAAAGATCTTGGTCAAGCGAAATTTATTTTGGGAATTCGAATCACTCAAACCGCAGCTGAAATCAAAATCGACCAAGAGACGTACGTCGAAAAGATCTTAAAGAACTTTAATATGCTTGACTGCAAGGTAGCGTCAACACCATCGGTACCTGGACAAAAACTAGAAAAACCAGGACCAACACATAAACCGGATGCTGGCACACCATATCAGAACCTGATTGGATCGTTGATGTATTTGTCTGTTTGCACGAGGCCAGACATAGCACATACTGTCAACCATCTGAGCCAATTTAACACCTGCTTTACTGAGGAGCATTGGATAGCAGCGAAACGAGTGCTCAGATTCCTTAAAGGTTCCAAGAGTCATGGACTGACTTATAGCAAAACGGACAAGAAGGGATTAATGGGCTATGCAGATGCGAGTCATGCTACATCCTATGACAGAAAGTCATATTCAGGACTGGTGTTCCTGTGGAAAGGAGGAGCGATCTGCTGGGAAAGTAAAAAGCAGAAAACTGTAGCACTCTCTACTGCAGAAGCCGAATATGTTGCCATCTCGGAAGCAGCCAGAGAGGCAATATTCTTAAAACGGTTTATTGCTGAGATTACCGGAGAACAGGAGAGACAACTGACTATCTTTAGTGATAGCCAGTCAGCAATTGCTATTGCACAGAATCCTGTGCATCACCAACGCACAAAACACATTGATGTGCGCCACCACTACATACGAGAAGCGGTTGAGAATGGGCATGTTCGATTAGAGTATGTGGAGACCGGGCGAATGGTGGCGGATGTACTTACAAAACCCCTGTTAAAGGGCAAGTTTACGTTGTGTGCGAGAGGTATGGGTGTAGAGGAATGAAATTAAGGAGGAGTGTTAGAATAAAAGAGGTTACGTACTCTGTTCTGACAGGCCGTTTACAATTTTGATATTCTTTTTAATTTCATACTTAGATTCTCGTGTTCTCCTGTCACTGTTGTTATTGCTTTGTCAATATGTCAATGTATTTTTCTCTGTGAAATAAAGATTAATTATATCTAATTAATCTTATATTATTGATCTTCTCCATATTCCATCTGTATTTATAATGTGCAATTAGTGCTATAGCGATAGACACTAATATGATTCCAATATTCACTTGTCTGTGGCAGTGCCCGCTTTAGCGCATGCGCGCACATGCCGCACATGCGCAGTGATGTGCTGGATTTTACCGCCATTCCGTTCATAGGTTGTTATTTTGTTGTACGAATTTTCGTGAGAAAATTTTGTTTTGCTTAAAAATGTCTGATATCAGTGAATGCGAAGAAGATTTGACTCCGCCCGATATTTTAGATGCGGCGAAGGAAATGACTCATAATTTACTAGCAAAGTGAAGGTCCTAGGATAAGTTCTGGTTGCAATTCTGGTTTGTAATTCTTCACCAGCAGGTAATGGTTCTTGAACACATGATAGAGGATTTAATATATGAACGTAGATAAAATATTGTATGCAACTGTACGCAATTAGGCCTTATAACACTCGTGTGACCCTTTTATGAAACTCGGCTACGCCTCGTTTCATGAAACCACACTCGTGTTATATGGACCCCTATTGCGATACAGTTGCATAAATAGCTATTTTAATTTAGTGTTACAATAATAATATAACGGCATATAATCTGTCTGGTTTCTCTAGACACAGACATACTAAAATTGTTTGGCGGTATGTAATCAATCTAAAATAGACGTCGACAACGCTAAACGTCCGCGCCGGAGTAGGCAGTTAAGGGGCTGTTTCACCATCCATCGATTAGTGTTAACTGATGGTTAAATGTGATGCCGTCTCCGTCTATTCGAACAAAACAAATAGAGACGGCATCACATTTAACCGTCAGTTAACACTAATCAATGGATGGTGAAACCGCCCCTAAGTCTCCTAAACGGTCAGAGTGGAGCTACTTGTCCTCTGTACTATACCCCTAATTAACATATTAACAGTAACATAACACAATCAATCGTTACGCCCTGCGACATGTGACGTACGTAATTGAGTAAATAGCAAGTAAGCAATATTAATCTATAATGGCCACTTGCAGGAAACACATAAATCTCGAGTTAGCGTTAAGCTTAGTTTAGTAGTGTCAAAATGTATGGAACTGTCAAGCTTAAGCCAGGCTTAACAACTAAATCTAGATTTATTTTTACCTTCAAGTGGCCATAAGTACCGTATATTTAGCTAAACCGGTGTGCTTATACTTGATCTTCCGACAATACAACATCTTCGGTGAAACTATGTCTGGTTTTACTTAGAACCTCCATTATTTTATTCCTGTACAATCTGCACATATGTCACCTCTTTGACTATGGTGTCAGCGTGAACGAGCTGGGAGTGCTGTGCGCGGAGATGACGGCGTGGTGCAGCGGGCTGGCGGCGGAGTGGCTGGGCGCGCTGGTGGCGCTGTGCGGCGCGCAGCACTACCCCGCGGCGCCGCACGCCGCGCCGCCGCCGCTCTACCCCGACCTGCTGCACCACCGCGACCTGCACGACGCCGCCGCGCACGACGCGCTCGCCGTCTTCACCTGCATCCTCGTCGGTCAGTCAACACTCGTGTCTCTATGGACGTGCGCAGTAGCTCGCTTCCGAGTTATTTTAATGTTTTTATATTCACCTGAGGGTCTACTCGGAAGTTCGAAAATCCAAGTTCGTATCGTACCGTCCCTCTCGCTCTCCTATTAAATATTAGAAGTGTCAGAGGGACAGAACGACACGAAGTTCGAATTTGGTAGTAGCCCTGCTACTTGCCGCTTGGACATCGCTCGTATGGTTCGGATGCGTTAGCTAGGTTAGATATTTCACCAGTATCACCAAGCAGTGGGCAGCTTGCGTTTGTTTCGTTTTACCAGTTTTTACCCTATGATCAGATCACCCAAATAAGTATGTAGGTAATGTTCAAAGATTTGTCTGTACTCATGAATGCGAGCCTGCCCGCTTTTCTCCTCGCCCTCTCGCAATGATATAACTTGGACATGACTGTATTGAATGTATAGGTAAGCGTTTGAGTACAAATTCGGCACGTTGTTTTTACGCTCATACTGTGCCTTATAGAATATAATAGAATAGATTTATTTGGTGTTAAAAAGTTTGTACATGAAATCTTAATCTAAATGAGACAGTAGTTAACAAAGCACCAAAATGGATGCCACTCAGCAAATGCCGATGTCTGAATTTCTTCAGTCATGGCGCTGGTTTTCAGGGCAACCAAGAATACAACAGGATATCGCCCATAGTCCTAACACAAATGTCGTTGTGCAGCGCGCCACTGTTTCTCCCTGGAGGACTTCGTGCGTCACGCGGCGCTGCCGTCGCTGGTGAAGGCGTGCGGGGGCGGCGCGGCCGGCAACCCCGCCAACGCGCCGTCGCCCGACACAGGCGCGCGGCTCACCTGCCATCTGCTGCTGAGGCTGTTCAAGACCGTCGACACGCCGCAACCCGGTAACTACACTAAGGCCACGTACGCGCAACCTAACCGCGCGGCTTTAGCACGCCATCTCTTTCTCAAGCTATACATTGAAAAGGGAAGGCGTGCTATTCCGCGTGATTAGCCGCATAGTGAGTATGTAGCCTAACAGCTGGTGCACATTGGGCTTTGGAAATACGCGTTTCAAAATGATTTCCAAGAATCATGACGTCTCAAATACCTGTTTACACTAGAAGCGTCGACATTGGTACGCTTAAATTTAGTTTAACGAAACTCTAGTCATCCCTTAAAATGTTAACGTGATGTAATTAAAATAATCCTAATCATTAATAAAAGAGCTTTTTGTAATTAAAATGTAAATTTACGCAAAAAAATACCGGACCTCCTGTTAAATACGGGGCGGTCGGCAACACTAGTCTAAAGGATTGTGTGTTGTCGCCAGGATTGTACAGCGTGTCGACGTCGCCGGGGCCGGGCGGCGGCGCGGCGGGCGTGCGGCTCTCCTGCGACCGGCACCTGCTCGCCGCCGCGCACAAGAACATCGGCGTGGGCCCCGTGTTGGCCACTCTCAAAGCCATACTCAGTAAGTATCCACAGCACACTGCAGAACACGCCTAAACGACTGATTGAACACAGTCTGCCGCAGTGGTCAAGCTTCCTTACCCACACCAAAGCCTAGGCCGCGCTACGGCTACACCGCCGCGGTTTTTAACCGCGTGACTGCGAACCAACTAAAGTAATGCAAGCGGCTGCACTGGCGGCTTTAAGTTTACTTCATTCACAAAGTCACGCAGTTAAAAACTGCGGTAGTTAACCGTACTGCGGCCTAGCTCTAACTGGGTAGAATGTATTTTAAACGCTATAAGTTGCAACATGTCATCTGACAATGAGTTTGAGAATTTGAGATACATCAAGTTACTAAAACTATAACTAATGTCGAACCATTGTCAAATCACGAATATCCAACCAACCAGTAGTCAAAAGATCGATGATTTGGTTGAATTATCGTATAGTATCTGGACGTAACATATGTAACTCGCACAAAATATTCTATTTTCGATTGATCACAGTTGAAGTTCCGAACTGAAGCGGTAATAGTTTTGCTCTCTTTTGAATACTTAACCCATTCATTGCCAAATACCAGATTACGTTACTATGCCGCGGATCCGCTGCTTCTGTAGACAGGAGCCTATCGGCTTCTGCGGTATTATATTATGGTCCACTAAGACACCGATAGGCGTCGATGGCACTAAATGGGTTAAAAATAATGACCACAAATATGATGATGTATTTTATTAATAATAAAAATTGTATCAGTGGTAGGTGATTCGACTGCGCGAGAAAACGGCAAGGGCGGCGGCAAGAAGTCGTGCGAGCTGTCGCACATCCTCGGCACCAGCGACGCCGTGCCCACCGATGCGCAGCTCGACCTTATCTCGTAAGTATCCATCTTCTAATAGCACTAAAAATTATCTTCGAATATTTAATTTTCAAGAACTTTTTATCTTATGGTAATGTGCAATGCGGAAACAGCCAAGTCGCACTCTTCGCTGGACGTTGGCGAAGACAACCATTTCACTACGTCAACAACGTAGGCGAATACATACTAATGTCAAAATTAAAAAATGCAACGTGGCTGTTTTCGTTTTACGCTGTCCATTATTACTTTAAACTGAGTAGGTAATGTGACTCTAGAAAGCTGATGAAATATTAGTAAAAATTCTGATCAGCGGGAATATTATAGTATTCAAGTTACGTGTATTCTCGAATATTATTCGACGATTGCAGTTTACGAATACATAATTTGAACCCTCACTACCCTCATGCTTTTTAAGAAGGCTTTCAGAAATATTTTTAATTGTATTTTTATCCATTTTTAGTTTTATGACGATCAGATCAAAGGAGCATCCCACGGTAACGTGCAGGAAATTAGTACAACAATTGTAACTTCTTATCTCTATGATTATGCAATATTAAATTTTCGGCTCGAAAGACTCGACTAGTAAGTCTGAGGAAAGGTGCAATACGTAGTACATAGTTGCCGCGACAAGACAACAAAATAATGTTGTAATAAATATCTCTATGTTTTGTAATGAATACAACGGTTTCACTTAAATGCATCTATAATTAATTAAACAAGAGATTGGGAAAACATGACTAGCGAGCTCAGTGCTTCTAAAAGTAGTATTCCTGATTTGTCACTGTCCTCTTCGTAATCTGTTTCCCCATCACTGATTTAAATAAATGAACCAAAAAAAATCAAATGTTGTTTTCCGTGGAATGGCCCAAGTGATGAAAAGTTGATTATCGGTAGAAAGTATACATGTGATCTTAAAATTTTATTTAAATTTTATATTGATAAGCAAATGTTTTTCATCCTTAGGATAGACTCAGAGATGAGTGGGGGCCATAGAACTCCTAGGTTTGTTTTTGATTTAATATTGAGTTTCACGGTTGCACCCTCACCGGCCCGCCCGGCGCGCGCCGCCGCCGACGGGGCCTTCACACCTCATGTTCGGCCCCTCCGCGCTTTGCACGTACTAGTGACATGTCATATTTTGGTCATAACCAAAACTGCTTTTTTGAAACGAAACAGTTGCATTAACTGTATATGGTAAATCATAACAAGCGCCTCACTCAGTACGTGTCAAAGTTTTTATCCACCACATCACCCCGCTTTGCTTATATGTTTTGTTACCTACTCCAAGTCCACGACCTTGTATATGTGTGCGTCCATTCACGGGACCCTTACCGCCGCACAGTTGCTTCGTTCTGCTGTCCGTGGTTTAGCCAATCTGTGTAAATTGGTCTATTTTCACTTCCCATTAACTAATACCCACATAGCACAGTCGTCGTTTATAATTAGTGGGAAACCCCCTTTGTGATTAACCTTGGTGGCATTCTGTCCTGTTGTCTTCCTAACAGTATCAGTCGATGTCATATGCTCCCACGGCCTCTGTCAGTCCGTTCTCTGGCTAACACCATGAAATATAAAATATAAAACCACTTGAACATTGCTTTATTGTTGAACTCCTGAGACTAATTATATGTCGCCGCTGAATGTAACTTACTTGTGATAATATTGTCTGTTGTTCTACTAAGCAACGTCAAGTGTTCCTATTTTGTTCCTAGATGTCTGCATTAGGTATTTCTGACCAAAATTACAACTGTTTTCGATCATCCAAAGCGCTGTAGAACACATGATACCGTAAATATTTGCCAATAATATACACACAATAAAAAGTAACTAAATTGGTAACCTACTCCTTTTTTTAAGTAGTTTCATTATAATTAATAACTGAAATGACTCTACTGCGTTTTGCTCGATGACACTAAACGTGCTTTATATGTTCATAAACTAATCCGGTTCATATAACATCTATGGGAAAAATGCTAAAATGGATGAAAAATAATGTTGTCGGTGAGCTATAACACGTCTTACATCCTCAGGGGCAACGGTGGCGTCGGCTCCACATTGCTAGATTCTTCGCAATCTTTGTCTTCGTTAGCGAGGCGGGTTCTCGCGGAGATATGTTCCGAGGAGTGGGTGCTGCAGAAGTGTCTGCAGAACCCCGACGAGCTCTACCAGCCCGACATGCTGCTGGACTCAATGCTCACGCCAAAGCAGGCGCAAAGGTACAATTCATAATAATAACTATGAGTACATTTGATTTTTAGCGTGTTTAATATCATGCACTAAAATATTGGTTTGATGATAATAGTGATACATGAGTTAAAATTACAGACCCGTTTTGGCCTGCCTGAAATTCTCCAGTGTCAAGTACCAAAATTCTTTTGTTTATACAGACTGCTGCACATGATCTGTTATCCGGACTCGGCCAGTCACACCCACCCTGATATCGATCAAAAGACAATGATCACGCGTTTATTAGAGGTAAACTACTTTTATCCAGTTCTTTCTTTTATTCGGGTAGAAGGATAATGAATATAATCCTTTACCATTATAAAGGGGAAAGTGAGTTTGTATGTTTACGCCGTATACGCCGTTTAAGAACCAGTTTTATAGATGAACTGTAAATGTGCGCAGAACCTGGAGCAGTGGTCGCTCCGCATGTCGTGGCTGGACCTACAGCTGATGTTCAAGCAGTTCGCGAGCGGCTCGTCGGAGCTGAGCGCGTGGCTCGACATGGTGGCGCGCGCCGTGGTCGACGTGTTCCAGCAGCCCGCGCCGCCGCCGCCCGACAAGGACAGGTCACCGCCCTAACCAGAGATCGCAATGAGGGTTTTCCGACAGGCGAAATATCGCTAAAGTACAATTCAATAGAATCTAACAATTTTCTACACATTTAACACACCCTGACGTGGGCACGCTTGATTATATATGTCCCTGTTGTTACAATTATCATCTAAGAGGAATGAAAAAAGAATAATAGTCACATCAGAAAGCCTTAGGCAGCCCGGTGTTCATATTAGCAGGCTGGAAGTGTCTATAGGATTGTTAGATTCTATTGAATTGGAGTATAGATGGCGTTAGTATCGTGAGGTCCGTTTGACATTTAACTAAATGAGCCAATCGCAAGCAAGGCTGATACGTCAAACCTCACGATACTAACGCTATTTCAATATTCATATTCATAGCGATATCCGCCTGTCAAAAAACCCCATTATCGCGACAAAGCATAACAAAAATTTCCAGATCTACGAAGATCGCGAGTCGCGAGACAAAAGTTGAGGCGGCTGGCCATAAAGTAATCGGCCAATAAAATTTTACATTAAAACACTAAAGGGCTGTTTCACCATTCATTGGTCATTTTTTTAACTGACGAAGAATTGTGATGCCGTCTCCGTCTATTCGAACAAAACAAACGGAGATTGCATCACATTTATCCGTCAAATAAATTTAATCAATTATTGGTGAAACAGAGGGGTTAAACGTGATTTAAGCAGCGTTTAGTCTAAGGAGAATGTGATTGTATATTCTGTAAGCAAAAGAAAGCTGTACCTCCAGCAAAGCTGTACTTCCAGCGCACTGCGTAATACGTTAAAAACCCTAAAAAAAATTCGAGATACTTAATTTATTTTCTATTTATTGTAGAATGCGTGTTTGACACTCAGAATTCCAAACAACATACCAAAAATCAATTCAATTTCACATCACGTTTTGCGTTTTTAGGGTTTATTTGTGTAAGGTGTGACTGACCTATTACGATAACACGATCAGAGCAAGTTGTTTGAAGGAATGTTGTCTGTCGGAGCAGGACGGGCACGGAGCGCGGCGTGGTCAGCACCAGCAAGTGGTCGGAGTCGGTGTGGCTGGTGGCGCCGCTCGTGGCCAAGCTGCCGCCGGCAGTGCAGGGCCGCGTGCTCAAGCAAGCTGGACAGGTGACGCAGACTTACTGCACACAGCTAATACGGGACTGGCCGCCGGTGACTAGCTCGCCGAGCGACTGGCGGCGACTTCTATTGATCTCATCTCTGATACAACAAAGCATGCATAAATGGAGTCCTATTTTGATACGACTCTATTTTTAGGGCCGGTAGGGCGTGTCATATGTGGCAGTAATGCAAGTAACTGTGCGAATCGCTGGCTGCTCGAGTGACTCCCGAACTTGCCGTGTAAGTGGCGAAACTGAAGCTGCTCGATCGTTGCGGCCAGTACGCGGTGTCCACTCAACGCAGATAATATCTTTGCGTACGGCTGTTAAGCACTATATCTGTGCAAGTTAATCGTTCGAGTACTAAGCTCCTTTTGGCATACAGGAATGAACGCTCGCTGTAATATAACACAGTAAAACTATTACTATGTAGAAGTCCCTCAACGAAAATCTAGCTGCACCATTAGAAGCGTTAATTTTAAATATAAAGCAGTATCCGTACAATGATAATAGATCATTTATGATACCATATAAATTATTTAGCTAACATAACGCTATGTGTTCAAATGATATTTATATCACGTGGTAGATATTGGAGAGCGGTTGGGGAGCGGGCTGCAACGGCGGCTGCGGCAATGGCGGCGGCAGCGGCGCCAGCTCGCACCGCGACTGCAAGAGCCATCAGAGTCCCAGCTACAAAGGGTAAATACTATTTCAAAGATTATAACATAAGAAGACAAGCTTTTGTTGATTTTAATTGGTCTTTTTCATCCAATCTACATTTCAGTCATTCATTTTTATGACCTCGACTTGTAAATTTTGTCTCAAACGTGACCATGATGAACTTCAGTTCAATATATTACGTACCAAGCCAGTCCAACCGGTTCCGCGAGAAAGAAAGAAAACACGCAGCAACTTTTGCATTTATAATATTATTAAGATAATTAGGTTGGTCTTGTGTCATTTCCAGATCGGCAAGCAGCAACAGCGGCGGCAAGCGCGGCGTGAGCGGCGCGAGCTGCGCGGGCGCGTGCACGTGCGGCGGCGGCAGCGCCGTGCGCCTCGCCAACGAGCCGCTGCTCTCGCTCGTGCTCACCTGCCTGCGGCACCAGGACGACCAGAAGGTACGCCACTGGGCCAACGCATATCGCAGTGGCATTGGCCACGTCACGAGTATACTGAACAGTAATACTGGCCATTGAAAATCACGAAAGTTTAATAGTGGATTATTGTTGTGGCCTGGAAGTAGGCAATTGCTGGCTGAGTATAAGAATTAAACGGACGAGCTTGCGAGTAATTCCTATTCCAGCCGTGACTAAATATAAAGCTTTTCTCAAAAATGGTGAAGGAAAAAAACTAAATTAGAATAAACCTTTTCTCTACAAAATATATTATGACATTTAATTTTATTCCAATTAAATTTTTCGTCCTTTCCCGCCTTTTTATTAAAAAAAACAGAAGGTGTATTTTTCCGCCGAAAACACCACAAGTTGTTTCAGACCCAATAAAAAAAGTCCGAAGTTTTTCTCTGCCCATAAACTATGCACTTCACCTTCTGATATGTGAAGAATAATGTCAACTTTTACGGACATTTTTGAGAAAAACAAATATGTTGTCATTATTAGTCTTGGGTGTTTAATTTAAGTCACACTGTAACACAAGCTTTGCTTACTTTTGATGTAGGTGGTAAGTGTATTTATTATGTTTGTGCGCAGGAGGGTCTGCTGAGCTCGATCCACGCGCAGCTGCAGCACTACCTGACGCACGCGCGCGAGCACGAGCGCGCGGCGTGCGGCGACGCGTGGGCCGAGGAGGCGGCGCCGGACGCGCTGGCGCTGCGCTTCTCGCTGGCCGGCGGCATGTTCGACGCCGTGCGCCGCTCCTACCAGCTCACCACCGACTGGGCCGTGCTGCTGGCGCAGCTGCTCACGCACCAGCTGGTCGACGCCTACAATAATAGGTAACTGCTGCCTGGGTTAATCACAAATGAATTTGAATCTTCTTACTTGTTATGTATCTCAAGTAAAACATTATTCATTACATCTGTACTCGGGTTTCTACTACAGTACTTTATTGATATAATTCATGAAAAAAGTCTTGTACCAGTCAGCTCTCCAGCTATTCGCAGTTCTTGAAAATTTTACATGGTCTGGCTATCAAATTGTCTAAATGTCGATAATTTAAACATTTAAATAGTTACATCAATATTTTGATCAATTACATACATACATACCCGCACTCACACGCACTTATCAAAAAGCTTTTTCACTTCTCATGCTCGTAAAGTTCGTCTTTATGCTGGATCTAGGCGACATAAAATGACTTTTTATGCACTAGTGCATAAAATAAAATCTTCGTCTAAGACCAAGGCAGTCTGTTGTAAAACAGCCACAAGCAAAGAAGTTTCTACATATTTTTAAAAATAATTTTTAATTTATATAAAACTAAAAATCAATCAAATCAATCAAAATAGATCATTATAACTAAAAAATTATGCGTGAACAATATAAGTGAACAATTGTTTCCACTGTTGCTATTTCATTTCCTCGCCATCGAAGTTAAAAGCAGAGTGTAAAACTCGAGCATTAAACCCATTTTCCCCTCGACGTATCTATGCATATGAACGGCTATATGAACGTCTTGGGTAAAATGGCTCGTTTTATGCTCTTGTTGTACAATCTACTCTTCCACCTAACTAAAACATCGTTAGCAGTCTAATAGTTTTGTTTGTCCGCTCAGCAACCTGTTCACGACGCTGATCGACATGCTGGCGACGCTGATCCACGCGACGCTGGCGGAGGGCGCTGACGACAACAACCGCAAGCACTACCAGAACTTGATGAAGAAGCTCAAGAAAGAGATCGGCGACCGGCACGGGCCCGCGGCGCAGAGCGTGCGCCAGCTGCTGCCGCTCTCGAAGAACACCATCATCGAGGTAAGGCCTCTGCAGTGGCGGATTAGGCACATAGCAAAAGTAGCAAATGCTACGGGCCCCGCGCATCTAGGGGCCCCGCTGACCAATGCTTTCTGATCGTAAAAAACGTCAATTCAGATAGAAGCATGTTTTTTTTCTAAGTTAATGTGAATAGAACAAAACCAACACAAAACACCGCCAAAGAAAGAGATGGTATCAATATGACCGACAAAAAAGAAATGATCGACCTAAATATAATATTTTACTTATACTATAAACTTGAAGCAAATCAAGGGCCCCATGATAAAATTTGCTACAGGTCCCGCGCTGGCTTAATCCGGCTCTGGGCCTCTGTTACACTAGCTTCACCATCCATTGATAAATTGTCTGTGATAGATAAATATGATGCCGTCTCTGTTTATTCGCACAAAACAAACAGGGACAACACTACATATGTATATCTGTCTCATAAAATTCATTAATGTGTGGTGAAGCAGGCCATCATTGGGTTATTATCAAATTTTGTGCAGTAATGTTGTGTATAGAGCTACCACTCAGTTACCATGCGTTATTACAAATGTTACATAAATTATAAAGCATCTTTTTTCGATTCCGATATTCAATAATTATCTGTGGTATATAGCTGAATGCAAATCATTTCATTCAATTAACGCCAGAAAATGAGTGTAAACGGAAACAGCTTTTTAGGGTTCCGGAGCCAAAATGGCAAAAACGGAACCCTTATAGTTTCGCCATGTCTGTCTGTCTGTCTGTCTGTCTGTCTGTCTGTCTGTCTGTCCGTCCGCGGCTTTGCTCAGAGACTATCAATGCTAGAAAGCTGTAATTTTGCACGGATATATAAGTAAATTATGCCGACAAAATAGTACAATTAAAAATTCAAAAACAATTTTTTTTAGGGTACCTCCCATAGACGTAAAGTGGCGGTGATTTTTTTTTTCTCATCCAACCCTATGGTGTGGGGTATCGTTGGATAGGTATTGTAAAACCATTAGGGGTTTGCTAAAACGATTTTTCGATTCAGTCATTTGTTTGCGAAATATTCAACTTTAAAGTTCAAATTTTCATAAAAATCGAGCGTCCCCCCCCCCCTCTAAAATCTAAACCGGTGGGTCGAAAATTTTGAAAAAATTCAGAATGGTAGTCAGTATATTAAACTTCCAAGGAAAACTATAACGGATAAGTTTGCTTGAGAACTATTAGAAATTTATGAGTAAATAGCAGCGTAGGGTATAAAATATACCTAAACTTGGAAGATTCCGTATAAAATACGAAATCCTTAGAAAAATATTACTTAATTTTTTCGTAATGGCTACGGAACCCTATTTTGGGCGTGTCCGACACGCTCTTGGCCGGTTTTTTTAGGTTGGGACAAGGTTACCTGCAGAAACATTGATAGTTACTCGGCGGCTTGTTTCACAATTTAATGATGATTCCCTGATAATAGAAATAGAGTTGTCAGTCAAATAAAACTATTATTTACAGGTCATAGCATGCGAACCACTCGGACTATTGGTGGACCAGAAGGGCAACAAGATAACTACGTTTGACAGCGATAAGAAACAGGTACTGTAGTTGAAATAGTTGTTGTTGCTATACAACATGACCTATGACATGTTTATTTGTTTAGATTTTTCACGAGAACTTTTAAAGTTTACGGGATAAAACATATCCTGTGTTCAATTGAAGGTGATGTTCTTTACATGGAAGCTTTTATCCGAATTATTTGCTGTTATTTATAACTTGCACCAGTCTTTACGTATGATAGTTCTCCACCGTAAGGTAAACATTACATTTAATGTGGGGCGGAGACTGGGGTCTGAGATAGGAGATCATTAATGTCAGGCTCCCACACTTCCCGACTCTAGATAAGTATAACTACGACGAATTATTTATTGAGTAGAATGTGGAACCTCTCCTTTTCATAAACCCCGACGCAAAGAGAGGGGTGATATAAGTTTGACCGCTATGGGTGTCTGTTTGTCTGTATGTCTGTGCATGTGTGTCTGTCGCACCGTAGTTCTTAAACGGGTGGACTGATTTGAATACGGTTTTTATTAATTAAAAGCACGTTTTCTAGCGATGGTTTTAGATATGTTTTATCAAAATCGGTTCAGCCGTTTTTTAGACATTGAACTTTGAAGTGACAAAGCGAAAGTGAGTGAGTTTTGTTGGTTAGGTTATATTGGGAGTATTTGGAGTCGTTTAAAATGGTCGTTTCTTGTCAGGGGCTGCGGCTGACAGAAAAGCAGCGCGTGTCGGGCTGGGAGCTGGTGGAGGGCGCGCGCAACCCCGCGCCGCTCTCCTGGGCCTGGTTCAGTGCCACCAAGGTGGAGCGCAAGCCACTTACCTATGAGAATGCGCACAGGTAAGCGTACTGCCGCACTCCGCCCAACGGCGCACCAAACAAACAAACGACACACCTTTTGATTTTGCAATGATGTTTACTCTGGTTTCGATGCCCTTCCAACTTTCAAGGTAAATCTTAAGGTGATGTAAAATCACAACTGCCATTCGACGCCACACTTGTGGTTGAGCTTCCTATAAGCGTAGTGAGCCGGGCGATGGTTCCGACAGCAAGCGAGTCATGCTCACCGGCGCGCGTGTTCGCAGGTTGTTGAAGTACCACACGCACAGCCTCGTGAAGCCCCTCAGCTACTACCTGGAGCCGCTGCCGCTGCCGCCCGAAGACCTCGATACTAACGACACCAAACAGGTAATTGCGATCGTTGTTTACTTTGTTTTTTTCTTCCTCTTTTAACCCGTAATCCCTACCTCCTTGGTGTCGGGTCTCTTTGATTTCATTGTCTGTTTTGTTTTATTCTCTTTTTGTTTTGATCCTAGTTATTTTATTTTTTTGTGTCTCATAAATCTGTATGAATACAGGACAGTGGAAGCTTCGATTCAAGTCCAACTGGTTCTGGAAAAGGTCGCAAGTTACCTTGTAGTAAGAAAATTATTAATAAGAAACCAAAAGTTACAGCACCGGTAAGTTATAGTTCTAATACACGTAGAGCCAGTTTCATCTTAATCTGCTTATTGACAGAGGTTGCTTGCGAAACCGGGTCTTGAGTGTAAGAACTCAAGGAGGTTATTTTGTTAAAGGATTCTCTTTCAAGTAGTGTGTTTAAACCTTGTGTTAATGCTTGCCTCTCAAGACTGGCGTTGCTCACAAGTAGCATTCAGGTGTACCATAGAGAACATGTGTTTAGTACAAGCCTTGTCTTGAGAGGATAAAATTTTAACAAAAGTCAACCCGAAGCGGACGGACCGAACAAAGTATTTTTTCTTAGAATCAGTTTGAGCATGTGTATTTTGAATTATTACTATGGATCCATTAAGTGCAGTTGTGTCATTTTGAACAAATATAATTAATTAATAACTAGCGTTTTGCATCAATTAATGATTTTCTTTGGTTTTCCTTGCACTTTACTGAGATATGAACATAATCCCCCTTATTCATAAATAGTTATAAACCTTTTATGGCTTGAATATGGTTTGTCAATGCATAAAATTTTTCATTTTTGATGCTGTTGTTGCGTCTATACTATACATAGAATCGGTATTCTCGCCGAAGTCGAGCACGAAACACATGTTTTGTTTGTTCTTTACAAAGAGTGAACGCAGATTAAAGACAAATCATGTTTAGCTAAAATTGGTTTAACGAACCTCAATGAATAAGCGGGTATGTCTTGGTGTACACGACTATAGCGCACGATTGCATTCCCTTACCTCGTAAGGCAGCCGGTTTTTATCTCTAGTAGGTAGGTACTAAATTGATGGGGTATTGGTATTCCCCGAGTAGAGCTTTTTGTGAGCCGTTTGTGAAGTGATTGGCAGTAGTGGTTGAGGGCTTGGTAAGTCGATGTGTCTTGTTGCGATGTAACGGCGTGTTGTGCGTAGACAAGCGGGCAGGGCGCGGCGGCGGGCCCGGCGGGCCTGGTGCCGGCGCCGGCGCAGCCGCCCTTCCTGCAGCAGCCGCCGCAATGGTTCCCGCAGCACGGACAGAACTACTACAATCCGCCAGGTACGCAAGTTCTTAATCACTATACTTGTACATCACTATATTAATTGCTCTTCACATTGTATAAACACAAAATCACAAACCAAAATGTATTTTATTTAATTATTTGTGAAATTTCACTGTTTGGGAAAATAGTCGTGTATTTAAATATTATAACTAGTTGTGATTCACGCATTTCACGAAATCGTACGAGCTCAGTTTGAACCTTACGCACCCGTAAAAGAATTTAACAGCCAACAAAAGACTTTAGTTTATTTCCCTTATATTCGAAGATGACGTCGCAGCCACCAGTCTACCCGTGGCCGATGAAAATGTTGCATTACAACAAGGTATTTTGCATATCGCGTAACCTATATACTTGCTAATAATATTCGCAAAATAAATAATAATAACGTTGGCTTAGGGCTAATGTATTAATAAATCTCCTTCCCGTGTACACACCCGTTGCCATGATCTACAATATTATTCACTTTGCTGTGGCAATGACGTCGTCATCGCAATTACAAGTACCAGTGGTTGTTTGATTTCTTACAAATTTCAAAAATGACGGTTAGAGTAGGACAAGCGAATCGTGGCAGCTATAAATGGCGGCAAATAAAAAAAATGATTGGCAACACACTTCACAGATTAAAAAAATTGATCACAAATACGTAACAGAGAGCAAACACAAGCACGCAAAGGTTCGTATAGTAAAATGAAAATGAATGAAAAGAGACAGCATGGATTTTATTCTTAAAAACCGATTCTTCCAAAATTATCTGAGCCATAGTCAAAATTTTACTGAAGAAATTCAATGCCTAAAAATGATTCATCACTATCACTTTCGTCGTCGGAATGGTTCAAATTCCTTTTCTATTATTTTGTACTTTTGTTTGTAATCATTTTCAATATCGATCACGTATTCGAGCGAATTTGAATGTCCTATCTTTATTTCACAATTCAATTTTGATTTAGATCGCTGCTTGCTGGACTGATTTTTAGAGTTGCCAGAACGATATTTGTTTTACATTGCTACTGCCAAAACTCGGTGGTCAAACTACCTCCGCTAGCCGCTTCGTTTCAAAAATAGGCCTGCGAGAAAGAAATAACAGCGCAATCACTTGTTCAGGCGGCGCGAACCCCCGCGGCGTGGTCCCGCCGGCCAACACGCAGTCCAAGCAGGCGCTGAGCCACATGCTGCGTCAGCGCTTGCCTTACAACCAGATGACACAGATGCAGGTACAACAGTTTAACCAACCCACGTGATATATCACAACAGGTGACACAGCTGATCCGGATATTTACGTTTTAAATTTCCGATCCAGGGAGGAGGTTACCCCGGAGCGCCGCACACCCGTGCCCCGTTCCCTCGCCAGGGCATGAGGCAAATGCAACCCAATCAAATGGGACAAATCCAATCAAAGTAAGCTAACTGTCGAAATATTTAAATAATCTTGGCTAAGAATGCCGCTGACAACATCTTTTATGTATACATTTATTTCACAGTCAAATGAATCCAATAGGCGCAATGGGTAGTATGGGTCCAATGAGCCAAATGGGTGGAGTCCAGATGGGTCCCGGGCAAATGAGCGCGGGTCAGATGGGCGGCGGTCAGATGGGTGGCGCGCAGATGGGCGGCGGGCAGATGGGAGGCGGGCAGATGGGTGGCATGGGCGGACAGATGTTCGGCGGGCAGTATGGCGGCATGCAGCAGGGATATGCTGGATACGGGCAGCAAATGATGCAGGGTACTCAGCAACAGATGATCAATCAGGTACCTACCAACTACCACAGTCTATTAGCCTACTTGAAGGATCACTTGATTATATTTTGCAGAATAAATACCTATATAATGCTATTTTTTAACAGGGTATAGGTCAGGGCGTAAATCAAATGAGTCAGCAGGTAAACCCGATGAATCAAGGAGTGGGTTCTATCGGCCAAAATGTTGGACAGATAAACCAAGGAGTGGGACAGTCTGCTCAAATGGGTCAAGCGATGGGACAAATGGGCCAAGGCATGAGTCAAATGGGCCAGCCGATGACACAGATGGGACAAATGGGACAAGGCGGCGGAATGGGGCCAATGTCCAATCAAGCTGGCAATATGGGACCACAGGGTGGCAACGGTATGGGTGGCTTCGCAGGGCAGCAGACATTCCAACAGGTAACTTCACTAACAAAGTAACTAACGGTGTGTCTCTGTTTCCCTGGAGAATGGGGCAGGTTTTAGTTTGGGACGCAACATGCGTCAACACCACAGCCCGGTCACACTTTCAGTGATTCACAAGAACAGGTGGTGGAGTGGTGGAAGCAGCTAAAAATTTTAAAAATAGCAGAATAACTTTAGAGGGAGGTACCTTTTATTTGCAGCTGACTGTTCAAACTTTTTTACTGGCTTTACTTTTTACTAACCGTATTTGCATCAAAGTAAATATCATCCGTACTAAATATCAAATAAAAAAATATGTCTGTGATAACTAAAAGTGGATGAAATTCGACTTGCAAGATTGAACGTAAACAAACCTTGCAAGTTATACATTTATAAACTAAGCTTTTATGAACATGGAGATCTGTATTTTTTTTATACTGAACTTTTTTCTACAGAATATGATGGGTGGCCGCTCCAGTCAAGAAGCGCAGTACATGACACAACGACAGAACGCTCGGCCGCAGTATATGCAGGTACTTAATCATAATTTTATAAATGCCCCAAAATTAGTACTATTTATGTATTTAGCGCTCTGTCCTTTTTCGTGGTACCTTGTGCGACGTCCGTCCATGTATTTACCGCCATCTCCCACGCTAAACCTACCGCTAGGCAGCGGTACTTGATAGTATAGACAGCGGTTATAAAGTTGAACGATTTAGAAATGTAAATAAATGGCTAAAGGAGCAGAGGCAAACCAAAGAGAAGGCGGGACGGCTTGAGCGCTTTTCAGCTCGATTGGCAGGTGCATGCCCAGGATAGGGAAGATTGAAGGGGGAAACATACTTGTACTAATACCTCCTCCAGACTACTCGCAAAGATTTTCGACGAAGTACTCGGAAAAGTTGCAAAAGTTGAAACTATAGATTCTGTGAATATATCAAGCGTCTACTGTTATCTGTTTATTACTGTTGTCTGTTGCTGTTATCAAGCAAAAAACGGCAAAACAATCACGTTTGTTGTGTGGGAGCCCCCTAAAATATTTATTTTACTCTGTTTTTAATATTTGTTGTTATAGCGGCCACAGTAGTATATAATCTGTGAAAATTTCAAGTCTAACTATTATACGACTCGAGAGAGACCCCTGTGACAGACAGACGGACAGATAGATTTTTGTTGTCACCATTTTTCACTGTCAAACTTAGACAATTATTTTTAATTTAATTTTATACTAGCTCTCTTAAGCCTGCGACACAGAGTTTTCTACTAACCCTAGTGCAGGCAAACGTGTTACATAGAATTTAGTAAAATATTGTACCTATATAGTGTACTAAAATTATTAACTAAATTGTCTTGTCTATCTTTGGGTGCGGTACCTTAAAAGTACAACAACTAAACATGTGCAATGTGTCAGGCGCCGAACGTGACGATGGCCGGCATGGGCGGGCCGGCGCCGCCGTACCCGCGCGGCATGCAGCCGCAGCAGAGCGCGCAGTACCAGCAGCAGATGACGCAGCAGCGCATGCGCCAGCAGATGCTCGCCATGCAGCAGCAGGGCCCGCTCGTGCAGCACCTGCAGCGCCAGCAGTACCAGTCGCCCTACTGAGCCCGACCTACCCCAACACCCTAACGGTTGGGATGATGACACCACCAATCAACTGACGTACTTTTTATGACCTGTCAAAACACAATTCTCCCATAGCTTCAATGGCAATAGCGAATTATGACGTCACTATCTGGCAACTCAATCAACTTACTATTTATTTGTTTTAAAGCAACAAAAAATCTAATTTTACAGTAAATCGAAAATCTATCTGGTTTCCTGGGCTAAAATAATACTTTTTTTTACTGGAACCTTCTTTTACCTTCGTATTATTTTTTAATGGCGTCATCATCCCTATAATCGTACCCATATACCTAGCCAGTTTACACTTGCCCGACTTACGCTCAACTATACTTACGGATGTACTGCACAATGTATTTCCATCGGGAAAGGTCAGATCTCAATCAGAATACGACGGCACCCAAAGAGTCAATCAATTGTTCAAAGTCAGAGTTAAAGTCAAAATCTCTTTATTCAATTTAGGCTATAACAAGCACTTATGAACGTCAAAAAAATCTACCATCGGTTCGGAAAAAACCTCTGTTGAGAAGAATCCGGCAAGAAACTCAACGAGGTATTTAAAAAAAAACAGTATTGGATTAAATGAGTGACATTTTCATGTCGATTAAAATTAAACTTTATTATTTAGACTCAAATGTACGATGGGTACTGAAGCTAATTGAGAGAGCGCTATACAAACGAACTTTTCCGATAAAATACGATGGAAAACCATTATGCACTACATCTGTAGCTGTACTGTACTGTATTTGCTCAAGTATATTCTTCAACTCGTGTTACAATATACTTGTGCAAATCAAACAACTTACGCAAGTAAATCAATACGTCTGGCTGCCGTAACAGGACGCCTGGCCTGGCACAGAAGTCTGCCGTGCCCGCTAAGCTTACATGTCGTCACTACTTGCAAAAGCTCGTATCTCAAAATGGGCATCATACTAAGGACCGCATACACGGCCCTGGGGTTAAAAAAAAGTTAAACCAGGGTTAAAAAGAACAGTACCTACAATATATTTTGTCGATATCTAAGCCAAGTTTAACAACTAACACAAAGTTAATGTAATTGAAAATTCTTGAAAAACTTCAAGGTGTTCAGTTGAACAGTTTATCCTGCCTAAGTAAACTCTACTTAGTGCATTTATAACTTCAAACAAATTTACATCTTTTTTAATTGAAATACGAGCTTTTCCAAAGTAGTGCCGATATATCCCTCTCTGACCAGCACGTGTATAGGATAAATTCTTTACGACCGCTATAAACTCAAGTGTACTCGGGCCCAATTGTGCTCGTGTGTACGTTGTATAGCAAATGTAACTTCCAAACCAAACCCCCTATTTAGTTCCGTTGTCACTGTTATAATATAACCGTCGTGAGCATCCTGGTCGTTACCTCATGATCCAAACACGTCTCGCCATTGTTACACTCATTCTCCTGTATCTTCACAGGCAACTGTTTACGAGTATCTGAACTCGTCACTTATCTCCAGAGTAAAGTATCCGTAAAGAGTTTAATTGTCTTATATTGGAGTACCCAACTTTGTAACTAACAAAGCAGGAATAAAGCGGTGCACAAATTTTGTTATGTTATTCAATATCGTTAAAATATGTTTATATATTTATGTAATTTTTTACTTTCTTTTTTATTGTTCTTGTATTGTAAATGAATGTTCGATGTTTTTTAATGATAAATAAATTATGAAAAATAGTTTATTAAATGATACTGATCGCTTGTCAAAATATGTGCACTGATTTAAAAAAACCTTGTAAATTTATTGAATTATTAAATTAATAAACGAATATGAACTGCAAGCAAAAAAAATACAACAATTCTGATTACTGTCAACAAGATTTATTTATGCACCTCGTTTCTTCGTTTATTGTTTGGTTAAGCGTCGAACTTTGAAAGACCAATATCACATATTGTGCCAATGATATAATTCTTGAATTATTATGCGTTGTGTTGATTGCCATTGTGGACTAAAATTATCACAAAACCAACTGACCTATGAACTGCAAGCTGATAAACTTACGAATAATACAACCCTATCGTAGTTTTAATGTATCCTAATTACTTCTAAGGACTTCGTAATAAACTCATCCATCATGATTTATTTAATCAAGGGTTACAGAAAAAAATTAATTACCTACTGAGTTGAAATGAAGTTCTTTAGGCACTCTTGACATTACAGAATCATCACAGATCACGATCTTTTTCGTCCACTTCTACGCTTAACTAAACTCGTGCAATGAAGATACAGCTTTGTAAAGCAAGTTACGATATATAACACACTACGGTAGCTCCGCCTTCCGAACGGAACCACTGGTGTGAATCTAGTATTACTTATGTTTTCACCTAGACAACATTTAGTAATACTAGTTGAATATAAAAATCATCAACTGCGTGTAATTTAGTATTTCATTTCTTCTCTCACTCGTAACTACTACTGCTACTTATTCGTAAGTATTTTTTCTATCGATCTTGCTTTGCTTATCATCCGTAAAAGAAAGGTTCAGTCAATATGTTGATGTAATTATATACTGTCCGTAAACAGGTGTATTTTCATTAGTTAGGTATTAAGTTTTAAAGTGCATCCCTGCATGTAATGTATTATTAATTCTATAAAATACAAAGTACCATGTAATGTATTAGTGTAATATTGTAATTTTGTTACTATTTTTTATGAAACCTGCAGGCGTAAATAAATGATTGATTAATTTCCAAGCAGTATTGCCACTGATTGGACCTCGATATTTCTAGTACATTTTCTACTGCTGCACTAAGGGTCTTACTCAGAGATATTAATTAGTAATTATTTGAGACGATATATCGTACAAAATTGAAAATAATGAGGTCGGTATCTGTTATTTTCAATCATGTCATGAATTTGTCATGTTTATAGCAGTAACTTAATTTTACTTATTAGTTTTGTAGCATTGGAGGTAAATAAGATTTTTCTTGTCACTTGAATGTCAATTAAAATAATCGACATCTATTTGTGCAGTCAAGTGCAAAAATATCGACACGGTCAAAGTTAAATATTAGATTGTACAACGAGAGCATAAAACGAGCCATTTTACCCGAGACGTTCATATAGCCGCCCGAACCGGTACGGCGGAAAATGGGTTTAGTGCTCGAGTTTTACACTCTGCTTTTCACTGCGATGGCGAGGAAAGTATCTTTTATTGTTCAGCATTACTATTATAATTATTATTTTTTTAGTTATAGTCATCTATTTTGATTGCTTTCATCGATTTTTAGTTTTATATAAATTAAAAATTATTACAAATAATATGTAGAAACTTCTTTGTTTGCGGCTGTTTATGCCTGATTGCCTTGGTCTTAGATGAAGATTTTACTTTATGAACTAGAGCATAAAAAGTCATTTTATGTCGCCTAGATCCAGCATAAACACGAACTTTACGAGCATGTGAAATGAAAAAATATGTACGCACGACCTTAATGTTAAGGGAATAAAGTCGTATATTACATATTTATGTAACTTTGGCCGTGTCGATATCTTTGCACTTGACAGTACCATGTTGACGATTAAAATAGATGACCATAATATCAGCTCATAATTATTCTGAAAATAATTTGAACATTATTCTTTCTATTGAAGGCGGTCTACTATTTTAAGTAAACACTTTTTTTAACCCAGATTATGCGATATCATTATTATTTATTAGGCTTCAACAAAGCTAATTTCCTTGTTTAGTTTCCTTGACGCTTGAGTGACTTATAAAATGTCTTTTCGAGTCTCGTACTTTTATAGTATTTATTTTTTTCTATGACTGATAAAACAAATTCAACTAAGTGCGTCAGTACTTAAGTTAAATAACATTCCCTTGGTTTATTTAAAGAGTACAGTCTTAATAGTCAAAATCGCATAGGTTTTTGTCAATTGCAACAAAAGAAAATATTTTTTCTCGTGTTATTAGTTCTTTTAAAGCATCATTTTTCTCTACAACTTACAAACTCGTGCAGTTTTGCAGGTTAAATGTAAATCATGTTAGTATAACAAGCGAAGTATAATTAAGTATTTATTGCGTTTATTTTGCAAAATTTTAGATGTTTGATTATTGACATATTAGATGATTATTTAAATTCAATCACTGAATCAACTTGATAGTTAAATCAAATAAATTAAATAGGTCTCGTATAGTAATTCGGAATGCCTATTATAGTTTTTATGTTATGGAAATGTCTATTTTTTTAAGACAACTGGTAAAATGTTTTTTACCATGGAAATTTCAATATGGTTTGTATTTATAATGCGATTATGGTAGATTATGTAAATATTGTTATAAGAAATATAATGAATGTGATGAAAATCAGCTGTTTAATTTGTCAATAAAATTTTACCCGTTACAAGCCGATTTCCTTATACTTAGTCATTTTAGGGATATTTTCACATAGCGTTTCAGACACTGCTCACGTCACATCATACGAAAACCATTTTTATGAAATACTGCCCTAAGTCGGAATAATTTAATAAATGGCGTAAAAATCATCTCAATCTCATATTATTGAGGAAAAGAACTTTGCGTTCCATCTCTTTCTAGAGAAATTAAATTTAGTAAGTTTAGACTTTTTACATTCGTGGCATATGCCGACCATGTAATTTCTAAAATTGTTTCACAACTCAATTTCTCAAACAACAAAAATATATACATATATGAATAAATAAAAAAAAGCTTGTATATATCCTAATTTCGTTAAATTCTACTATCGTCGCCTTTTTGGTCCAATTGATGACCAGATAGTCTAAGGGTTAAATGCTCTTTCTTCGTATTTATGCTGGATCTAGACATAAAATTAGTTTTATGCTCAAGTGCATAAAGTAAAATTTTCGTCATAAAGTAAAGACCAAGACAATCCGGTGTAAACAGCCTCAAAAAAAGAGGTTTTTTTTTGTAACCAAACAACATTTTCAAGATAATTATAGGCTTGTATAATTTAATTGGTCCATTCTCGTATAGGCAATTTTCCTTCAAGTGTCTTTGACAACTACAAGCCAAGCAGGGTCTACAAGGTCTTCTAAATTCGCTTCTAAATTAAAGACCTTAGCTTGCCTTAAGAGTCTTCTTACCAAGCCATAAACTCCAAAAAAATTGACATCTTTACTCCTTTGTCCCATGCTCTTTACCTCTTTACCTTTGTCCTATGAATGAATCAATGGTTTAAAAAAAACAGTGCAGGCGAGCGTGAAACGTGCAGTGTTACCACTTTAGCTAGAGCCTCATTTACGAAATAGCTACAAAAAATGTTAGTGGCCAAATTTTCTAGCCACACTTTTTAGCTACTTACAACAACCTTAAGTAGCCACTGTTTCAATCAATTTAATTTGTAATGTAAAACGTACTTCCGTGCGCTACCTACGCAATTAATGAGAATATCCTTCAAGAAATAAGTAGGAAAAACTAAGAAACCCGAAAAGAATGAAGAAGCTGGACCTTCAACATCACAGGATGACATATTTTGAGTAAATTTTCCATAGATAATAATGTAAGACAAAGAAATATAAAAAATTAAGACTTTTGACATCTTCTAAGAGTTTTTTTTTTTCAAAACTAGCCACTTTTTATTACTATATGTTTAGCTACTTTTTCTTTAGGCAAGGTGGCAACACTGAAAACGTGAGCGAGGTTAGGTTATGTTTTGTAAACAAAGACGAAATAAATTGTTATATCAAAATATTACTTTTTTTTTTAATAAATCGCCGGAAATATGTTGAAATCTGTAATGGTATTAAAACATCGACCTGTTAAATCAGTTATTAATGCATTTAATTGCGATTGCGTGCGGAGGAGAGTTCACAATGTAGAGTTAAACGATATTCCAAAAATAACCGCTACTGAAATTCGTAAATTATTGAGACAGAAAGGTTTCCCCGTGCAAGATGGATATACATCTCTCACCACGAAATGCACTATATGCACGGGCGGAGAAAAATGTAGCGAAACTAAACTGTTTATCAACAAAACGAATGGTAAGTAAGCAATGTTTTATTAATTTGAAAGGAGGTAGGTAAATCTTTGATTTAAGTGTCTACCTCTGTGAGAAAGAGTAACATAGCTTTTATTCTATTTCTTTTCTTATTTTTTTTAATCAATCTTGAGCCTAGCTTATGTTGCATAGCAAGCCAGTATTTTCATACAACTATTTGTAGATAGATACACTTTGTACAACTTTCAAATGATATATTTGCTGAGATAACATAACATAATGTATTATATTATATGTGTAATAAACAAATACATGATAAATTTCAATATGTATTAGTGGACTGTGGTCCGCTGACCTACATGAGTTGGACAATCGGTGTAATCTATTGGAATTGATCCCTGGATCAGGCAGATTATGCACATAAAGAATAATATTCATATAGTGAATTTATTCACATGTCTTGAATGTCTTATAACATTTGATTAAGCTAATGTTTGTAAAAACTACCCAAATACTGAGGATGTATTCTTGTTATAATCTGTTGCCCATTGTTATTGGTGTAAATATTCCCATGACATTATTTATTTATTGTCACAGGTTATTTCCTCTGCCCAAACTGTAATGTTCATGGGGACTGGAACATTTTGGAAAAACAAGTGAAGAAGACTAAAGTGGATTCTGCCACTAAAGAATATATTGAAAAGTGCCTGAAACAAAATGAGCAATTTCAAAAAGACTGGCAGGTGCTAGTTAGTGAAACATCTCCACTGTTGATGCTAACACAATCTGAACTCTTGGAATTATCAAATTTGTTTGAATTTTCGGCACCTCTGACAGATAAGGATACAAGCAAAGTTTTATGTGATGTTCGGGTCTCAAAAGACCATACGATTTTGTATTTTCCATTAAAAAACTCTTTGGAAAATGTGGTTGGCTATCGCAAAATACAGGCTGGTAAAGAGGAAGAAGCGGAAACACATGGCTTGTCTGGTGCTGGCCTGTTTTGGGGCAGAGCCACTAAAGTAAGCCGTAATGATCAGGCAATATTAGTCAACAGTGTACATGATATTTTACATTTAGCTGCTCACAAGGTGCATGGTACGTTCAAAACATACCAGTGATTACAATGTGTTGCTTATGCAAAGTTAAAGTTCTACTAATTATTAATTTAAATTAAATGTTTATTTTGCATGTTCTTGCTTAGGTCGCAAAGAGTTGCATTACTATCCATTTTACTATTAAAACTTTCAAAAACATCATCTTTGCAAAAATAATGCAAAAAAATTTGAACATATAGTTATTATTTCGCCAAAAAAAAAAATTAAATGACATTAAATTGACAAGCAATACGAAGTTAATAAAATATAAAATAATCAAATGATACTCTGCTTGTTTAATAATCTAATATAATGTTCTGAATATGCAGGCACACTAGTGTGGTTAAGCAACAGCAGTCTCCCTCCTACAGTGCTCCCTGCACTTGAAAGCTACCAAAAGCTCTGCCTGTGGGGGGACTGGGAGAACATGCATGATGTGGCTGAGAAATTGGGTGAAGATAGATGCCGGTTTATAAGGTTAGTGTTTTAAACAATTTGTTTATGAAAAGGCTTATCTGAGTACAAAAGGAACTACTAGTGTTGTTACCATTTGTTAGAACAGTTATAATAAAATAAATATTGAATGCCTCCATATTTCCCTATTATGACGTCACTGTCCTGAGATAAGGAGGTCTATTCATTAGTTTTACTTTCCAAATTTCTATCAAGTTAAATTATTTAGCTGAGACATAATTTGCGTTCCATACCTACCAACTCCCTATTGTGATTATTTTTAGATCCCACTTGTCTCACTCATTACACAGTGTTTTTCGTAACAAATAGCCAAACTCCTCTAAACGTGAAGTAAGTTCCAGGGCAATGTTCCAGGGAGTTGGGGATGCGCAACCTAGTTTTTCAGCTGGTGACAGTCCAGCACAGTTAACTTTTCCCGACTACATCCTGAGGTCTCCTACTAAAGCACCTAATATACACAAAATTTAAACATTAAAATCAACAATTTAAATAAGAGCAAGGACATAGTGTCTTATGCCGTTAACGCAACTCAAGTACTCAACCCTAAAAAAGAAAAAAATATATGTGAAGTAATTTTATTGATTAAGGAAGGTTTAGGTTGTATTAACACGTAATGGGGTGACTCCGTCAGGCCGACAGACGGGCTGGTGACGGCGGCGGAGGCGGCGCGCGCGGGACTGTCGCTGCGCGCGCTGGTGGCGGCGGCGCGCCCGGCCGCGCACCGCGCCATCACCACGTTCGCGGCGCTGAGGGACGACGTCTATGCCGACCTCACCAACCTTGACAAGGTATGGCAATGCATTGGCTACAGCAGCGGACGGCAACCTTTGCAAGGGCCACTTAGTTTACAAAACATTCAGTGCAATTGCCAAAATATCCACTGTGGTCTCTTCATTTGCGTTGAAGAACATCAGTCCTACAGCCGCCGGCACTGGACTGACCATATGACAATGTGTTAAAGAACCACTGCTGGGGTAGGTACAAGATCTTGAGTAGAGACCGTGGCTCAACAAACGGAGTGGACAAAGTGAAGTGACTGTATGCGAAAAATAGTTGGCTAAAGCTGGTAGCAGAACTCTGTGAAACGGCGCGTTTAAAAGACTGATGATGATGATTTGTTAGTATTGGTTGTTTTGTCCAGGTGCGCGGCGTGAAGTGGCGGCGGTTCCCGGCGCTGACGCGGCTACTGGGCGGGCACCGGCGCGGCGAGCTGACCGTGCTCACCGGGCCCACCGGCTGCGGCAAGACCACGCTCTGCGCGGAGATGTCGCTCGACCTTGCGCAACAAGGGGTAACCGTCTTTACCACTCACCTATTAATAAGTGAAGAATGTGTCGGATCCGACTCAGTGCATCGCCGCGAGAGTCCATATATACCGTTATCGTTGGCGATTAGTGAAGAGAAGTCTCTTTGACAGTTTTCTCTCATAAATGTACTCTGTAACTGAGTGAGAAATATGTGCGTGCCTTCCATGGCAGCGTCCTTTCTGAAAAAAGTCACTAAGTATGCGTGCCGCTCCTATGTAGTTTCACAACTTAGCACCGTTGAACCTGTTGGCACATCGGTAAAAGGTTCATTTAATTTCAATTCACAACTTCGCTATACGAAATCGTACTCTCGTAAGAGAATAAAAATGCAATGCGAGTTAATACCGCGAAGCACCTCAGGCTAAAAATTATGTGTTCTTCTTATCGGCTGCAGCTCAGTGAAGAATTGCTGTTGAGCTAATTACTCGGATCGGAAATAGGTTATCCGTGCGAAGTAACTACTATTAGAACGCTCTCACTTGTCAGTAAGGCTCATATCTATTATTACCGGGCAGCTTCGCACACGGCTTCTGAATGCTGGTGGTAGTTCGTGGTCCATTCCGCGGTAAAAAGCCGAATAGGGTCACAAGCACTCAGACAGACTACATACAAATGTTTAGAAGCGACTAAGCGATTTCGCTACCTACCTAATTGACTGTTGCACACACATATGAGAAGCTTGCTTACCGGCTTGCTTGCTGACAGGCGAAATATCGCTCGATGGCTTTGTATCGTGAGGTCCATTTGGCGTTACGGTCTTGCTTTATATTTTTCATCTCTCCTGTTCGGAAAGTTTCATTTTCGTAGGTAGATAGCCGGGTGGAAAATTGCGTTTCCTCCTCTAGGGTGGAAAATAATTTTTTTTTAATTTTTCGGCTAGCCACGACATTGAAGATAATTGAGTTACGTCAATGACATTTTTTTTTCACGTTTCGGCATGGCCATCTAGATGCACGTCGTGACCAACTCGATTTTTTTTTTATAGTCGGCCGTGGCATGTGGCCAGTCGAAAAGGTACCGTTGGAGGTTGGATAGGTATAAGTAAATCCAATTTATTATTATCCTCGTTTTTTTTTAGTATTTTCTATTTAGTTTCCTCACAGTCGAAATGAAAAGTAGAGTGTCTAACTCGGGTGAAATAACCCATTTCCCCTCGAACTATAGAATATTCTCACTTCGTTCGAGCGCCAGAAATATCTCGGGTGAAATGGGTTACTTTCCACCCTTGGTTATCAATCTACTATTGCCTGTTAAGTAGCCCTCTTGTCATCATATCATCTGTGACCGCGGGATAACACGGATGTCCCCACAGGTGACCACGCTGTGGGGCAGCTTCGAGATCCGCAACTCGCGCCTGGCGCGCACCATGCTGCAGCAGCTGGCCGGCGTCCCGCTGGAGCAGCACCTCCACGACTTCAACTCCTTCGCCGACGACTTCCAGAAGCTACCCATCTACTACCTCGCTTTCCACGGACAGCAGCCCATCAAAGTTGTAATGGAGGTAACACTAGTGATCATTTGCTGGGCTTTAACTTTTCAATAGGTGTTTATTAGTTTCGAGTGACCATCACGATGGCTCTGTCTACTCTTACCTGCCATGTAACTACGATGCACATATACTCATTGTATGACAACGGTAAAGTCAAATGGAAGTGTTACGATTTTAATAGTATTAATTTATGTTTGTATTTTCGTGTGTTTTATCGCATTACAAAGACTACTGGCCTGATTTCATAAAATGAAGTATCAATCGATTCGTTGTTTTTATTTTATGTAGCCGTAGCTGCGGCCCAGTTCAGTGCATTCTTTCGCATCGAAGCCAAGCTCCGTATTGTTTTTTTTTTTTTTAATAGCACCCGTGATGTAATGGTCTTTAAATACTACTGTAACAAAAATCTAGTGTAGCAAAATTAAAGATCGCCCCAGGCCTCAAAAAGTCTTAGTTCACTAGCTTGGTCGTGCTGAGTCACCGACTTCGAGCTAGTAGACACCTAGAAAAATATTTTCAAGGGTTTTGTAGTTGGTTCCATTTTTTTATTTTTTTGGAGTTTTACTTCTTTGTTAATTTTTTTTATTTCTCACTTTTTAGTGATTTGTAGCCAAAGTATATCTCACAACTATTCCGTTAAGCCCAAACACGACTAAGTTATGTTGTTTTATAACAGAGTTCCGTTGCCTACCTTCTGGCTTCAGCATCAGATCAGTTCGAAAGAATCATTAACTTAAAGCTTGTTCTTACTTGCTTATCTAGGTATGTTAATCATGATCGTTTATAGACGAGCGAGCATTACTTAGCCTTGACGAGTTCCATTGGTCACCTATGGTCTTCTTCATCAGGTCCAGGTTACCAAATGATACTTTCTGAATGTAAATGCTCATCTTAATGCTAAAAATGCCAAAATCGCCATAGGTGTGCCTATAAAATTTGAGGTTTGCCCTCGATTTCCCCAGGATCCCATCATCAGATCTTGACTTGGTGACAATGGGACCACCTCAAAAGAATACCTTTTATAATAAAAAAAGAATTTTGAAAATCGGTCCACAATGACCGAAAAACCGGTGAACATACATAAAAAAATACAAACATTGGAACATAGAACCTCCTCCTTTTTTTGAAGTCGGTTAAAAACAACAACTGAGAAACTGGAAGAACGATAGGTACGAGTAGGTACATATTTCTTACAACTAATTTAAAATATCATTAACAAAATCACTTACATCATAAAAAAACACTTAGGTACTTAACAAATAAACCCTGAGTCGTCTTTTATTAAACAACTAGCTTTTACCCGCGGCTTCGCACGCGTAAACTAATAAAACGGGGATGTATTCGGACCCTTAGTTATAAAACTATCCCGTGGGAATATCCGGATAAAAAGTAGCCTATGTGTTATTTCAGACGTTCAACTACCTACATACCAAATTTCATGACTCTAAGCCCAGCAGTTGTTATTTCGAGATTTTATCCATATCCCGTGGGAATATCGGGATAAAAAATAGCCTATGTATTATTTCAAAGGTCCAGCTACCTACACACCGAATTTCATGGCTCTAAGCACAGTGGTTGTTATTTCGAGATTTCATCCCTAGGTATCCCGTGGGAATATCGGGTCAAAAAGTCACCTATGAGTAATTCCAAACGTCCAACTACCTACATACTAAATTTCATGACTCCAAGCCCAGCGGTTGCTATTTCGAGATTTTATCCCTATCCCGTGGGAATATCGGGATAAAAAGTATCCTATGTCCGTCTCCTGGCTCTAAGCTACCTCCCTACCAATTTTCAGCCAAATCTGTTTTGCCGTTCTTGAGTTATAAGTGGTGTAACTAACACGACTTTCTTTTATATATATAGATTAACACAATTTATGGACTTTAAATCACTGGGCAATACCTACCTATCACCAAAATTACCAAACGTTTTATTTCAAAGAAAAAGCATTTTATTTAGTAGGTAATAGTAAAATAAATCATTCTTATCTTTCAACATCAGCAGGGAGTTTAAAAAATGAAAGTTTAGAAACTGAACAATATTTTCCAGGCATAGTTTTTTTTATTTTTTGTATCGCGAATTGTCGCGCTCGAGCGCACGCAATTCAACAACGCAACGCGGCCACTACTCGTCTCGACGCACTCGCGACTGCAGTACCGCTAGCACCCCTCCGGGGCCCTGTCGGGCGCGCGTCTGTGTGAGTGCGTTCGTTTCGATGGATTTGTTCGAAGGTTCCGTACTGCTTGTATTTATATACTGTGACAATGGTTTTCCATCGTATTTTATCGGAAAGTTCGTTTGTATAGCGCTCTCTCAATTAGCTTCAGTACCCATCGTACAGCCGTTTTGGCATTTGATACTAAATAATAAAGTTCCATATTAATGGATATGAAAATGTCATTCGTTTAATACAATAATTGATAGACACGTCGTGTGCCGTCGTATTCCGATTGTGATCTGAGTTTACCCAATGGAAATACATTGTACATGTGTAGGCGGTGGAGCACGCGCGCTACATGCACGGCATCCGGCACGTGGTGGTGGACAACGTGCAGTTCATGCTCGGGCTGGACGAGCGCGAGGACCGCTACGCGCGCCAGGACGCCGTCGTGGCCGCGTTCCGCGCCTTCGCCACCACGCGGCACACGCACGTCACGCTCGTCATGCATCCCAGGAAGGTACCGCCTGAACTAGACAACGCCCGAGCCGCGTGTATATCGTTTAACTCAACTCAAATTCCCAAGTTAGTTTGTTACACTCGGTGGAACCTTGTCGCAAAGAGCCTCTCTGCCCTTATAGAGACTTTTTGATACGGAAAACGCTGACTGCGACAGGGTTCTACAGAGTGACACGCACAAGCTTGACAAGGTAGGTAAAGGTTTGCACGGAGCTGGTGGAAGGCTACTGAAAAATAATGAGCAGCGCGACGTATTTTACCTGTGCCCGCGACCGCGCCAAGCGCCAACTAGCGTTGTTTGTTAGGTATATTGAAGTATTGGTAGGTACAGTTTTTAAATTTGCGAATTTTGTTGAGATACATAAAATTTGTATCAAGTTGTTAATCACTACTAAGGTTCCTTATAACATTAAACTCATAAGGTCCATAAATCGCCTCTGTTTGAAAGGGTTTATGTAGTTTCTTACAATAGTACTAATAATGCTTACCTTTCCCTGCCAGGAACGTGATTCGGAAGATCTTTCAACAAGTTCAATATTCGGTAGCGCCAAAGCATCTCAAGAGGCAGACAATGTCCTTATCATACAGGTAAACATTTCATTTAATGAAGAGTAACTTTTGATCAAGTGCTATACAAATTGCTTTTAGCCAAGTCGTATCAGCTAGTTATTTTTAAACATAATTAAAATAAAATTATTAAATACCACTTGTTTTCAGGACAAACGCCTGACTGCGGTACGTGGCAAAAAATACTTACAAGTCGCTAAAAACCGGTACAGTGGAGACCTCGGTATCGTACCCTTGGAATTCGATAAGGACGCGCTCAGCTACCAAGCGAAAAAAAAAGGAAAAGTGAAATCTGAAGAGTTGCTCGAACAATGCTTTGAGGACTTTGCGGTGCCGGGCGCGACGCCACGCGCCGCCGCGCCGCGCGCCCGTCGCGACGCGCCCGACACACTCACAGACATATTAAACTTAAACAGAACTAGATAGCATTTGTTTCGTGAAAATAATGGACACTGTACAAAATATGTAAATATACCTACCTATTTATAATCAGATGTTAAACCCTATTTTCAAAACCTCAATTGCTTATTCACTTTATCATTTTCTAGATATAACGATAAGCACTTATGTATACTTTGTTGTTTGAAGTAGGTTGGCAATAAAACTCTTAAAATAATGTCGCTAAGAATATACAATATGCCGCTATAGTGACCCCGGATAAAACAAGTCCAGCAATCCCTGTTCTTGTTGCCGAGGATTGTGTAAGTCTGTTTGTTGCAGATAGTTTTAGTCCCTGAGAAGGACAGGATAGTTTTTATCCCAGGAAACTGCATAATCCCCGCGGGATAGCGATAAACAAATTCTACGCGGACGTAGTCGCGGGTAACAGCTACTATTGAATAAAATACCTTATCTTCAATTACCTTGCTCATTGCAAACTAGGAGGAAGGGTATTGCTCGTTGAGTCGCTCGAGACAGCCAGCAAGGATGCCCAGTGTCCACTTTGGGCCCAGTTCGAAAATATCGTAACTGTCACGGTACGCCACATTCAAAATACAAATTCAAAAATAAATCAAGATACCAAGCTTAACCTTATTATAATTATAATTGGATTGGATATGATTTGAACTGTAAATAGGTATTCTAGCGAGCGTCGTAGTTCTCGAACGATAAAGAAACAGGGCATGTGTGTTGTTATCGGGCCATATTGCACAATGAACTTGCGTAATTAATTATTGCGCTGTGACCATTTTTTTTTCACACAGCACCAAGGTTTCTGTGTGATCTACATAAGAATTGCACATTATAATCTATTAGACCTACATACAGACCATATCTTACTGAAACGATAAGACTAGGTACCAGCCAGATTTTCAACTCGTTTTAATCCAAAAAAAGATTCTCGTAATACATATGTACAGTCGCCATCAGATATTTCAGAGCGGCCAAGGTGGTAAAAAATATCGATAAGTACATGAACTCTAATGCCTTAATAATAGAGTGCATGTTTCGTTATTTAGGACACATTTTTGACTGTTCCGAAATCTCTGATGGCATCTGTACGTGAAATCGAATGAACACAAATTAATAATTCAAGAACGAGAGGCAAGAACCTCACCAGCGCGGGGCCTGCATATTACTGAGCGGGCAGATATTTTAGACAGATTTTAACAAAGTGCTCTATGTCGATAATGATAAGACTTCGGAAAAATGTTACAGCATATTGTTACAGCTAATGTGCATTAAGGAGTTTAATTTGCCATTAGATTCAGAAATACGCTCAAGTGTTTCTATGTAATATACTGCTAAGTAATTAATAATGCAAATTATTTTCAAACATAAAATAAGCTTTATTGTTATATGCAGACAGACTAATATCCTTAACATTATCAGCCGCTAATATATTTATTTCTCCTATTTTTTTAAATCCTGATTTGGACATTTTGGACCACACTTAAAAAATAAAATATAGTCAGGAAACTCGTTTTATCTATAAATAAAATAGGTACATACACATATTGAGTTTCATGGTACTATATTAAATAACCTGAATGAAGTAAATTATGTATGATAAATTCACTTACAAATAGGAAATAACTACAAAAAAGATTATTATAAAGATTATTTTGTTGCAGTATTGACGTTAAACATAATACATGATAGTACTAAGTAAAAGGAAATCACAAATGTGAGTGAAGTTGATATGAACTGCTAGTAGTATTTTATTCAATAAATCCTAACTTATCAACCCCAGAACAATAATGCATAGATTGAATCTTTAACTCTAAACCTGGAGAGCTAGTTCCAGCTTTTAGTACTACTTTGGTGTCACCTGAGATTATTCTTCTACTTGCAGTGGAAATAGCTGGGAATTCTTATTCTCAGTAGTTTATCAATATCCCAACTGGGCCTTTAAATTTGGCTCTATGTAGGTACTTAATGCAAGAAGGCAAAAATTGAAATACATCATTAAAATTGGCTTACTTTAACAAAAAAAATATAACAAGAAATCCACTTCATCTTTTTGAGGTATTAAAATTTTATCATAGCAGTTATCAGCCAAGACAACTGGCAATTACATAACACATCCTGAACAATAACATGCCAATTATTTAAATAATTTGTCACATGTACTAAAATATATTGACACCAGAAAGCTGCAACACATACAAAAAGAACGAAGTCAACATATATTCAAAGACTCCCAGATGTCAGAATAATTAACAAATACAGATAAATACATAGTTATAATGAATGATCATGATCATGCTCTACTTAGTATTTTTTTGGTGAACAGCAACAACAGGACCATGCTTAAAAGTAGAGATGAATACTGGATAATGGTTTGGCTGGAGTCATGACTCACAAGTTGAATGGCTTGATATCCTTGTCAGGGAAGAGTATGCAACTTCACAAATATGTCTTCCACTATTTAATTTAAGTCAAATACTTTTATTTTCAAGGGTTAGGGCGCATAATATCCCACTCGCAAAACATCGTCTTTGCAAACGACCCCTTGTGCAAAAAATCCCATTCGCATTACGTACGTACCCTTTTCAAAACGTCCCATCCCTTTCGCAAAATGTCCCTTCTGTAAAAACTCCTGTCCCTGACTGAATATACCTGCTGCATAATGCCTCTTTCGCAAAGCAATTTTCCAGCTATTAACCGCCACAACAAATAGTGTAGTCAGCTAGGCACAGACAACAGAAGTAAACGAAGAGCCCAAAAAGATTTGATCACGACTTTATATTGTAAAACCTATGGCTTACACAGGACATTTTGCGAAAGGAACTTTTGCGAATGGGACACTTTGGGAAAGGAATGCATTGCGAACACGCGACATTTTGTGAAAGGGACATTCTGCGAAAAGGATGTAATTTATGTGAAAGGACAAAGGAACAATTGGAATGGGACATTATGCGCCTAAATCTTTTCAAGGACTGTATAAATAACAAGATCAAAATTGTTGGAACAAAAACTGCAATACATTTTCAAAGTACTGGAACAAAACTGACTTTCAATTACAGCATTTGGTGAGATAAGATTTAAAATTGTACCCAGATAGATAATTGAAGTCCTTTTTTCATCTCTAGTTGAAACACTGAAGAACTTAACTACATATTGAAAAGATGTAGGCGGAGTGACAGTATTTGATTATAGCAAACACAAATTTACAACTATATTGAAATAAGAAAAACCGCTTAGTACTCTGCAATTTGTCTAAGCCAATACTGGATCAACTGTGCGATTTTGTTTCCTTTTACATTTTGGACATGGCATGTTGGAGTTAAAGCATTTTATGTGAAATACACTAGAGCATTCATCGCACCTGTATGTGCTGCTTGTCTCAAATGGATACAATATTTTTGGATCTCTGCACACTTCACATATAAAACCTTTCTGGTTGCATAGCCAACAATTAAAAACATGTGTTTTGGCAAAGTTTACAACTTTTTCTAACTGCAATAATAAAGAACCATTAGGTATTTGTGCCAAATCAGATATAGTGTACAAATGCACATGGTCATACAGGTACTCCCTTGGCCATACTCGTTTCTGTAATTCTTCAATGACTGGTTCGCGGCAAGTAAATATATAAGCTCTTAGAAAATTTAGTTGTATTCTCAGTTCCTGCAGTTGTGCCATATCAGATACACCACAGTATATCTTTGGATTCAGTTTCTTCATATCAATCCATGGATGATGCTGGAATTCTAACAAAAATAAAGCAGATTTTTTAGATACTGGGTACCTCTTGAAGTCCCAATTATGTATCACTCGGGCAGGAATAATAAAGAAGTTGTTGTCCATACAATTTGAACAGTAATACTCCCCAGTAAATGCACAAACTTTGGCTTTAGAAATTGTGCTGCCCAACAAATCTTGACATCCTTTGCACTGGTAATTCTGATGGTCAAGCCCATGTTCTCTGGAGAGGGTTCCAAGTTGCTGTATCATTTTTTGGAGTTCTGTTACAGTAAAAGATCCAGTAACAGAGTTTGATACAATCTCAAAGCCCAATCCCTGCAGCATGGGGTCCTCTGGTGTGACTGCTTCTGTTTGTGGTTCTATAAGTTCAAGATCATCTGTGTTCAATTTCAATTCATTGTGAATATCTTTCATTATGTCTCGTAGATTTGGGGTATTAACACATTTTTCAGACAAATTATTCGTATTATCCACAAGAGATGACAGACTTTTCAACTCTGGTGTTTTTATGAGGCTGCTGCCATGAGAGGAGTTAGAATTTATAGAACAATTCATTTCATCATTTTTGTCCATAGACCACCCTTTGCCACTCAGTGAGTTTCCTGTGACCAATAAATCTGTGCCAGCCAGCAATGAGTCATCATCTGTATTAATTACAGGGTCAGCCATAATGTCATGTTCTTGGCTGACCTGTTCTTGGCTTGTAGATGGTTGTTCTGAGGGTGAAAGATTATTTTCATCATCTTGGTTATAAATGGTTTCTTTATTAACACTTTCTTTGTTTTCTTGTTCTATTTCCTTCTGTGCATTTATATTTGCAATGTCATTGGAATTTGACAAAATAAAATCTAAGGCCTCATCCTCATTAAGGGCAAGCATTCTTCCCAAACCAGTGATGGTGGAATTATGTGTAGGAGTGGATGCAACCTTAGGTTTATTGTCCTCGTCACACATGGTGCTCGCCACATCCAGGCCCGCACTGATGGGAGCTGCGCGCAGGGTGGGAACCCACAAACCAGCCAGCATCAAGACTGGCTCTGGCCAATAGTTTAACAAACTAGAGTTTGTTGGCAAATTAAACTGGATGCATGTTTCTAAGCCCTCAATGAGTTTCTGTGCCACTTCTAAAATTTCAGAATCACAAACAAAAGCAGATTTATTATAGAATGGTCTGACTGCAGATATATTTCTCAGAAGAGTAGCCATGTAGGATGATAGAAGACATTCATTGAGAGCAATGCGCAGCCACGCTCTGCACTGTCCGATTTCGGTGTTGATCTGCGGCAGCGACGAGATCTCGTCGATGTTCTGCCGGTGCGACAGCACCAGCACCAGCGGCCAGAAGTTTGGCTGTGGACGATGATCGGGGTCTCCAGAAAGTACATTTTTTGCTTTCCGTAAAAATGTATCTTTTAGACCGTGTAGAAAAACAGCTTCAAGAGCGGTGCACAAAGTGTTGGTGGAGTCGGTCGATCCGAGAACGCTATGAAAGTTTTCTTCGAACTGATTATTATACTGAATATCTTTAACGCATTCTGACAAGTTACTTATCAATGAGTCTTTTAAAATCGCGTCACGGCTGCGTACACTGAAACTAGACGCTACATTCTTGAAAAAGGACATGACGTTTAAATTCAAGTCAACAGCAAATGGAAGTTCACTCTCCCAAAATATTATGAAATGAACAGATTACACCGTCGTAAACCACAAAGGATTTTATCAAAGGTAAACAATAAGTATGACGCTGACGCTGTTCCACAGACTACTAAGAGATACTACGTATCGCGCTGTTCTGCCTGTTCTACAATCGCTATTTGATCACTATGTAGCAGAGTATAGACAAGCAACACAACAGCGTGCAGTGGAGCAGACAGACAGTCAGACAGCAGATCTCTGACAGCCAGTACAGAGGGCCTACTCCGAAATTCGTATCCTACCGTCTCGCTTAAGCTAACATTATTTCATACGAGAGTGAAAGAGACGATACAATACGAACTTTGATTTTCGAGTTCGATTATTATTATTAACACGCGAGTAAGAAGAACGGTGCTACACGAAAGTCGATTTGGATGTTTCATAGTAGACCCTCTGAGGGCCTACTCTGAGAATCGAAGTTGGGTGACAGTCTTTACCGGCCCGGCTGACACCGACATATAAATACCGGCCCAGAAGGGCTACTCCGAAACACAACGTTCGAAGTTCGTGTGGTGCGATCTCTCTCGCTCTCGTATTAAATAGTATAAGTGTGAGAGGGACCGCACCACACGTACTTCGAACGTTGTGTTTTGGAGTAGCCTTCCAGTTTTTCGTGTACTCGCCCATAGAAGCTCCTGTCAGTTTATATGGGCGTGTACACAAAAAATAGGGCCGGTATTTACATGTCGGTAAAGACTGTCACCCACGTAGCATCCAGAAAACTGCGGGGCTACTACGAAGATTGAAACTCGAAGTTCGTCTCGTGCGGTCTATCAGACATTTATATCATTTAATACGAGAGCGAGAGGGACCGCAAACACCGCACAACACCAACTTTGAGTTTCGAGTTTCGGAGTAGTCTTGCTGCTGTAGGGCTACTTGGGGCTACTCCGAAACTCGAAGTTCGTGGCGTGCGGTCCCTCTCGCTCTCGTATTAAATGCTATAAGTGTCAGAGTAAGAAGAAGTTTCGAGTTTCGGAGTAGAAGTTTCCCGTCTGACCACGATTTTTCATTGGTCGAGCGTCGAATCATCAAATGTCAGAGCAGAATCAGAAGGCTACTCCGAAACACAACGTTCGAAGTTCGTGTCGTGCTGTCCCTCTCACACTTATACTATTTAATACGAGAGCGAGAGGGATCGCATGACACGAACTTCGAACGTTGTGTTTCGGAGTAGCCCTTCAGAATGACATGGCTCTCAGCTATTCGAAAATAGCTATTATTACGTGGTATTAATGGTGTTAGGAACATTGTATTAGTGCTACTCTGTCAAATGTATACATAGAAACATTTTGTTTATCAAAATATAAAGCAACACGATATTGAATAAATTCAAAACCACCGTGCCCAATCTATATGTATGAAAAAGTTTTAAGTAAATTCAACGGCATGATCAAATTTACACACTTGTTATTGTTTAGTTTTGTGTCACAAATTTTGTACACTCTTGCTGAACAACTTGTAAAATCGGAAGATAATGGTCAAGGTACACAGCTGTCATAATATATTGAAACATATAGTCGTATATAATTTGTACTTAAATAAAATAAATGAGAATTAATCCGTTAAATGTATAGTTAACAACTATTGAATCTTGTTGGTAGAACTGCTGCTTTGCCGTAAATGTGGAACCGACGTGGCGGACTCTTACTACTTGTTCAGTCATCTAAGTCCTGGAGCTCGTAAAAGCCAAAAAAGAAAACTTTTTGGTAAAAATGTGACAGTTCAAACTTTAGTAAACCCATTTGGTGTGCAGTTTGATGTCATAACTACAAAAAAAGCTAGATGTAACAATATGGGTCATGTAAGTACCTCATTCATAGGTATCGTTTATTCTAGAACTAGTCTTTACCCACGGCTTCACTTGCCTAAGGCTCTGTGAACATTATGTCAGTAGCATGACACTGCTCTGATTTGATGCTTGATCAATCTCATGTAACTCTGAAAAAAAAATGCTGCAGGCCCCTGGATCCTGTGAGATTAGCAGGTTAAAAAGTAGCTTATTTGCTATTTTTCACATGTCCATCTACATATTTCTAAAAATCTGTACAGCCATTTTATGTAGGTATAATATTAGTAGGTAGTATTTATTCACATACTAGCTGCTTACAAAAAAATATACAATATACACTGAAATACTACTAGGATCTAGGATTAGTGGTGATGTAGTCAATGAGTCATAGTATTGTTTGTTTCCTAGCCACAAGGAGCAGACTCATGGTTCCCCGGTTACTCTTGGCAAATCTGTACATGTCCGCACTGTGGGGCTCACCTTGGTTGGACATTTGAGAACACTTCATTGGGAACGACTGATAAACCTGTATCAGTCAAAACATTTCATGGACTTATTTTGAGCAACATTCTAGGGGAAAATTGTAAGTACTTTCCAAGGTTCAATCTACTTTTTTAAAGAATATGATTTAAGTAAGTTAGGACAAAAATTTATAAACTGACTAGCTTTTGCCTGTGGCTTATCGCATGCTGTTCCCTCGGGAACTGCATTTTTTCAGGATAAAATGTAGCCTATGTCACGCCTGGGTCCATAAACTATCTCTATGCCAAAAATCATGTTGATCCGCTGCTCCATTTCAATGTGAAAGACGGACAAACATACAAACACACGCACTTTCGCATTTATAATATTAAGTATAGAAGTATGGATTATTAATGTGTGGTACCTGCAGACCCTACAGTCAGCATCAGATATTTTGGAGTGACCTAAGTGATCAAAAATACTGGAACATGAACTTTATTAATGCTTTGAGAATAGACTATGTTCTGATATTTTAGACCACCTCAGTGAAATCAAAATGAAAGAACATTTCTTTATAACAAGGCTAAGAATGGGCTAAATTGCCTTTTTTCTTATACTACATTAAGGGGCTGTTTCACCATCCATTGATTAGTGTTAACTGACAGTTAAATGTAATGGTGTCTTTATTTGTTTTGTTCGAATAGACGGAGAAGGCATCACATTTAACTGTCAGTTAACACTAATCCCAGCCTTAGCTGTGATATTTTTTTTATTTTCAAATTAATTTTAACTTGTTTTGCTAATTTTCTGTTTTTTTTTTAGTTACAGATTCCCTCATAATGATGCCGAGTATTTATAAAATGCAATAAAGCTATGAAGCAATAATTTGAGTGATTCAGTTACACCAGCCCATTATCAATTCCATCAGTTTATTTTTGTAACAGATTTACCCAGTCAATTTATTCAAAGGATTTTGAAAACCCCGTGAATAAAATCTTGAAAAGTCAAACAGGTCAAGTAGTTTTTACATTACATTTTATAACTCGAAATGTGCAATTTGTAACTTATAGTGATGGATTTAAAAGGTTGGGGAAAGCAAGTACGGAAATCAGATAAAATCTTACGTAAAATGGGGGAGGGAGAGGGAGAAACTCTGGAAATACTTGCCCTTACGTTGGGGAGGGGTCAAAAATGGCTAAAATCATCTTTAATGCCTTTTAGCTGCTTACCCAAATGTCACGAATACATAGAATATACCTTACCTATTCGTAGAATGTACCTATTCTGCGACTTCATCATTCGGGGGTAGGTAAGCGATAATGTCCTCGGTACCGCTTTGATTTCAGAAAAGGATATCAGAACAAACGTGAGGGCACGTAATCCCGGTTGGTCGGCGGCCGGGAATGTGAGCCGCTTCGGTGGCTACGAGGAGTAATCCTCTATAAATAATCCGGCACAAGCAGGAGGGCGGGGAGCCGAGCCTGAATTGCACACACGGTGTCGACGTGAAGAGCCACGTCCCGAGGCGGCCAGTGGGCGTCACGGTGTCACTTCGTGCTCCCGTGGCGTTCCACAATGGCAACGAGGGAATTCGTGTGGGTTTTACTCTGTGGTTTTACTGGGTACCGCCCATATATACACGAGGTGCATTTTCCATACTACAAAAAAAAGATTGCATTGTAGTGTAGTAGCTTATTATAGGGTGAGCCCCTCCCAAACGTGGTACAACTGCTATGTCCAACTGGTTGTACCACGGGAACGTAACTTTACGCATGGTTCTTCATGGCATCGTATTTTCGTACTTCGTGGTACCTCATTTCTTCATGGCTAAGGCGGAAGCTACGTTACGCTTGGCTCCCGCCTTAGCATTCTGAACCTAACCTAACAAGAGTCGATTTTGCCCTGAACAAGCTAATTCACTCGCTTGATAAAATAATGCGTATTCATTTATTAAAGTTATAGTAACCTAGCTTATGCCCGCGACTTCGTCTGCGCGGATCTAGGTTATCGCGCGGTGGCGCCCTCTACCGGAATAAAAGATATCCTATGTTGATCCTTGGGGTTCAAACTACCTATATACCGAATTTCATCGAAATCGGTTCAGTGGTTTAGACGTGAAAGCGTAACAGACAGACAGACAACAGACAGAGTTACTTTCACATTTATAATATTAAGTAGGGATAATGCTATGCAAAATTCATTGTTATGCTAAAGTAAGTATTTTGCTTCTTTATCCTCCTAATGGCCAAGTCAAATTTTTGATTTATGAACAGCAAACTTTGTCATTTATGATAAGTTTGATTATTAAAGATTAGAATAAGTCCTTTACAAAGGGCTCTGGGCGTTAAGAAGATAAAATTATGCAAGTCCGCTGTTATGCACTGTTCGCACACTAAAAGCTTTTTTAGGCCATACACAGTACAGGGGTGCTTTCTGGCACAAGAAAAACCGACCAAGAGCGTGTCGGACACGCCCGAAATAGGGATCCGTAGCCATTAAGAACCAAGCCAATTTTAAGGGGTGGCAGAAGACCGAGAGCCCGCTTGGGTCAAATGGAATTTCTAACAGTGCAGAAGCACACACCTGGTTAGGGGGCACTCGGTAGTTCAACTAGTTAACTAATTGGACTCACCCAGTTAGACTATGGGTAAACATACTTTACAGAGTTGGACTATTGATTTTACTTCCCCGTGGTGCAACTGGTTGGACCAGAGGCCGTATTGCCAAACGTTTATGACGCTCGCGACAGAGGTACAGTTACGTTCCCGTGGTATAACCAATGAGGGCAAATTTTTTGTCTTTCTAGATGGCGCCACTGTTGAGTGAGGTTTTTTTGGTGTGGCTTTCAGTCTGTTATTACGGGCGTAAAAATAAAAGTTTAGATTAAAATCATATTTAATACACCTTTAAACCATATCATAAAAATATCGAGCAACCACACTTTTGTTCATAAAAAAGGACGACAAGTTTCCGAAAGACAAAACTATCTCAAAACAGACATCCATTGCCCCGTAACGCATAATTAATTGCCATAATTAATTTCAGGTAACGCAAAATATTTCCGCGTAGCTCACGCAAAAACTATGAGATTTGACATTTCGGAGCCCTCACGTTACACTAGCGCCTCTATCTCTAGCGGCGAATTAATACGCGATAGCCCTCATTGGACATAGTGTTGGACCACGGGTCGGGGAGGGAGGGAGGTTGAACTACGTAAAAGAAGAAAGTTTTCAAATAACTGTATTAATACGAAACATTACACAAACATCAAGCAATCATAAAAAATTATCAATATCATCGTCACTATACACTAGGGTAGGTAGTTACTTAAAACTCGTATCTGAAAATCGGTTAGAAAGTACCAAAACAATGAAACGTGTTTTATGTCACGAAGAAAGTATGTAGTTAATTTACAAATTTTCAGAGACAAGCTTTTTACATAGTTTTGACGACGTTCGCTGAATTAAACAAATCATTCCTATGAATTTATTGAGATTAACAGGGTCTGTCCTTTTGTACTATAACTTTTAGATACAAACTATAAAATCAGTTTTTTTAGGGCACTGTATCTCAGAAGGAATCAGCAGTCAAAATGGTAGTGTCCGTAGGTGGCGTTAACCACTTTTGTAGTCTTTCATATAAAAAAGAAAAGGGACATTCTGTAAAAGCCCAAAAATAGGGTAAGATACATTGCTATAGGTAAAAAACTTAAGTAAAGGACCTGTTGTATGTAGTGGTGCACAGAATTGATATGGAGCTTAAGTCATTTTGCGGAATTTGTTTATATGGACAAGTTACTACTACATACAACAGGTCCTTTACTTAAGTTTTTCACCTATACAATTATTATTTACATTTGTATACCATAGTATGTGACAAGCTTAATTAAATCCGCTTAAATTAGGGTAGCTTGCGTTTCAAATGAAGTTATTCATACATATCGTATTCATATTTTTGTTAGCCACTCGGATGGCCGTTTTTGAAATAATATGGATATTATTACATAAGATTTTGTTAGAGCAAGATTGCAAAAATGCTCACTTATGCATTATAATTATTACCGTACCAGCAAGGCTACCACGAAATTCGAAAATCGAAGTTCGTATCTTAGCGTCCCGCCTACGCTTATGTTATTTAATACGAGAGTGAGAGGGACGTACGATACGAACTTCGATTTTCGAATTTCGTGGTAGCCTTGCTGTTCGATCAATAACACATTAACTTATCAATAAACACGAAACTGTAAGAAAAACCCAAACCGTTTTAACTTTCTAAATATCAGCAATAGTTACACAGATAGTCTACACAGAGAGTGTGAATCCATCCCCATTTTACCACGAGACCAGCTTTATCTTTAATGGTCAGTTGGAAATTATTTTCTGGAGGAGTCAATATAATAAAAACATTAGTATAAAGCTAGGCGATATAAACAATTAAGGTAAAACCATTATTATACAAGAGTATCTTACATCGTTCATATTTACTTCCTAATCTTACAATACAAAACAAAGTGTACTTAAAAGTATAATAAACTTAACTCGACCATTCCCTGGTCATGTTTCGCAAATAATTTTTTTGCTTCGCGGCATCAACTATAGGTACTCGAGGTTTAGGTGATTAACTAAATGTAAACAAAACAACGTCCATTATTTGTCTTATATTGAAATTCCCCCATTAAACAAGAAGTTTGTTTACATTTAGTTAATTACCTAAACCTTTCGAGTATAATTTGTCTATCATGTAAGGCGTTACATAGCTAGGCGACTATAAATCGACAAGGTGCAAAAATGTGCAGCTACTTTTGATGCTGACATGTTTTACTAACCCTTTCGTTCCAGATGACGAGTTAACTCGTCTAGTGCGATGTGCTCTCAGATCCGGTAGACGAGTGAACTCGAACTGGCGTACCCGGGGAGTATTATATTAATATTTAGTCCTGTAGAATCATTCTTATTTAATGAAGCGAATTCCATTCAAAAGAAATAGACATCTTTGAGCGCTGCAAATATAAATTACAGTTAATTGTTAGTAAAACGCTTATGAAAATTCGTCGAAATTACTTACTTCATTCCTATGGTACAGTCAATGTCAGAAACTCCAAAATATAACATCAACCTAATAATTGACAATCAGCCTACATTTTTCACGTTGTGTAATTCTTGCAATCAGGTTCAAGAAAGGTTGTTTAAGAGTGTTGGCGACCAGAAGGGCTACTCCGAAACACAACGTTCGAAGTTCGTGACGTGCGATCCCTCTCGCTCTCGTATTAAATAGTATAAGTGTGAGAGGGACCGCACGACACGAACTTCGAACGTTGTGTTTCGGAGTAGCCCTTCAGCAAGGAACGAAACTCGAAATTCGAAGTTCGTGTCGTGCGGTCTCTCTAATACTTATATTATTTAATACGAGAGCGAGAGGGTCCTCACGACACGAACTTCGAGTTTCGGAGTAGCCCTGCTGTACTTTTAGCCGCACTCACAAACGAAGTGTTTTTTTAACGAACGTCAAAACCATCATAGCAAGTTGTTTATAGTAAAGAAAGAGAGGTGAAAAAATTAACCCAGTATTGTTTTAACCGTTTGTCTTTCTCCGTACTTCTATTAGCCAAAACTGTGCGGGTTTTATGCTTTATGTATTATTTATTTCCAAGTCATAATGGAACTATAATAGAAAAATCAGAAAACTACAGTACAAATAAAAACTAAAATCAGAAAGTAACATTTCACAGATTGATAGTGATCTATCGATTGAAAAGAGCTTTTTTTTCTGCAAAAGGCCTATAGCACTTGGTGAGCCGTACAATATCCTTTAGATATCGTGATACCATGGCCCTAATTCACGTCAGTGAGATTGCCAATTCCGTTATGTGTTTTTTTTTTATATATGGGTTTTGCATTTAATTTAAAAGCCATATGTGCCAAAATCCATATATCAAAAAAATGCACATAACGATATTGGCAATCTCACCAACGCTGAACAAATTACAAGCAAATAGTATTATACTATTTGCTTGTAATTTGTTCTCCAATGAGGGCTATCGTTTTTTGTCTTTCTAAATGGCGCCACTGTTGAGTGAGGTTTTTAAGTGTGACTTTCAAAGTCTGTTATTACGGGCGTGAAAACGAAGTTGAGATTAAAATCATATTATATAGAATGCACCTTAAAACCGTACCATGAAAATATCGAGCAACCAGCGTTGCGTAATCCCGTTTCGTTCAGAAAAAAAGGGAGGACAAGTTTCCAAGACACAATGTCTCAAAACACAGAAATTCATCGCCCTGTAACGCATAATGGCAATAATTAATTTCTATGAATGCAAAATATTCACAAAATTATTTTAATTATTAATAAGCCCGCGTAGCTCACCTAAAAGCTTCATAGCTTTAACATTAGCTTATTATTAGCTTTTATTTTAGCATTAGCTTTTTTTAGGTAATCTCATGATTTGACATTTCGAAGACCTCACGCTGCACTAGCGCCTCTAGCTCTAGCGGCGAATTCATACGCGATAGCCCTCATTGGGCCCATGTCATATAGACTAAATAGAATTAATTGCAAAGTGGAGGAACTGGGGTAGATTCCCAGCCCCATCTACTCTTTTCTCATTTCGTTTATTAACGGTATGATAGGCATTTTATTAAACGAAGCCTATTGCCAGGAAAAATAAATTGTTTCAATCAAAATCAGTTAATAGAAGTTGTTTAAGGTTATCGTATCGCACGCACATAGGCGCGGCAACGTTGACCCTTGTGCAATAGTTTGAAGGAAAGTGGCGGGTCGTTCGCGGAAGATGTGTCCGAATGTGGCCCCCGACCACGCGCTCCCTCGTGGAGGTGAAACTACCGCAGCCAGCCAACGTAATAAGCGCGGTGCCCATTAGATTATTACTGCTGTTAAGAATTGACTTTCAGTCAAAGAATACTGGCTCGAAGCTCGAGTTGATATGGTGCCGTCGACAAGTGTACCATACATAACCTTAATTAACTTTATCATTGTTGACGACTTTAATTCCGTAGACTCAGGATTATCATAATCATAGTTAAAACTTTTCATTGAAATAAAAACTATAATAAAACAAATGCTCATGAACTAGCGAATCTTTGATGCAAGGTTTGAGTTGTACTCGCTGGCGTGGGCGTGCAGTTTATGCCAGCCGGCGATTCGCCGGCCGCGGCCTGGTTCTGGTTTGAAGCTTTCCCTTGGATGGCTGCTATTTCTTTTTGAAGTTTTGCATTTAGAACCGGTTTGACTGAAAATCTGCCGCTGACGCCACGACCGCGCGCGCGCCCCCGACCGCGGCCGCGAGCGCGCGCCCGCCCGCTGCCGGTGGACTTGTTGGACCTGTTCGACCGAGTGGACCCAACGGAGTTCACGCTTCCTGGGCCGCCTCGATTTCTGTAGCCGCCTAATTGATTAGTTAACTGAACGAGACTTTGTTCATTAAGATAGCTAGTGTTACCGCTGCTATTACGACGTCGTCGTTTAGCTAAGTCGTTAGCTACGCTAACGGTTAACTGAGTTGGTGAGTTAAATGAATTATTTCTAGAAAGAGAGTTATTCCTAGAACGAGAGTTATTTCTAGAGCGTGAATTATTTCTGGAAAGTGAATTATTCCTTGACCGCGTAAAAGTTTGAGATCTAATAACATTATTCTGAAATAGCAAATTCTGACGTTGCTCCTTCAGGATTTGATCAGATCTAAGTCCCACCATACTATATCTATTGCGAGTGGTCAAGCCTCGACCACGTTTTGAAATTCCTCTTTTGGCAAGCGCCAGAGGTTTGCCGACGTTGACGGCCAGCCCTCGGCGGGTGGCGACTCCGAGCCTGCTATGAATGTCTCCTCGCACGTTCGGGATGGAGCGCGCGCGGCGGCCTTGAGGCCCTCCTGCTGCAAACACAAAAACGATTGCGTTAATACGAACAGAGTTTACTTAACTGTCGGCCATTTGACAGGCAGGGTGGATAAATGAAATCAGCAAAAAAACATACAGCTACTTTTTCCGCATGGTTTGCTTATTGTAAGCAGAGAAAAAGAAAAGTTCTGACTAATTGATTGACTGACTTATCAACGCCGAACCTAACCCCTGACCCAGGTTAAAACTTTGCAGAGAAGCTCTTATTGTAATCTACGTGATGAATAAGAACAGACTTTTGGAAATAGGTCTAGCAAACAGGGTAAGATAGTAAATGCATGTTTGTATAGGTACTCCTGTAATTTATTAGCATTTTCTGAAGACTGGAGTAACTTTTAGTTATTACCGTGATTCTATGGAGTGATAAATTCTGGGTTTCTGAGCGTTTCGCATGTGTGGACAAAAATAATTTTTAGAGAGGTTAAAAGGAAAAGGTAAACTACTTGTATGTACCTCGGAATAATGGGTTTTGTACTGGGGTCTGTCCTCTGAGCTGTGAGCGTGAGCGCGATGCGGACCGAGCGCGGGAGGCGGAGCGGCGTGGCTGGCGCGAGCGGGAGCGGGAGCGGGCGCGGGACGGCGCGCGGCGCCCACGGCCCCCGCGCCCGCGCGCCCGGCCGCCGCCGCCCCCGCGCGCTCCTGCCTGCGAGCGCGAGCGTGACCGAGAGCGGGCTCGCGAACCTGCTCGCCCTGGCTGTGAATCCGGGGTGGTGGTGCGAGTTTGGGAACGTCCGCGGCGGATGCCCCGCCCGCGGCCGCGCCCTGTCCCGCCGCCGCGCCCTCGCCCACGCACGCCTGAACCACCTCTACCGCGTGATCTACCCGCTCTTATTATATCATCTGCAAAAATTATACAGGTATAGTCACGTGCAAACATAATGACACAGCCAAAGATGGACTTTGGCCGTGTCTATATCTTTGCACTTGACTGTAAATGTTTCAATGAACTAAATAAAGCAAACCCTTCTTTGAATTCATGCTCACCAACAAAGCTTTGAATCACAAAATATTTACTATAATGTTTTTTTCCTCCAGTATTTAACAATAAAAAGGCTGCCATTCCTCCAGAAATGTGTGAGGATATTTCGCGGGGAATATGTTTGTCATAAACCAATCGAAACACTTCCTTTGCCTATCCTCACCATTGGTGTGCATTCAGTCAGTTCCAGGGTAGGGAAATGGTGGTTTGCACCGCAGCAGCGGCAGTAGCATGGTAGTCAGCAGTAGGTACTGCCTACTCAATCCACACAGATCCTCACTCAGCACAGCTCTAGTGGAAAACAGCTCAACAGAGCGAGGATAGGTAAATGAAGTGTTTCTATTGGTTCATGACATACACATTCCTTGCAACACATCCTAGCTCATCTCTGGTGGAACACAGCCTAAAAATATATATTCTCAACTGCACTTTATTTAAATACTAAGCATATCTTCCTAATTTAAAAGATATGGATGGGCCATGATTCCATAATTTTGCACACATTTTTATAGTTTTTCCATACCTGTCATATTAAATGTGTTCATACTGAGTAGTGTCAGATTGCAAAGCTTTTTCAGGCATCACTTTTAACTATTTAATCTTGGGGATGTGCCCAGAGTGCCCAGCGGGAAAGAGGGGCTTAATTATGTTGCCCAGCTAGCATAGCTCCAGACAGACAGACAGCCACGGACTGGATGCCACAAGATAGATGGCAGCGATGAGGTAAATGGCGATAACGGGATAACCTATTCACAGACTACTAAGGGATACTCTGTAATCTAGTCACCTTCCTTAACATCTGGCTGGGCACCACTCAAAATCGGAACAAATGGACGATCTTTGGCCATCGATGACACATCCTCCACAAAAGTAATATAAAAGAATTCTTTATGCGCTCTCAACCAAACCATACGTTGTTATTTACACAAATTTTATAAGCACGTCATTACTGAATGGCGCGGCATGAATTGGCGGTAAATAGTTTCTAGTCATTTATTGCCTTGGGATATTATAATAAACTATTCAGAAATGTTCAAAAATAAGTATTTTCTTTAACACAATCTCAAAATAGAACTTACCTAATGACATATTTACTGAATCAGCCATCGTTGAGGTTATTACTTGTTAAAATATCGTCGTATAATCAAGAGTTTTGTTACACTGTCAGTTCTGGTGAGTTTTGTTTGACTAGGTGTTGTAAATGAATAGCGTAGCAGGGCACATCGAATATCAACACTTAACGACTTCCAAGTGGTTCGGATTTCCATCTAAAGCCAAGCCAACCAAGTGATATTTATTTCGGTTTATCTCTTCAGTCTCGCGCAACTTAGAACAAAAAAACTTTTGTATGGAATCTGCATGGCAAACCATTACCATAATATAAACTAAAACGTAGTGGTTATATTCTCTTTGCTCAGTACAGTTTAGCTGTCAGGTCAACTGTCATGACATGAGTGTCATGTCAGGCATGTTGCTTAGCTTGTGATTGTGACTCGCATACTTTATTCGTTAATTTCTTTAGATTTCTATTTAAGTTCGTCTTAATTGTTTTCTAAAGTAGTGACACGTGACTGACGTAAACATATTTTGTGAAATTGGCACCGAAAAGACGATTTATAACGTGTGAAATTTGTGGAAATCGAACAAGTCGACATAATCACGAAAAAAGGATTTTTATGGCAAAATTTCCCTTTGACGAGAACCGGTAAGTATTGTCTTAGATACTTTTAGCTATATTTTATAGCAGCAAGTTAAATAAACAAAGGGAAATAGATATTTAATATCCTTATCATTGTCCACTAGGGATGTGTACTACAACTATCGATAACTGTAGGCTTATTTGTTTATAAGTGCAACTAATATTACTTTACATAAGAAGAAGAAAGATCGGAACTTTATGACAACTTGCATGCAATATGACCATAATTATAGGCATTTTCAAACTTCCGATATTTCAATGCAGTTGAAAATATCTTGATCATGGGTAGACAAGACACACACAGCCTGGATAAATTATTGAGTTTAGTGATTACATAACATTTTAACCGTAAATTAAAAAAATAAATACCTCTGTTTTAACGATAAAATGTTTTCAGATGCAGGGCACAAACTAGTGGGAAAAGAAGATTTGGTGAATGTTTCCATAAAAAAATTACATGTATTAAAATACATACGTGAAGATCACTTTGAAAACAGGGCTTTGAAAAAAATAAAGGAAATCAATAGAAAACTTGTATTTTATTTTGGGTCCACACCTAAATCCAATACTATGTGTAGGTATACGACTTAAGTGTGGACTCGATCTTAACCTAAATTTGATTACAAAAATTGTTGACCTAATCCTGTATTTCAACCCTCACCATTTTATCGATATCGATAAAAAGCGCAAACGTTTAGCATGCTGCACTATTTAAATCTGTTATGTTGGTAGTATTGTTTTTTGGCGTTAAACGGATCTTTGGCTTGGCGTACATTTTGGTAATGGTTTGCCATGCAGACTCAATACAAACTCGATTCCATTCGCTAGTATGGGAGTCCCGCCTCTTAAAACGTAGTGGTTATATTCTCTTTGTATCTCTTCTCCAGCAAGACAGAGAGCCTACTACGTAATTCGAAAATCGAAGTTTGTATCGTATCGTCCCTCTCACTCTCATATAAGTGTCAGAGGGACGGAACGCCACGAACGTCGATTTTAGTATTTCATAGTAACCCCGCTGTAGTGAATGAATGAGCAAGCACCACAGACTATGTAGTTAGTGATGATTACTGTTCGGTGTTGCCATTGAGAAATTAATAAAACCTACATTCAAGTTAAAAACTAGAAAAAAACCTGATTTCATAAAAAATAAAAAAAATCTAAATAGTTTATTCTAAACCGTATTTGTATGGATATCCAGTACCGGGTGCAAACCCTAATCAGCACCTTTCTTTCAGAACACATGGCTTTCCTAAATAATCCAGTTTTATTCAACAGTCTCACTTGTTTTCTTCAATTTTTTTTTCACGGACAGACGGACGGTTATACCTAGTGCCATCCACGAGTGCGTGATTATATCAAAATAAGACATTAATGACATTGTAATAAAAATAAAAATCCTCGAGAATGTGAAATCAATCTCATGAATATACAGTCAAGGGCAAAAATACGTATGGACACTTTAGTACTTTGTCTATTTTCGTCATATTTGAACTGCCATATATAAACTGTCACAGTGGTTACAGTGACAAAGTACTAAAGAGTATACAAATTTTTGCCCTTGAAAATTTTAAATATGGCGCCGCCACCCGAAAAGAAAGATAGACTTCACATTTTCATACCTACGCTCGGCGGCAGCTCTATAGGGTTGTTAATAAATGTATGGCTTATGCACAAAAAACTATTGAGGTAGTCGCACTCGTATCTAGTTGTTGGATTTATTGTTGAGAACGAAACGGGAAGAATGGAAATATAAATCCCTACTAATATTAATAAAGTAGTTTTATTGGGATAATAACAGAAGATACAACAATATGATAAATGCGAAAGTAACTCTGTCTGTCTGTCTGTTACGCTTTCACGGCGGAACCGCTGAACCGATTTAGATGAAATTTGGTATAGAGATAGTTTAAGCCCCAAGGATCAACATAGGATACTTTTTATTCCGGTAGAGGGCGCCACCGCGCGATAACCTAGGTCCGCGCAAACGAAGTCGCGGGCATAAGCTAGTTAATAATAACTAAAATATTTTAATGTTAATGTCATTGTTATATTACAAATTTATCACAGAAAATATCTTGCGACGTATTTCGACATTGGCGAAATGACCGATTATTATATAAATTCGCATTCTCCCATTATTGCAAAAAAGTTCACAGACGTCTCAAGCGGATGGTACTACGCGCTCGCACTGGCCCCAACCGGTCCGAGATATCGTGTCCGTGAGCAGTGTTCGAGCGCCTCTCTATGTAGATTGAATTATGTAACCGATCTGTACCCCTAGTGTAAGTTTTGGGTTACAAAATACGTCTCGATCACGTTCGCGTTAAAATCTCAATTTGTATAGAAACACGAACAGCGCCTCCAGTGGCGCGAACGCAAACGCAATCGAAACGTATCTTGTAACTGAAAACTTATACTTAGGGGCTGTTTCACCATCCATTGACTAGTGTTAACTGAGTTAAATGCGATGCACTCCCTCCGTCTATTCGAACAAAACAAATAGAGATCGTTAGTTAACACTAATCATCGGATGGTGATACAGCCGCTAAGGTAGGTACTGTTTTGTGAAACTACCTATATGACGTGTATGTTGATGTTTGTCTTTTCTGTTTGTGTGTGCCTGTGTTTTGAAAAATAAAGTCTTATCTAATAAAAAATGGGTGTTAAGAGGAGTTTTTATTCAACAGAATGAAAATAGTTGAAATAAATAACATAATATATTTTTGTGAAATATTAATTTGTACATAACTTTATTTCATCATAGTTAAATCAAAGTATACCTCCATAAACAGAGGCTTACAAGGCACAATAAAAACGAAATCTTTGTTTTACAAACCAAATGTTAACGTTTGACAGAACCATCTATATAAAGAATTAATAAATTGCTAAAAATTAATTAAGCTAGTGTGCATTTTACAATAATATTTGACATTAAAATCTATCAATTGACTGCCATTTAAGGAAGTTACATTTAAATACAGAACCTTAACAAGTCAATTCGAAAAAGTCAGTCAATAGTTATTAGAATGGTGTTTTCCTACCTCAAATTACAAGGCCGTACTATTAGGCATAATGCAAGGCCCGACGTACACAAGTTTAGAATAGTTCATAATGCAATGCATGTACTCAGTACATTATGTTAAGCCACATCGATCCTTAAGTACACAGGCTAGTCATGCAGAACATTATAAGAGTATTGCTTGAAACAATTGACGAGGTCGCAAGTACAATCGAGTTCATAAGATCTTTACTTCGCTTTGTTAAAAACTAAATGCCCCGACTAATGATTGGTTTTAAGTCCTGCAAGGAACAAATTATGCTAAAGGAGACCCAAAATATAATATATATAAAGTATAATAATATATGTATATAAAATCTATCCCCCGTTTTCTGTATGAATTTTGGGACTAGTGCAAGGATTTTCGTACATGTAGGAGATATTTATTATTAAAATGTGTGTATTTAAGTTTCCATAATACTCATGAATCAAAATGAAAAAAAAAAGCTCAGTATGGAAAACTGGACAGCGATGAGTATTTTTATTTATAAACAAAGGCCAAATTATAACACATTGTCGAAATACGTTAAAATTTTGATATGGAAAAATAGGTAAAACGAATTTACTACATATAAAATTTTTACCAAAATAATTAAAGCCTAAAATAAAACTGTCCTTTCCAGCTTAACTTGTAGCTGTAGGGTTAGATGGTATATTCTCTTTCAGCCATTCTCAACTCCGCGGAGAACCGGGGGTGCGCCAAGCTTCTTAGGAGGCTCCGCAAGTCCATAATCAAAATAAATACTTATGGAGTACCGTAAGTTTGCAAAGTTTGCAGAGTACAACCTCCTTTTCAATTAATTGCTTTTCGTTATTTTAAGGCTCCGGTAAATAATTAGTTTTCCAATAGGGCTCCGTCGATAAAACGTTTGAGAACCGCTGTCTTAAATCATAGCAATAAATCATAAATGGAGGCAAATCAGCTACAAACCGCGCAAGAGCAGCGCTTACCAAAACAGCAACAGAGCAAAGTGATCAGCTACATGCAGCCTTGCGTTGATATGTAACCGCGATACTAGGATAGAGTACGGCAGTAACAACTGAGAACAAATTAAACGAAGGCGCCATTTTTACTCGAATATGGCAAAGCCAAAGGAAGAGTAATTTTGGGAACCGTTACCTTTTTGACATGAAATGCTTGAACATGGAACCTTATCATGGCACCGTTATCTTACGAAAATAGTTCGTTTTGGACCGTTTTCTATTCGTCGAACTTACTGTCGTACTCTATATCCCATTAATTTTATCAAAACATTTTGTTCATTTTTTTGGCAAATACGAGAAACAAATGATGTAAACCATACGATATCGTGTACCTATTATATAATATATTAATTATGCATACGTACAGTATACATTACATTATACACGGTGTGTATTTTGAAATAATTGGTTCGACTTTATTTTCTTCTTTCAAAATTTTAGTATTTTGGGCACTAAATAAAAAAAGTTCTAGATTCAAAGTGAGACTTTTGTGTTAAACATTAGAAGCGATGAGAACGCCAATAAAAGTCTTCAGTACAACATTAAGATTTCCACTTATTATCGTGCTACAGGAATGAGAGTCGAATCCGCCGGCGACATAACACAACACTTGGCACCTTTTGAGTATTAATGCTATCATTTAGACTTAACCATACCAGTATTCTTTCAGAAAACTACAAACTAGGGGAGGCACACACTTCAGGTCGACGAAAAGGAGTTCAAAAAATATCATAGAAATAGAAATAAATACATCTCTAGCCTACTTATTTACTTTACAATTGTGCCGTAACGATCGCCTCCTTTATCATGAGGAGCGAAGGTGCATGCGCGAGGAAGGGCTCAGTCCGTGTGGTGCAGCGGCGGCGGCGGCGCGCTACAGCCGGATGTCGGTGGTGGCGGCGGCGAGGAGCGGCGCGTGCGCGCCGCGCCACGCGTCCGCGTACTCGGCGTCGGGCGCGCCGGCGGCCGCGCCGCCCGCGCCGCCCGCGTCCGCCGCGCCGCCCGCGCCCGCCGCGCCCAGCTCCGCCTCGCTGCTGCGCACGAACGTGCGGCACTGCACCTCCTCCGGGGCCCCGTATCGGTGCAGGCTCATGAACTTGAAATTGGCGACGATCGATGAATTGATCGGTCTGGTCGGTACGTTGACGGTGGTGGCGGAACGTTCGATGCGCTTGGCGCGAGTCTCGGAGGGCGCGAGCTCGAGCGATTGTCCGCGCCCGTAAAGCCGCGATTGGCCGAACCGTGGCGTTAAGCGACCGATAAGGTTATCTTCCTTTCGCGAACACTTGCCGGACGATGACTGTGAATCCTCTGGTTGTTTAGGTTTTTTCTTTAAAAAAAAAGGCGTCAACCGCTCTGCGAGCGGTCGAGAAGAGTTGGATCCCGTGTCGTGAACATTCGAAGTAGAATTTGACGTTTTCAATGGTTTGATTGGATTCGCTTGTGGTTTTATAGGATTCGATTTTCGCTGAATACTAATTCTGGAAAATATTCCGTAATCCTCTTTGTCCTTGCGGTCTGTGGTAGGCTCTTCACAACTAATTTCATTGGAATCGTCCCTCTCATCTTCGCACACTTTGAGTACACAATACGTGTCTCTTTGTAGCTCATCTAACAAGCTGTCGTCGTTTGAAAGCGTGTCGCTTTTACTGGCAGGCCTGGGTTCAGGATGGTCAAGCGTGGCATCAAGATCGATCGGCAAGCTGCCGGTGGAGCTGTAGTCGGGCGCGGGCGCGGGCGCGGGGGAGGGGGACGGCGCGGGCGCGGGCTTGGGGTGGTGGCGCGCGCGCGCCGCCGAGTGCCCCCGCGGCGGCACGGCCGGCGGCGTCTCCTCGCCTTCGGGACGGCCGTGGCTAGTGAAATTCATCATCAACTCGTACTCCTTACAACGGTAAGAAGCATCCGGGTCGGGTCGCTTAGGTGGGCTGGCATCAGACTTGGGTCGTCTTTCGGGAGGTTTCAATTCGACGTCGACGTACTCACAGAGCGGGGGCCACTCGGGAGGAAGAGGCGCACGCGAGGGTGAGAGCCGCGCCGGCTTGGGCGGGCGCGCGGGCCGTCCGCCGGAGTTGTCGCTGTCCTCGGAGGGCTCCTGCTTGAGGCAGGACATGGTGAGGTAGCCGCTGCCGCTGGACTTGTTGGACTTGCCGGAGGAGCGCTCGTCGAGGTGGCGCGCCAGCTTGAGCGACTCGGTGCTGGAGGCGAGGTCGACGAGCGGCGGCGGCGCGGGCGCGGCCGCGGGCGCCTCGTCCCCGCGCCAGCCGCGCCACAGGAAGGCGCCGCCCTCGCCCGCCATGCCGGACCCTGCGCCCGCCAGGTGAAGGTAGTTGTCGTCACCGATCGGAGCTTGTCTGCAAAACAAAACAAACATTACGTGAGGATGAGTGTGCGATAACTATATGAATACTTATCGTCGATATGTTTTGTTCTAAATCGCAAATAATATTAATTTCGGAATATTGTTAAAGCGATTATTGGTCATAGTGACCAGTGTTAGGTAGTGAGCGGGTACTGACTTGCTGCCGTATTTGGTCTCGCGCGCGAGCGAGCGCTGGTAGACGCGGTGGCGGTGCTCCAGGTTGAACATGGCCTCGCGCAGCTCGCGCAGCGTGCTCGCCGCCGCCTCGCGCTCCTCCGGGCTCGCGCCCTCTTCTAAACAAAAACGAACAGTTAATAAAACAAACCAAGATTTTTTTGATATTCATAGATCCGTCCCGGCCACATCATCATGTGAGCAGCAGGTATTTCCATTTCATTAAAATACAACCGGATTAATAGGATAGATGTCACCATAAATGATCACCCCAATTATGACACAAAACAAAAGAACAGAGGTGTACAGAAACTTGTTACAGGCCAGTTGAAGCCAATCGCAAGGTTAAACAGGCTTCTTGATACTAACGCCATCTGGTAATATTTCGCCTGTGAACAAACCTCACGCGACCGTACGTAAGATTTTAACCCTGTCCCGTGGGAATATCGGGATAAAACGTATCCAATGTTTTAATCTAGGTTATAAACTAACTTTTTGCCACATTTCATCCAAATCCGTCCTGCCCTTTCAGCGTGAAGGAGTAACAACTAACTAACTAACTCAGCCGCAAAAAATGTGGCCCTCACATGTGTGAAATATAGGTAATTTTGTATGGAGACTGGGCCAAATATTGCGCCGCTGAGTACATCAGTAGGACAGTATGGGCCAGTACCGGGCGGGCGGATGGCGCGGTCGTCGAGCGCGGGCGCGTGCGCCACGAGCAGCGCGTGCAGCCGCTGCAGGTCGCGCGCGGGGTCCAGCCGCAGCGCCAGCGCCGCCGGCCCGCGCAGCGTCTCGCGGTCGCCCGCCTCCGTCGCCTCGCACCCGCCGCACCCCTCCGCCTCCGCCTCGCGCCTCCCGCAACTGACAACAACACTAACTCTAATGCACCATTCTAATGTCGATTTCACACGAGGGCAGAATAGTGGGACAGAACAGTAGGCAGCACAGTACTGCTACAATTTGAACGCACACGCCGAGACAGAACAGTACAGTTCTGTCTCGGCGTGTGCGTTCAAATTGTAGCCTACTGCTGCCACTGTTCTGCCCTCGTGTGAAATCGGCATAATTATTATGCGGTTTTCCATTAGTCGGCCCGGCACCGGGGAAGCAAAAATGAATGAAAATGTATGGCTCTCCGTCAATGGGGTAGCAAGCTTCCGGAACTCGGTGCCGGCCCAGCAAAATGCATGTTGTGTATAATGAATTAATTTACGTAAAATTAGAAATATGACTAATTTAACTTGTAAATATATTCCATCCGAAATCATTTGTTTTGGGCCCACATAGTATTAAATAAAGACTTGATTTAGACCACATTCACTTATTGCTTATTTAATTTTGCTCCTAATTTATAATTGACAATATTCTATTTGGCTTTAATTAATTTACAACAAAAATAAATTTGGTTCCAAGTATTTTCCAGCACAATTACATTTTGATAAAATTCATTTTGTTTTATATTCATTTTGGTCCAAATTCAGTCAATTCAACCAATAAATCGACCAACGCCAGTAAATCGTTTCAAGCGGTGTACGCACCAGGTCCACTCAGTGTCGGCGTAGTAGCCGGTGTGCGGCGGCGCGGCGGGCGAGTGCCGGCACAGCGCCGTCAGCAGGCGCACCCACTCGGCGCGCTCCACGCAGTTGCTCGCCTGCACGAACACGACGCGCTCGCGGTGCACTGACAACACAACAAACACTTACCCCCTTATTCATAAAACTTAACAAGCCTATGTTAGCTAACAAATGCTTTGTCCCTTTCTAACAAATACAAATGTCGAAGTGACAGATAAGGACAAACGAATTTTAGCGGCATTTTAACTAAAATAGGTTTGACTGTCGTTTATGAATAAGGGGGTGGTAACAGTGTCCGTTTACAAAACAAGATCAGTGCTTTATTCCTCGAAGCTACAAGTTACAATTTACAAACGGTGGTCTTTGTTTAACAGTATGCATTGAAAAGAGATTACCGCTTGTAGATTGTAATTTGTAGCTTCGAGAAATAGGGCACAGGTAAAGTTGGTTCGTCACAACTTAGCACCAAAGTAAGCTCTTACTGAAGGTACTTTTCAAACAGAAAACGCATCATTACGAGTATTTATTTATAAACACCTCTTAATATTACATTTTATTATTTTTCGTCAACGTCATTGTTTCTATTTCGACTATAGGCAAACAAATAGTACTTATTTTGTGCGAAAAATGGCGAAGTTTAAAGTATTTGGCGCTTGTCAGCGACTTCAAACCCACTCTACATGTTGGGCTAACGTGTGGCATTCTGAGGGACGCTATAATATGTTAGAGCGAGAAGGAAAATATATGTAACTAACTACCTAACTAACTCTAACGTATATAAAATCTCTAATGTAATAAGTTAAAGCTTGGTTAGGATTAAAAGTACGACTACCATTCCTATGTTAGCGACCGCGACTGGGTCTCGCGACCCACTGTTTATAACGATATGAGGCACTAAGTTCATACATGCAATGACATTTTTCACATACAAAATTTGTCACTTGATTGTGATTGCGAGAGTCAGAAACGTTACACAATTGGCCGTCAGGTCGCAGTCGTGCGTAACGGCCTCAACATCGGAATGATACGTTTAGATGTTAGTTTCGGTCGGTCGGGGGTCGGGTTGTGTGAGAGTTTTACCTATTTGGAAGATGTTGTTGGTGCCGAGCGGCGCGCCGGCGGGCGGGCAGTCGACGGGCGCGACGGCCAGCACGCCGGCCAGCGGCAGCCGGTGCGCCGCCGACTTGGCGCCGCAGCGCGACCACGACAGCTCGCCGCTGCAACACCACTCGCACGTCACACACACACCACTAAAAATTCACTAACGACTAATCCGCACGACACCTTATAAAGCGTCTCGTTAAAACCCAAAGCGTGCATAAATACATACGACTTTATTTCTACGGCTGGTAGGAGGTGTTAGATATTTTTGCACGCTCCGCTGTAGCAGATATTAGGTCAACTCACCGTCCATCGATTAACGTGAACGATCCAACATTGTTTGATCAAAAGCACCGTGTTTTAAAAGTGCTGTCATGTTAATACATTTATGAATATCAATTTGTATTACTTAAAAGGTTGTTTGGACGGACGGACTAGAATGGATGTTGAAAAAGTTTTTCTGCTAATCGGATCTTAGATGTTGCATTTTTTATAAATGGATCCATTATCAATGACAATGCACCACAACAAGCACGATATTTCTCACATTATCTAAATACTGGTCAAGTACGAGTCGGATTTGCCATTTTTCAAAATAAAAATACAATTACTATTGTAACAACTCATGAATGTGTAAAACAAAAATTCATGCCCTATAGGTACAGTCTCGTGGCTAGACTCTCTCAATATCAGAGTGACGTCAAAAACACTGTTAGCTGCAGCCAGGTAGGAGCAGCTAGTGCAGTGGGCGCGTGGTACCTGGTGAGCCGGAAGTGGCGCCTCTTGGCGTGCGCCTGCGCGGCGCGCGCCCAGCGCTTCCGCGGCGAGCTGGCGCCGCCGCGCGCGCCCTCTGACCGCTTGATCATCGTCCTACGAACACAAAGACACGCGCTCTAGCCCCTTAACAGACACAACACACCTTAAGCTCGATACCGTACTACGCCCGCCGTACTCGATATCTCTACACACAAACTAAAAAAGCTCAAGCGGTTTCCAGTTCTTAGAAGCACAAATAGCTGGTATGATTTATTTCATTTACGCGCTTCAGGCTGTACGGTTTTTTTTTAACAGGACATAGGTTACAAAAGCCGTTTAAACACAAGTATCGTGTTTGAATACAATAATGATGTGCATACATCATGACTATATCTATTGCATTCAGTGCATTCTTCTCATCGTGTGACAGTTAACTACGAATCAGCCTACGATATTTTTACCAATGAAGTCTTAGCGTATAAGTATAAAACATTAGGTCAGGGTAACAACAAAACTAATTGAGGACTGCAGCACGTGTAAAATAATCTCTGGACTAACACTACATTACGGCGAGCATTACCAGTTTCACGTTTCCTTAATAACAAAAGCGTCCGTTGGCATTACGTAATGATATGAATATGAACCATACCCATATCTGATCCGGATGAGGCACAAACAAAGAAACATCAAGTTAGCGGGTTGTAAGTGGGGGAGGGGCGGGGTGGTGGCGGGGGCGGAGGTCTGCACTCACCCTTCCTTGAGCAGCACGGGCGACTCCTGCACGCCGCTGCCGCGCTGCTCCGAGCTGCTGGAGATTATCTCCAAAAACTGCTTTATTGCTTGCACCTGTCGAGACAACATACTCTTTACTAATCTCTCAATTATGTTATTTGGTGTTGGTGGTTTGATGGACACAAAAAAGTACAAAATGCGGTTTAAGTGAATACGCACATGTCGGGCGGTGCAGAAGCTGCGATAGAGCTCGGCCATGTACTCCTCCTTGCAGACCTGCTGCGCCGAGCGGCTGCTCACCAGGTTGCCCAGCGACTGGATCGTCTTCGAGATCAGCGTCAGCGTGCGGTTCGTTTGCGGGTCCTGACAACACAATTTCGATCTAATTGGTATGTACGAGTACATAGGGTAATACAGCCTAGGTACGAGGTAAATCAAATTTGTTTAGGGCATCCTGAATCCTGTGTCCAAATGGCTACAATCTCACACTACCAAAGTCAATAACATAACTCTACGAAAGTTGTACCTATTACCAAACGGCACAATCTGCAAATGCACGATGGTATTAGGCCGTAACCCTAGCCGGAAGAGTAACCTACAGAGATATGTAAAGCGTGTTAGATAGAGAAAACTCACGATCTGTTCGGTGGTGAGATCGAAGAGTCTGGGGCCGAGGATGGCAGGCGCGAAGAACCGCAGGAATATGAAGCCCGACACGACGGAGTAGCGCACCTCCGCGTTGCGCGGGAAGTGCCGCGCCGCGCACTGCCGCAGCGCGTCGAACAGCCGGCACATCGCCGCCGGGCACATCGCGTGCGACGACGTTATCGCGTCGAATACCTGACACAGTATCCAAATTGATCAGCATGATCTGCTTGCATAATTCTACCATCCTGTTAGATTTTGGACCGGCCAATCAGATAACAGCAATCTCAAGTGGTTTCGCATTATTTTTTTACAAAATTACTTAATGCAGGCATCTTCTATAGACGATGAATTGTAGCGTTGTGCATTTTGTTTGACTCTCGCACATTGGCCGGTGCGGCACGAGTACGAAGTGGCGCTACATACAAATTATATAAATAAAACATCGAGGGTATTCTGGTAGAACCAGATAAGTGCACAATATTTATTTACTCATACGGTTTTGCTAGATAAATAAAGCAGAAAAATTGAGTATGCCTATGTATGTAACTACTTTTTTTTTAAATTTTGCACTTATTCTGTTTTGCCAGAATACCCTCGATATGTATTTCAAACATTTTGCTCATTTAACAAGTGACGAGTGGTCACGATTGACCAGATTAAGCGCGATATGCACTACCAGCGACCGGTCGTGGCCACCATGATCATTAGAATTTTGAAATTTTGTGCCACTGTAGCTAACAATACAATTTCACGAAGAGCATTTTCGCGAGCGCGATTTTTTGTTTGTATGTTTATTTAAATGAGGTGCGCGCTTAATCATACCCGTTCGACATAGTCTTTGAGGTTGGCGAGGTTGGTGGAGACGGCGGCGGAGGGCTTGACGCGCGCGGGGTCGATCTCGCAGGGGCGGCGCTCCGCGAGCACGGCCAGCAGCGTGGGCCGCAGCACGGCGCGCAGGTACGCCGCGCCGCTCAGCCGCATCGCCTCGTCCATCATCTTCGACACCAGCGTGTTGCCGCGGAAGATCGTCGTCGCGTCGCTGCACGCATACAACACCTCGCATATTATGCCACCACTACAATTACGTATGTGCACAAATATTTGCGTTAGCAAAAGAGACGCACTATTCGTTAGAGAAGATGCCAATAGCACAACGCGAACATGCAGCGCCAAGTGAAGTGCGGGCTTCACTTAAAATTTTGATGACAAATAAAACAGTTGGCTCTCACCATGCATTTAGTAATTAAACATATGACTATAGGTAAACCGCGTAACTGAGTCCTCGCCTGCGCGGTACAGGGGCGCGGGGGTAGGACGACAAAGGGGACTGAAGGAGGTGCGGGCGGCAGGCGCTTCTTAACACGGTTCAGTCTCGCGCAACTTAGAACAAAAAAACTTTTGTATGGAATCTGCATGGCAAACCATTACCATAATATAATATAAACTAAAACCTCAGTACAGTTTAGCCATAGTAAAAGGATAATCCTTTTACTATGGTTTAGCTGTCAGGTCAACTGTCATGAGTGTCATGTCAGGCATGTTGCTTAGCTTGTGATTGTGACTCGCATACTTTATTCGTTAATTTCTTTAGATTTCTATTTAAGTTCGTCTTAATTGTTTTCTAAAGTAGTGACACGTGACTGACGTAAACATATTTTGTGAAATTGGCACCGAAAAGACGATTTATAACCTGTGAAATTTGTGGAAATCGAACAAGTCGATATAATCACGAAAAAAGGATTTTTATGGCAAAATTTCCCTTTGACGAGAACCGGTAAGTATTGTCTTAGATACTTTTAGCTATATTTTGTAGCAGCAAGTTAAATAAACAAAGGGAAATAGATATTTAATATCCTTATCATTGTCCACTAGGGATGTGTACTACAACTATCGATAACTGTAGGCTTATTTGTTTATCAGTGCAACTAATATTACTTTACATAAGAAGAAGAAAGATCGGAACTTTATGACAACTTGCATGCAATATGACCATAATTATAGGCATTTTCAAACTTCCGATATTTCAATGCAGTTGAAAATATCTTGATCATGGGTAGACAAGACACACACGGCCTGGATAAATTATTGAGTTTAGTGATTACATAACATTTTAACCGTAAATTAAAAAAATAAATACCTCTGTTTTAACGTTAAAATGTTTTCAGATGCAGGGCACAAACTAGTGGGAAAAAAAGATTTGGTGAATGTTTCCATAAAACAATTACATGTATTAAAATACATACGTGAAGACCACTTTGAAAACAGGGCTTTGAAAAAAATAAAGGAAATCAATAGAAAACTTGTATTTTATTTTGGGTCCACATCTAAATCCAATACTATGTGTAGGTATACGACTTAAGTGTGGACTCGATCTTAACCTAAATTTGATTACAAAAATTGTTGACCTAAGCCTGTATTTCAACCCTCACCATTTTATCGATATCGATAAAAAGCGCAAACGTTTAGCATGCTGCACTATTTAAATCTGTTATGTTGGTAGTATTGTTTTTTGGCGTTAAACGGATCTTACACACACACATACATACACGCGTAGGCGTACATTTTGGTAATGGTTTGCCATGCAGACTCAATACAAACTCGATTCCATTCGCTAGTATGGGAGTCCCGCCTCTTAAAACGTAGTGGTTATATTCTCTTTGACACGGTTATTCACGCTCGCCGCCCGCACCTCCGTCAGTCCCCTTTGTCGTCCTACCCCCGCGCCCCTGTACCGCGCAGGCGAGGACTCAGTTACGCGGTTTGCCTATAAGTTTGTCTTCGTAGAAGTTTTTACGAGGTAGAAAATTATTTCACTGCACTTTCTTTTTCTTATTATATAATCTGTTAATTTCATGTGTTTTCATGTACAATAAGGAGTTTAATAATACAATACAATACTTTCATAAGTTTCAAAATTGCATTAATATTAAGTATATCCTACGGACTTAACAATGTAGAACGCGCCACGCTGTGACAAAGAAAAAAAAGCGAATAAAGTTATTGCTGGTTGGGTTGCAAAGCAAAGGTACAAACGATGTGAGTGTAGAGAATCGCCGTAGCAGAGAGCAAGTAGGGCAAGGCTACACTAACGTGAGAACAGATATCTCCGCGTCGGCGAGCTCGCGCACGATGGGCACGATGAGGTCGTGGTGCGTGAACAGCCGCACCAGCGGCTGCGCCGCGTCCGTCTTGCTCGACACCACCTCGCCCAGGATGTACACCGCCGACGACGTTATAGGCTGCAAACAACATAAAACACATATAATTACATTATATTGCGAGCGCAATACCCAATGGTTATGGAGAGTACTGTCAAAAATCAAGAGCTAAAAATACCTTGTTTAGACATTCCAAAATGAAGTTTCTTAGGCAAAAAGGATCATACGAAATTGTATCCGAGATTTGGAGCTGTTTCTATTTCCACTATTATAATAATAATATACCTACTGTCGGCTTTGCATCCGAACTTAATAAAACGCGCTAGTTCGCACTTCACACCGGCTCTTATGTGCCAAATAGATGTGCTAGGAAGCTTCGCATTCTAGTGCTTCTTTACTGGTGTGGTATTCGGACAGGTTTCCGAATTTACACATCCCTACTTATTATAAATGCGAAAGTAACTATGTCTGTCTGTCTGTTACGCTTTCACGTCGAAACCGCTCAACCGATTTTGATGAAATTTGGTATAGAGATAGTTTAAGCCCCAAGGATCAACATAGGATACTTTTCATTCCGATAGAGAGCACCACCGCGCGATAACCTAGGTCCGCGCAGACGAAGTCGCGGGCATAAGCTAGTGAGTAATAAAGCTCGCCAAGCCTAAGTAAGCGACCGTGCTCGAACGTTTATCTGGTCTACGCTAAGCTTTCATTCCAATGTTTAGGTGAAAACTACCCAGCCCAACGATCAATCAAATGGTAAAATTCCCACTGCTCGGCAGTGCGATCAAAAGGGTGCACATACGTGGGAATTTACCGAGGTTTCATAACTTGTTGAAGATTAAATATCTCGTTTGACAATTGTATTAATAGATATTAAAATAATAATAAACCCCCTTATTCATAAACGACAATCAAACCTATTTTAGTTAAAATGCCGTTAAAATTCGTTTGTCCTTATCTGTCACTTCGACATTTGTATTTGTTAGAAAGGGACAAAGCATTTGTTAGTTAACATAGGCTTGTTAAGTTTTATGAATAAGGGGGAAAGAATTTAAGTATGGCAGTAGTTAAGAAAGTGTAGGGGTTTGAGCATGCTTGTGCGTGCAACCTTTTGGGTAACGCTCCTGAGGAAGAGCTCCTCGAGGCGGCGGTAGTGGTGGATGGCGAACACGTGGTCGACGGTGTACTGCAGCAGCAGCCGCAGCGAGCCCAGCGCCGCGCCGCCCGCCGCCGACAGCCGCGTGCCCGGCGGCGTCGCGCCGCGCGACAGCGCGCCGCCCGCGCGCGACGACAGGAAAAACCTGAACGTACATCAATGTCTCAAACTATATTCGTTACCTAACTTGTGATGTATAGTATATAGATATCATTTATAAATATTGTGAATCTGTTTTAAAAAAAAATACCTCGTTGAGTTTCTTGGCGGATTCTTCTCAACAGAGGTTTTTTCCGAACCGGTGGTAAATTTTTTGACGTTCATAAGTGCTTATCATAGCCTAAATTGAATAAAGAGATTTTGACTTTGACTTTATCGAACTTCATGATTTCTTTAGCCAGACCAATAGACAGGAAACGATCAAGTAGGTAAGTAGTAGTTTAATTAATTACTTGTCATCCATACTAATGTTATAAATGCGAAAGTGTTTGTATGTATGTTTGTCCGTCTTTCACGGCGAAACGGAACAACGGATCGACGTGATTTTTGGCATAGAGATAGTTTATGCCAAACGGCATCTGCGTGCAAAATAACAGTTCAAATTCAGTATGAGCATTCCGGAGAAGTAAAACATCGTGAGGCATCGCACACACCTGTAGAGCAGCTGCTCTACTTGCGTCTACAGGTGTGTGCGATTCCTAACCCAATCGCGTGAGAACTACAGCTATATACTCTCTCAAACTGAGTGGAAGTTTGCACCCAGCATTGGAACGTATATGTATAAGCGGGAGATGGACAGAAGGGATCAGTTTTCAGTAATGTGATGTCGTGAGGAGCGAGTGTGTGTGCACTGACCAGGCGCGCGGCGCGGGCGCGGGCTGGCGCAGTTGCAGCCGCACCTCGCCCAGGAACACGGGCGTGGCCGCGTCGTGCCACACCGACACGCGCGCCTCGCTCGCCACTCCCGCCTGCGAATAAACACATTACATACTCAGCTTACATTATCACATTTATAATAATAAAACAAAAACAACATCATTAAAATATAATATTATCAAAAGAGGAAACTATACGAAAGTTAACGCACCGATTGAGAACCATCCTTGTCTTTCGGATCGGCTTCCATGACGAGATCGAAACAAAATATTTCATCGAATTGTGGATTGACAGTTTTCTTTTTGGGTTTTGTACGTCTTTCGACTCTTCGTCCGTTCGAGTACAAAATGGTGACGAGAGCGAAGGGATCGCACTGTCCGTTTTTCGTGGTGAGTTCGGAGCACTCGAGCACTCGGAGGCGGATGGTGTCGGGGCCGGCGCGCGCGGCGCAGTGCCGCTCGGGGTCGGACCAGTAGTCGGCGGCGGTGGGCGAGGGCGACGACTCCGACTCGCACATGGCGTGCATGGGCGGCTTGGCGCGCACCGCCCACTGCGCGCGGTCTTTCAGACTCTCCGACCGCGACAGTGACAGCGCAGGCTCAGTAGAGACTGCGCTCAGTAACTTTTTACTTGTGGAACTCGAACAAGATCCGAACCTCATATTCTCTTTACAGTATTCAGAGAGTCTGCCGAGATTTTTTCCTTTGTTCGCTTTCGATGTGCAGCTGTCCGCAGCCGGATCAGGATCTGGTGGTTTCGGCTCCATCCGTAATCGCTTTCTCGAGTCCTCGAGTGATAGTTCAATATACGCTTTGCCCTGAACCTCGGAGTCGGCATCGACAGGTCGCAGCGCGAACCAGTGATCCTTGTTGTTGTATCGGTGCAAGTCTTCTCGTTTAATAGCCACTTTGCCCAGCACTCTGTCTTGATTGTGCTTGTCCCGATCGAACACGTATATGGACAAATATCGAAATCTACGAGGTACTTCGAACTGGAATTCCTCTCCAAAAAAAGGGCTGAAACAAGATAACAAATTGGTTATTAACAATGTACTGGAATCATGTTCATAAATAAACATCTGCGCGCTGTAATTTACCGACATAAGAATTTAGATAAATAAATAGTAATATAAATTAATAATGTTTACAAGTACTCTAGCATGAGCTAACGCTGCATTAAGTTCCTTACTGGATGATTCATTAATATTTAGAATTTGCTCGAATAACAGCGCGTGTGCAGAAATTCCATAAAGATATGACTCGCCTCGATATTTAAACAACACATTCGCAAGACGCAAGTTTGTATACTAAACAACTCATTTGTAAAGGCAGAAAATAGCTGAACTGCAATTGCTAGCTTATACAAAACAGTAATAGAATGCATTTGCGCTGAAATAAAACTTAGAAGGTAAAATGACTTCAATTTCGCTTTGCTTTAATTATTTGTTGCTGAGCAATCAATAACATGTCGACTTTATGCAATTAACATTCAGGTCGTGTACACATATTATTATTGTAACTTTGGCCGTTTTGCGAAATTTTTTCACTTGACTATACCTATGAGAATAATATATTGTTCCATAATAACTACATTATAAACATACAAGCGAGGAGCAAGTGCAGGAAATGTTATTAGTGCAGATTGTCGAGTGCACACATGAATCCGACGCTGTTGTGTTATTACTATGATAGTGTCAACTGTCACAGCTATCAAGAGCTAATATTTATTTACGGTGACTAGTAACAGTTAAACAATCGTTATCGGGTTTCGACTGACAAGATATTTATTGCGGAGTTCTATTCGCAGACGCGTGGGGGCTACGCCTTCGCCTCCCACGACACTAACTTAATACTGCCAAATTAGCTGCACCATAAGCTGTCAGGTCACGAGGATTTTCCAACATTCAAGATAAAATTGTCGATAGAATCGAGCATTTTAAGTCGCATTTAGAGATTTAAGATTAAGCACTAGAGGAGGTTCGGGGTTGTTCTTGTTCCTCTGTTTGATTTAAACTGAATCTATGCCTATCAGTAAAACGATTCAAGTATTATGCAAGTTTTTTGTGTATTTTTTGAAAATATTAATGAAACGTCTTAAAGCATCAGTATCAGAAAGTTTTGCTCGTCGGGAAACGGGCGTCATCGTAAACGGAGCACTACTGCAACTGCTCTCCAACCAACAACCAACCAAACGGGCTCTGCGCAATATGCTTTAAAATTCAGATTTCTACTTAATTTAATGGTTGGTGTTCATTTTCGTTTTGAATGTGTACGTAGTATGTAACAGAAACAAAGGTACCCACACGATATAAGTATTACCTACAGAAAATATGTTTACGTGCATTTGTAGTGTACATTCAGCAGACGCGTGGGCTTTTTGCGACGCTTACGAAAGCTATAACGACGATCTAGTTTATGCACGGGTGTTTCTTCTTGAAATTCAATTTATAAGTAACTTAACATACTTTTTATTTAAGTTCACACTAATATATTAATTTAATTATAGCCCTGGGAAACTTAAATTCATTTCAGTGTACATTTTTAGGTATTTTTAAAATACATGGTTTAAAATGTGCAAGACATGGATTTTTTTATTTTACCGACGACTGCTACCACTAACTAGCCTTATCAACCAGTTTTTGGCTATTCTTGGAATATAAGGAATAAGGATTGTAATATAGGTCTCGGAACCAGAGTTGAGGTGAATGGATTGACATGCTCAGAGCTCACTGTCATTGATTGATGTTGACTGCAGGATTTTAAAATTACCATTCTTTTCTACACCGGTAATATTTAAATAGCCATGTTATGTCGATATCGAATAAAAAGCTTCTTCTCATAATGAGGTGTTCACAGAGGCGACATATTGCCGGATGGCGTTAGTAACGTGAGGTCCGTTTGAATTTTGCTCGTGATTGGTTACTACATGACCCAATCGCAAGCAAACGTCAAACGGACCTCACGATACTAACACCATCTAGCAATGTTTCGCCTCTGTGAAAACCCTCATTAAACTTTATTTTTCAAAACTTTTATCCAACTAAGATTATTTTTTTACTCAGCGGCACGAAATTTGGCCCACTCTATATACAAAATTACCTGTTACGCATACATTTGAGGGCCGGATTTTTTGCCGCTCAGTATAATATGGACCATGTTAGTCATAGTCATGTTGTTATTATTGAAGCTACTATTTATTATCTAGATATTTTCAAACAAAGGGTGACTGCCATACTAGCTAGCACTGCAAGTAAATTTTGTTTATTATGTTGAGATGTTTGGATGATGATTTTCATGTGTTCAAGAGATTAAACAAATTGAAATTGGAATCAAGGATTAAAAATCTTGCATAGGTATTATCTTCATCTGATGTTAAACTGTTGTCAAGATTATGAAAAGCATATTATTATACTATAGCAATCTGTTCCATATTAGTTGGAGTTATATGGATTCTCAATTTGTGAAAAATCCATTTATGTGTGGAGAATGATCTTTCTACATCCCCGATGTTAAGGTAGCATGTTTCAAAATTTGAGTATTGTTCGATATTGTGCGCGCGCTGGGGCTTCGTTTGAGAGCGACGATGGCGCGAACAAGTAGGTATATTTTAAAAAATCAACCATGCTCTTACTTCGTCGAAGTCTGAATATCTATTTAAAACACATCTGTGCTCTGTAGTCATGAAATTTGGCGATGGGAATGTAATTCCCACGGGAATGTCGGAAATCCCAAACTTTCAATTCTGTGTGTACTGTATCTAATGATTTACGCGTGCGGACACTAGTCTGTCATAAAATGTTTTATTCGAAAATCAAAACATCATACTTTTTTACCACTCAATCATTTCATTAGTTCAAATAGAAAAGTATTTCTTGTGCTAAATTTACATATTTGAATAACGAAAATATCGATATGTAGAGTGTATCGAAATATCGAAAATTAAAATAACGTAAGTTTATGCTGTCGAACGGTTACATAACCTACGTCTAATACTGGGGTCCTAGTGAAAAAGGGGTCAATTCTGCAGGAGTTGAACAGCTGATTTCGACTTAAACCCCTATACCTACACATAAAATAGAAAATAGCTGTGTAATTTCTGCAGACTTAACCCTTTTTCACTAGGACCCCAGAATAAGTATATCGAAAGTCGAATTAGAGCCTACAAAAGTGGCATCGACAGATATAAATATCGAAGCACAGAGTATCGAAGTACAAAGTGTCGAATATCCCATGTGTGAACTATCACGTGACAGGGTCGACGGAGCGCCGCTTCGCGGAGCTCTTTTAGCTCGTTTAGCGCCTTCACGCAATACCATTATCTATTTTGTGGCAATACTAACCTAATCTGCTGAACTTAAGAGACATTTCGGTAAAGTGTTGAATTACTAAAAATATTTGTTTCGGTTAGATTAGTACTATGGCCACAAATGGCTCGATTATGTAAAAAAAATATTCATAAAAATATCGGAGCAATGAATTAGATTTGTACGTACGACATTTAAAATTTCGACATTGAAATAAGTTGACATTTCAATCTTAGACATTTTAATCACAGGTCCTATAACAACTTTCGATATTTTGAACATCGAAATTTTACCCGTAGGTGTTTTAATTTTCGATATTCAAATATGTAACCGCTAAGTGCCATGAGAATTCTAACCCTAAATTTATTAACGTTGCATTCATTTTATTTTGACTCAGAATAATAGTTATTTCACTACCAGAACTCTTCAAACAATGATTACACAAATAGTATAAGATCTCACCGTAAAATTCTGCACCTATCTGTTATTTGATCGAAATGTGACTCAAATAAAAGGTTACAAAACACAAGGGGTATTATGTACAATAGCACAGGGTTTCCTAATAAAACGTTGCCGTAAGTGACTTTACCTTGGCACTTATTTTTCGATATTAAAATTACCATTATACATTATTATATTGTCATTTCGTCTAGCTTTATGATAGATACACATTTTATTTTCTATTGTTCGTATTAAGTTTTCGAAAGCCGAGTTTAGACTTGCAAGAAAAGTCGTGCAAGCTGTATTACATTGCGAGGCCGTAAAGCAAACGAGTTTGTAGTGGTCAATGGAGCGCCGCAATGTAATGCAACTTTTCTTTTCTTGCAAGTCTAAACTCGGCTGAAGATATTTAAATGCAATCAAAATCAATCATGACTGTAATAAGATCATACATAACTACACCACTCATTCTCATCAGCTTTAGTTTGGATACTTTGTTGTTTTGTTTTTACATCAGGAACATCTAATACGCAGTCAGCCTGTTTCAGATAACTGTATAAAATGTTTCACCATTATCTGTAAGTTATATTTATTTCATAGTAAAACTAGTGTTTACCTGCAGTTTCACACGCGTAAATCATTAGATATAGCTTTTGGAATGAAATTCCAGGATTTCACAAAATACTCGTGGTAATTACATCGTGGTCTTAATTGACGTTGCTTTATAAATAGCAACGCCAAATTTTGCAACTCCATACTCAGCGGTTGTTATTTCGATATTTTTATAAGTGTTATTCCAAATGACTAGTTATCGCCTTATGTACCTTTCATACGAATCCGTCCAGCCGTTTTAGCGTGAAGCAGTATAAAACAGACGCACACAAACACATAGTAATACAGTAGGAAGTAGGATGTTAATAGATAGATTAAGTGCAACTGTGGTGGTAGGTGTATCGATTGAGCGCATCGTCCCCCGCCGCGCCGCGCCGGGCGCGCGCGCATCCGGCGCCAGACCGGTATTTATACACCGGAGGCGGAACCAGCCAGCGGGCAGCGTGGCCCACCACGCTTGCTACTACTAGTAACATATAGTGTATAATCAACCCCTGACGATTTTAGCAACTAAATGAATTGATTGAAATGAGGTCAATTCGTGTTAAATTGTGTAACTATTAGCGTAATAATGTATTTTAGATACAGAAATTATTTACGGAATGATTAATACAACCTGTGAGTAAGGTGTAACACACCGCGTGCATAAAACTGGGACGCAGTAATTGGCGCCTGGCGGTAGGCAAGCAGCCACACCTCCCGCGCCGCCGCCGCGCGCACTTAAGATAGCCAGCGATGCCGGCGCACGCACACGCGATGATCACTTTACGTGCTACCATGTTCCGGGACCAATTTATCACTTAAAAGCTTCCGCTAAAGCAACTGGACAAAGAGCACTTTGAAATTTTAGTACGTACGACATAATATTGCATTCGTAACTGCGCAGGAGATGCGGGGCGAAGCAAGCTCCGGCTGAACGTTATTTGATAATCGTAGCGTCGTGCCACACTAATTCAATTTAAATAATGGCGCATGTTACCGGACAGCCATTAAAAATTGAACAAAATCTAAAAAAATATATCCAAAATCACCCTTTTATTAATCTCAATATTATTTTGTTCATTAAATTATTGCTTCTATGTCGCCAACAATAAAGTCTTGTTCACATATATATTTATATCAAATTTTTGCACAAAAGTAGGAAAGAAATGAGAAATCGACTCGAATATAAAATATTATGTAGTTTTAGATTTATTAGCGATAAAAGAGCATCGGTTCCAAAACGTTCGGAATCCTTTCAGACACAATTTAGAGTATTTAGGTAAGTATATATTAGTTTGGACAAAATACAGTAAACCAAAGAACCATGTCGTGTGCTCGTAGAACTCACTGTGATCGCTCGTCCGCGTTTCCTCGGTCTATGGATATTCGTTTAGATTTGAAAAACGGAATACCAAGGCTCCGCGGATTCCACTTTGATGCTGGGCTAGAGATCAGAGGCGTGGCGCCGTAACAATTTGATTCCCACCGATTTGTCAATTTTTTTTTTTCAGTTGTGACCAGTAGGTATGGCATAGGTTGTGTAAGCTGAGAGCAAGATGATGCATTAAATTTCCGAAGACGTCTAAGCTTACGCTTTACTTACTTTCCTGGTTGACTAAAGAAAATTGACACTTGACGTTACTGCTAGAGATAGAGACTATTGGAAAGTATAAAGTGCAGAGTCATTCATTCATTAGATTATCTTTACAATATTAGTTTATAAAACTATACCTATAAATTGATTACGTATGCTATACTAATACTGCACTGTAGGTAGACAGAGCAGTCGCATACATCGACTATTTTCACAGTATTATCAGCAAATGGGTGTAATTGACATCCATTCATAGTATTATCAACCTTCGACTAAACTGGTCTGCCTCTATGCGTGTAATTAGCAAGCACGCCGTTGGTCGGCGTTCACAGCGATTGTACCAGTGCTAGCGATAAGGTGCCGCACGACAAAGAACCTATAAAGCGAACATGTACACGTCAAATCATTTGACATTCCCTTCGATACGATACCCGATAGTCTTGGTGAATTCTATCTGAGGTTACATATTTGAATCATCCTCCATTTCCGTTAGGGGACATCGGTCGTCTTTCAGTTTAGCTATTATTGTATATCAGTATAACATTGCATGAAGAAAAAAACAGTAATTTAGGTGTGGAAACCGATGGACTGTTTAGTTTATATTTTGCATTAAGTGCAGAAGGCAGAGGCTCCAACACGATGTCGATGACGGATCTACTTGTTTAAATAAAATAGTCCGTTGATAAAACGAAAAGGAAATCAGTAAGATAATTATGACGTGACCCTACTACATGTGATTGACACCACCTACAAGCATTTATCAGTGTCAGCTGAGGCGACATTTGACATCCCTCGTCGTTTAACGGCGCCATTGTGATGCAATTAATATAATTGGGATGTTTTGTAATTGGAAAAAACGAAAGGCGAGGGGTGTTGAGGAAGACGTCACGCGCGGGATCCCGAGCGACGGAAACGCATCCGGGACGTGGGTCGCCGTCGCCGCCCCTCGGCCGCCGCGCTGCGCGCTGCGCCGGAGCACATGCCCCTCCCTACGTACACTCCATTTATAAAAGAGTGTAGTAAAGTGGCTGCTCACCGAATTTTCACCCGAATTTATTCCTTATGCAGAAAAAAATTAAGCCATAATAAGTTTGTTTAAAGAAAGAAGAAGTCTTTGGATTTTTGATTAGTAAATTATTTTAGTCACAATGATATTTAGTAGGTAATCTATTTATGAATAGTATTATTATTTTTTATTATTAGTATTTATTTATATGAGTACAGTTTCGTTAAATCAAATTATGCTAAGAGCTATAAAGTCAATGATGTACACGCGAAAGCACCGGAAGCAGTAGGTACCTTTTATTTACAGGAACATGCGCGCCGAGGGCTGCCGACACATTATTGAGCTATTTGAAGATGATGCGTAGGTACGTTTGTTTCACATTATGGATAGAACTAATTCAAGAAGCTACCTTATAAAAATAATCGGACATTAACTATTTCTGAACCTACATACACTAATAGTAATAAATAGTTACAAAATTTAAATTTAAATTATATTTAATTGTTATAGTTAACAGCCATATTCGGCATTCCTATTACATTATAACTCGCTACCCGTCCATAAAGTAAGCAAACCTTGACCCAGTAAATTTATTTGCCCTCTCTAAATGAGTCGGCAGACAGTTCCCACAGCGATAACACCGGAAGCTAGTGCGGACACGACACGGGACAAAGGACCCGTTATTGTGTCGGTTCTGGAGTTAAACTAGAGCGAGAAAACGTTCGCTCTAGATAAACGATGGGGGCTCGGCCGGAAACTTATAAATAGCATTCGCAACGCCACCAACATTTATATATCATTTGAACGATAATACACACGATAAGATGTTATATATCGTTTCAAATCCCTTTCAAATATCTTTGTATAGGTAGGGAGTACTACAAAGGAAGGTGGAAAAAGGAAAGAAGGTTGAGGCTAATCGAGGGGCATAGATACCTAACATTAATATAATCACGAACTTGATAACTTTCTCTTCTTTTTTCCACGCTTTTAACTATTAACTGCAGTTGTAACTAACGCTGTAATCAATCACATTTTGTGGCTTCCAGAACAAAAGTAGAAAAACACTTACTTGAGAGTCCTCTCCATGGTCGAGGTGCGAAATATCTCCTCCTGGTCGAGCGAGAGCACGCAGTAAATGTCGCGGTGACAGGCCGCGCCATGGCTGCGAGCCGGCAAGTTTTTGGCTTCACCTGCAAACATAACATTACTATACGATTCACAGTCGACACATATTTGAATCTACATTTATTTTGAAATGCATTTAAATATTTGCAAACTCGAAAGACATGAGCCACTCGATCGCTCAGGGTTTAAACACTAATGCACGGTATATTTCGGAAGATTTTTAGAAATTAAGTTGTTTGTTCAGCAGTGGGACAGACTAGGCAAACAATAATAATAATTAAGTTTAACGCAGTTTATTTGTCCTCGAATCCCCCAAATGTGTGCTTCATGCAGCTAAAGTCGTATTTCTAAAATCATCCGTGTTGCACCGCAATAATGGATAGTTTACAAAAACTCACTCACATTACCATAAAGCTTGAGATAACGAGGAGTGCGGAATAAATAATAATAATATGGTAACCGGGTTGCGCAACTACAAGTTGCGAAGCGACCTCGTCAAGTATGGCTATAACCGGAGACCCAAGGTGAGGCAACCACCGGCCTATAAGCAGGATCCTGCGCCGCTGACTCGACTATCGACATATTATTTCAGATTGAGTTTGAGGGTTTGTTTCTAAAACATTTATACTATAAGCGTTACTAAGCTACTACTGTACTCAAAAGAAAACATTCTGATCCAGCCACGAAGCAACATGTATAAACTGAGAAAACAATACCGGTATGACCTAAATAGTTCGGAGAATTCTTTGCAGCCATTGCATTGAAACTATACGTGTATAGGTTTCGGCGCGAGGTCAGTCGGTCATCACGTTATCTTGTTGTGGAACAGATCGACGCTGCGGTTGCAGATCACTAGTATTGTTTTTTATATTTTCTCCCTCACTTATTATTATGTATTTAAAAACATGGTCAAAAGAAAAAAGTAGACTGTTACTAAACCAGTGATATACCTTTGGCCTCATCTGCACTTTACATCAGGTGAGATAGGAGTCAGTCACGGTCAGTTTTATGTAAAAAAAAAAAACCGGCCAAGAGCGTGTCGGACACGCCCGAAATCGGGTTGAATAGCCATTCCGAAAAAAATAAGTAATATTTTTGTAAGGATTTGAAAAATAATTTTAGCAACCCCCTAATGGTTTTAAAAAACCAATCCAACGATACCCCACACTACAAGATTGGATGAGAAAACTTTACGTCTATTGGAGGTACTCTAAAAAAACTTTTTTTAAATTTTTTATTGTACCATTTTGTCGGCATAGTTTATACACATATATATTCAAGCAAAATTACAGCATTCTAGCATTGATAGTCCCTGAGCAAAGCCGCGGACGGACGGACAGACAGACAGACATAGCGAAACTATAAGGGTTCCATTTTTGCCATTTTGGCTACGGAACCCTAAAAAAGCAGTACTAAGTAGTAGTAAATTTAATTTCAAATATTTAAGAATTGAAAGTAACAAATGCAGAGGAAGATTTATTCACAACATTGCTCGAAAATGTGGCCATAGATAACTTAAATCCAGTACACAAAACTGCATATATTCGATCATTTTACAGCTGTACTTATTTATGCCGTACTTATCTATGCAGGTGGTAGGACCTTGTGCAAGGTCCGCCCGGATTGCTACCACCATCTTGCTCGGTAATCCTGCCGTGAAGCAGCAGTGTTTACACTGTTGTGTTTCGGCGCGGAGAGTAAGACAGCCGGTGAAATTACTGGCACTTGAGGTATACCAACTAAGGCCTCTAGGTTGGCAACGCATCTGCAATACCCCTGGTGTTGCAGATGTTTATGGGCGGTGGTGATCTTTTATCACCAGGAGATCCACTTGCACGTTTGCCTTCCAGTCTAATAAAAAAAAATGCCTCGCAAACACGACAGCAATGTAGCACGTTATGGTAACAAGTTGTATCTGTATTATATATTTCTTAGTGCGATACGACTTTTTCGAAAATATTTCAGTATGATTTTTTTAGCCTGATAAAACGACAATTGGACCAATCAAAACTAATCGTCTCATCATCATCATGTCAGCCGAAAGACGTCCACTGCTGGACATTGGTCTCCATTAACGAGTTCTACAACTTTTTACACCTTTATTTATATTACTACCCTTTGCTTTGCACCCAGAACGTTAAAAAATAGAAATGCAATGCAAAGAAAAGTGAAGAGCAAATAAGAACTTTTAAATAAACGGACTTCTTACTCTTTAATTGCATGCAAAGAGCAAAGTGTAGACTTCAAAAGCCCAGCAAACTATTCACAGATTTCTCTAACCTCAATTATGACTAAAATGTTAGTATAATTACGATACGTTATATTGTAGCAAGCAAGATTACTGCTGTGATTGTTAGGGCAGATAAACAAAGGAGAGGCCTTCCTACGGTTGTAGACTCCCACAAATTCGTCGTAATTGGTCTGCGAGAGAAACTTGTACATAATTGCTGATGCAAAAACCAGCGTCATCATCATCATGACAGTAACACACGGTACGAAGTGGATCGTGGGAGAAAAACGGGAACTCCTAAATAATCTCACTAGTAAATGCAACATGTACTGCTATTTAGACAATAGCAATCATTAACACATTTCCCCATCGTGCGTAGAGCGTTTCTGTCGAAATCGAGAGTACTTCGTCGTCTTTTGAAAGCTCTGTATCAAGGGATATATAGCTATGAGCAATTATAACTAACTTTTGTAATAAAAGTCGTGCATAGGCGACACGGATTCACGCTCTGAGGCTTTTTGAACCAACGTATAATTTTGTATATTTCTTATTTAATGTAATTTCACTTCCATTATTTATTTACTAGTGATATCGTATCCTGAACGTTAGATCGGCCAGTTATGGACCGGTTACGATAAAAAATAAACCCTATTTACTTTTTCTTGTATTTATTGCATGATAAACTGGGTACCTAATTAAAATTATTCTCCATAAATGGTCCCAAGCGGGAGAATAATATTCGGTATTTTCGCAGTCCATAGTAGTGTACAGCAAATATTATAAACTTTATGTATTTGTTTTTCGGCATGTAAATGCATTTCGGCATGTAGGGGGGTGATCTATGGAAATACTAATCCAATTTTGTAAAATCCTTCACTTTACAGTTTGACGTCACTTATTACGGAAAAGTGCAGTTCTCGCGGGACGCAGACGAAGTTGCAGGCAACGGCTAGTTTTTATAATGGTTTAAATACAGTACAAGTGGGCTGGTACAGTTGGGTAGGAGCCGAGACAGTTTCTCAGCTCCGAGTACCAAGCACAATAGGCGTAGCTGCGTGCCGGCCGGATTGCGGCCTACACTCTACATAACAGCCAACACGGCTCGATGAAATCACAATCGCACGCACCGGGCCGATGCGGTGCGAATGCCGATGGCCACATCATACACTTTACCACAATATTATACTCCACCACATTACTCCGCATTTAAAAGAAACGTTTTAATCTTATCGTTTTATGAATGAAGAAAAGTTAATGTAGCATTATTACTTCATCTCTCCTGTTCGGAAAGTTTAATTTTCATGGATAGATCCGGGTCGAAAATTGCGTTTTCCTCTCTAGGGTGGAAAGTATTATTTTTTTAATTTTTCGATTATAAAAAAGAGTTACCTCAATGACACTTTTTTTTCACGTCTCGGCATGGCCATACAACACTGGAGCTGGAGGGTGAACGCCGAATATCCGTTTGAAACAAGAAATTTGATCTTTATTACGTCACGAACATATTCCATCTCTTTCTTTACTTAGGTTAAGAAAGAGATGGAAGTCATTCATGAAATGTGAAAGAAAGAGATGAAATATATAAATAAGTAATAAAGGTCAAACTTCTTCGTTCGGCGTTCAACCTTCAGTTTTGGTTGGGTATAAGTAAATTCAATTGATTATTATTTTCATTTTTTGTAGTATTTTACTTTCCTCGCAGTCGAAATGAAAAGTAGTGTCTAACTCGGGTTTACCCATTTCCCCTCGAACTATTGGCGCTCTCACTTCATTCGAGCACCAGAAATATCGCGGGTTAAATGGGTCACTTTCCACCCTTGGTTATCAATCTACTATTGTTTAACCGGGGAGGAATCAGGTTTCTCAATTCACTCACGCCAAGCATGAAGGAGTTGGATAGGCAAATGTACATTAATTCCCTATTAATTGTCAAATATCAATGAAGATTTAGGGGCTGTTTCACCGTCCATTGATGAGTGTTAACTGACGGTTAAATGTGATGCCGTCTCCGACTATTCGAACAAAACAAATAGATACGGCATCACATTTAACCGTTAGTTAACACTAATCAATGGATGGTAAAATAGCCCCTTAATGGAACAAAATAAACAGACACGGCATTAGAGATATCTGCAACAGAATTTAACAAGAACTTAGATACGTAACACAGTGTGTTAAGATAGGTCCTTAAGCTCACACGCGTGCGAAAAGTAACAGATCTAGTAGAAACACACTTCAATAAAACTAATAAAAAAGTTTGATGACGCCGCTTTTATCCAATGCTTAAAGAAACCTATATGAAAACATACTAATGTTAATGTTGTTTGCCTAATCGTAATGTTCAGGTCTTTGCAAAAGCCAAAACGATACAATCGGCTACATTCAGCCACTAACTGCCGCATTGCAGAAAGATCGAGGCACAGAAAAATAAAATTTAATACGATAAAGTAAAGGTAAGAAATGATACGAGTATGTTGGTTATAATACTTTCCGGCTGATCTATATCTACGTAAATTGGCGCTGCAAAAATAAATCTTATCGCCTTAATCTTATCAGTGACAATAGATAGGCAAGTAGGTACGGGCCAAGTCAGTTTTCAATGGACATTACACCTATTAATGAGTGGGCACGTGGCCGCGGAGTGGAAGCTATGATAACAGCAGTGACGATAAACAAGAAGTGCGTTTTTCATTAACGGAACGTCGAGTTTCCATGAATGGGTGGACTGAATGGAAAACACTCGGTGCGCCTCATTCACCGGCGGCACCGCACGCGGGTTAACATGATAACTACATAAGTATGTAGGTACCTATATTCCGCGTCCGCCGCTACTCCATATATCACTCATCGACCTGCCGCATATCTATACCTACCTACCTACCTAATTCTCATTACGTGTGGAACAGTAAACAGTTCGTTGTCGCTGATATAAAATCACTTCCTTTATATTTCCTGAATCGATCTAGTTCTGTTTACTATTTTATCAGTTTAGTGTACCTAATTTAGGATGTAATTTTTTTTAAAGAGTTATTTTTCCAGTTATGTAATTCGTTAGGTAATTATACACACGATTTTTTATTTGTAAATGATAAGAAAACAAACTCAATAGGTAGTTAGTTCCTTGTTGCTATCGATTCAATAGAATATTTTAATGTTGACGATAATCTGCAGTATCAAAACATATGCTGCCAATGTTATTGTAATTGTAATAAAGTAGCTTATGCCCGCAACTTCGTCTGTGTGGATCTAGGTTATCGCGCGGTGGCGGTGGCGGTATAGAGTCCATCGGAATAAAAGTTATCCTATGTTAATCCCTATGTTAATCAAACTACCTATATAACAAATTTCATCAAAATCGGTTCAGTGGTTTCGACGTGAAAGCGAGACGAGATAGAGAGACAGAGTTACTTTCGTATTTATAATATTATAATTAGGGATATGTAGTAGAGATGTGCCGATCGTGACTTTGGCCGACTAGCCGATTAGTCGGTTGTAAAAAACCGACGAATCGGCCGATTAGTCGGTTGTAAAAAACCGACGAATCGGCCGATTAGTCGGCCAAGCCGATCACAGTTTCCGGGATTTCTATGACGCTTCTTTAACTACCTGATTCGCGCGCAAGTCGCAACCGACGCCCGTAAGTTACCTATCAAAGCGGTGTTTCTGTTTAAAAGTATTTTATCTACTCTTATTATTCACTAAAGTGACTTTAATGTTTTTTGTTTTATTTTAAAAAGAAAGTTATAACAAAAAACAATTAAACAATGATTCCCATAAAATCAAATGCCAAAAAATATTGAATGTATAATGAAAAAAAAAAAAAGATTTACAATGGTCACGTGAATGTTGCTTTGATTTACATTTAAAACCGGCCAAGAGCGTGTCGGACACGCCCAAAATAGGGTTCCGTAGCCATTACGAAAAAATTAAGTAACATTTTTCTATGGATTTCGTATTTTATACGGAATCTTCCAACTTTAGGTATATTTTATACCTTACGCTGCTATTTACTCATAAATAATAATAATTCTCAAGCAAACTTAGCCGTTATAGTTTTCCTCGGAAGTATGATATACTGACTACCACTTTGAACTTTTTTCTCGCTCTCGGACGCTCGATTATAATGAAAATTTGCACTTTAAAGTTGAATATTTCGCAAACAAATTACTGAATCGAAAAATCGTTTTAGCAAACCCCTAATGGTTTAAAAATACCTATCCAAGGATACTCCACACTATAGGGTTGGATGAGAAAAAAAAAATCACCGCCACTTTACGTCTATACCCTAAAAAAAATGTTTTTGAATTTTTTATTGTACTATTTTGTCGGCATAGTTTACCTATATATCCGTGCAAAATTACAGCTTTCTAGCATTGATATTTCCTGAGCAAAGCCACGGACGGACAGACAGACAGACAGGGTTCCGTTTTTGCCATTTTGGCTCTGGAACCCTAAAAATGAATAAGAATGATTGTAAAATTTAAATATTAATAAATAATCAAGGCTCTGCATATACATGAAAATTTATATTTTATTGAAAAATACATACAAAGTAAGAAGCCGGATAGTCAGCCTTTTTTGCCGACTATTCGCCGACTACGATAGTGGCCGGATAGTCGGCTTTACCGACTAGTCGGCACATCTCTAATATGTAGGTATAAGGAGAAATTGAAACAACGCGTTTTTTAAACGCGCCGTTGACGCGCGTTGGTATCCATAGAATCGCGATAAGTAGGAACATAGTCAAGTGCAAAAATAAGTATCTATTCAAACCACTCGAAAATATGTTGCTACGGCCTTATTGCGTCGGAATAAGAGTTTGAAATTTTGGATAAATTCATATTTTCTGTAGGTACATAACTAATATATATGCGAGTTTTAAGTTGCGTATGACAAGTATAAGAATGGTTTTTTGGAATCTTTTTGTATTTTTTATTTCAATTCCCAATTTTTTTACCTGGGTTCGATTCCCAGTGCTAGTCTAATTTTTCTGGTTTTTAGGGTTCCGGAGCCAAAATGGCAAAAACGGAACCCTTATAGTTTCGCCATGTCTGTCTGTCTGTCTGTCTGTCCGTCTGTCTGTCTGTCTGTCTGTCTGTCTGTCTGTCTGTCTGTCTGTCCGTCCGCGGCTTTGCTCAGAGACTATCAATGTTAGAAAGCTGTAATTTTGCACGAATATATAAGTAAACTATGCCGACAAAACAGTACAATTAAAAATTCAAAAACAATTTTTTTTAGGGTACCTCCCATAGACGTAAAGTGGCGGTGATTTTTTTTTTCTCATCCAACCCTATAGTGTGGGGTATCGTTGGATAGGTATTTTAAAACCATTAGTGGTTTGCCAAAACGATTTTTCGATTCAGTCATTTGTTTGCGAAATATTCAACTTTAAAGTGCAAATTTTCATTAAAATCGAGCGTCCCCCCCCCTCTAAAATCTAAACCGGTGGGTGGAAAAATTTGAAAAAATTCAGGATGGTAGTCAGTATATTAAACTTCCAAGAAAAACTATAGCGGCTAAGTTTGCTTGAGAATTATTAGTAGTTTATGAGTAAATACCAGCGTAAGGTATAAAATATACCTATACTTCGAAGATTCCGTATAAAGTACGAAATCCTTAGAAAAATATTACTTAATTTTTTCGTAATGGCTCCGGAACCCTATTTTGGGCGTGTCCGACACGCTCTTGGCCGGTTTTCTGTGCATCTATATTTATTTTCAGTTTGTATTTTCAATTTATGTATTTATTTTTGTATTTATAATATGTCTAAGCATACAAATATCAGGGTCCATAATACATTGCATACGTTGCGTACGTGAGATAAAGATGTGTCCCTAGCTTCATGGCTGGTCTATGGAAAGAAAATCGCGCGTCGCTGGGGCGCTTAAAAACGCGGTGTGAAGGCTCGCGCTGCCATATTGGAAAGATGATGTGACGAGACGACTTATAGATAGCAATTTTCCTTATGTTTTTATTCAGAGTTATTTTACGAGAGAAAAATATTCATAAAATAAAGTAGGAACCGATAGTTTTGACGTATGAAAATCGCAAACCATTAGTAATCACCACACTTGGGCCTCCAGTTCCGGAAAAATAGCTAAAAAATATTTTTCACGTCTCATACTGTAAAGTTCGTCTTTATGCTGGATCTAGCCTACATAAAATATTTTTTATGCTCTAGTGCATAAAGTAAAATCTTCGTCTTAAGACCAAGGCAATCAGGTGTAGGTAAACAGCCACAAACAAAGAAGTGTCTACATATTTTTTTAAATAAATTTTAATTAATATAAAAATAAAAAGCAATCAAAACAGACCAACAAAACTAAAAAATATATAATTATAATAGTAATGCGTGAACAAGAAAAGATACATAGTAAGTGAACAATTGTTTCCACTGTTGCTATTTCATTTCCTCGCAATCTAAGTGAAAAGCAGAGTGTAAAACTCGAGCATTAAACCCATTTTCCCCTCGACAGGTCTATCCACCCTCGCCGTACTTGGGTGGCTATATGAACATCTTGGGTAAAATCAGGTAAAATGGCTCGTTTTATGCCTGTACAATCTACTATTTTGTATACTTACATAAGTATGCATAAAAGGAAGGACAGCCTGTCATGTGTACGAAGAAAGGCTGGGTTAATTAAAGTGCACCGTTATAGTCATGCATTGTAGTGCCACCTGTGATGATGCGCAAGTTTTGTCACAAGATATCAATGAAGAAAAAATAAACTGACATTGTTTTCGACTAAAATTATGAAACAACCTGATAATTCCATCATCGCGGATAACGTGGAATAAAATTCAGTCTTTGGCGTTTCGATACTAAAGACAATGAACTCGCAATACCTTAATCCTTCAATCAGGCACAGAAGAGTGCGAGAAGAATCCATGGGGAAAAATTTTATGACAGGTGAGTTCCTGTATTGATGATCTCAATTATCAATGCTTGTTCGATATACTAGTGAAAGAATACTACCTATGTTATGGCAGTGTAATAGATTAGGTAGTATGTTGCATGCAGTCTGGCTGGAGTGATATCGCGGGGTGGTGTGCGGTGCGCGAGGCGGCGCGGTGCGGGGGCCAGGGACGGGGAGAGGGGAGCGGGTCGCGCCCCGGAAGGCGTACTGCACCCTTATCGCGCCAGACACACTTTGCGTTATCATCGATTTATGCTCTCGCGCCATCACCGACTCGTAGTCGTAGGTATCAATCGATGTTCCTTTCAACTGTATCATGTCATGTCATTTCGTTTTTAACCGACTTCAAAAAAAGGTCCAATCAATTTGGGTATTTTTTTTTTCGTTATTATGGGAATGTGGTAACTCCAATTAGGTCCCATAGTCACCAAATCAAGATTTGATGATAGGAACCTAAGTAAAAACATTATAAAAACAGGCCTCTTGGCTGACTGTACTTTTTGTTGACTGTATTCATAATTTAAAGTAATTCCGACCACTGGAGGCAGATGAATATACACTTGCAATTCAATTTATAAGGTGAAGTTAAATAAAAGCTTGTCTAAAACGGCTTCTGTAAAGACCTTTGTAAAGACCTTTTCTCTAATGAAAGTGTGTAATCCTGCAAATGAAAACATCATATTTGTAGATGCTCAGTCAGAAATAAAATCTCAACAAAAACATGATAAAATGCTTGTAAAAAGGTGCCAAACTTCGAAGGACTACTTTTTAATTTAATTTTTTGTATTTAATATGGTCTGTTGTGCTGCACTTACAGTTTCATTGTCAAATGCTGTGTTTTAGTGTTACCAAAGTCCCTTTTGTAAATATACGCACTACATTACTTGACACTTCAAATCTAAATTAAACACACACTCTCTATGTTCTTGTGTGTAAAAGGGCATATTTATGCACTTCTCAGGATCTCATACTATTATCACATCAGATTTCATCTAAATCAGTCCAGTGGTTTAACCTCTTCACCATCCAGTCATGATAGTCAATAGAATGCCTCACACGCCACGGTCATCTAAACATGGCCAACATTTGACTCGAAATTAATTCCTCTGCAATTAAATTTAAGAAATAATGTTGATTTGTCTCTGGTTTTTCTGTGGCGTACAGACAGAGCATGTTTGTTTTGTGGCAATGAAGAGATTAAGCGTAAAAAATTAGCGATCAGACATATTAAGTAAAGAAAGGATGAAAGGATAATAGTGGCCCTGCAAGGTCAACGCTTAACGTGTTTAGATATTGAGTGTAAATCTACATAGGTATTATTATTAAAATGAAAAACCCAAAAAAATCGATTGATTTTGGTTAAGCAAGTTTAAGAGAACATTCAACAGGTCAAATGAAGGTAATTTCTCCAGAACACTAAAGTAGTAATTTAACTCACTGTTTAAAAGATAATCAAGAACTAAGATAATTAATAATTATGTACAGTAAAACAGTGTAAAGGTGTAAATTGATAATTTATTGAATCAGGCCTTACTATATGGAAGTTGATATCAATGAACTAAAAAAATCTTTGCTCACCTGTGACCTTTTCATAGTGGTTGAAAGGTCTCAGGGTCTCAGTTCAGCAAAGAAATTCTTTTAGTTAAGCATAAATTGATGATTTTTAAAATCTGTAACTAAAGTGCATTTATAATTCATGTTTAGCAAAAGAAATTTAAAAAGGCAAGTTTTTGTCATGTCTCATGTAACTCGTCATCTTTGTGAAAAAGTAAGGAGGAGGTTATTAATTCAGTTGAATTTTTTTTTGTTAACTCAGAACTTCGGCATTTATGAACAATTTGTTTTTTTTCCATTTGAACAGCAATACCTCCTGTTAGGTTCCATTGTCACCAAGTCAGGATTTGATGAATAAATTCTAGGAAAATCGAGAGAAGTCTTCAAAACATTGCTATTTCACTTATAGATATTTGGGTATATTTAGTAGTTCATTGTGTATTTTACTCTAGGAAATCCATATTTTTTTGGTGAAATGGAACTGATGAGGAAGACCACAGTTGGCCACATATAAGTATTTCACAGGTTGAGATTAGATACTTACTCACAACAAATTGTAATACAATTTATGCTTACAGCAATGCATATTATTATGGTGTAGTGGAATTAAGTGCTGAGAGGTTTCCTCAATAATTAACATGTCTGCATCAGATAAAACAAACTTTTGAAAAAGGTGACGAGCAGTTGACATTAAACTATTGTGGTAAACCTATAGTTGTTTACCTCACCTATATACATAGCTACTGGGATTCTAACACTTCTGCTGGCTCATGCTGTGACACCAACTTCAAGCTGACAGAAACTTATTTTAATTTCTTTGGGTTCATTTAACTTTTAGCTATAAAATTTAACAAGTCAACCTTTCAAAATGACCATGAAGTTATACAAAGTATCAAATAATAAATTCATCACAAACTATATCAGTAAAGTGAATTGTCTATCAAAGTTAAAGGAAATCAAGAAAAGCATGGTGTACTTATGTCACTTTGGTTTGGATCACTTTTACAATTTAGACAAGTTTAGTAAGGTTAAACAGGGTCCACATAATAATCCAACCCAATATTATGAATGCAAAAGTGCGTGTGTTAGTCCGTCTTTCATGCTGTAACGGAGTGACAGATATACGTGATTTTTGGCATAGAGATAGTTTATGGGCCCGAGACTGACATAGGCTACTTTTTGTCCCGGAAAAATTCATAATTTCCGAGGGAACAGCGCGCGATAACCGAATACCATGCAGGCGGAGCTGCGGGCAAAAGCTAGTTTATCTATATGGTATTAGCTCCTTCTGGACCATTAAGTTGGATTTTTATTATTCTACGTGCTAACAGGTCTATTAATATATTGGTTTATTAAAATCAGGTTGGCCTCAATGATACTACTTGATGCAAATAGTATTCAGGATATCATATTCAAGAAACAGCTGCAGGTAAAAAATCTACTTGTTGCAACCTTGTATTGTGTGTTGTATAAACAGAATTCATATGAATTGCTCCCAACCAAAGGAGGCACCAGAAAACTGCTTTGTATTAAAAACAATAGCAAAAATAGATTCAACTAAAGTCATATATATTTTTTTAAAATTTTATTAAAGGTAAACAGAGATGATTTAAATAGAAATTGATGGTGTTAAGACTATTATTAATTAAATAGGTACTTCTATAATGAGGCGAACTTTGTTAACATAGACTAAAATAACAAAGTTGAAGTCACAAATGAATTTCCAACAAAAAATAATTAAGATTTTCAAACTTTTGATATTTACTTTTGAATTCTGTTTTTAAGTTATAAGAATTGAAACTAATTCATAAACTAGAGCTGTACTAATGTAATAAAAAAAAACATTAAGAAGTCGAAAAGGGAAACATAAGAATGTATGGAACTTCCATAATTTTGAAGCACGGAATACAGAACTTAGTAGTTAGGTTAGTAAAATCACAACTATGTACTCTACTCAACTATATATTCAGTTAAAATAAACACAACCTCTATTGCAATACAATCATATCAATCATATTGAGTCCTTGCATAGTTCGGTCAAAATTAGGCAATTTAACACTGAGCTGAGCACTCAGTGTTTGTGTGATTCATACACATCCTTGTGAACCAGACCCACAATAATTAAATGGTATCAGAACTATCCTAATTAGTATTCTAGAGGTAAACAATTTACTCATCCTTATTTTCTAACTGTAGTTACCTATACTACCCTCAACATTTATTACTCAAACACATAAAAATTACCATAGGTATTTTGTTGAAATAAGAACTGTGTTATGAAGGAAACTCCTGTGTCCATTTTGTGATTTAACCAATGAGAGATAAAGCTGCACATCCAATTTGAATTTAGTATTAGCAACAAAGTTGCAAGTTGCAAGCAAAAGCTACTTTGTTATATTTGCCACAACATATCCTAACACACATAATGTAAGTACCTATTAACTTATGTACATCAGTGGACTATGCTTTGGCTTATTTAATGCCACAAGTACATAGTCCTTGTGTGTACACTGATCGCAAAAAAAATATATGAACAAAACTAACTAGGCATACATTCTTTAGATGAAAAGGAGGCTTACTTTTAAACTTGTATGATTCATGAGTTGTCAGAGTAGATAATTATACAGACCATAGTAATGTTTGTTACCTACCTAAATCTGCTTTAAAGTATTAATTTCAAATTATAAAATGGTCAATTTGAAATACTCCGTAACGAATCCAGTAACCACATGATCTATAAACACGATATTCATTGAATTCGAGGCAAGGCAATTCATTCATAAATGCGGGTGAACTGTCAAACCACTAGTTGCAAACAAAGAATGTATATGCTCCTAACAAATCATGTTTTTGTCTGTTAAACTTTGCCTCCAGGCAACAAATAGCCAAACTTGTCGAATAATTAATCCAATAACAATTTTATCCATTATTTAAGACAGAAAACAAAGTTTCCTAATACCACCTGTTCGCTAAGATGAAAACAATACCGAAATTAGAGGAAAAATCAACGAATGAGGTGAAAATATCTAGTCATTAGGTTACTTCCTTCTGGTTTTTATTGAAATACGTTGAAATGTACTTACCGATCTTTATTTTCAATCGTTCTTCGACTCGCACTTTACTCGTATCGTCCGCCATGTTAAATCCATTACTGTTTATCTCTTTCATCCGCCCGCTGTTATCTCTTTCGGAACGAGCCTGAGCCTGTCCTGCCACTTCCGGAGTGTCGTAATGTTCTGTTCGAGTCTGCTTTCAAATGGCTTTACTGAGCGGTTGAAATCCATATGAACAAAACACAAAGATTCTTCCATTTATCCACATTTTCCAACACAGTTTGTCATCACGCACGCACAAATGGATATTACCGCTTGCATTGCGCATGTGCGCAACTAATGCATTATTTTATCAATGAATGCACTCTCCGGTTTAACATAGAATAACGTTCATTAAAAGAGATAATTTATGTTTTTAGAACGTATACTTAATACAGTCTACTTTAGATAAAAGAAACACCTCTTAAAACTAGCTCGAAATAAAGTTCATCAAATTGTTGAATGAACAAAAATTATGAATGGACAATTACGTCACGTCACTACATAGCGCCTGCGCGGATGTGTACTAATACTAATCGTTACATACAAAGCGTGGCAATATTACGAATAATTCGTGTTTATTGCCAGTGTAAATAAGTATAATATTTCTCTTTAAATTTTCGTAGAAAATAAAATTATAGAAAATTATAAAGAACGTAACTGTATGCAAATAAAATATGACAAATAAAAAACATTATCGGTTGTCGAACAACATTGGACTTGACGAGGGTGTAGAGGGGCTACTCAAAACTGGAAAAACGAAGTTTTTATCGCACCGTCCCTTTCACCAGCGTATTAAATGAGATATGCGTCAGCGAGACGGCAACATACGAAGTACAAGTTTTTAATTTCGTAGTGTAGGGCCAGAGGGCGCTACTTTTTGTTTCGTAACAGAAGGGCTACTAAGAAATTCTAAAATCGAAGTTTATATCACGTTATCTCTCTCACTCTCGTATTAAATAATACTGGCGTCCACGAGACGGTACGATACGAACTTCTATTTTTTAATTTCGTAGTAGCCCTACTGAGAGGCCATTACGAAGTTCGTATCGTATACCGAATGGTATGATACGAACTACGATTTTAGAAATTTCATTGTAGCCCTGTAGAATCTCTAGAACAACAAAACAACACGTACATAAGTACACCAGCAAGGCTACCACGAAAATCGAAAATCGAAGTTCGTATCGTACCGTCCCGCCTACGCTTATGTTATTTAATACGAGAGTGAGAGGGATGGTACGATACGAACTTCGAATTTTGTGTTTCGGAGTAGCCTTCAGAGACCAAATGCGCAAACCGCGCGAGTCAGAAAAAAAAAAGGACGCAGAAGGCTACTCCGAAACACGAAATTCGAAGTTCGTATCGTGCCGTCCGTCTCACTCTCGTATTAAATAACTTAAGCGTAGGCGGGACGGTACGATACGAACTTCAATTTTCGATTTTCGTGGTAGCCTTGCTGAGTTATTTTCCCGGCTACTCCGAAACACAATGTTCGAAGTTCGTGTCGTCCCTCTCGCTCTCGTATTAAATAGTATAAGTGTGAGAGGGACCGCACGACACGAACTTCGAACGTTGTGTTTCGGAGTAGTCCTTCTGCTGGTCGACTCTAGGCTTTTCGGGTGACACTCTTTCCTGGCCCGGATAACACCGATATGGAAATACCGACTCTGTTTTCTGTGTACACGCTCTTGACACGCCCATAGAAACTGACAGTAGCTTCTATGGGCGAGTACGCGAAAAACAGGGTAGGTATTTCCATGTTGGTATTATCCGGGCCGGGAAAGAGTGAAACCCGGCTTTTCTTTGTTAGATAAAGATTTAATATGTTTTTCTCGATGGAATAAATAAATAAATATAAAATACACAATAAGGGAGCGGTTACGGTTAATGTACGATCTTGCTACTGTCCAGATCGTACATTAATCATACCCATCAACGTTATGTCATTGTCAATGTTGTCAATATTGTCATTGTCAATTCGTCATGTCAGTTGAAACTGACCCAATTCAGTGTCAGTCAGGTTCAGTTATTTATTATTCATTTCTATTTGATTGATTTTTTGTAATGGATTTGTTTTAGTTGAAGGTTCTTTGTTTTTTTTTTATAATTTGATTTTATGTAGGTATTTTAAGTTTAGAATAGTTTTATGTAAATAGCTTTAATTGTTATATTTTTGACTTGACCTGTACTCAGGACCTGTATAAGTAAATAAGGAAATCTGTATAAAGTTATTAATGATTATTATATGTATAGATATAAGACTTGATTCTTATACCGACTTAAATTTTCCCAGAGGTTCAACCGATGTCTGTTGGTTATTGGTTACGTCGTGCTCGTCGGGTTCGAGGTAAACAAAGAGAAGAAACGTTATCTAAACAGCCACTAGATCCAGCCACAAGACCTAGATAAAAACAAGGTGTGATTTCCTTAACCTATTTCTTAAAGTCAAGGAATGGCAATGGGCAAGTCCAACAGATTGTGTAAAACACATGTAAAAGACTGTCATCAACCCAAGTCCGTGTATTAAGTACTTAATACCAAATAAAAACAATGAATGATGAATATGGTCATGTGAATTGCACAGTGATGTATGTTGATGAAAATATCCCAGGAACTATTGAAGATACTGATGAATACAGAAATTTAATAACTAATTTTAATTCACAGTTGACAGATCATTGCAACTGTGATACAAATTGTGTTAAAAATACATGCAAATGTTTATCAAGATCAGGTGGAGCTAACTACGAGTTCAGAGATGAAGACCACTCCCCACATATTCTGCTAAATTTAAACAAATATACTGGTAGTACAATTTCTTTTCCATTAATGGAATGCAATAGTTTATGCAAGTGTTCTGAATACTGTGGTAATCGTGTTGTGCAGAAGGGGCCAATCAAATGTTTAGTTATTAAACCTTGTACTGTATCGTCTAAGGGAATGGGCCTCTTCACTTCAAAAGCAATACCTAAGGGTACTTTCATATGTGAATATGCTGGAGAAGTTATTACGCCCAAGCAGGCTGCAGTGCGGAACCAAATGAACTTTGAGCAAGGGAGGATGAACTATATATTTTGCTTAAATGAATTCAGTAACAGTACACTGACTCAAACGATTGTAGATCCCAGTAACTTTGGCAACATAGGTCGGTACATAAACCACAGTTGCGGGCCCAATTGTTTTATTGTTCCTGTGAGAGTTGAATCTCCTTTACCTAAATTAGCCATATTTAGCAAAGTTGATATTCCTGCTAATTCAGAGATAACTTTCAATTATGGTTCTCACATTATTAATTTAAGTAAAAATATTAAAAATAGAAAAAAATGCCTGTGTGAAAAAAAAAACTGCATAGGTTATATGCCTAATGAAGCCTATTAAATCGATTCCTAATTTAACTAGGAATACTAAAATCTATAGCTTACTTCTCTATATTGTAAAGTTTGCATGAAAGAGATCACTCTGAAGCGACAAGGCCTCCTATTGTTCCCTTGGAAAATATTTATATACCTGTGTTTTCTGTATTACTATATGTGTTCAATACAGTTAGTTCAATGAAGAGTTATTGTATTGTATTATAATGATAAAAATTATTTGTGTGATTTACTCATAGTTGCTAGATTTTGATATTTACACATTCAATATAAATAAATATCATGGGACACTATCCCAAACTAAAAAAGCTTGTATTATGCATACTAAACATACCTATAAACATACCCATATAATAGATAAATACATACTTAAATACATATTAAACAACCATGACCTGAGAGCAAACATTCATAAAATATCTGCCCTGGCTGGGAATTGAACCCGGGACCTCAAGCTTCAAAGTCAGGTTCTGTAACCACTTGACCATCCAGTCGTCAAATACATTCATAACTTGGTCATTTATCAGGTTGTGTTCATTTACTGAACTCAAATTCAGTGTCAGTAATTAGAAGCTAAGCTGCATAAGCTTATCATTTATTTTTTCACTGACTTATGGAGAAGAAAGCTAAAAAAGGAATGTTTTGTGAATGATGAATGATTAAATTTACATTTAATTTTTTATTTTAATTTGAATCTGATTTGATGAGGCTAATGCTCTAGTATTAAAATAAATAGCAATATCTAGGCAAAGTGCTACTCGTATTTTTGCTCATTGGTTTATGAGTGTTTCTTTTAGGTTATTAACTAACTTAATGATATTATATGTTACTAAACTAACTGATCATCTGAGGTTCATCTTCATCTGATACCGCAACAGTATTTTTTTCTCACAGTAAGTATTTGGTGTGGTTAATGCCTTTTTTAAACTCTTGTATACAGTTTTTAGGTATTCTTACGTTGCTGTTGGTCAGTTATCGATAACAACAGCACAGTAATATAGCGTGACAACAGTATCATAAAAAGTTGCCAACATTGTGCACAGAGGGCGATAAAAGTTTTTTAGAGTACAGTCACGAGCATTAAAAATATCTGCCACATCGGAGCGTTCAAAAATATCTGACACGGCCTTCCGGCCTTAGAAATAGAGTCGTATCAGATATTTATGCACGCTTGTGTCAGATATTTGTGCTGGTGACTGTACCTCCCATGGAAGTAAAGTGGGGGTGATTTTATTTTTCTCATCCAACCTTGTAGTGTGGGGTTTCGTTGGATAGGTCTTTTAAAACCATTACGGGATTGCTCAAACGATTTTTCGATTTAGTGATTCGTTTGCAAAATATTCAACTTTAAAGTGCAAATTTTTATAAAAATCTAGCGACCCCCCCTCTAAAATCTAAACCGGTGGGTGGAAAAATTTGAAAAATTCAGGATGGCAGTAGGTATGTATAGTATAATATCATTAATATCCAACTTACAAGAAAGACTATAATAGATAAGTTTTCTTGAGAATTATTAGTAGGTAGTTTAGCAGTAAATAGCAGCCTAAATTATAAAATATACCTAAACTTGAAATATTTCGTACAAAATGCGAAATTCTTAGAAAAATATATAAAGTACTTAATTTTTTCGTAATGGCTATGGAACCCTATTTCGGGCGTGTTCGTCACGCTCTTGGCCGGTTTTTTTCGTAATGGCTACGGAACCCTTTTCGGGCATGTCCGACTCGGTCTTGGCCGGTTTTCTAATAGCAATTCAAGTCAATAAATATCAAACTATGCCAATAGCCCTCATCATAGTTTCCTATTATAACGTTACTGTTCTGAGATAATGAGGTCTATTTCATTATTGAAAGACTTCAGTAGGTATTCAAAGGATTATTTGAGTAGAATTTGTAAACTGCGCAATAGTAGGTAGGTTACAGTTACAATTAAATTATTTGTCGGTCTGAAATTTGTCTGCCCCGTTAGCCAGTTCACCGTAATCTTATAACTAAGTATAAATAAAGCTACAATCTCTCTCTGTTTTCCCGCACAGCTCCAGTTACTAGGTACATACGTGTTATTTAAAAGTTTATTTGCTATCTTTTGTAAACCCCTCAATGTGACTTACGTAGGTAAACTTGCAACAATATTATTTATACGCGCACGTCGTGCTCGTGCCTGTATTTATATGTAGGAACTTCTACTCTACATAGAGCTGTTGGAATATTTATATTCCGAGCATATTAATCCAGATACACTGTTACAATTTACGAGGGGTCACACTGATAGTTTCGGGATTAGATAAAAGTATGCAGTTAAATTGGATAAAAGTATTTTTATTGTTTCTCAAAGTATTCGCCCTTATATTTTATGCACTTTTCCATGCGTTTAAACCAGTCTTTAAAGCACTTATTGAACGCTTAAGTAGGGGTCGATAAAATGGCCTTTTAAAGGCCTCCACTGCTTCTTCCAGCGGCTGAAACCGCTGTCCAGGCAACTTATCCTTGATTTTGGGGAATGTGAAAAAGTCATTGGGGCTTAAGTCGGGGCTGTATGGAGGATGGTCCAGGAGTTCGACGTTTTTACCGTTCAGATACTCATTTGTTTTCCGAGCGGTGTGGGAGCTGGCATTTTCGTGGTGAAGGATGATGCGGCGATTAGGGTTATTTTTTCGGAGTTCATCAAAGATACTCGGCAAACAAATAGTTGTGTACCAATCGGCATTAACCGTTCTACAATCTTCGAAAGGAATAGTACCTACATGACCCGATTTGGAGACAAACGTGGCCACCATCTTCTTGGCCGTGCTGCGAGAGCGAATAATTTTTGTCGGCTTGAGCTCATCTTCGTAGACCCATACTCGAGACTGGTTTTTAGATGCAGGCTCATATGCATATATCCACGACTCGTCACCCGATACGACACTAAAAACTGCATTTGAGCCTCTTCCGTTGAATTTATTTAAAGTTTTGCGGCACCAATTGACACGTGTCGCTTTTTGCTCGTCGGATAATAAATATAAAAATAAAATCCAGCGGGAAAACAACTTTTGCACGCCCAATTCTTCCCGTAAAATAATTTGTATCTGACTCATTGTAATACCCAAGAACTTTTGAATTTCCCAGTATGTCACATGCCGGTCTTCTTTTATCATTTGACGCACAGCATCGATGTTTTTTTGAGTGACGGCCGATTTTGGTCGACCCTCACGCACATCGTCCGTGAGTGATACACGGTCGCGTTTAAAATCTGAATACCACCTGTATATTGTAGTCTTTGAAGGTGCTTCATTACTAAAAGCAGCAATCATCCGGTCTCCACATTTTTTTTCTGTTAATCCACTTTTAAAATCGTAATAAATCATAGCTCTTAAGTTTTCACGGGACAATTCCATTTTCATCAGCGACTCGACGACTTCAAAAAACAATTGAAACCGAACCATTACTTTTTTTTTCTATGTGGCTAGTGGGTTAAGATACTGAAATTTTAGAGATTATAAAATGGTATAATATGTGCCAAAATAAAGTTTCTAAGTTTTGGATTCCCGAAACTTTCAGTGCAGCCCTCGTAGCAGAAAATTCTGAAGCAAATAAAAAGGTAAGTAATTAGGTAAGTAAATCATTCTGCTGGTGCCCTAGATGACGCTAGTGGACGCTTAAAACAGCAGAATACAAAATTATACACTATGTATGTAACAAATGTTACCTGACAGATAACCATAACATTTGATGCGTGACATATTAGTTAAGACCTTGTAAAGTTACTTTTACCGTTTCGAAGCCCAACATAAGATAATTATCTGAAACTACAACTGACTACTAATATTATTATTGATGTAGTTAGTTTAGTTTCACTATTGAGTCCACCAGAGAGCGTTGGCAACCCTAGTTTTCGTAAAACACAAACATGAATGTTTGCACCAAACCACGGAATACAAACAGATTATATAAATGAGTGTTTGAATAGTTGGAGCACCAAAATCCTAAAGACTACGAATAATAATTCATAACCTAAGGGTCGTATTTAGCATACTGCGTTTTATAAATAGGCCGTTGACGCGCGTTTGTATCGATACAAACGCGATACGCACGCGAGGTATGGCAGCTGTATGGAAAATAAAACGTACTAGGTACTTAGTTATTTTTGACAGCCAGTTAGTTTTTTATTTTATTTATTTGCTACCTTATTAATCCTATCCTACTTCCTACTAATATCATAAATATGAACGTTTGTAAGTGTGTGTATGTCGGGCCTCCTCAGGGCCGGATTTAGGGGAGGGCAAAGGGGGCAACTGCCCGGGGCCTCCACAAAATAGGGGCCCCCACAATAGAGACATAGAAAAAAAAACTTTCAAATTCCGACGAGTAAATACTGGGAAACAACAATTCGTATATTTCTTCACTTCAATAAGGCAATCAGTAAAATATCAAAAGGCCCTCATTGGCCTCCACTCCTTTGTTGCCCCAAGGCCTCCACACCTCTAAATGCGGCCCTGGGCCAATTATCTATTCTGTGCCTGGGCCTCCTATAGGTTAATACAGGCTACACTATAAAATCCCGAAATCTCCTCCACTGGGTCTAAGCCTAAGGTCAATGTTTATAATGAAACTTCAATGAAGACTGCGATGTAATTTTTGGGGATTTCCACTACAATTTAGTAGTCACGGAAATTAACTCTACCACTACCACGACTTTACAGTGACCGTACTCGATAGCGACGGCGTAAATTATGTGTAGAGGCGCTGTACAATTCTCCATACATATAATTTACGCCGTCGCTATCGAGTACGGTCACTGTAAACTCATGGTACTTAGTGGTACATACTGATGGATCTATACCTAATAATTTACGCGTGTAAAACGGCGGGAAAACACTAATTTAAAATGAAATTAATTTCATGTTTATCTACTTTGTTTTAATTCATCATCATCATCTCAGCCTATATACGTCCCACTGCTGGGCACAGGCCTCCTCTCGGAATGAGAGGGCTTGGGCCATAGCTCCCACGCGGGCCCAGTGCGGATTGGGAACTTCACACGCACCATTGAATTGCTTTGCAGGTTTGTGCAGGTTTCCTCACGATGTTTTCGTTCACCGCAAAGCTCGTGGTAAATAGCACACATGAATTTCGAAAAACTCAGAGGTGCGAGCCGGGATTTGAACCCACGACCCTCTGCTTGAGAGGCGATAGGTCAAACCACTAGGCCACCACGGCTTTTTGTTTGTTTTAATTACAAATAGGTAATATACATTAGTAAATTTTTGGTACAAATTATAAAATATAGAAAAATCGACAATTTTTTTTCAAATTTATAGGGCATTTAGGGTTCAAACTCTTTGTAACTCCAACTCTAATATGTAACAGTAACAGTCCACTTGAAGTTCCTACATCATTATTCCAGACACCTGTATTATACATGTATAGCATGGTGTTAACAAAAAAAACATGTACATAATACATGTACATTACACGAACGTGTTGAAATTTTTTATTTCAGAGTTCTTATATTTGCTTTGTATTTTTTCTTTGTTACTGTCTTTATGTGTATAATCAGATGGTAAAAAGTATACCTATGTTTTTCTTGTGGATGATAAATTATATACAATGGACTGATTTTCACTTGTGCAAACTTATGATTAAATAGCGTCCATAAGCGGGCAAATATTATTCTCCCACGTGCAAGAAAAAAAGCAAATACCTATTATGGTTTCATATAATATTAATAATGTATGTATAATATTATAGACTCGCATAAAATTCTTATTCCTAATTTTTATTTTACTACCGATTTGCGTTCATAATATCACTCTTCTCACTTTTGTTCATAATTTTTAGGGTTCCGGAGCCAAAATGGCAAAAACGGAACCCTTATATTTTCGCCATGTCTGTCTGTCTGTCTGTCTGTCCGTCTGTCTGTCTGTCTGTCTGTCTGTCTGTCTGTCTGTCTGTCTGTCTGTCCGTCCGCGGCTTTGCTCAGAGACTATCAATGCTAGAAAGCTGTAATTTTGCACGGATATATAGGTAAGTTATGCCGACAAAACAGTACAATTAAAAATTCAAAAACAATTTTTTTTAGGGTACCTCCCATAGACGTAAAGTGGGGGTAATTTTTTTTTTCTCATCTAACCCTATAGTGTGGGGTATCGTTGGATAGGTATTGTAAAACCATTAGAGGTTTGCTAAAACGATTTTTCTATTCAGCCATTTGTTTGCGAAATATTCAACTTTAAAGTTCAAATTTTCATAAAAATCGAGCGTCCCCCCCCCTCTAAAATCTAAACCGGTGGGTCGAAAAATTTGAAAAAATTCAGAATGGTAGTCAGTATATCAAACTTCCAAGGAAAACTATAACGGCTAAGTTTGCTTGAGAATTATTAGTAGTTTATGACTAAATAGCAGCGTAAGGTATAAAATATACCTAAACTTGGAAGATTCCGTATAAAATACGAAATCCTTAGAAAAATATTACTTAATTTTTTCGTAATGGCTACGGAACCCTATTTTGGGCGTGTCCGACACGCTCTTGGCCGGTTTTTTCATTAATTACGTCGGAACTCATAACAGACAGTGGTCATATTTTTTTACTCATACTTATGCACATTACTAAGAACATATCTCAACTCATAATGTAGTTTTTCGGAAAATGTTCCTTCATAAATAACAGAAAAATATCATAATTTTATTGTTAATAATGGCATTAATAAAAAAATAGTTGAACTCATAATATTGTTTTTCATTACGGTAACTACCTCGTGTGTTCATAAGTTTTGAGATGAATAATATACGTCGATATGTCAAACTTCACAGTTTTAAAAGTGAAGCTAAAATTTGAGCGCCCCAGTAGGTACACATAGAACGTGGCTGTGATGGATCCTCGCAAGCAATAGCACTCAGCTTCTGAGTTCGAGTCCGGCGTTCTCGGCTACTATATGTTTGTTCTTTTTATTTAATTATTTTTTAATTTTTTAATCACTTTTGCCCGCGGCTCCGCCCGCGTGGTATTCGGTTATCGCGTGCTTTTCCCTGGGGAACTGTGCATTTTCCTAGATAAAAAGTAGCCTATATCACTCTCGGGCCCATAAACTAACTCTATGCCAAAAATCACGTCGATCCGTCGCTCCGTTACGGCGTGAAAGACGGACAAACATACACACAAACATACAAACACACACACTTTCGCATTTATTAGTATGGATTTCTTATTAGGTGCCTAAATGCCATGTTTCGTGACTTTATCTTCGACAGCGACGAACTTCCACCCGTGCTGCCACCATATAAAATTTCATCCCCTATTTTAACCATTTAAAGCCTCCTTTTTGCGATAAAAGATAGCCTATGTTCTTTCTCAAGTTCTATTATATCTCTGTACCAAATTTCATCAAAATCGGTTCAGCGGTTTAGGCGTTAAAGCGTAACAGACAGAGAGAGTTACTTTCGCATTTATAATATTAGTATGGATTACCATAGGTGTCCCTACAATATTTGAAGAGTTCCCTCGATTTCCTTAGATCCAATCATCAGATCCTGTTTTGGTGCTCATAAGCAAATGGAATGTTCCTTTACGATCGTAAAAAAAATCACATCAGTTCATAAATGACGGAGTTCTGAGATAACATAAACAAAATACAACCGAAATGATAACCTTCTTCCTTGACGTCGGTTAAAAATATTTTCGGTCACTGTTCGGTAAACCATAAAAAAAAAATAGGGTACTTCCATGTGGGGCGTTTTTTGGGCATTGGGTCAATTCCAGGGCAGGGCAGGGCAGGCAGGGTAGACGTATTTTTAACCGACTTCAAAAACAGGAGGAGGTTATCTATTCCGTTGTATTGTATGTTTTTTTTTTATGTTTGCTACCTTAGAACTCCGTCATTTATGAACCAATTTGAAATTTTTTTTTTGCGTTCGTTTAGGAATGCCTTCAATTAGGTCCCATAAGCACCAAATTAGGATCTGATGATCGGATCTTAATTAAAACGAGGGAACTCTTCAAATGTTGTAGGGACACCTATGGTAATTTGGATATATTTAGCAGTAACTCGTGCATTTGCTCTTGAAAATCATAATTTGGTGAAGTGAAACTGATGATGAGGACCACATTTGACCAACAGAGCTACTACTCAATAACAAGTTCTTCCCGGGTTGAATTTCAATTACTTTAACACAGTTGCTAAGCAATTTATGCTCGTCGTAATGCATATGGTATAATGGAACGGGTGGTGAAGCACCTGGACTCCTCAATAATGAACGTCTCTGCATCAGAAAAAGCAATCTTTCGTAAAAGGTGTCAAGCAGTTGTCATTAAACTATTGTATCTTAGATAATTTACACTAAAAAGTGTGAAAAAAAAATTTATAACAAAAAATTGAACCGACTGCAAAAAACTATGAAAATAATTTTCTACCAGTCTGAAGTCGGTGCCTCAGCACGAGCCACCAGGAGAGGACCTACAGTCCTCTACTTCACTTACATACTTACTTAAATATATTAGACTTCAATCACTCCTGCTGTCTCGTGCTGAGGCACCGACTTCATACCGATAGAAAATTATTTTCATGGTTTTTTGTAGTCGGTTCAATTTTTTGTTATAAATTTTTTTGCAACCGTAAACTTACACTAAGGATACTGATACGTAATGGTACTGGTTAAGCGATTCTCACTTCTCATAGTTCTTATTGTCATGTGTTTAAAGTCTGATTTCGTCTAAACCGCACGGCGTGCAGCATGTACCTACAGTTTGCTCAGCTGCTGCAGCCCGCGCCGCGCCGAATTTACTTATTTGAAAATCGAACTTATTAAATTCGAAAATCGAGCTGGTCACACCACGGCAAACAAAAGCCACGATTGCTTCAATACGCTGCAAAGTTAAAAGTTATTGTATCAAAACTACAAAAGAAGACAAAACATTAAGGAAACGTTGAGTGACGAAAGAGATATTTGACTCCGAAGTCCATTGAATTGGACGCCTTAGGCATTGTTAATTAATAATATAATCCTAGAGAAGTCGAAGGAAAAATATAATGCCTTTGTTTTTGTTTGGCTCGACTAGCCAGGGGCACTACCGTACCCCAGTTATAATTAGTAATGAGATTAGTATTTTAATAAGTGACCTGGGTGAACAAACTTTGCTTGGGCTAAAACTCGATCGAATTGTCATCCCCGAAAACCGCCACATAGCAAATTTCACCGAAATCGTTGGAGCCGTTTCCGAGATTCTGAGGATTGCTCGTTTAAAGTTATTAGATAGATACTTTTTCTAGTAGCCTTGGTTTTTACTGTCTCGCAAAAGGTGAAAAAAGTAGAGACTCCTCGGGGATAAAACTGATTTTGCCTTGGCGCACTTAAATCATTCACTGCTCTCAGGACTCCATCTCGCTACGCTCGGGAGTTAAATCTGAAGTCCTTCGTTACACTCAGGATTCAATATCGCACCAATGACATAATAAAGTGCTTTATCCCTTGGTCACAATGTACTATTAATTAGCGATTTAGCAATAACTTCCACCATTTTTATCGCCGTCTTCCATGCTTTTCAGGCCAGATTGTAGGTAATAGGGAGGAATATACGCGTATGTATAAATATTCTCCTGCCGTTACGGTAAAACGGAGTGAGTAGGGACGAAATTGATGTTCAAATCAGGATAAAAGTTTATTTTTATATGTGGCACATTGATCTGCTTATATAAAAAAAAAAACCGGCCAAGAGCGTGTCGGACACGCCCAAAATAGGGTTCCGTAGCCATTACGAAAAAATTAAGTAATATTTTTCTAAGGATTTCGTATTTTATACGGAATCTTCCAAGTTTAGGTATATTTTATACCCTACGCTGCTATTTACTCATAAACTACTAATAGTTCTCAAGCAAACTTAGCCGTTATAGTTTTCCTTGGAAGTTTGATATACTTACTACCATTCTGAATTTACCCACCGGTTTAGATTTTAGAGGGGGGGGGGACGCTCGATTTTTATGAAAATTTGAACTTTAAAGTTGAATATTTCGCAAACAAATGACTGAATCGAAAAATCGTTTTAGCAAACCCCTAATAGTTTTACAATACCTATCCAACAATACCCCACACCATAGGGTTGGATGAGAAAAAAAAAATTACCCCCACTTTACGTCTATGGGAGGTACCCTAAAAAAAATTGTTTTTGAATTTTTAATTGTACTATTTTGTCGGCATAATTTACCTATATATCCTTGCAAAATTACAGCTTTCTAGCATTGATAGTCTCTGAGCAAAGCCGCGGACGGACAGACAGACAGACAGACAGACAGACAGACAGACAGACAGACAGACAGACGGACAGACAGACAAACAGACAGACATGGCGAAACTATAAGGGTTCCGTTTTTGCCATTTTGGCTCCGGAACCCTAACAAGAGCGTATCGGACACGCCCAAAATAGGGTTCCGTAGCCATTACGAAAAAATTAAGTAATATTTTTCTAAGGATTTCGTATTTTATACGGAATCTTCCAAGTTTAGGTATATTTTACACCTTACGCTGCTATTTACTCATAAACTACTAATAATTCTCAAGCAAACTTAGCCGCTATAGTTTTCCTTGAAAGTTTGGTATACTGACAACCATCCTGAATTTTTTCAAATTTTTCCACCCACCGATTTAGATTTTAGAGGGGGGGGGGGACGCTCGATTTTAATGAAAATTTGCTTGAAGTTCAATATTTCGCAAAAAAATGACTGAATCGAAAAATCGTTCAAGCAAACCCCTAATGGTTTTAAAATACCTATCCAACGATACCCCACACTATAGGGTTGGATGAGAAAAAAAAAATCACCGCCACTTTACGTCTATGGGAGGTAACCTAAAAAAATTGTTTTTGAATTTTGAATTGTACTATTTTGTCGGCATAGTTTACTTATATATCTGTGCAAAATTCCAGCTTTCTAGCATTGATAGTCTCTGAGCAAAGCCGCGGACGGACAGACAGACAGACATGGCGAAACTATAAGGGTTCCGTTTTTGCCATTTTGGCTCCGGAACCCTAAAAAGTGGTCCGGCCGGGTGTATGAATTTTAGTTTGTCATTGATAATTTGTTGTTTCATTTCATAGTTTCAACGATAAACACATAATAGAAGGCAATCCCATCTCACCCCGTAGTTGGGGTTAGAAGGGATAGCTTTGGGGTGAGATGGGTAAATTGCTAAGGTTGACACTTTCGGATTATGAAAATAGCTTGACTTGTCAAGAAAATATTTTATTTATGAAGCAAAATTATGTTTTTTTATGTTCCTACATAAAACAATTTAATGTTTTCTGTAATTTGTGACCTTTATTTTTTAACCGACTTCAAAAAAAGGAGGAGGTTCTATGTTCTAATGTTTGTATTTTTTTTTTATGTATGTTCACCGATTACTCCGGCAATTGTGAACCGATTTTCAAAATTCTTTTTTTATTCGAAAGGGTATTCTTCTGAGGTGGTCTCATTGTCACCAAGTTACGATCTGATGATGGGATCTTAGGGAAATCGAAGGCAAACCTCAAATTTTATAGGCATACCTATGGCGATTTTGGCATTTTTAGTGCTAAGGTGAGCATTTACATTCAGAAAGAATCATTTGGTAACCTGGACCTGATGAAGAAGACCATAGGTGACCAATGGAACTCGTCGAAGCTAAGTAATACTCGATCGCTCGTCTATAAACGATCATGATTAACATATCTAGATAAGCGAGTAAGAAGAAGCTTTAAGTTAATGATTATTTCAAAGTGATCTGATGCTGAAGCCAGAAGGTAGGCAACGGAACTCTGTTATAAAACAACGTAAGTTAGTCGTGTTTGGGCTTAATGGAATCGTTGTGAGATGTACTTTGGCTATGAATCACTAAAAAGTGAGAAATAATTTTTTTTTTACAAAAAAGTAAAACCGACTCCAAAAAAATGAAAAAAAAATAACAAAAAATGGAACCGACTACAAAACCCTTGAAAATATTTTTCTAGGTACCTACTAGCTCGAAGTCGGTGACTCAGCATGACCCAGCAGGAGTGACTGAAACCCATTGTATGTAGGTGAAATAGACGCCTATTGCTCCATTCCTGCTGGGTCGTGCTGAGTCACCGACTTCGAGCTAGTAGGTACCTAGAAAAATATTTTCAAGGGTTTTGTAGTCGGTTCCATTTTTTGTTATTTTTTTTCATTTTTTTGGAGTCGGTTTTACTTTTTTGTTAATATGATGTATAGTTTTTTAGATCTTTTTTTTTAATTACTTTGGTCTTATATGGAATTATTAAGGTAAAATTGAAGTGAAATTCCTCCCCTGAATATGTGAAACAAAGTTTCAAAGTTGGTACGATAATTAATTTAGTACGAATTTATTTCATTATGCAGGTTGCTTTTTGAATTCGAAAAATTGCACCATCTGTCTAAAACAACGTCTGTCTGTATTTATATTTCCATGTAATCCACCGAAAAATCAATCAAAACACGAAAAGAGGATCGCAGAAAGTAAATGTATGTTATTGTAATTTAAGCCGAGCGAAGCTGCTGGAAAAGCTAGTTTTAATATAATATTTTTATTGAATTAGCAATTTCTTCAACTCCTCCGATACTTCAATATTTTTTTAAATAATATTTACCATTTTAAAATAATGTCACTTTTGACTACTCATGTAAATTGACGACCCTGAAGACCAACTCCCCCACTATCATCCCGGTGCACCCCGTTCGTAACACCAACTCTCCCCATTCATGACCCAACTGTCCCCGTTGTTATCCCAACTCACCCCTCAATAGGTACATGCCTACTCACTCACCCCATAAAAATCCTCAAATTCGGTTGAATCGTTTTCTATGTTAAAATCATTATAAATAAGGAAAATTTAACTTATGTTTTTCTGTTTTCAATAAGCCTCGTAAGTATATAAACGATATCTGAAAGGTTGATGAACACTAAACTTACTTTGGTAAATTTCACATAAAAACGAAGTTTAATTCAAACAAAAATCCGCCGCTTTCCAGCATCAACTTTAACAGTGACTTTGTGTGTTAAAATTGTATGATTTTGATTTGGCAACTTAGTGTTGCCAAGAGAAGAAAAAATATGTTTAAAATACAATTAAATTAAGTTTAAGAGCAACCTGAGCCCGAAAATTAACGTAGCTACTGAAAAAAAGAAATTCTGGATTCGCATCCCTACTCCCCCCGCAATCCCTACTCACCCCGTTTTACGGTACCTATGCCTGCATAGATGCTGCACAGGGGTGCTACTACGAAATACGAATATCGAATAGTTCTTGTAACTGGAGCAGTTTCGGAAACCATTATGAGATACAAGGAAAATAACGGGTTGTCTTTATCTTGCATGATATCGATTCTCCGAAATACACTATATTTTTTCACTTCTCATGCTCGTAAAGTTCGTGTTTATGCTGGATCTAGACGACATTAATAGTATATTTTTTATCGAGAGACTAAAATAAGCCAATACATACCCGAGGCTGTTAGCCACCCGAGCTTTAGCGAGGGTGGCTATTTATCCGAGGGTTTGTATTGACTTTTAGTTTCGTGGTGAAAACTCTATTTTTCACTTCGATTGCGAGAAAAAATAGTCAGTTTGGTATAAAAAGATTATATCAAAAAATAAAAATAAATCTTTCTATATTTCGGCGACAGAAAATTATCAATTGTCTTTTGCTCTTATTATTATTTCCTTGATTGCTCGACATCATAATTTTCGCTATCACTTGACGACATTGTGAGAATAATCAATTTATTTTAATCGTTTACGATTTACGCTCTACAAAAGTTTTCGCGGTAAGTATTTTTTTCCAAGACACAGACATAGCAAAATTGCATCGATGAAATGGTCCATACACAAACGGAAAAATAGAATAGTGCCACCTTCTATGCGGAATAAGCAAGAACTAAGACCACGTAGACTAAGAACGTAACATTTTCGTCATTAAAATGGTCCACACACAAACTTATTTTTTGCAAGTAACTGGCTGTTTGAGTTTATCTAAGTCACTCGAAGTAAATTAAAAAAATAATTACTTTTACTCCCTAGGGAGTAAAGTGCTCACTTTACTCCCGTCTCGTAAGGCTATATTGACCCACTTTTAGACCATGAGAAGTGAAAATGACTTTTTATGCACTAGTGCATAAAATAAAATCTTCGTCTAATACCAACTCAAGACCAAGGTAATCCGGTGTCAACAGCCACAAACAAAAAAGTTTCTAAATATTTTTTAATTTATATAAAACTAAAAATCAATCTAATCAATCATAATAATTATAATAAATCAGTAAAATTAAAATAATGGAATTATTATAATAATGCATAAAAAATAAAAGGTACATAGAAAGTGAATCATTGTTTCCATTGTTGCTATTGAGTGTAAAACTCGAGCATTAAACCCATTTTCCCCTCGACGTGTCTATCCACCCTCGCCGTACCGGCTCGGGTGGCTATATGAACGCCTCGGGTGAAATGACTCGTTTTATGCTCTTGTTGTACAATCTACCTACTATATTAGTCGAATGATACTTTTGCATAGTCGATATAAGTACAATAGCATTGACCTTAAGATGGGATCATGAAATGACAGGTAGTTAAAGGAACGAACAGCTACCTGGCTCAAACTAAAGGCATGCTGCTCTACATTATCGACTGGACCCACTAAGTATTTACATATTAACGCTTGAATGAGAGTATCGGCATAAAAATCATCAGTGATGAAACCGTCTTCGTCTTCATTCTCCGTCTTCATCAATAATATTATCCTGGTGTAGATAGGTAATAGGTATCCGCGAAAGGTAATCAATGACAGAGAATAAGTTAATTCAGTGAAATGTTTCTGAATGCGGCGCGGCATCAAGTGTGCCATTAAATGGAAGGAAACCCATTCTCTCATATTAGTGTCGGCTATCGATACGCTCATACTCTACCACCTTGTATGTGCCATAGGTAGGTATGAGTTGTCACGATGGCCGGCCGCTGCGCCGGAGTTGCGAGGCGTCGGATCGGAACCAACACATGCGCAGCGCATACGCGGCCGGCGATCGGGCGATATACTTAAGCTGTCCGCGAGCTGCGTCCCCGCGAGTTGCGTGGCGACCGACGACGGGTGTACACGCTGCGTGTCACACTATTATTTATTTACTTACCTTCGGCTGGTAAAGGAACGTGCCAGAATTTGAGGGGCAATTGGAGCAATCATCTCGTTGAGAGTAAACAAACCGGTACGTATGTCTTTATGTAATATTGGCCTCTTGCTTGCCAGCGACGACTCCAGGACTCTATTAATCGTGGTTGGTTTTTTCCTGTCATTGTATCTGATTATTGTTATATGTTATGATTGTTCTATTTTAGCCTCAGATATATAGGTCCTATATCATACCCAATTTACATCATGAAAAAAATTACGAGATACACATACAGTCAGACACGGCAATTTACCAATAAATAGTAGGTAAATATTTATGCGATCAACGGGAAGTACGGGAAGACGGTACCTATTAATCCGTTGGATGCTTGTCTCTTCTAAACTGTAGATTTCGGAGACTGATTTATGAATCAAAATACCTACTTAAAAATAAAATTCCATTGGAAAGTGGTGAACAATATTATGGTAGTAACTACTGAATTTTTAATAATAAGAAATTGTATTTTTTTTATTTGTAGCAATATACGTACCTGCCTACCTACATTTTATTTCGGGTGATGTGATTTCTAAAAACGATATTTCATAGTACTTAGTTACTTAAAAATAAAATGTAACAAGCGCGTTACTTTTGAAATTTAATAACTTTATTCCTTTTAATTTCTTTTAATTTTTTTTTAATTCGTGTCATAGTGTTTGTGACCAAACTCTTCCGAAAGGCTCGACCAATTCTTGTGATTATTTTTTGTGTTTATTCGGTAGGTCTGAGAATAGGACGTAAACTATTTTTCATACTTCTTCTTGGACGAGTCTCTGGCAAAAGCTAGTAAAGTAATAAATTTATCTCACAATTGCTCAGGTGTTTTCCTATTATATAAATCCTGGAATACTTTAGTTATTTTATTTAATCGTATGGCGTAAAACATTAAACATTTACACTAAAGAAAGAAATTACAAACTAGCTATAAATCCACATTCAGGATCCCAAGCCACGAGATTGCGTCAGGTGTCAGGTTGTATAGATCTCCAGGGGAGCCCGAGTATGAGTGTCTAGGTTTTGTCTAGGTTTTATTCAGTTAAGACCATTCCGGAAACGGTTACCAATAAAATAAACGGGGGTCGTTTCTTCGTCTTTATGTAGTTAGTTAGGTAATATGGAACGGAACACGCTGTCATCGCACCCCATGGACACTGCACCGTACCTCCGCATGTGCAGTGTGACAGATTTGCTGTGCAAATCTATAGTAGTATTATAAATGCGAATGGCCAATCAATGTAAATGCACGCTTTTGAAAATCAACTTTACCTACACTCTTCTAAACGCCTACCTACCTACCTGTTTTTATACGAAGCAAATAGTCCTAATAAATATTAAGGATACATATTAAGTATATGTATACGTTCGAATATATGTGTTGACTGGTTAGACCGGCCGATGTAAAAAAGGAGCGATCACACGATGTTGTCTGCAAGTCACGATCTTCTTCACAGCGGATACCAACCAACGAACGCGAATCGTTAGCATTCGTTTGACTGTCAGTCTCGCGGTGAATTGTCCCGTTTTGCATCTCTAGGTACTTATCAACATCTAGCATATGCGCCGTTTTCCTGTAGTTGTATCGGTGACAATTGGTCACTCAGTGTTTATTTATCTCCGGAGAACCAAGAAGCTTAAAATTATAAAGTAAACATGTTTACTGAAGAGTAAGTAGAATAGTACCTATATACCTACTAATACAGCCAGATAGATGATTAAATAGTATGTAGTATGTATGTTCTAATGCAATCTTATAGACACCGTTATAAGGTGTTGGTAATATAATTTCTGCTAAATGGAGAGTCTAAAACAGATGACGTTATGTAAATAAGCTCAACGGTTTTCGAGTCACAAGCGATAAATATTTACCTCATTAAGAAAAACGAGTTAGTAACATTTATTTACCTATGCATCAGTTCGGCCGGCTTATAGCACAGGTAAAGTTGACTCAATGCGACTAAACTAAATGACCTAAACTTTAGATTATAGTTTCCCAACGGAGGCGGTACCGCCCGAGGGTTAAATTTTCTTATTTTGTGATTAGAAATAGGTAATAGACAGACATAAAATTGGTTTTCATTTCTCATGCTCTAAAAGTAAGTCAATATAGCCTTACGAGGCGGGAGTAAAGTGAGTACTTTAGTCCCTAGGAAGTAAAAGTAATTATTTTTTAATTTACTTCGAGTGACTTAGATAAACTCAAACAGCCAGTTACTTGAAAAAAGTAAGATTGTGTGTGGACATGTGTCCACCAAATGTCATCAAGTGATAGTGAAAATTATGATGTCGAGCAAAGAGCAAAAGCCATAATTGATAATATTTTGCCGCCGAAATCTAGAAAATTTATTTTTATTTTTTGATTAAATCTTTTTGTGCTAAACTGACTATTTTTTTCTCGCAATCGAAGTGAAAAATAGAGTTTTCACCACGAGACTAAAAGTCAATATAAACCCTCGGTTAAATAGACACCCTCGCTAAAGCTCGGGTGGCTCACCACCTCGGGTATATATTGGCTTATTTTAGTCCCTCTATAAAAAATATACTAATAATTAACTATTACGTAATTACGTAAAGAGGGACGTTGGATATTTTTTTTTCTTGTAGGAGACGGCATCTAGCCCAAAAAGGTTGTTAACCTCCTAATGTCATAAAAGCAAAAGTGTTTGAATGAACGCTAAAAAGGCTGGACGAATTTGGATAGACTTTGCTATGTTCCATGGGATCGGAATAAAATCTCGAAGTTTTAATCACTGGGTCATGTCAATCACTAAATTCACGAAATTTGGCACGGTTCTTTTTGATGCAGGTAAAACCATCATAATTTTTGGAATACCAAAAAAATTTTTGTGAGATCTCCGAATTTAAATTCAACTACTTATCGGATGGAATGGATTAGGTACACGTGTGAAACCGCTGGTAAAATCGAGTAGGAATAAAATTGTACATAAATACTAGTAAAAATTGTCTCTAGCTTTACAAGGAAACATAGGTGGGTGAAGACAAGGTTAAGTATTGATAAACTATCAAAGCACGATTTTACCCTAAACAATATATACATAACACTTTTTGTTAATTTTGTTACGTATCATTTTCCGAGAAGTGTTTTTGTTATGCAAATGTTTGCTCCGTCTTTAAAAGATGTGAAGGATTTTCCTCCGATCTTGTGATCCACGTTAATGAGAAAACAAAACTAATAAATAATTTAACAAAATAGGACGTCTCGGAATCTTTGACCTTTTATACCGTAGGTACAAAGAATATTGAACGTTTAGGACGGTAAAGAAATTCCTTAGTGTCGACAGCATGTTTAAAGCTTTAACAGTGTGCAACTTTTTGATCTTCACCCACCTATGTTTCCTTGTAAAGCTAGAGACAATTTTTACTGGTGCAAAATAATCTGATGCGGCCACGTTTTACCCCACTACCGTTTTTGCCCGACCTCGACATCTTTGGTTTCTACTCGGAACCTCGTACGGCGTGGTCGGGTTTGGGTATTTCCCGGCAACAGCGACGCAACGCTTGTGTTTATCTGTATCTCAGTGACACCTAACCCGGTTTACCCGGTAACGAGGGTCAATACCGTTAACTTATCACAATTCATGCAATGTTGTCACTTTTGTAAATGTTTATATTTAAATGTAAAATGTTTACATTGTATGTTTATTCGGGCACAAATGGTACAAAAAAACTTACGCCATAGGTAAACGTTTTATCTTATTTTTTATTTTACCTTAATACTTAGTTAATGCTGGACATGGCTAAACAATGACATAGATACCTATTAGAAGTTTTACGTGTAAATACCTACTTATATTGTAATCAACAAACTCTATTTGTTTAATATGGTGGGTAAATAATAATAGGACTTGCCTATTTACGACACGAAAAATAACAACAACATATGAATTACAGCTAGGTATAACGATCATATTTTTTATTATTCCTTACACACAAGTTAATATTTTTAAGGGTTCCGTACCCAAAGCTGACAAACCCAACCCTATAGGTAGAAGAAATAATTGAAAACCAAGCAGTTGTTTGCTCAGAATCGAAAGTAGGTAGGTACAATCAAATACCTAACAGTGTATTTGTAAAAAGCTGTATTTCATACACTATTTTTTTTAATCAAAATGTATCATGTTAATTCATTTTTTATTATGCTTAATCTAAAAGTTCCGAATGCGCCGGGCCAGTTAACGTTTTAGTGAGGTTGCATAAACCGCAGGTAACAATTAAGATGAAGTGTGGTATGAATGAACATCTTATCTTATCTTATCTTATCTTAGTTTTAGGGGTCCTTGCGGATACACTTCGACCCGTAGGGATCTTTTGTGTAATTACCCCTCCTTCGCACTTACTCCATTGCTTTTATCACCTCATCCATGAATTGGATGATTTGACGTAGCGGTAGTGCCTTAAAGTCTCCTGGCGCGGGGTATCCGACGCCAAAGAGTCTCATTCTTAATCTGGCGAGAGCGTCACATTCACACATAATGTGTTCCATTGTTTCGTCTTCCTCACCACATATTCTACAATCTTCATTATCCTGTAGTCCCATCTTTACTAGTATGTGTTTAGTATCGAAGTGACCTGTGAATGCCCCGACGATTTGTCGGAGCTGTTTCCTACTGAGTGTCCAGAGTTTTTTAGTCCAGCTAGTGCTGACGTTTTCGATAAATCGTTTTGAGTGCTTTAGACCTTCCAGTGTTTTCCACTCTTGTTGGTGTTTAAATCTGGTGTGGTCGTTTATAGCATTCTTTATGGTACCCTGTGAGAGTCCCACATACGGTTCGGGCCCTATGTTTTTGTTCATTGACCCTTCCCTTGCTAGCTCATCTGCTTTTTCATTGCCGATGAAGCCTCTGTGTCCTGGGATCCAAACCAGTCTCACTTTGTTGCGTCTGCCAAGCTTGTTTAATGCTTGTACTCCATTATAGATCAGTCTTGAGTCAACCTTTGGCGATGTGAGTGCCTTTAGAGCTGCTTGACTGTCACTGAGTATATAGATGGTTTGTTCTTTTACCTTCCTATCTATATTCTCCTGTGCACAGGAGATAATTGCATATGTCTCTGCTTGAAAGACGGTTGCATAATTTCCCATGCTTACACTACTATTGAAGTCCTTGGCGTGAATGCCGGCTCCTGTACCGGATTTCATTTTAGATCCATCCGTGTACCATGAATTTTCACTGCCTTCGGGCAGTGTCAATCCTTCCGTCCATTCTGCCCTTGTAGGAACATGTACCTTGAAGTTCCTTCGGAATATGTACTTTGGTTGCATTTTGTCGCAACCCATCGCCGTTATACTATCAAGGTATTTGTTCTGTTCCATTTTGGTGTGCTTTGTCCTCGGAGCGGAATCGTTCCACAGGCCGTATATTTTCATTCTGTGCAACGACTTACGCGCTTCAGATTCTATAGCAATATGCAGTGGTGGTAGGTCCAGTAGGACTTCCATTGCTGCTGTCGGCGTTGTTTTGAACGCCCCTGTGATAGCCATGCAGGCCGTTCTCTGGATCTTGGCCAGTAGATTCCTACATGTGCTTAGTTGTGTCCTAGGCCACCAGGCGAGGCACCCATACAGTATGATAGGTCTCACCATTATGGTGTAGATCCATTTCAGTACTTTCGGGTTGAGTCCCCATGTTTTTCCATATGCGGATCTACACATGCCAAATACTCTCGTTGCTTTGGTCATAATGTATTCCACCTGTTTTTTCCAGTTAAGTCCTTTATCAAGGATTATTCCAAGATATTTCACCTCATTGGAAAGTCTTAGTTCCCTGTCATACATTTTTAAAGTCTGTATGTCTTTTAGGTCCCTTTTTCTGGTAAATGGTATTACCACCGTTTTGCTCGGATTTATGGAGAGGTGATATTCATTACACCATTTCTCCACTTTTTTGAGAGCTGCATTCATGATTCCGGATACTGTGTTTGGGAATTTCCCATTGACAAGTATTACCAGGTCATCTGCATAACCCACTGTTTGTACTGGGCCTGTGTTGAGATCCTCTAGTAGCGAGTTTATCACCAAGCTCCATAGCGTAGGCGACAGAACTCCTCCTTGAGGGCATCCTTTTGTGGCTGTGGCTGATAATTCTTCTCCTAATAAGGTTGAAGTTATCAGTCTGCTGTTGAGCATTTTATCCATCCATCTGCAGATAGTGGGTTCGATTCCATGTCTGTCCGCAGCAGTTTTGATGGCATGATACGTTGTACGATCAAATGCACCTTCCACGTCCAGAAACGCAGCCAGGCAGAGTTCTTTACTCTCTAATGCCTGTTCCGCTCTGTTCACTACCAGGTGTATCGCTGATTCTGTCGACTTACCCGGTTGGTAGGCGCATTGCATTTTATGCAGTGGGTGCCGTTTAAGTGGTCCATCCCTTATGTATCTGTCAACCAATTTTTCCAATGTTTTCAGGAAGAATGATGACAGGCTTATTATTAATGAACATAGTTTTATCCCGGAAAATTGCTGAATCAATGAACGAATTTTCTTGGCATTATACATTCGAAACTATTAAAATACTCTTACCTAAAAACTACGTTAGAAAGCTTTATGTCTTCTATGTTTTGTTAAGTATAGTTAGTTTTAAATTAAGTAAATATGTAGCTAGATAATAATAATTTGATTATAAATAATTTTATGTAGTTCCAGTTAGCTCCAAAGAAAGTTTATTTCTTAATTTGAAAGTTTGGGTTGTTCTTTTTGTTTGTGGCCTATTTCTGTGGATAATAATGGTCAAGCATGTGGTGCAGAGGATGCTGAGACGTCGGTGCGCTCTGCTGGCCTGGCTGGCGTGCGCGTGCGCAGGCGCGGCCGCGCTGCCCGCCGGGACGCCCGCCCCGCTGGTGGTCACTACTGCCGACGACGATGTACGTACTTCACTCACACAGTTTTTACCTTGGCCTCTCTGACACTCATGTGTTACTTTCATTCAACTGCCCATTGGACAAATTGAGATTGGTGACGCAAATGGTGAAAATCTTGATACGAAAAGGGTAGATTATGATTTTTTTTTCTCAAATTATTTCTGATTTTCCATTGAAATAAAAGAAACAAAATTGCGAACATGAAAAACTAATATTTTAATAATTAGTGGTAAGTTTTCGACTTTAATATGACTAAGGGAAAGCCAGGGGCCCACGCCGTGAATGTGTTCCACTAAAATTGTTGATAAGTGTGAATTCTCGTGATTGCGGCAGTCGAGCTCGAGCTTGGCACCCACGTCCGAGGCGCCGACGACACAAGGGCCGCCGCCGCCGCTGAAGCTGACGGAGATGGATGTCACTTCGGAGGTGGCCTTGCGGTACGCGCGCACCGCCGTCGTCACCCACGTGCGCAACCCGGCCGACCGTGCACAGGAGGCTGTCTTCCGTGTGCTCATACCTGAGACCGCCTTCATCAGCGGATTTGAGATGTACGTTGATGATGTTATATTTAACAGTTAACAAAATTAGCAAATTTCAATAGAATTAGCAAAGTAAGCAACCGTTCTTTATAGTAAAATTTGGGTCACGGGTGAGCAAAGAAATACTTTTAGTTGATTGACATTAAGTATTTAGTTAAGTAAGTAATACTTGCTGATGGCCTGATGTTATATTTCTATTTACAAGAGTTTTAAGTATGCTTTTATTTTATATGCATGATTTCATTTATTTTCGTAAGGACACTGGAAAACGTAACATACAAGGCGTACGTTAAGGGCAAAGAAGAAGCCAAGCAGATATATGACCAAGCGGTGTCGCAGGGGGTAAGCGCGGGCTACGTCGCTGTTAAGTAAGTTTTATCATATTACATTCATATACCATCTTTTTTACTAGTACCTAACTGCTTGATAGCATACGTTATTGGCACCTGAAAAAATCAATTGATCACAAATCACAGATATAAAATCAAGTACTAAATAGATATAGTAAGTTAAGGTTTCTTAGGTAAGTTTTCTTTGTCTTCTTTTTAACTTCATGTGACTATTTACTGAATAAATGAATTAAGTTAAAAAAAGGTAGTAAATTACAGCTTTAAATAATTTTATCAAATACATCTAGTCATAAAATAGATGTAGCTATCAGTAGAGTGGAGTGAATATTTTGGGCAACCCGTGGTCTTCCGGGTCACGTCTTTTGTGACCACCATTAGTGATACTTGTTAATCACTGATATCACTTCAAAAATGTGGGCTAACCGGTGGGAATGTTATAATGGCGTCACGCCACTAGTACTGGCTATTGCATGCCTTTAACTTGTTTTCGCGAGATTTTATAACGCAATATATTTTTAGGGCTCGGGACTCGAATCAATTCGTGGTGACGGTGAACGTGGGCGCGAACAGCGTGGCGCGGTTCAACCTGACGTACGAGGAGCTGCTGGTGCGGCGCAACGGCGTGTACAACCACGACATCAACCTGAACCCGGGCGCGCTGGTGCCGCAGCTGACCGTGCGCGTGCACGTGCGCGAGCCCGCGCCGCTCACCGTGCTGCGCGTGCCCGAGGTGCGCACCGGCAACGAGGTCGACGCCACCGACACTGACCCCAGTAATTACAATACTATGTACTTTTTCATCACACTTGCTCGTCAATGACGTTACTTCTTCTTCTTCTTCTCTTTTAAAATATGGCTTCTGTCCTAATTAATAGGACAATTTCGCCAGTGTCTAAGTATTCTCTTTCGATGATTGACAACGGACAACGTTGTACGGTGATTGTAGTTTTTGTAACTTGATAGTAAAATTACAGAAACCACGTGGAGACAACTTGCGCATTAAAAAACGTCAGACACGAGAGCAATATAGAATCGCCGCATAAAACACTATCATTATTATACTTCAACTATCCAAAGAAACAGAAATTAGATATTGTCCACATCCGCCATGTTCGAATGCCACAAATCGAATCCAATGACGTTATTCCATGCCTGTACACTAAATGACAATGGTCTCAATTGTTCCCGAGGGAATCATGGATTTACATATTATTTTTCATCTCAAGGGAGTTATGACTTTAGTTTTAAAAACTAAGTAGGTAGGTACATCTTTCCAGACTAAAGAGGTTTCAAGTCAGCCAACGTTTTATTTACATTTTTAAAACTTAGCTAGGTATAACCCAATTTTACACCATAAAAATTATATATTTTAAATTTATATCAAATTGTTTTGCAATAATTTTAGTTAATATTTTTTTATTATGTTGGATTAATTAGCTTAGCATTATCTATAGTAGACGAATCGAAATAAAAGTGACAGTGAGGCAATTACGCAATTCGAAAATAGAAGTTCGTATCGTTTTGCTGACGCAAATATTAGGGACGGTACAACACGAACTTCGATTTTCGATTTTTGTTGTAGCCTCCTGTATTGGCGGACAGCCAATATTTTATTCATTTGTTTTTATAGCGTCTTTCTTTTGCCAAGCTGTGTTTGCCCAAGTGTTTAGGCACAAAATAATTTCATTTTTTGCATTTTTTTCCTCGCAATGTGTTGAAAATCATTGTGTATCACGGGACGTAAGGGGATTACAAACTCGAGTCATTAAAAGCCCTCCGCCTCCCTCTCTTACTAACTCTCTTGGTAATCCCCTTCTTACGCCCCTAAATGCACAATGTACTATAATAGGTACTATAGCAACGGTTTCTACCGCGAACGGAGCGGACTCATTAATGACTGAATGGTCGTTGTACTTAAACTAAGTCCGTAAGGAGTCCGCTCCGCTCGCGGTGTAAACTGTAGATTTCATCTCATCATTGCAATATTTTTTCCGATTTTTCAAGCTATGTAAAAAAGCCCCTTGCGCCGTATTTAGAAACCGTTTTAATTTTGATTTTGACCCCCGTGACTGTTGGCCACCGCCAGCGCAGCGAGCGTTTTCGTGGTCTATGTACGAGTACGCCTGAGACACTCGCCACGAAGGCGCGCAGTGGTCGTCTGGCAGAAAAAAATCGATGAACGACGAAAAACGTGGCCCATAACGTTCTTCTGTGAATAAAATACTCGTATCAGCGTGGAATTTAGATGCCATCCAAAATTATTGTTTCGATGTCACAGAAACATGTAAATATGCACTGACACAGGCCAGTTTAGTGTCCCGTATTTATATAAAAATCCATTAATAAAGTGGTTTATCTACGTTTTATTCCCTAGCCAATGCGATTGCAGTCATCGAGCGCTCTGCGGACAACCGGGAAGCAACCATCACATTCAAACCCAACCTGGAGGAGCAGAAAAGGCTCATGCAGGTTTACGAGGTTAGTAAATACTCTTTAATAAATGCTTTTCAGTTCAATTATTTACTTCCTTGTATATTTTCCGTATTGTTCCGTAGACTTCTATTTGGTAGGTATGATCCAAGTACATGCGTGGCGTGTCCCATCGTAATAAATAAACCTACCGTAGTTTCAAGCTGCTAGCAGTATCTATGGGAAAGTTCTTTTTATCGCCATATTAACTCGCTTTTTTTGTTTCCAGGAGAAAACCAAAGAATCTCAGGAATCTTCGAGAAGATATTATTCAGCCCAGCCCAAGCAAGAGGGAGTCCTCGGCCAATTTGTGACGCAGTACGATGTTGACCGTAGCGAAAACGGCGATATTCTTGTAAGTTAGCGTAGCAGAAAGAATTCACTTTGCTTTACGTTATACTTCTATGTAAGTACCTACTTATTATTCTGTGCTGCAATACCTGACTAATCCACGATCTAGGTATCCCAAACTTTTACTTTGATGTAAGTTAAATAAATATCAGCAAAAAGTAATAAGTATTAAGCAACTTTTAAATATAATTTTTTAAAACTAATATCAAGTAGGTCAATAAAAGCAAGGTCCTGGTGTCTTTGGCCCTTAAGACGACTACCACAAAACCTCTTAATAAATGTAGGTAAGAAGAACGAAATGCAAACATGTTTGATGTCAGGTAAACGACGGGTACTTCGTGCATTTCTTCGCGCCGGAGAATCTGCCGCCGCTGAAGAAGCTGGTGGTGTTCGTGCTGGACACGTCGGGCTCCATGATGGACCGCAAGATCGTGCAGCTGCGCGAAGCCATGCAGACCATCCTGGGCAACCTCAACCCCGGCGACTACTTCAGCATCGTCGAGTTCAACTCTGGCGTTAAGGTGACCCAAACCGAAACTACCATTACACCCTAAACTATGCCTGTATAGTCTGAAGCTGATCGGACGACGATACCATATCGGGGCACGTAAAATGTATGAAATAGGATCCGATATCGGATCGGATAATCTGAAAGACAGGTAGGTACACATTTCATACATTTTACTTACCCCGATATCGGATCGGATCGGATAGTCTGAAAACGCTCTTACGATTAGAAATAATTCATGACATGACATGAGTCAATTAATAATTTTCTATTATTTCATTTCGTAGTATATTAAATAATTATCCAATAAGCGTGTTTAATATGCCTGTTGATTTTATCGCTACGTTACTATGTAAACTCATTTTTAGTTTATTTAAATTTAATGTTTACCTACTCAGTTCCTCAAAAGCTGACATTGTATAATGTGTGGCGTGTGGCAATTAATTAATTTATTGTCGTTTAGTTTTATTGTATTATTTAATCACTTTATTCGTTATAATTTTTGAACATAGTAAAATGGAATTATGCTAAAACTTTGTATGATGATTGAACGACACCCAACGAAACGAACAAACCTATCATGAAATGAGTAAATTTTTGTTATAAAATATGAGCACTTCTAAATCATGTCTAATTGTAAACAAATACATGCGACTTGTTGCGGTATTCTGAATGCATCACGCTCATTGGCGGAGCCGGCCGGTTCCCGCGAGTCGGTTTCGTTCGTTCCTCGCAGCGCACCGCATTAATTTAGTTGCTAAGTCTTTATTTGCGATGCTCTTTATAAGGGTTCCGTTTTTGCCATTTTGGCTCCGGAACCCTAAAAAAGACGTTCCGTTGCGAATTCTAAATGAAACTTTAGTCGCTGCACTTATTATTCCCATTAAATAGTCTGCACCTTCTTCCTAAGAAGCGTCATAAGATTCAGGTACAAACTAAACTCAATCAAGTGTAGTGGCTAGGTACTCCCCTTTTAGCGGTTGAAACTTTTATAGCCTTTTAAATTTGTCTTACAAGGTGTTAATTAAGTAAACCTCAGACACCACAAAAATATTTTTTAGTTGATAGCATTTTTTTGAATACCTTCATTATTTTAAAAGATATTCATGTGTTTTGCTATACCCCACACTAAAGGGTTGGTCGATACCCTAAAAAAATTGCTTTTTGTTTTACCGCTGTCGCCGTGACTCGTATTCGTGCCAAATTAATTACAGCATTGTAGTACTAACTGTCTCTGAGCTTAGCCGCGGACAGACAGACGGACAGACATGGTTTCTAGTTTGGGACTTTGGTAGGTAGATACATAAGCACTAACATTTGCCTTGTGTTAATCAATCCAATCCACGTCAATTTTTCGCTGTTAATGAGTCAGTGTTCGTAAAAGAAGCCACATTTAGATTGGTTTTTACAGGTCCATGATCTCAAAGAAGCTGACCAGGAGCCCAAGCCAACAAGTCCCAACTACTACCCATTCTATGGCCTCAGCGACGACAAGCCCGTAGCTCTTCTACCGCCTTTTAGCGCCGACAAGGAAAATATCGAGAAAGCGAAGGTCATCGTCAGCAGACTTAATGCCTCAGGAGGTGGGTATGAGGGCAAACATAGTATTCGCATTTAGTAGAAAATAACTTAATTTGGTCCATATGAAAGATTTTGAATTTGCCGCGTTTTTGCAGGTTCAGCTTTCATTACTTAGCTAGACTATATTTACATAAGTTTACACCATATATGGAACCCTTGATTCGCACTTGACCGGCTTTCTTTTTGTTTAGGAACAAACATAGCTAGCGCCCTTAACGTCGCGATCAACCTCGTCCGCAAAGGCGTGAAGGTTCCGCTGGGGCCGGGGGAGACCGAGCCGACCGCGCCCACCGACGAGACGCAACCCACCGGCGAAACCGCCGAAACGCTGCCCACCGGCGAAACGCAAACTGTGGGCCCCTACCGTCCCTACACCCGCGCGACCACGACAGAAGCACCTTTGGTGGACATTGATGATGGTGAAGGTATCTATCTATCTAGGCATCTTTTTTACCTAACATGAGTCACGTTTAAATATTAACGCCGTTTTTTTATATATGGAAATTAAATGAAAAAAAATCGTTGATTTATTCAAGTATTAAATAACGCGATTTTATTTTATTTATTGAATGGATTAATACTTTTTCATCTCTCCTGTTCGGAAAGTTAGGGTGGAAAGTACTTTTTTTTTTTTATTGAGTTTATGTCAATGAATAGTAGATTGATAACCAAGGGTGGAAAGTGACTCATTTTACCCGAGATATTTCTGGCGCTCGAACGAAGTGAGAGCGCCAATAGTTCGAGGGGAAATGGGTTATTTCACCCGAGTTAGACACTCTACTTTTCATTTCGACTGTGAGGAAACTAAAATACTACAAAAAAAACGAGAATAATAATAAATTGAATTTACTTATACCTATCCAACCTCTAACGGTACCTTTACGACTGGCCACTTGCCATGGCTGACTATAAAAAAAAATCGAGTTGGTCACGACGTGCATCTAGATGGCCATGCCGAAACGTGAAAAAAAAATGTCATTGACGTAACTCAATTATCTTCGATGTCGTGGCTAGCCCAAAATTAAAAAAAAAATTACTTTCCACCCTAGAGGAGAAAACGCAATTTTCCACCCGACTATCTACCCATGAAAATTAAACTTTCCGAACAGGAGAGATGAAAACTTTTTTTTCACGTTTCTGCATGGCCATCTACATAGGTACTCGTAGATGAACGTCGCGACCAAGGCGCTTATAATATATACGACACTGAAGGTTGAACGCCGAAAATCCGTTTGAAGTTTGAAACAAGAAATTTGACTTTTATTATGTCAAGTACATATTCCATCTCTTTCTTTAGTTAGGTTAAGAAAAAGGTGGATGGAAGTCATTCGTGAAATGGGAAAGAAATATAAATAAATAATAAAGGTCCAAACATCTTCGTTCGGCTTTCGACCTCCAATGTTGTATATAAGCTCACGGTCACGACCAACTCGATTTTTTTTATGGTCGGCCGTGGCAAGTGGCCAGTGCGAAAAGGTTCGAGGTTGGATATCAGTAAATTTAATTTATTATTATTCACATTTTTTTTAGTATTTTACTTTCCTCACTGTCGAAATGAAAGTAGAGTGTCTAACTCGGGTGAAATTACCCATTTCCCCTCGTCGAATACGTCGTCGGTTGAGCGCCAGAAATATCTCGGTTTAAATGGGTCACTTTCAACCACCCATTAAATAGTCCATTAAATAGTCTGTGGTCGGCTTAATGGCGTTTTTGTTTACACTGTCATCATATTGGATTGACACAAGAGTATAAGTAATTCGCGTACCAGAGTGGAACCTTTTCATAATCAGTTTCATAAACTTTGGAAAATGTATGGAATGGCAATATGACGCGATCAGTTTCCTTTACTGTACGAAATGAGCTTATTATGCCGTGGCTTTGGATTACAGTTTTCTTTTATTGGTTTATAGTTTCCTAAAAGAGGGTTGATTGATTGCTGATTCTTGTTGCCAATACGTAACTGCTTACCAATGAATGATGTTGTGTTTGCAGAGAAGCAAGAGCTTGAGAGCATCATCGTGTTCCTGACGGACGGCGAGCCCACGGTGGGCGAGACCGACCCCAAGCGCATCATCAACAGCGTCACAGAGAGGAACTCCGGCCCGCGCCGCGCCACCATATTCTCTCTTGCCTTCGGTAACACACCATTAAAATACAATTCAATAGAATCTGACAATTTTCTACACATTTAACACACCCTAACGTGGGCACGCTTGATTATATATGTACCTGTTGTTGCAATTATCATCTAAAAGGAATCAAAAAAGAATAATAGTCACATCACAAAGCCTTGGGCAGCCCGGTGTTCATATTAGTAGGCTGGAATTGTCTACAGGATTTTCAAATTCTATTGAATTGGAGTATACACTGTTGGCTGGGCTAATTTCTCTGCCCGCCTCGCACGTTTATTGATAACTAACATTAATTTGACTACTGACGCGGTGGCGCGATCATGTGATCATCTCATTTTCATAGAAATATTATTTGTTATTTGGCCAAAAATAATCCAGCACATAGATAAATATATTTATTAGATTAGATAACAAACATTATAACGAAACGGACCCCCTTTCATAAAATATTCACGGAATCGCTTTCATTACTTAAGTATTATCAATTTCTTATAATTGTTTATGCATCCATTCCATATTACTAGGTATTATGATACGAGTCTATATTTATGTACAAATGTGACATTCATCACACCCGAAGTTTATCCTAGAGGTCAACAGATAATGATACAAAATACATCGCATAACAGGTAGGTATTGGGAATTTTAATCAGCTACATTTTCCACGTAATTTAACATCTCGGCCCGGCCCGGCCGGACGCTAATGTGCCTCACTAGCTATAGGTACTTAAGCAGGATCTGTAGGAATGAGAAACAGCTTAGTGAGCTAGTAACTAGGTACAAAAAAATAATTATTGAATGATATCATGCTGGGCGATAGGTACTCACAAGGTGCTAAGCTCACTAGGACCGAAATATTGGATTAAGTACATAACATTTTAAGATACGGCAGCCTTCCGTGCTAGCGAATTGAATACGATTGCGAATGCTGTTGCCATATTTAATTTATGACGCGATCTCGCTTTAATCACACATACTTATTGTTTGATTTGTGAATCTATCTCAGATACCGCCATATTTGGTTTTCCAACCATCCTAGATGTGCTAAGAATACATTTTATAGCAATGGTAAAGCGGGCCGCAACCGCAACATTGATTGTCAACGATATTAAAGAATATACTTCTTAAATATAAATGTTTTTAAGGGAGCCGCTCATAAAAGCGAGGCGGGCCGCAGGTTTAATGTAGCTACCTTATGTCGTCTTGCAAAAAAGGAATCTAGATTTAGGCGTATGTAGGTACCATCAGCCAAATAAGATTTTTAAACAAATTCTTATCAAACGAATATGTCGCTAAAGTCGAACTTTCAAGTTGACAGACACGTCTATTGGCGTTATTGTTTTGACATGTAAACGAGTATAACTTTAAGGTGGTAGACCACATATTTGGCTGATTTACTTTAGGTACTCACATGGTTTAATCTTGACAGCTGCAGCTTGGTTAACTTTGAACCTGGTAAATCTTAAAAGATTAACGTCACTAAATTGAGCTTAACATTAAGCCGAGAGTAACTTTTATCCTCCTGTTCCACTTATCCCTACCAGGCTATCTCCACTGGTAGAGATAGGTGGAATTTTAGACGCTCTCATTTTAGTGGGGATACGTAGTAATATTATGACTTTTTATCTCTACTGGTAGGGACAGTAACACAAAATAATTGCAGCTATGTGTACTGACATGAACTGTTTTCTTAAGTGTATAAAAACTCTTTAAAATATCCTCAGTATGATGAGACGTCCACTTGGCCCTACTAGCAGGGAATAATGGAAAATAAGTCCATATATCCCTACCAGGGGGGATAGTTAGTAGACATACGGATATTTTTTCCACCTATCTCTACCAATGGGTAAAGGAGGAAAAAAAAAGGAGATGGCCTGGTAAGGATAAGTGGAACAGGGGCTTTTATCTAAAGTTACTATCGGTTTTCTCGGAAGTAGCCTTAAAAATATATCAAAGCTCCAATGCTTGCAACATTCACAGACAGAGAAACAAATTTATAAACACTTCTTTATATAAACTTACCCATAATCACTATCCATGTGTGCAGACGTAGAATAAGACAGAGCAATAGCACAAATGTAAATTATGCAAATCGTTCGAGCCCTGTTTGCGAGTGCACGTTGTGTTGCAGGCCAGGACGCGGACCAGGCGTTCCTGCGCAAGCTGTCGCTGCGCAACGCGGGCTTCAGCCGGCACATCTACGAGGCGGCGGACGCGGCGCTGCAGCTGCGCGACTTCTACCGACAGATCTCCTCGCCGCTGCTCGACGACGTCACCTTCACCTACCCGCCTGATCAGGTGCGCGGGCGCTGACACATGTCTGTGCACCATTTACAAAGGATCACGATCCCACTAAGGTCACAGATTGTCCATATAATAGTTACTACCTACATAACAGACGCGACCCTCGCATTTGTCAACCGCATTTATCTACCGTCGCACTACTTGGTACAGTCTAGGAAACATTGATTGACCATCTGTAAGCTTCACTAACTACATAGGTAACAAAGTTTCCAATTCATATTTCCTGAACTAGATATAACTCAAAATAATCAGGTAGGTACTTCTGTTCCCTTAAATATGCAGGTGAAAGAAAACTCCCTGACGAAGCACAAATTCCGCACGTACTACGATGGCTCGGAGGTGGTGGTAGCGGGGCAGCTGCAGCCCGCGGCGCAGGAGCTGACGCCGCAGGTGCTGGCCTTCTGCGGGGTTCAAGACGGCGTCGGCAAGGTACGTCACTCACTCTGACGGATACCTGACGTTCCCCGATGTTTCGCAGTTCATTACATACCTATACGCATCAGATTCTGTTGGCATAAGAGTTATATCTAGTTAATTAATAGCAATTAATCTATTAGTTTAGGATTTTAAATCTATGTATATAAATAATAATGAATCGTAAGCGCAAAACTCGGGAACGACTGATCCGATTTCACTAATTCTCTTTTTATTGTGTTTGTTACTGTCATGAGAAGGTTTTTATGGAAGAAAATTCAGAAAAAAATCAATAGGGACGAAGTCGCGGGCAAGCTAGTAATAGAAACAAAGCCTTTTATTCAAACTCCAATTAAATAAAAACAAAACACGGCGACGGTACCTAATCTAATCTCAAATTTACTTATACTTATTTTCATTTTAAGGCGTTACTTATTATTAATAATCTTCCGAGATTTTGATGAATTATTTTGCCAAAGTGGGTATTGCGATACCGGAGTACCGGGTACCAGGGTAGAAAACCCTAGGCTGTATGATGGAATTTTGATTATCATACTGTGGCATATTTGTCAGAGCCGGCTTCAATGTTTAGGAGAATTCTTTATTTCTTGTAGATTTATAACACACGAAATTAACAGATACAACTGTAGGCAGGTAGGGGATACCGAGGAAAGTAGTGACAACGTCGAAGCATTAAACATTGTCTATCTATAGGATTGAACTATTGCATTTATAGTAGCCTAATTTGTCGTATTATCATCATGCATGCTTACTTCAAACATAATGAATGCCTGGTAGACCTGAGTAATTGGCCCTTAAAGAATACTAAACGTTGGTCGTGTTGAGCAGAAGCGCTACGAGGTGTTCCCGCGGGTGCCGGTGGCGCGCGCGGCGGCGCCGGGCGCGCTGGAGCGCCTGTGGGTGTACCTCACCATCCGGCAGCTGCTCGACCAGAAGGACGCCGCCGACGGCGCCGCGCCGCCCGCCGGCGATGACCCCGAGAAGAAGGCCAAGGAACTTGCCTTGCAGGTTACTACTAAACTTTCTACAACTTTTTTTTTATACGACTGGATGGCAAACGAGCAAGTGGATCTACTAACTATACAAAAAAATATCCATCTATTCGAAATAGTAGATTGTCTTAGACGAAGATTTTATTTTATGCACTAGACTAGAGCATAAAAAGTCATTTCATGTCGCCTAGATCTAGCATAGGTAAATACGAACTTTACGAGCACGGAAGTGAAGAAAAAAATATTTAATTAAATTCGTGAATCATAACATGATAGATATTGAATTTCCTAGACACGGCCAGCCCTTTGCCCTTTTTTTACCCTTATATCGAACTCTGTTATTTATTGTACTCTGAATAAAATTACTGGCTGTTACAAAATGGGTCGACTGTTGTTACCTATCTGAATTTAAAAAAAAAACACCCGTCTTTGTTTCAGTATTTTCATTAAGTTTTTTGATAAATTAAATATTTAATTTAAATAAACGAAAACCGAACCTATATGAGTTGTTTTTTAATAAAAATGGTCGAATTTTCAAAGAATAACTAATAGATGGATGCACTGCAATGTGATTATGTTATTCTGGTAAAAGCAATCACTAAGTAAAGAAGTATTTTATGTATTTATGGTGCTGTCCGCAGTATTCGCTGGTGACCCCGCTGACGTCGCTGGTCGTCGTGAAGCCGAACTCCACCAGCGCAGTCGACACGCAATCCGTCGACGAACCAAGTAAGAGTTGGAAATAGGTTTCCCGAATTCCATAACATTTATCTGAGCCAGAAGGCCTAAGTATCTGGGATAGTGAAGAGACTAAAAAATAAGTAAAATACAGTGACTAAGTTTCACTATCCTGAAGTTTAGATTATTTCTTTCAGTTTTTATTAGAGAAGTTGAACAGGAAATAATTTGTTGTTAAAAATTGAATACAAGCTTTTTTTGATGACTAGGTACGCTTGTGGTTGACGTACCAAGTCGAAGTTGGACCATCAGAAATCCACTACCAGATTATTTTATGTATACACCACAGAACTGTCATACATAGTGTAAGTAGACAGGCGGCCATAGCAATAGCATGCGCGTCAATATATAATATCAAATGATCATATTGTAATAATAATAATATCTTGTAAACTAAGCAAAGCTTTTACATATTATGGGTGCTAGACAACGGATAGACATACATAGGTACATATATAGATAAATGTGATATGTATTTAAATACATACAAAAATCCAAGATCCTGCAAACCTTACCCACGTACAAACACATGCATCACAAATATTTGCCCGTCACGGGGATCGTACCCGCAACCGCTGGCTTCTTAGACAGGGTCGTCACTAACAATAAACAACTGAGCGATCCGGTCGTCAATTATTTTATAATGCCATTTTATTGTAATTATATTGTAATTGAAATGTTTTACTTTTTTCAGATCGGCCATTCTATGGAGGGCGTAAGTAGATACCTAATTATAATCAATGTTATATGTTCGTTTGCGGTGAAGGTTTGTGTACGTGATCTCGTTGGTTTGGGCACGGTTTCAGAAATGGCAATGCAGAGCTTCCTTAGCAGCTACCCGACATCAAACCTGGCCTTCGGAAGTAAGTCTACCTAACAAATTAAGTTTGATGGTATGGCCTGTTAATTTAAATAAGTGTGATAGACCAGCTATACTTAACCTGTGGCCCACCGGCTGCATGCGGTCCACCAGCTTGTATGAATGGCTTACCTGGCAGACCTACTTATCAGTTTTCCAACCATTCCGACACACGGGCAACCTAAATACTCGTAAAGCATTTTTATCTGCAAAACATTTCTGGCCCATGCAAAACAAGTTAAGTATTGCTGAGATAGAGAATTTTAGTTCGGGAGAAGGCATACTTAGAGGCGAATCTGAAATAAATAATAATATGAGGTAGCACCGACGTTAAACCTACTAAGTACCACAAATAAATGCAATTTATATGTAAATGTAGAAAAGTGCAATTTTGGTTCAAACCTGATGGTCGCACTATCCTTAAACAAAAAATCTCTCTGCTTTTATAAAACTAATACTCGTTATAGTGCCCGGCCGCTAAGAAGTCAATCCTGACAAATTCAACAACATGAAGTTCCTGATCCTGATTATTGTTACAGTCAACCATTGAAAAAAATTATATAAGTATTTACTGCTCTGTCGCACGCAAGAAGTACCTTAGGGCCTGTTGTTTGATCATTAGTTAAACAAACTAATCATCATCATCATGTCAGCCGAAAGACGTCCACTGCTGGCCATAGGCCTCCAAGGCTCTCCACTCAGAACGGTCTTGTGCTTTTCGCATCCACCGCGATCCCGCGATCTTAGCCAGGTCATCGCTCCATCTTGTTGGAGGCCTACCGACAGCTCGTCTCCCGGTCCGCGGACGCTATTCGAGAACCTTCCGACCCCATCGGCCATCAGTCCTACGTGCAATGTGCCCCGCCCACTGCCACTTCAGTTTCGCAATTCTTCGGGCTATGTCAGTAACCTTAGTTCTACTGCGGATATCATCATTTCTGATTCTATCCCGCAGAGAAACACCGAGCATAGCCCTCTCCATAGCCTTTTGAGTGACTTTGAGCTTCCTTATGAGGCCCATCGTTAGCGCCCACGTCTCGGATCCGTATGTCATCACTGGCAACACACACTGGTCAAAGACTTTTGACTTCAAACACTGCGGTAATTTGGATGAAAAAACACTGCGAAGCTTCCCGAACACTGCCCAGCCGAGTCGGATTCGACGAGTGATCTCTTTCTCGAAGTTGGACCTACCTAACTGGACCGTCTGTCCTAGGTACACATAGTCGTCAACAACTTCGAGCGCAGAGCCTCCGACTATTACGGGAGTTGGCACTACATGAACATTAGCCATGACTTTCGTCTTGTCCATGTTCATTCTCAGGCCAACTCGGTCGGAAACTGCTGAGGTCAGCGAGCATAGCACTGAGGTCCTCCATGGTCTCAGCCATGACTACAATATCGTCGGCGAATCGAAGGTGAGTGAGGTACTCGCCATTAATGTTGATGCCTCGTCCTTTCCAGTCCAAAACCTTAAAAGCATCCTCCAATGCAGCGGTGAACAGTTTCGGAGAGATGACATGTCCTTGTCTGACTCCCCGCTGCAAAGGAATAGGCTTCGTGCTCTGGTCCTGTAGTCGGACGGACATAGTGGCGTTTTCGTACAAACACTTTAACACTTCGATATACCGGTAGTCAACTTGGCACCGCTGGAGAGCCTTGTAGCACTGCCCAACTCTCGATCGAATCGAAGGCTTTCTCGTAGTCCACAAATGCAAGGCAAAGGGGGAGGTTATACTCTTCGGTCTTCTGTATAACCTGCCGCAACGCATGTATGTGGTCTACGGTACTATAACCTTTTCGGAAGCCAGCTTGTTCGGGAGGCTGGAACTCGTCAAGCCTGCGTGCGAGACGATTCGTGATGACCCTGGAAAACAGCTTGTAAACATGGCTCAGAAGTGAGATGGGTCTATAGTTCTTCAACAAGGTTTTATCACCTTTCTTGAAGAAGAGCACCACCACACTTCTGTTCCATGCTTTCGGCGTTCTCCCTTGGTGGAGGACGGAACTAAACAGCGTCTGAAGGCCCTTAAGAACTGGTTTACCACCCGCCTTCAGGAGTTCGGCTGTAATTCCGTCGTCACCCGGGGCTTTGCCATTCTTGAGCTGTTTGAGGGCCATACTAATCTCGTACAGGCTGACGTCCGGGATGTCTTCGGGATAGTGTCGGGTTAATCTAGCTCTCGGGTCTTTAGCTAGATTTTCGACGGGTGTTCGGGTTGTTGTGTATAGCTGCCCATAAAACTTCTCAACTTCCCCCAACAGCTCAGGTTTGGATGAAATCACTCTGCCGTCCTCGGTCTTCAGCTTCATCAACTGGCTTTGACCAACAGACAGATCCCTGGTAAACACCTTTGAGCCCCTGTTACGCTCAATAGCTTCTTTAATACTGTTAGTATTAAATCGGCGTACATCGCGCTTCAGAGACTTTGAGATCTGCCTGTTGAGCTGCCGATAGGGACAAGCGTCACCAGAGGACTGCAGAGTCATCCCACGCCTCACCTCCATGAGCCTAATGGTGGAGTCCGAAAGCTTTTTGGTTCTAGTACGGCGGGTCTTGAAGAACTTAGACCTGACCGTATAGACAGCTTCCACAAACCCGTCGTTGTAATCGTCCACGTCGCTACCTAGGCATTCGAAACGGTTTTGAAGCTCGAGCTGAAAGCTCTCGGGGTTTTGGAGCTGAGCAGGTTCCGGACGGAGCGTAGATTTCATCAGTCGAGACCTTTCAAGCTTGAACTGGATATTCAATGAGCCTCGTACCATACGGTGATCACTCCCGGTTTTAACCGCATTGATCACGGAGACATCATTGAATATGTGCTTTTTCGTCGACATGATAAAATCTATCTCATTCCTCGTAACACCATCAGGGCTCATCCAGGTCCACTTCCTATGCTCACGTTTCCTGAAGAAGGAGTTCATCATATAGAGTCCTTCCCTTCCTTCTCCATGAAACCGGCCAGTACCTAGGTGGCCCCGGTGATTCCTACGCCCCACTCCAAATTTCCCCACTCTCAACTCTTCACCGTCTCGTTTGCCCAGCTTTTCCGTTAAAGTCCCCCATAACAACTGTGAAGTGAGTTCTAGAGCTATGCATGGCTCTGGAAATATCCTCATACATAGCCTCTACCTCATCGTCGGAGTGCGTCGAGGTCGGAGCGTATACCTGTATGACCTTCAACGAATATCGTTGGGTCATTCTGAGTACAAGGCACGCTACCCTGGTCGACACACTCTCAATCTTCACCACGTTGTTTACGAGGGACCTATGGACGATAAACCCGACACCTCCTTGAGACTGGTGGTCGCCCTCCCGGAAATATAGCAAGTTACCGGACTTCAAGGTTATCATGTCCTCCCCCTCTCTACGGACTTCTGACAGCCCTATGATTCCCCATCGTAACCTGCTCAATTCTTCCTCCAGTTCCAGTACCCTTATACTTTCGCCATGTCTGTCTGTCTGTCTGTCTGTCTGTCTGTCCGTCCGCGGCTTTGCTCAGGGACTATCAATGCTAGAAAGCTGTAATTTTGCACGGATATATAGGTAAACTATGCCGACAAAACAATATAATTAAAAATTCAAAAACAATTTTTTTAGGGTACCTCCCATAGACGTAAAGTGGCGCGCGGTGATTTTTTTTCTCATCCAACCCTATAGTGTGGGGTATCGTTGGATAGGTATTTTAAAACCATTAGGAGTTTGCTAAAACGATTTTCCGATTCAGTCATTTGTTTACGAAATATTCAACTTTAAAGTGAACATTTTCATTAAAATCGAGCGTCCCCCCTCCTCTAAAATCTAAAGCGGTGGGTGGAAAAATTTTAAAAAATTCAGGATGGTAGTCAGTATATCAAACTTCCAAGGAAAACTATAATGGCTAAGTTTGCTTGAGAATTATTAGTAGTTTATGAGTAAATAGCAGCGTAAGGTATGAAATATGTATACCTAAAATTGGAAGATGCCGTATAAAATACGAAATCCTTAGAAAAATATTACTTAATTTTTTCGTAATGGCTACGGAACCCTATTTTGGGCGTGTCCGACACGCTCTTGGCCAGTTTTTACCTATGACTAGCTTTGTCCGCGGCTTCGCCGGCGAGGAAATCGGTTATCGCGCGCTTTTCCTCGGGAACATGGTGCATTTTTCCGGGATAAAAAGTAGCCTATGGCACTCTCTGTCCCATAAACTATCTCTAAGCCAAAAATCATGTCGATCAGTTGCTGCGTTTCGACGTGAAAGACGGACAAACATACAAACACACCCTCTTTCGCATTTATGATATTAGTAGTATGGATTCATGTTGTTTATATTCAGGAACTTCATAGTTTTTCAATGTGTCATGATTGACTTCATAACGGCCGTTGTCCATAGATAAGTTTTGTATACAGCATTTTGTAGTTCTGAAATGCCATTAGAGTTTAAAATGTGTAACTATTTATTTAATGTCTATTGCACTTATACAACCTACGTGTACGTTCCGAATGTTACAATACCCATGCAATGCATACCTTTCGGTTTGATTAGTTAAATACCTACCAATGATCAAGGATACCGGTATGATTAAAAAAACATCTGTTTCGAATAAATACGAGTAGGTACTATTTAAATAGTTTTTAGAAATTGATCGAAACCTTTAGGCAACTGGTTGTTTATTAGTCACCCTGCGAAAAATTGTCTTTATTCTTAATTGTTCAACAGTTCCTAATTGTTAAACTTAGGGCTTCATTTGTTAATTTATAATATTTAGATAATAAAGTAGGTATTCAGTGCATGGGTTTTGTTGAACAGTGTGCATGATAATCTATTTATATATACAATTACGATGACATATTTCAGTGTTTTGTAAAAACTAACAGTGTGCCGATTGTGACGTGTATATTGTAATTAATTATTAATGCTTAGTGTTCACGCAGAATGCGCAGCATCATTCGTTTACAACCATTCCTCTTTTTGTGATCCATTACTTTCCATGGCAAGATAAATTATTTATTCTCGTTTATATGTAATGGACCTAGTGATTAATGAAGGCATTATTTATAATGCTCGGGAGCATTAGAATAAAGATGGCCTTGGTAGGTATGTATATCAGGCCAAGTGACCATTAAATGATCATAAATACATATTTCTTTATGTAAATTTCATTATTTATTTATTTATTCCAAGAAAAATTTACAGCATTACAGTTAAAGACCAATGCGCTGTAAATTTAAAATTATACAAAACAAAAACACAACATAACATTGCCTGGTCATTATGAATATTGTTATAGATGAACATAGTGAAAAAGTTTTTACACAGGCCAAGTCAAAATTAATCTTGACACTAGTCATAATTATAAAGACTTTGACATGAAAAACTTTTCTCATGTTAACTATCTAGGATTCGATTTGTGGCATTCGAAAATGGCGGATGTAGTCAATATATAATTTTGCTATTTCTGTTTTTTTGGCTGGTTGAAGTATAATTTTGATAGTGTTTTATGCGGCGATTAAACTTAACAGTGAACAGTGATCATAAAATTCTATATTGCTCTCGTGTCTGACATTTTTTAATGTGCAAGTTGTCTCCACGTGGTTTCTGGAATTTTACTATCAAGTTGCAAAAACTACGGCTACCGAACAACGTCCCTCTCAAAGAGAGTACTTTGACACTGGCGAAATTGTCCTAATAAGGACAGAAAGCCATTTTTTAAAAGAGAAGAAGAACTACCTATACGTGATCGTTGGTTAAATTGATTGCAAGTGATTTTTGGCCAACTGAAGTCTGATATATTTAATCGGGAAGTTTAAGTAGAAGCGACGACGAGCGCAGCGATTTATCACTTGGTCCATAACATTTTATACTTACATCATTAGAATGCTGCAGTTTTGTTTCTGCATTGAAAGCATTTTACTGTAATTATAAAACCTGTCTACCCAATAATTTTTCGCCATTCGCAGGGTTTATCGCAATGACCACTTCTAATTTCTAATATTCATTTCTTTATTGGATTGAAGAGATAAAGCCAAATCAATGTTGTTGTGGGTCATGGCGGTTAGCTCGACTAAGTGGCTGCTTAATTAAAATAGCCAAGGCGTGTGATGCTCGCAACTTACAAATGCTTAGCTGCTGCTTGTGTGTTTTTCATTGAGGCTTCGCAACCACTCCGGTGGTTAGCTCCCTGTTCGACACGGCCAGCCTGTTCAACGCAGACGTCCAAGAAGAATCATTCGATTTCGATTATAGTATGGGTGAGTAGGTACCCGCCTGCTCAGTGGGTGTGGCACGGGTTCTATCTATTTTAAGTACCTATGGGAAGGAAGGGAATATTAAGGGAACTTAACACTTAAGTACAAAAATTTGCCTGGACATGAGAACGTGGGTTGCAATGTAATCGATGCCAAATTACACCTTTCTATTGGTAAGAAGCTGTAACAGAAGCTACGGACAGACAAACACGGATATGATTAAGTATTACAACAATTACTTTCAACAACAACTTCTTTTTTTTCTTTCGATCAACAATTACTTTTTGAATAGCTTGGATACGGTACGGTGGCATTTGTTTTTTTTTCATTCTACGCCATGAAAGTTTACATGTTATGTTTATGTTGTTGTTTTACTTTATAAAAAAATATATTTGGGTCCCGAAAGAACAAAATAGTAGATTTTTCAACAAGGGAGGAAAAGATCCAGTATCACACCGAATAACTTGGCACCGGACTTGCACCCGAGCATAGCGAGGGTGCCGATAATATTTCGAATGTGATGTGGTTTTCCCGAGTTAAACACTGCTTTTCATTTTGACTACAAGGAAAGTAAAAAATATATATATACCTACTCTTATGTACCTACATGAAAAAAAATGTGTTGAATAAAAAAAAACTAAAATAAATAGAAAAAAAAGTACAATCCATACTAATATTATAAATGAGAAAGTGTGTTTGTGTGTTTGTATGTTTGTATGTTTGTATGTTTGTCCCTCTTTCACGCCGTAACGGAGCGACGGATCGACGTGATTTTTGGCATAAAGATAGTTTACGGGCCCGAGAGTGACATAGGATACTTTTTATCCCGGAAAAATGCACAGTTACCGAGGGAACAGCGCGCGATAACCGAATACCGCGCGGGCGGAGCCGCGGGCAAAAGCTAGTAAATTCATAAAAGTCAATGTCACCTGTTTAAGCATAGGTCGAAGGTCAATGTGGTCATTTAAGAAAAAATATTTGACTATTGTTAATCAATAATTTTTTTTTTTTAATAATGATCAAAATAATGATTAGAGACAAACAGTAGGTAGATATAACCAACATTAAAAAAAATATTAAAAAAACATACAACCGAATAGAGATAACTTCTTCCTTTTTTTGAAGTCGGTTAAAAATAGGAATTTTTCTAAGTCAATTTATTTCTAAAATGAGTAAGTTATCAGTTATGATTAGTGATCAAATAGGTATTATAATTAATGTCAGAGTAATAATATATTTTAGTACGTCTTTATAGTACCTACGTATGGCTGCTGAGCTGAGAATCAATTTTGGCATAAAAACAAAGTGCTGAATATGAAAGTGCAGTGGATATTTGGAAATTTAAATTTTGAATTGAATTTATAAAACGAACCGGAAAATGAAAGAACGAAGAGGTTAAAAATCAACAAGGCTTGATCAGCGTTGTTACATACCTAACCTAACCAGTTGGTCCGATGGTCGCGACGTGTAGGTACCTACTAAACTAACAATTTGGAACGATGGAGAAGCGGGTTAGAACTGCACTGTTGCCAACCTTCTATCTAGCCTATACTCGTAGTTGTCGAGATATTGAAGTCGTATCAACTTAGGTACCTTTGTGTTAATAACTTACCTCGGTGTCCCCTACCTATGTACAGTCGCCGTCAGATATTTCGGAGCGGCTAAGGTGATCAAAAATATCGCAACATGAACTCTTATACCTTCATAATAGAGTGCATGTGCCGATATTTTTGACCATCTTGGCCGCTCCGAAATATCTGATGGTGACTGTACCTATAAAATTAAATGATAATATCGTAAATGAAAAGGGATAAGTAGCATGGATAGAATAACATTGATCTGAGTCATACTCAAAATCTGACTCCAGAAATTAGTTTTTTTTTTGGTAGATCTAGACTGTATTGAAAAAAAAAAGTAAAATAATGAAAGCTACTCTCCAGGAATCGAATATGGCTCCTCAACAGTCCATGTTTTGTGCACACCATAATATATTAAATTACCTACACCAAGCGTAGCTATGCCATATATGTAGGTATAACCGAATTATCCAGAGTAAAAAAAACTTCAGTTCCTACTTATTAGTTTAATAGTTATCTGTCAATAACTGGGCCACCTTGTAAGTGTTACTAGACATCGGGCCAAGTAATTGTTTAAAAAAGGCGAACCCTAAGCTTAAAGTGGTCTGAAGAGTATGTGAAATGGAGAGGAGTTGCCTGCCGGTATAGCAGATACCGATACCAACATTGATTCTTCTGTTTCGATGACTAGGTATTCTGCTCAAAACAACGATAGCATGATACTTAATAAAACACGCTAAGTCATTCCTTAACAGACTGCTTTAAAACACATATGATTTATACTAAATATGTATACATACATAATACATACTATATTTAGCTCATTCTCACATTCATAACATCCAAAAACATTTTAATAATACGAATGATCTGATCGCATAGGTACGTACTTGAATTGAATGCTGCCTGGGAACGCATGATTGTATCGGCATATAGTTTGCATAAAGCATAACAGGATGTTGCATAAATGGATTTTGATATTCCAGGTAAACACTTTTGCTTTTTGATAACGGCACACTGTTTCATTGTTTATACTTAATAATTAAATTAATACTTAAAATCTCACTTATTGGCTATTTTGAATTTTGAATTTTCAGTGCCATCGCGTACGGCCTATTCCTCCTCGTCTTATCTAAGCTCCTCGTCAAAGTTTTCCGCATTACTATATCGGCGCGGTAGACCGCAATACATGCTAAATTCAGGTACCTACTTACATTACAATTATTTACTTACTTACAACATTCTTATTTTTAATTAATACGGTGTTCAAATTATCAAAAATATTTATTTTAATATTAACACACGATATACACAATAAGTAACAAATACGACATTACAAGAAATAAATTAAAATTTAACTAAAAATAATATTGTAAGTAAACCTTAAAAAATATTATCTATCGTCAAAAATTAAAATTACTTCAAAATATAAATACTTATTTAATTTCTAGGTACAATTTTATTGAGTAGCATGCTCTCGGCGTTGCCTTTTGACAAGCGACAATAATCTAATCAGGTGTACCTACCCACAACTCTAATCAAAGTTGGTAAAGTATGTACAGTGGCCATATTTTTATTGTGTATCTCTTTCTACTTTCATCCTATACGACTCCTCCTTCCTACAAGTGGTGAAAACGATTGTGATTAACAATGAGGCCGTGTGTGTTCTAGCTGTCACAATGGCGAGCGGACTTTACACTTGCGGTAACACGTATTCGTACCTATACGTGCACTTTGTGCGTGTATTTCAATTATGGCACTCTACATACAAAATTACCTAGGTATATACTGCATACGTACATTCTAGTGCCAAATTTTCTGCTGCTTAGTATAATAACTAAAATTATGTTAAAAACGAACTTGCAGTGTTGCACTTTTCAAACACTTCTTTTACATAACTGACGTGCGATTGACCCCTAAGTATCTCACTTAATGAGAAACTCAGATGAGGCCAAAGGTGTATCTTATCTTACTGGTTCAGTAACAGCTTTTTTTATTTGATTTAAATATAGTCTTCACACTTTTGACTTTAGACCAGATTAAAAAAACTGGTCAAGAGCATGTCGTGCCATGCTCAGTGTAGGGTTCCGTAGTTCCCGACCGTTACAATAACCGGACTCAACTTAAAAACTGCTTAACTAATTAAGTGGAAAATATTTATTTTATTTTATTTATTTTATTCGACTGGAAGTCAAACGAGCAAGTGGGTCTCCTGGTGGTAAGAGATCACCACCGCCCATAAACATCTGCAACACCAGGCGTATTGCAGATGCGTTGCCAACCTAGAGGCCTATTTTTTTATATCCGCGATTTTTTTCATATTTTTTAAACGTGCGGTGAAAAATGAGGGAGGTCGACCTTTTGAACTTTCGGTGTGAATTTCTTCGAAAATATTCACTTTTTGCCGATTTGGCTACGGAACCCTAAAATCTGAAAATCATTTACTGGGGTAACCCACCAACCAACTACCTGACGAAATATTGCGGTTTTAATTTTAAGGCACATTTCGTAAAGACATTTTAAAGAAATTAATCAGCATTTCGTGTTTTGAGGGAAAACAGCCGCTGCACCTGGACTCACCGGTCTGTCAGGATCAGCAGCAGGACAGCCAGGACGGCCAGGACAGCCAGGACGGCCAGGACAGCCGGGAGGGCCAGGACAGCCAGTGCAGCCAATACAGCCTGGACAAGCAGGCGCGGTAGGCCCCAGCCCCGTGCTCACCAAGCCCACAGCTGACCAGGGCGCGCCGAACGCGGCTGCCCCGACCGCCGCCGACTCCCTGAAAGCATACCACTTGGAGAATTATGCCTGGGCCAAAAACTTACTCGATGACAACTCTGATCAGCTTGTTCTTCGGATCAACGGAACGTCGCGTATTAACTTGAAGCTTACTAAAGACAGTGAAGTGAGTAAATTTCATCTTAACTGCCTAGTAATTCAGCACCAGTGGTGTAGGGTCTTCGATCTATTTAAAAATTCTCATATGATCTTTAAACCGAATAATACACTCTGGGTAAATTTCTGAACACAATCGGCGGCCGATTGAAAACACCCTATGTATTTTTTTGCAGGCGCCTAAAGATGCGAATGACGCGTCGTGCGCGCGCTCCACCGATGGCGGCGCCGGAGTCTGCGTCTACCTGACGCGCTGCGACTCTGCGAAGAACATCACAGAGCAAAACTACTTCGACATTTACTGTTCTGTCGACTCTTCCAATCAAGGGTAAGTAACAAATGCTTGACCACTAATTCGTCATTCAACAGTAAATTGTGTAACAAGAGCCTAAAACGACCCATTTTACCCAAGACGTTCATATAGCCACTCGAGCCGGTACGGCGAGGATGGATAGACACGTCGAGGGGAAAATTTAATACTCGAGTTTTACACTGCAATGGTAAAGAAATGAAGTAGCAACAGTGGAAACAATTGTTCACTTACTGTGAACCTTTTATTGTTCACGCATTACTAATAATAAATTCCTATTCTTATAATTATAAATTCCTAGTTTTATCATGGTTTTATTGATCTATTTTGATTGATTTTTAGTTTTATATAAATTAAAAATTATTTATAAAAACCTGTAGAAACTTCTTTGTTTGTGGCTGTCTACACCTGATTGGCTTGGTCTTAGATGAAGATTTTACTTTATGCACTAGAGCATAAAAAGTCATTTTATGTCGCCTACACCCAGCATAAACACGGACGAAGATGTGAAGAAATAGTAGATTGTACAACAAGAGCATAAAACGAGCCATTTTACCCGAGGCGTTCATAAAGCCATCCGAGCCGGTACGGCGAGGGTGGATAGACACGTCGAGGGGAAAATGGGTTTAATGCTCGAGTTTTACACTCTGCTTTTCACTTCGATGGCGAGGAAATGAAATAGCAACAGTGGAAACAATGATGTACCTTTTATTTTTCATGCGTTATTATAATAATTGCATTATTTTAATTTTACTGATTTTTTATGATTGATTTGATTGATTTTTGTTTTATATAAATTAAAAAATATTTTAAAAATGTAAAGAAACTTTTTTGTTTGTGGCTGTTGACACCTGATTACCTTGGTCTTGAGTTGGTATTAGACGAAGATTTCATTTTTCACTTCTTATGCTCTAAAAGTGGGTCAATATAGCCTTACGAGACGGGAGTAAAGTGAGCACTTTACTCCCTAGGGAGTAAAAGTTTTTTTTTTTTTTAAATTTACTTCGAGTGACTTAAATAAACTCGAACAGCCAGTTACTTGCAAAAAATAAGTTTGTGTGTGGACCATTTTAATGACGAAAATGTTACGTTCTTAGTCTACGTGGTCTTAGTTCTTGCTTATTCCACATAGAAGGTGGCACCATTCAATTTTTCCGTTTGTGTATGGACCATTTCATCGATGCAATTTTGCTATCTCTGTGTCTTGGAAAAAAATACTTACCGCGAAAACTTTGACATTGTTGTAGTGTGTAAATCGTAAACGATTAAAATAAATTGATTATTCTCACAATGTCGTCAAGTGATAGCGAAAATTATGATGTCAAGCAATCAAGGGAAATAATAATAAGAGCAAAAGACATAATTGATAATTTTCTGTCGCCGAAATCTAGAAAGATTTATTTTTAACCCCTCAAGCCGAAAAACCGTGGGTGCATCCGCGACTACGGAACTAGGTACGGCCCCAAGTTTCAAGATTTACCATATAAGTAGACTGAGATGATGAATGACCGTGAATCACGGTGAATTATTAAAAACTGTTTTAACACCCCTAAATAACTATGTATATGTATAATAAGAATAGTCGTTTACGTTCCAGGTACGCAGGAGTGTGCTGCCCGAGCGCGCAGGTCGACCGGCCGCAGCCGACGACGCCTTAACGTGGCACTTATCTACTTACTTACTGCAAACTATTTAGTTAGAACATCGTGTTCGCACAAACTTACATACTTATTCTTACTACATAACATTGTTGTGAAGAAAATGTGATATATATTTAAGTTTATAATCTGACTCTTGCTACGAAATGACTACGTGCCGTTAACAAGTTACGACTGCGAAAACCGTTTATAACCATTATTAAACATTCAACTGACTGTTAAAGATTAAACGGAGAGAACCGGTCAGTTGCCATATTCACCGCTTTCGACTGGGTAGACGAATAGTCTTAGTATAAAGAAAATCTTAAATGATCAGTTGATCAAGTCCTTTGAATGAACCTATCTACTTACATTGAATTATGATTTGAAGCATTTTTATTTACTAAGCTCTCATTAGAATTTTATTCGTAGTCATTTTCAGCGAATAAATGTAATTAGGTATAACAAAATAACGCTACTTTAGTTGTTATACTTATCTACTAAGTAATAAGTCTACGCCTACTACATAGTAGATAATAAAGAAAGAGTCTTTAATTGCATTTACAAGTTGTGTTTTATTTGAAAAGAGTTATTTTGCATAATTTTGCTTTCGCTTTCGTTAGTGGCATGTTGCCCGTCTTCGGCCAGAAGGCAAGGCAGCACTAACGATGGTCTGGACCAGTACACATTGTGGCGCGACTGCAGCTGGAACACCCTCAGCGTGTGTCCACTCATTCATCGGACGTATTCCGGCACATCTGCGACTGCGACAATGTGAATCAGACGCGACTCATACAGTGCCATAATATTCGTCGTGGTCATGGCTGCCCACAGTCCGAGTCTTAATCCGGTTCTACAGGATCACACCACACTGACTCTTTCAATAAAGCTTCTTGCGGACCTAACTTTTCTTCTACACTAACGTGATCTGATCTCTCTTCGTCCACCTTGACTTATTGTCTAACGCATGGGCTCGTAACATCGCTTTCACAATCTCTTTCAGTCCCTATTTTACGACGTTAGACAGAAAGAAATAACGAATGCGATAGCTAGCGTCTGCGCCTTAGGCAATACGGCCGCAGGGGTCCCAAACTATGTGGGACCTTACCTACGTACCTCGGAAACTTAGGCAATCTGCTGAAAATTATCATCGCATATTTCGACTGACTGCAAGGACGCCGTGTGGTGTGACGAATTACCATGCGAAATACTAAACCTATAAATGTGCCGCAAACTGAAAAAGTTTGGGAACTCCCTGAATTAGAAAATACGGTCTCTGTTCTTTGGATGAAGATAGTGCTAAAATCGAATTTAGCTCGACATGTTTCAGACTAAAAAAAAAAGACTAATCCGTAGCCCTTCCTCTTGTGGTTATCTAGATATGCCTAGGAATTTCATGATCTGCCTAAACTGGCCAAATCATAACATGGCGGCGTTTCATGATATGCCCAGGAACTTCATAATCTAGGCTGCCTAAACGTCACTAGGCGAATCGTTAAAACAGTGAGCGCGGTTTCGCACTACGTCCGATCCGAATCCGATCACCCTTATTACGCCAGCAAAAAAAAAAAAAAAAACAACTAAAAAGTAAAAAATAATTATGCACTACCTAGCTGTTGCCCGCGCTGTTAACAGGAAACTAAAGTCCATATGTTGTATTTTTAAAGTATTAACCTTAGCGGTCCCCCGACACCGACTACGCTTAGATAAAAAAAATATTACTAGGTACTTATACTAAATTAACTTGGGCTAATTTTGTGGGAAATCACCACACCACACCGCGGGATAGGGATAAACGAATTCTTCGCAGATAAAGTCGCGGGCAACAGCTAGGTAGTGCATAATTATTTTTTACTTTTTACTTGTTTTTTATTTTTATTTTTGCTGGCGTTTTTTGTCGGGGGTTTTTAAAATTTTTAATTTTAGTATTTTTATTTCATGCTTTTTAAACTATGTCATATATATATTTTTTAAAGTGTACTAGTGTATTGAATATCCTGGCTGCAGCTCAGCTCGTGTTGCCACCATTGCATTGTATGTGATTCAAATACTGATCAAAAGGAATCAAACACGACATGTCTGCTATTTTTTTTTGAAGAGTTGGTATACTGGTGTGCTGGATATATCCTGGCTGCAGTATCAGCTCGTCGTGTTGCCACCACTGCATTGTATGTAGAATCAATTAGGTACTGATCAAAACGAATCCAAACACGACATATGTGCTATTATTTTTTATAGTGTTCAAGTGTGCTGGATATCTTGGCTGCAGCATCAGCTCATCTTGTTACCACCATTGCATTGTATATAGAATCAAAAACTTATCGAAACGAATCCAAACACGATATATCTGCTATGGTTTTATCAAGAGTGTACCTACTGGTATTCTGGATATCCTGGCTGCAGCATCAGGCCGAGAATTGCATAATCTTGCATAGTTATATAGCATACATGGGTGTTTCAAATTTTACGTCCCAAATATGCTTGAAAGTAAAGTAAATACCCATTATGCATATAAAATTCTTACCGCAGCGAGCAAAAGAGCTGATGATCTTGAAACGGCTGAACCGACACACATAGCGGTCAAACTTATAACACCCCTTTTTTTGCGTCGGGGGTTAAAAATACGGTTCGGCGTAGTCGTAGAACTTTTGTATGGTAGTTAACGCACTACATCGGAGAGAAATCTGATGACGGAGCCGTACAAAAGTTCTACGACTACGCCGGGCCGTATTTTCACGGGTTCGGATTGGATTCGATCGGACGTAGTGCGAAAAGGCCCTGAATTTTGAACGATATGGCGGATGTCCCTTAGCCAATTGTTAAAATGGCGCCATTTCACGATATGCCTAGAAATTTCGTGATCTGGCGTATTTTACAATCGTCCGCCGACAGGTATGCGACTGTACATAATTAGGCAACACTTGTGAGATATTATTATAATAACATAAAATTTATTAAAACCTCACTCGTAATTTAATGCCTTTCATTATGTATCAGTCATATAAATAACTATTATGCACGCTTTGATGTGTCAGATATTGGTGCTGGTGACTGTACATTGTTCTGTATATTCAGTACCACAGACTAATAATAAGAGATTCTTAATAGAACACTACTTACGTGATAGTTCCTCTTTTATACAACAGCTGTCACTCCTTGTTTATAGTTGTAGCTACCAAAGAGCTACCATTATTATAATCTGTGCTCTTAGCGTTCCATTTAACGTATCTTTCCCATCCTTTTTTTAAACGAGAAACCCTTATATTTCTTGAAAAAGATTATGTACATTTCTCTATATCCAAAAAATATTAAATGTTATGCGTTATTTATTTCTGCTCTCTTTTCTAACCCCTTTTCCCTAAATTCTGAACCTTACACGTTTCCCATCCCCACTTTTAGTTCAGTTTGCCCGTTTGGCTAAATGCGCCATCGCCATGATCGCGGTGCTCTTAAAAAAACTTATTGATTGATTCAACTGTCTAGTGTGAATATTACATTGTTTATAAATTTCTTTAAAAATAATTTAAGGTATGGTAAATTTGGCGGATACTTTTATGATTAATACGGTGGCGGACGGAGCTATGAATTTCTTGCGCCATATCGTAAGTTGCTTAACCATTCATTGGCTATCAGGTCATCACCAGTATTGAATGATCAGGCAAAACCAAATCTTATCATATCAAACCTGTGTATGACGTTAATCATTAGCATTGGGCAAATCACGTTGTTTTGCATTAAATTATATTAAAGTAATTGTTTCACATTGGTCTTACAGGGAGTGTTTAAATCTAAGCAAATTGAGGCTCCAGTTACCACAGTAATAGTCAGAATGCCCTTGTGGGAGTTAGCTCAAGAGGCAGGACCGTTCGTGCGGCTCGCGGGGCTGAGCGGTGCTGCGGCAGTGGTGCTAGGTGCCATGGGGGCGCATCGCACTTTTCCCGAAACAGAGACCAAAGAAGACCTCCGGAAAATATTTGACACTGCCAACCGATTCCACTTCCTTCACACTCTGGCTCTAATGACAGTCCCTCTTTGTAAGAGGCCATACATTGTAAGTTTGTTTTTTATTTAATTATCATTATAATCCAATTTATCTATTTACCACATTTCTTGCTTAAAAGATTCTTGTAATGACAAAACCAAAGATTACTAAGGAAGTGACTTTTTGGTGAAATGTCTTATTTGATAGGTATAGTGGGAATGTGATAAATTAATGTAGTATTTTGATAAATGTGATATCGCGTTTAAGCTTTTTTAATAATGATGTAACCCTCTGTATTATAAAGTTTTGACTTTACTTAATATTTGAGTGTTATATATATCAAGATTACTATTTGGAGTCTTTTTGTATTTTTTTATTTCAACTCCAAATTATTGTTAATTTTATGAAAAAAGTTTCTCGTTGAGAACGTAGATCATAGATGGTGTTAGTGTTGCTGCTTAAGTGACTATGAAAAGAATTCAAGTTGAAATATTGGTGCATAGGAAAAATTCGTGTCTAGTATCCTGTCCAGCGGTGGTGTAGGGGAATAGCACGCAGCACGGAATGCTGAGGACCTGGGTTCGATTCCCAGCGCTGGTCTATTTTTCTGGTTTTTCTGTGCATTCATTCATGTTTCGGTTTGTGTTTTCGTGTGTTATATCATATTTGGTTTCTATCCATTTTCAGTGGTGAAACATTTATTTTCTACAAATAAATATTCTCTGGAAGCATAATTGCTAGCAATGAACGCTTCGATTGTGATTCCATTTGTAGCATTTACGCAAACAAACTAACAGCAATGACAACGTAACACTCACTCTCATACACAACGCAAGCCCTCGATTGGTCCGCGTAAGAGTCGGCGCCGCCCTCTTGCGACAAGTTTTACAGCCGAACTGGCGCGACGCACGGAAGATATTTTAAACCCCGCCCGTCGCGGTAGACATTCTGCAGAGTGGCTTTTCGGGCTTAGTTACGTTTCCAGAAAATATTTATTCATAGTTTATTTTGCATAAATTATTCTATGTTTTAAAACTGTCCCTGATATTCACATCTGTTCAGTCCAATTATTGTTATTACAGGCTGGAGCATTCTTTATGGCTGGCATGGGACTATTTTGTGGCACCTGCTACTACCATGCCTTCACTGGTGACCGCAGCTTCAGACGTCTCACACCCATAGGGGGCTCATGCCTTATACTGGGCTGGATAGCTATGGTATTTTAAAAGCAGAGACAGTGTCTTTTATTGATTAGCCACATTATGTATCTTTGACTAAATAGATGTTAGTGTTGGTTTTCAAACATAAGAGTGGTATTGGGAACTTAAAATAAGGGGCTGTTATTTATAAGTATCAACTTTACTCAAAACATCACTTGATGACTTGCAAATATTGCTTGATTGGAACTCTTCATTATTTTGAAATAGCATAGCGCAATGTGTTTGTAACTTTATGTAATGTATCCCAAATTATGTAGAAGCATAAGTAATGAGTTCTCTATGCAGTTTATAATAGAATAAATTAATATGCTCTTGTTTTATTTTTAGTGTACTGTAGGATTAAAATATATTGTTAATTATCTATGGTAATTTGTTTTTTTTCCTAAACCCTTCTATAAAACAAAAACTAAATTAAGTAGATCTAATTAATAAAATAATTATTAAAAAAAAACATATCTAGCATTATGGTGACACTACCATTACATGCGTTTTCATCTCTTGTTTGAGGTTTTTTTTAATTTTTATGATTAGCCAGGATAAACCTCGATGAATGATTTCTTCAAGCCTTCAGAGCAGATTCCAATACAAGTATTCGTTGTGTAGCTCGCTATACCCCACAGGGGTTGGATAAGAAAAAAAAAAATCACCCTCACTACGTCTATGAGAGGTAACCTAAGATTTTTTTTTTAATTTTTTTATTGTACCATTTTGTCGGCATAGTTTTCATATATATCCGTGCAAAATTACAGCTCTCTAGCATTGATAGTCCATGAGCAAAGCTGCGGACGGACGGACAGACAGACTGACATGGCGAAACTATAAGGGTTCCGTTTTTGCCATTTTGGCTCGAGCCCTAAAAATTAAGTTTTCAACTATTGCCCTTAGTTAGTTATACACTAGAATCGTTATTAGGTAGAAATCTCCAAAACCGTAAAAAGGCTAGCAAATGACCCCAAAAAAGTTTGACGGTCCAAAAAACGAACATCCTGTATAATAACTTAACGCTAATTATGTACTGTGTGAATTTAAAATGCTTAGTTAAGGACATTCAAAAAAAGTCCTAAATTAACATCCTTAGTACATTATTATCTTAATTTTTGATAGGTCACTATAGTGTCTTGGAGAAATTAACTTTTTCGCCGCCACGTCAAATACAAAAGATATAGTGGTTGGTAAAATGCAAGTAAAGTTGGGGTATAGAGCTCGTTTTGAGTTTATGTAATACTTATGTATGGTACTATATTGTTTGTCTGCAGGTGGAAGATGTAGTGGCTAGTGAATGTTGGCTCAATGCCTTTACTTCTGGCATCATAACTTTGGCACCTTTGTGAAGTCAAATTCTTAGTTAAAAATAAAACGCATTGACTGATTCAATATGTTTACATGCTTTATTGAAATTGTTACATATTAAAATTTTGCACTTTATTCTTTAATGAGACTTAAATGATAATATGAAAAAAAAAAAACATACACCGTTTGGTAATAAATGCTATTATAACTCTTTATTCTTGAAGGGTGATTTCAAAAGTCCTTCAACTATAATGGAGCTTATTTTTATTAATATATAACTATGATATAACAATGATGGCGGTACAGGCGACGAGTTTCTGGCGAGGGCTCCGCGGGCGGCGCGCCGGCCCGGCGGCCACGCACCTCGTCGAGTCGCGCCACAACTAATAGGCAGAGAATTCAGGAACAAAAACTGCATCGACTTTCAAAAAGCTGATTTTTTTAATTAGACCATATTAGTAGTGCATGTAAACAAATCTTCCGCCAATGTGCGATTTTTTTTGGCTTTATGCGTGGAGGGTGGCCTAAAATTTTTAACGAAATCTGTGACCTACATGCAACTACTCTACAACTGAAACCTGAAAATGAAGTTGCGAGCAATACACTAGTTAAAAAACTTATTTAGTTTTTGCAGAGTTGAATACTATGGAATTGCGAAGACAGATGGAAGGCTATTTATAAGTACGAACATCGCAACTACTATTCGGAATTTAATAAAACGATTAACATATTGTAAGATAAGATATACGATATGAAATCGAGAAGAACGATGAAGGCTATTATATGTTAACTTCAAAAATCTAATTTAAAGGAAAAAAAAACAGCCTATCGCAAGTACTCGCTGTTTTTCTCCTGACCTCTCTGACTATAATCACGTCACACACTTACACCGTATACTACTCTATTGAGAGTCGTTAGTCTCCCTATAGTATGATAAAGAAATATACAAAGCTATCACATTACATTAACACAGAATATAGTATAAACATGTTCATTGTAAAAAATAATCCAAAGAGAAAAAAAACAAAATTCATAAATGACGCACAGCACTTTTGAGTGTCTGTTACGAAAGGTATAATATATAAATCACTCTGATTGCACAAAAACTAGATGCCCGGAACCGGAGCGAACATGCGGCGCTAACGACGTATCACACGGATGGTATATCACTGACCACTGTTGCCGCGAACTGAAGGATGTTATCGCACCGAATCAATTTGGTGGCGGCGGGCGGCGAGCGTTGCGCGCTGGAGGGGAAGTGACGGGCGGAAGCGGCTGCTGAGGAGCGTTTAGGAGAGGTGGAAGGAGTGCTGGCCCTCCGAGGCGGCGAGCCGCAGCTTGGCGCGCATCACCTCCGCGCTGCTGTAGTCGGGCAGCTTGAGGTAGTTGACGCACGTCATCACCGACGGCAGGTACTCGTCCGGGTCCAGCGAAGACTCCAGCGATTTGCGCACCACTGTTAGCGGCGGGTTCAGTGCTTTGAAACCTGGAATATCGTCGACTCGTTAAAACAACCTTGCTTTAATGCTATTATTTATGACAAGTCTTTTAGCCGCGGCTTTGCACGCATTAACCATTATCTCTAGCAGTTCAATTGAAATACCTGGATTGAGCAAGAATTTCCGAGGGAATTCTTAAAAATAAAATAGTTATATTAATTGATATCGCATAAAAAGCACCTGTGCTTTTAATGTATCTAATCTAATCCAGCAGTTTTAGCAGCAGCTATTTTAGCGTTAAGAAGAAACAAACGCACGCACGCAGTCACAAATGAAATTAAATTTATTTGCTTGACAAACATTTATATTTATAATATTACTAGAATTATATATAAATGACGCGCGGTTGCTTGCGGCTCCGTCAACGAAGAATTCGTTTATCGCGATCCCGCGGAAAATGCAATTTTCCGGGACAAAAGTATCAAACTCCATACCAAAATTCGGTATAGAGTTAATTATGAAGAGCTAACAGAGTTAGTTTAGCATTTAGCACTAGTAAGGGCGTTGGCGGGCGTACCTCCGGTGGGCAGCCTCGGGCTGCCGGTGACGAACTGCAGGAAGAGGCGCTGCTGGTCGCGCGAGTAGGAGGCCAGGATGTCGATGAGCATGCGGATGGCGCGCGACTCCGCCGTGTAGCCGTGGTCGGGCCGGATGCACTCCGCCAGCATGCGCGGCTCCCAGCGCTGCTCGCGCCCGCCTGCACTCACCAACCAACCAATTATTAATCCACTCAACAACCATTCTGAATGCTTACGAAAGAGCTTTCAAGCTTTTGATTTGTCAATCCAGTATCCTCATGGTACATTTTTGTACCTTGGCTTGCATTGTAATAATGCTTATTTAAACGCTCAAAATAATTAGAAATAAGATTAATAAATGCCGCCAATTTATGTAAAACTGTTTTGGACCTTACCTGATGGGCTTCCGCAAAACACTTGTTCCAATTCTTCTGGGTAGAATATTTTGAGATTACTTAACGGGAATACAGATTCAAATCCTTCTTTGAATGCGTCCAGTTGTCTTATCACACCTGTTTGTAAAAAATAAAAGTTAAGCTAATGTTTCCAAATTATTAGTTTCCTATTTAGTGGACTGCTCCCATAGATCTCATAATGTTTAGTGAGCAATGCCTACAGATGTAGGGTCTTATAGCATTGATACATATTATGGGTACAAGATGTAGTCAATAATGTTTTGCCATCGTATTGTCGGAAAAGTTCGTATTTATCTTGCTTTCTCAACTAGCTAACCCAGTGGTGGGCAAAATTTTTTCATGGGGGGCCAGAAAGTTACAGGTATTTTAGAGGGATTACACCGTTCTATTTTATACTTTTTTATGTTTTTGCCAAATAATGAAGTTATATTATGATCGCGGGCCATATAGGACAAAATACGATGGAAAAACATTATTCTGTACATCTGTAAGATTCGGAATTAAGCAAAAAGACAAAGCCAAGAAAATGGACAGGGAAGTGATGTGGGTCGCGGACCTTCGTAGAGCAGCCAGTGCGTGACGAGAGTGATGTAGTCGTTGAGGTTGTGCGCGGTGACGGGCAGGTCGCGGCCGCCGCGGCGCAGCTCCGTGCAGCCGTCGCCCGGCAGGATGAAGTCCAGGCCCAGCTCCTCGATCGGGCAGCCGTCCAGCTCCAGGGCGGATATCTGCCCCACACACAACAAACATCAACTACTTATCTAATAAACCAACGACGCCTTTTAACTGATTAAAACACAGATAACATTTGAATTAGTATGATTGACTATAGTGTCGGTTTTTACCGAAACCAGTATTGCCGGAGATGCTCACATGCGCGTTCATGCTCACTTTGAAATAATTATTGTTCGTTAGCTTGTTTTAGACAAAAATGATAACTTCTAGCATAACTAACGGCAACGGTTAACAGTCGCGAGTGTATTTACAAGCATGTGGAACACAGCTGCTAAAAAGCTTTTAGGCTACTCACGGCTGAATACACGGCTACAGAACTACCGTATACTATTCCAATTATGTTATTATTATTATTTTGGCACCAAAGTTGATAGATCTAATATAGGTATTCATTCACGATGACGCGTGCCGTAGTTCTTATTACAATGTAATTAATGTCTAATTTTGACAAAATTATGCGTCTTCGTGAATGGCACTAGGCATAGTCAGTTGGTGAGTTTCGGGTTTACCAAATGTTGTTTCTGTTCGGAAGTGTGCGAGTCGTCTTCAGCGATGGCGGTGGCGCGCTCGGCGACGCGGCGCAGGCGGCACAGCGAGCGCCACAGCTCGGGCGCCACGTGCCGCACGTCGCTCAGACTCAGCCAGCGCTCCTCGCCCACCACCCAGCGGTACATCGACACCGACAACGGAATATCCACCTGCACATATACAGACAGTTAAACAGGATATTATACAACTACATAAGAATCAATACATTTGCAGTATAAAAAGGCTTTTACCATCCTCGAATCCATGACTGCCTTGGCCATAAATTTGCCTAAGAATCGGAATTTGGCCTTGACGCGTGAAAGATGACTGGCGCGCGCGTTGCGGCCGATGGCCTGCGGGAAGAGGCCGCAGGGCCAGGAGACGAAGGTGGCGTCGGGCGCCGGCGAGGGAATGGAGGTCTCCTTCTCTAGGTCGGAGGGCTCGGCGGCGCGCTGCTCGCTGAGGCTGAGCGCGTCGCGCACCGAGGACGCCAGGCGCGCGGCCGCGTCCGCCGACCCGCGGTCCGTCACCGTCGCCGGCTGGTTCTTCACTATGTCTCCTCCGAACGACGTCGGCTTCTGTTTAAAGTTCTCGCTGCCGTGCCAGAGGTCGAGATCAGCGCGCTGCAGCTCCTGGGAGACGAGCGCATAAAATTCGAGCGTCGGGCCGAGGCCTGTGCCCACTTCGTTTTCATATTGTATTTCGAGTAGAGCTTTGGAGTGCGCGAACTCGTGCATGACGTGTTCGGCCTGTCGCAGCACGTTCTGGCGCTGCACGGTGCGCTTGCGGCGGTCGAGGCGCGGCGCCACGCGCTCGGCGTCCGCGCCCGCGCCGCCCGCCGCCGCCGCGCCGCCGCGCTCGCCGCCGGCCTCGATCAGCCGCTGCAGCGCGCGGTCGCGGTCGAACGACACCACGTAGAACAGCAAGTGTCGACACTCGAACGGAAATATAAACGGACTGAAAACGAACACAAACGCTGTCATATCAACATGATTTGATCAAGTAGGTGTACATATAATTCCTGTTGAATCATCAACTTACCAAGCATAGGCGATCTTTTTCAGCCACGGAGGAAGATTCCCAGTCATTATAACTAGTGGATCTTGAAGCTGCCTGTTGGCTTTCGCTGCGAGCTAAACAAATAAAGAAAAATCATTATGGGGTAATCAATGTAAGCGGACATAATATGCGTTAATATGTTTGGGGGTAGTGTTCGTGGTACCTTGGCGTTGATGAAATCCGCGTTGGGCACGAGCGGGCGGTGGTCGGGCAGGCAGGCGGCGCGGTACAGCGAGGGCCAGTGCCGCGACAGCGCGTGCAGCGCGCGCAGCAGCCCCAGCGCCGGCAGCGCCGCGTCCTTCACCTCGCCGCCGCCGCCGCCGCCGCCGCCGCCACTGCCTCCGCCGCCCGCCAGCAATGGTGACCGCAAGATCATCACCAGGGGAGATTCGCGAGTCGGGACTACGCCCTCTGAGATACACAAATTATTTCAGTTTAATTCTATGCTTTAAAATCAATACGACCTGATAATTGATTTTATGTAAAACTAAGTACTTATCTATATTAATTTGAGTTTTTTTGTATTCTATTCTATTCTATCGCATCAGGTTAATTCAGTTTATAATGGTAAAATAGTTATCTAAAGACAAATAAATAATATTTAGCACTAATATTATTGTCATCACCATCAACCTATATCGGCCCCACTGCTGGGCACGGTCCTCGAGTCGTGGTTGGAAAGAGTTCGGGATGCGGGGTGTGACTCACCGTTCCAGAGCACGTCGGGCTTGCGCCGCGACGAGAGCTTGGTCGGCTGCCCCTTGCCTTTGCGCGAGGCGGTGGAGTCCACGCGCGGCGGCTCGCCCGCCTCCACGGCGCGGTAATAGATTGTGTGCGTCTGCACCCAAATGCCCGCGTTCGCTGCAGAACACACATTCGGTAAATACAACGAATATAATTAAATGGGAACTCGTAGGCGTAGGGAAGACATACGATATGGCAGGCATATTTTTTCCAACAGAGTAATACAAACAAACAAACTAATGTAAGCACCTAAAGTAGTACTGTACTGTAATGTACAGAACCATTTGATTCCTAACTCACGGTGGAACTTTCTCACAGTAAGTGCAATAATGAATTCTTTTGTCAAGCAATGCGATGTCACTAATTTTGCTACCAAAATATTCCAGTGGGTCACGATTCAATTGGTTCGATAGTACACAACCATCAGGTTGAGTTCGTTACAATAGACCCAGGCGCGAGTGGCAAGAATAAAGCCGCAAGACAGATGAGTTATTCCTACACGCAGCGCGTCGATAGCGGGCAATGTCATGTCATCATAGTGTTTACTTAGCAAGTTGCGAGCAAAGGCCTAAGGCGTGGCTTACCGAGCGGCGTCTCGGTGTCGGTGTCGGCGTCGGGGTGCTCGCCGAACTGGCGCACGGCCTGGTACACCGTCATGTTGTACGGCAGCACCGTCTCGCCGATTAGGAATTCTAGCTTGTGGTCCGATCTGCATATCCAAACATGGGCTATTAATACTACTACAATTGTATTCTTTAAAAAATCCTTGAAAAAAGAAAACTACAATGGCGAATTAAAAGATAAACTAAAATTTAACTACTGCACTTCAACAAGAATTGTTATTATTTTTTCGTCGATTGAGAACAAATTTTATAGATTCATTATCTCTTTGTAGAAATTTTACAAATAATTATGTTGAAAATCATCTCATGTAAACTTTTATAACTGGGACCAAAGAGAAGGTACCATCTCTTTATCTATATTTGGCATTGTAATGTTTGTGATATTTATTACGAATGTGTGGGGTAGGGCGTATGTACTGACTCTGAGGGCTGGTGATGCGGGGGCGTGGCCAGCGAGTCCTCGACGTCGTCGTCGGAGCCGCCGTCGTCGTCCGAGTGCGCCGCCGCGGAGCCGTCGCGCGACCGCGCGCTCGCGTACCCACGCTGCGCTAAATATCTAAACACGACACATCATATTATGTTAAAAATGTTTTACAAGACGAAAACTAGCCAGTCACTTGCGGTTGCGCTATAGGCATATTTCTGTCGCTAACTCATTTTCCGACGCATTCACAGCGATCGGATCGACTTAAAACTTTTCTTATTTGGATTTAGTTGTCTAAACTTATATTTCTAGCTTAAGATCACTTTACTATGGTAGATCGACCAGACCCCAAAAAGTACCATTTATTAGCATTTAAGTAAAACTAATATAAACTCAATGCAATTGTACAATGAATTCATGTTGTGCATTGTTACCTTTCAATTGCTTGCACTAAGGCAAGGGGGTCAATTCGTACTACGCCGCCTTTCCATTGCTTGAGATTAGTGCAACTTGGGTGGCGTTTGAGATCACACTGTAAAAGAAAAAAGGATTAACAATTTTATCAATCACAAATAGTAGAGTAGATTGTACAAAGTATTGTTTTATATATCCATCGGAGCCGTAGGCGACAGTCGATAGTGAAGTCGATTTTATGTACAAGCTGTACACATACACTATTCTGTTTCTAGAAATTAATTTATTACCTTTTACGCAGCCTACATTCATCATCATCATATAAATACAAAATTCATGAGCCAGAGATAAAAATAAAATGCGTCATCATCAATTCAAGCTTTTCGACAGCCTTACTTTTGTTGTATTGCTGGGTTGAACTGTACATTGCAATAAGGCATACCGCGACATGGTTCAGGTGCAAAGTGTGAAAGCACTGTATAATGTAAATTGTAATAAATAAGCAACATTATTGACTCTGGCATAACCTAATAATAACAACTATTTAGTAATGTAGCTCGGCCTATACGATGAGAAAAAAAAAAACGAAAAAAAAGGCGCCAGAAAAGGACAACTAAAAAGTAAAAAATAATTATGCACTGCTTAGCTGTTGCCTGCGACTTCATCTGCGAAGAATTCGTTTATCCCTATCCCGCGGGGACTATGCTAATTTCCCGCAAAATTAGCCTAAGTTAATTTAGTACAAGAACCTAGTAATATTTTTTTTTATCTAAGCGTCGTCGGTGTCGGGGGACCGCTAAGGTTAACAGGAAACTAAAGTACATATGTTGTATTTTTAAAGTATTAACCTTAGCGGTCCCCCGACATCGACGACGCTTAGATAAAAAAAATATTACTAGGTACTTGTACTAAATTAACTTAGGCTAATTTTGCGGGAAATCAGCATAGTCCCCGCGGGATAGGGATAAACGAATTCTTCGCAGATGAAGTCGCAGGCAACAGCTAAGCAGTGCATAATTATTTTTTACTTTTTAGTTGTCCTTTTCTGGCGCCTTTTTTTTTGTTTTTTTTTTTTTTTAATTTTTTCTAGCGTTTTTTTGTCGGGGGTTTTTAAAATTTTTAATTTTAGTTTTTTTTATTTCATGTTTTTTAAACTGGTATATATATATTTTTAAGTGTACTATAGTGTGTTGTATATCCTGGCTGCAGCTCAGCTCGTGTTGCCACCATTGCATTGTATGTAGAATCAAATACTGATCAAAAGGAATCAAACACGACATGTCTGCTATTTTTTTTTCAAGAGTAGGTATACTGGTGTGCTGGATATCCTGGCTGCAGCATCAGCTCGTCATGTTGCCACCACTGCATTGTATGTAGAATCAATTACTGATCAAAACGAATCCAAGCACGACACATGTGCTATTATTTTTTATAGTCTTCTAGTGTGCTGGATATCCTGGCTGCAGCATCAGATCATCCTGTTGCCACCATTGCATTGTATGTAGAATCAAAAACTGATCGAAACGAATCCAAACACGATATATCTGCTATGGTTTTATCAAGAGTTTACCTACTGGTGTTCTGGATATCCTGGCTGCAGCATCAGGCCGAGAATTGCATAATCTTGCATAGTCATATAGCATACATGGGTGTTTCAAATTTTACGTCCCAAATATGCTTGAAAGTATAATAAATACCCATTATGCGTCAGAGATTCCTACCGCAGCGAAGAAAAGAGCTGATGATCTTGAAACGGCTGAACCGATTTTGATAAAACATGTCTAAGAACTATCGCTAGAAAACCAGCTTTCAAATAAAAAAAACCGCATTCAAATCGGTTTACCCGCTTAAGAGCTACGGTGCCACAGACAGACACACAGACACACATAGCAGTCAAACTTATAACACCCCTTTTTTTCCGTCGGGGGTTAAAAATTACACGGTGCACGATATGGGGCAGTGTTAATCTTTGTTGTGGTCCATTATTGACAGTTAGAACCACACAAAAAACTGCATTCTTTTTCTTTTAGCAACTTTTTACCCGCGGCATCGCTCGCGTCTACGCGGACTATTTGGTCCGGTACTTGATTAAAAGAGTATCAACGACAAGCACTCGAACAATTACATCTTTCGCATTCTTATGAACACAAGTAGGACGAGTTCAGTTACCATGAGCTGGTGGGTGTTGAAGAATTTGAGCGCGCTGGTGGCGGGGCGCGCGGGCAGGTCGTGCACGCGCACCGGGAACTGCTCCAGGTGCGACACGCACGCGTTGACCTTGGCCACGAGCGCGGCCAGGGCGCCGCCGCCGCCGCCCGACATGCCCACCTCGCTCCACTCGCCGATACTGCACGCAACACAACACAGTATCTTAAAAATGTAGCAAGGACTTTGCAGCTACAAAACTAAACAAAAGAACATTATCATCGTCTGTTGCTGGACATGTAAGACTTCCTCTAGGATCTCTAAGATGATCGGGCTGCCAACAGCTTTAAACAGTTCTTCGTCAGGTAACACAACACTATTTACCGGCCCGGATAGTACGGAAATGGAAATACCGAACCGATTTTTTATGTACACGCCCATAGAAACTCACGTCAGTTCGACACGAGTTTCTATGAGCGTGTATACGAATAGTCAGGTCGGTCATATTTCCATGTCGATATTATACGGGCCGGTAAATAGTGTCACAACCTTCGTCCATCTTGCGGGAGATGGTCCATCTCGCTGTATAAAGGTCAAGATTTGGTCAGCTTGCTCTATTGTGGCAGGTCCAACATTCACACAGGGCGAGCGCGAGTTAGGGAGCTACTCCAGCCTCAGATTCCTAAGTCACATGAGGACTGTAAGTATAATTCGTTCTGTAGTAAGCATGCGCGTGTACTAACTCAGGGTGGAGCGGCATGTCGGCGAACACGTGCAGGAAGAGGCGCAGGCGATCCTCGCAGGCGGCGACCTGGCCCTCGCGGCCCTCGCCCTCGCCGTCGCGCTCGCGGCTGCTGCTCGACGCCGCGTCGCCCTCCACGCCCGTCAGGTACGCCAGCAGCGCGCCGAGCACGCCCGAGTGATTTACCTGCAAATATTCATTCATAGTAGATTGTACAAGAGCATTAAACGAGACATTTTACCCGAGACGATCACATAGACACCCGTGACCGGTATGGTTGAATAGACACGTCGAGCGGAAATGGGTTTATTGCTATAGTTTTACACTCAACTTTTCACTTCGATTGAGAGGAAATTAAATAGCAACAGAGGAAATAATTGTTCACTTACTAGGTACCTTTTATTTTTTAAGCATTGCTATATATAATTATAATTTTATATTTTTATTGATTTTTAGTTTTGCATAAAATAAAATACATTAAGAAAATATAATAATAATAAGAAACTTTTATATTTGTGGCTGCGACACCTTCATATTAGACGAAGATTTTACTTTATGCACTAAAGCATAAATAGCACATTGTTGTAGAGGCTGGAATGTGTAAGCAATAGATGAACAATTCATCTATTGTTAATATGTATGTTCATGAACACGCATATTATGCATAAGCTTAGCTATCATAAGGTCGCGGGTGAGCAAGGAAATTCTTTTAGTTCATAAATAAATGCCGTCGTTTGCACAGCTTTTTGGTGACAAAAACCTTGATGATGACATTAAATTCCAGCAGGAAAACGCCCCGTGTCATAAATCTCGTCTAATAGTCACGTGATTTTATGAAAATCAAGTGGACATCCTTAATTGGCCTGCACTGTCTCCAGACTTGAACCCCATTGAACATTTATAGGAGCATCTTAAGCGTAAGACCCTAGGTCATGTAATAACTTCAAAGCAAGACTTGAATAAGCGTCATCTTGAATAATGGCAGAAACGATTAGCAGCGATGTTTGTAAGAAAACTTATCGCCTCTGTGCCTGAAAGAGTGCCTGCTTGTACACCGTGTCAGGGGTTGGACACTACGCAGTTTAGGTACGTTCGGGCGGCGCGCCTAATCATTAGGACTGGCTTGAGAGATTGAAATGAGAGACTGCCTTGTATAAGAGTTAAGTTTCAGTTGCATTTTCTTTGCATTGTATTTTGTTATTGTTTTTCTGTTATTGTTGTTGTTGACTTTTGTTACCGTTTCTAGTTAAGTTTGTTGTTATTTTTTGGCAAAATGCCGAAACGGTCTAAAAAGACTGTTTTGAACTCCCAGAGTAGGGAGTTTGTAATTCTTTTGAGGGATTATTTCGAGCAAGAACCCGAAAACAGTGGCCCGGTGGGCAAAAAAAAATATTATTATTTTTTTAAATGGTAGTGGGCTTATAAGTAGAAGGCCTATATTCGTCTATCTCAATGTTTAGTTTCGGCCAGGAACTAAACATTGAAATAGATAGACTACCTATTCTTCGGGTCAGCCTTCGAACTAACTAAATCATCTATTGCTTACTTTCCAGCCTCTACAACAATGTACTATTTATGTCGCCTAGATCCAACGTAAATACCAACTTTACGAGTATGAGAAGTGTAAATATGCGCTACAGCCGCGCTGCCGTCCTCTGGGTCCACTCTGTACGCACCTCGAAGGGCGACACGTCGTGGTTGATGAGCGTGTCCCGCAGCTGGTCGAGCGCGGCCCGCTGGTGCGCGGCGTGCGGCAGCGCGGTGGCCAGCGCGGCCAGCTGCTCCAGCGCGCCGCCCGCGCCGCCCAGCGCGCCGCGCTCGCGCTGCAGCCGCGCCGCCGTCCACTGGATCCACTCGCGGACTTTCTCTCTACGCAATACCACAATAACATGTGTTAATGATTTACGGTCACACATATTTCATACGAGGCACAGATCACGATTACCTTTAATGCTAAAGTATTTCAATGTCTCGCATCAACACAGTATTCATCAGTACATTTACAAAAATCATAAATATAACATAATAATGGTAAATATATAATAATCGTCAATATCGTCGTCTGTATTTCCGCATAAATACAATCTAGGGCTCTTCAAGGCTAGAGTGAATAGGCTGCTACTGAACCAGTGAGATACATCTTTTGCCTCATCTGCACTTAACATCAGGTCAGATTCGGGTCAATCACGGTCAATTTCATGTAAAAAAATGGTACTTATTACCAAAAAAGGAAAGGTTTTGAAAACTTGTGAAACATGATCATGGTCATCGACACTACTTTTAAAAAAGCGCGCACCTCGAATCGATGATTTTGTGAGTGAACTTATAGTACATTGTGCATTAAGGGATTAAGGGGAGTAACAAGAGGATTACAAACGAGAGTCTATTAGAAGCCCGACGCCGGACCTTACGGCCATTGATACACACAATAATTTTCATCACATTGCGAGGAAAAAAATGCAAAACATTAAATTATTTTATGTGCAAGCACTTCACAGATCAGCAAAGGAAAGACGCTATGAAAACAACTGAATAAAACCATGGCTAACCGCCAATACAGGGGCTACTACAACATTGGAAAATCGAAGTTCGTATCGTACCGTCCCTCAAACTTGGCGTCAGCCAAACGATATGAACTTCGCTTTTCGAATTTCATAAAAAACCCCCTGATTTTCACTTATTTCTATTTCGATTTCTACCATAGATAATGCTAGGTTTACTGTGTTTAACTTATAATTTGAATGGTCTTACGGCCAGATTATTCCAATATGTTACAAAAAATTACTAAAATTATTGCAAAACAATTCGAAATTTAAAATATTAAAATAACGAAGTTTCATGAAGCGTGGCAATTTGTTACAGTGTAAAATCGGGTTATAGCTAAGTTTTAAAAATGTAAATAAAACATTGGTTGACTTGAAAGTTGAAACCTCTTTAGTTTGAAATGCCGTACCAACTAACTTTTGAAAACTAAAGTCCTAACTCCCTTGGGGGAAAAAACTACATATACGTAAATCCAAAACTCCCGCGGGAACAATTGAAGCCATTGTCCTTTAATACACAGGCATGGAATAACATCATTGACTAGCAAGTGTGATGAAAATGAACATTCATTATTTGAGTCGATTTTGTTGATGTACGAGGGGTGATCCAAAAGTAATGATAATTGATTACTTTTAGTGGCCGAGTAAAGTAAAAAGAGGTTTTATTTTTTAAAGCGGTTATTGGCTAGTAAAATAAAAAAATAATAATTAAAATATATATGTCTGTCAGTGAGTTAAATGCATTTATTCGTGACTTGTCGCATTAAATTCGTGAAAATGGAGAAAACTGAAATGAGAGCCGTTATTAAGTACTTCAGTTTGAAAAAAAATTGTACTAAAGATATACACATTGAATTGGCGGGAACATTGGGGGTTTCTGCTCATCCGTATTCTATAGTTGCACGCTCGTGCAATGAGTTTAACTTGGGTAGGACATCAAATAAAGACGAACACCGCGAGGGCCGTCCGTTCATCGTCTGTACTGGGGATAACGTCAAGAAAATTGAAAATTTAGTTTTAACTGATGGAAAGGTGACAATCAGATATTTAAATGAAGTCACAGGGATCTTTTATGGCAGCATTCAAAGAATTTTAACCGAAGAATCGCACATGAAAAAAGTATCCGCTCGTTGGGTGCCTAGAATGTTAACTGACGACCAAAAGAAGATTCGTTACGAGAAGTCATTAGGCAATCTTGAAAAATTTCAAGCTGACCCTGAAACTTTTTTGCGTCGATATGTCACCGCGGACTAGTCTTGGATTCACCATTTCGATCCGAAGACCAAGCAGCAGTCTATGACGTGGAAGCGACCGTCTTCCTCGACACCGAAGAAATTCAAGGTCGCCAGTTCAGCGGGTAAAGTTATGGCGTCCGTTCTGGGATACCGAAGGAGTCCTAATGATCGATTACTTGGAAATAGGAGCCACGATCACAGGCTCATACTACGCCGAACAAATAAAAAGATTGCGGGAAACCATCAAAGAGAAGCGACAGGGCAAACTACGTGCTGTTGTACTGTTTCACCAAGACAACTCATCTCCTCATAAGGCCAGAGTTGCAATGGCTGCAATCCAGGACGCAAGCTTCGAATTGCTAAAATACCCCCCGTATTCACTAGACCTATCCCCCAGCGACTGTCATCTGTTTCCACGACTGAAGGAACACCTCAGAGGCAAAAAATATTTGAACGACAAAGAGGTCATAGCCGCTGTAGAGGCATATTTGGAGAGTCGCGAAAAAGATTTTTTTTTTTAATGGAATTCGCGGTCTGGAGAAGAGATGGATTAAGTGTTTAGACTTGCTTGGAGATTACGTTGAGAAATAAATTTAGTTTTCGGCTACTTGAGTTGTTTTACATATTAGTTATCATTACTTTTGGATCACCCCTCGTATTACCTAAATTGAGATACGAGATTTTTCAAAACAGTGACGATATTATTAATAATTCATATTTATTTTTGTGTAATTAAGTGATTTTGTTATTGTTGCCTTTTAATTGAAACAGGTGGGACCGACCATATTGACAAACAAAATCTGAATCATAATATAGTGAGCGGCAAAAAATCTGGCCCTCAAATGTATGCTGAATCGGTATTTTTTACAAAGGGTGGGTCAAATTTTGTGCCGCTAAGTATAGTTTTGATCACTTCTTTATGTATCGCGAGTACCCGTGAGTAAGACACTACGGTCCCTGTGTGAAATTGATCAAGCAGGCTGCGTCGCTGTTGAAACGAACATGCGCAAATATGAATCTGAGCAACATGATTGGTCAGTTTCGCACAGCTTCGTTTCGCTCCGCTTTGCCGTTTATTAAACGTACGTTACATAAAACCCTCATAAAATGCTTAATTAATAATGAGAAATAAAACTTCACTGTCAAAATGAATGACATAAGGATAGCACACCCTGTCCGACTTCTGCTTATTCGCAATCGAGCAAGCAGAAAACACTTGCTGTTGCACACAAAGCATGTCTGAATACATTTACCATACTATTGGTACTTTTGGTGAGACAATTATATAATTTAACATTTCATAAAATCGCTCAAGCATGTTGCAAAATAATAAATAAAAGCAGTAGATACATTGATTTAAACATACTAGAGAGAATTCCTTTTTAAGTTTAAACTTCAGTTGCTTTTTGAGGATGTACGCGTTGTGACATCTTACTACAAATAACAATTTTTAAAGTTTAAAAATTATCACGATAATCTGTTCAAGTATTTGCTTGTTTCGTATGTTTATCGTCAGCAACAGCATAGCGGCATTTGAAAAACAATAATACTTCTAACACACTAAAAAGATACTAAACATAAATTGCGTTTAAGTTTGCCATGGACAGACACACAGATAGATACACAAGTTAAAGAGGTTAAAAACAGATAAGTTTGATAGGCATTGCAACAAAGTTTTACACATAGCTGCTCAAGTTAATGAAAAATTTACATCTACAACTTAGCACACGTTGCAAGAAATTAAAGAACCCAATATACAGGCAGTTAAAGCAAAACATTGAATACGCATTAGTCACCCATAAAATAAGTCAAGTGCTGCTAAGTACTGATTGGAGCAACATAAATGCAAAAAAATATTTCATTTATCGAACCTTCAATAAATTTTAAATTCCCTTGCATTGTTTAAATCTTAGATACATTAGATTCACTGATTGTTTACCGATTTTAACAAAATCTGTTAATTTAAACATACATGAATATAGTAAAAGTTACATAGTAAAACAAGCCTGTACGGTACAGTACCGCACATTCCACACAGCGGGCAGCGTCATCAAATTACGAAGATTTACCTATCTAGCTCAATGTACGACAGAACACTTATATCAGCCTTTACGTGTACTCGTTCATTACGGAAAAATAAAGTAATTAATTATCTCTTCGAATTAGAATTATCATTTAAAACTTGTACAAAGAATATTCGCCAAGCATAATGAAGTGACATATTTTATTCATTTATTCATAAAATTCACATCAGAAAGAAAGTTAAGTCTAAGCTAGGTTACAGGTGTAACCCGTGTTTATGTATATTATTATGTGATTGCATAAATTACGCTATCTATGTTACTTATCAGGTTATCACAGTGGGCAATGTGTGTGTGCAAAAATAAATATGAAACCAAGACTAAACAAGGTTACAATAAGTTATCAAAGTACTAGAGTTTACCCGCGGCTTTGCACGCGTACACTATTCGATCTGGTACAATTTAAATTCCGGGATTTTATAAAATTCCCCTGGGAATTCCCAAAATTTAGATCGTGGCCTTCATTGAGGTTGTATTAAAACAACTGTCCAAAATTTTAACTCTAAACCCAGCGGTTGAAATTTCAGGATTATATCCCTATCCAATGGGAATAACGGAATAAAAAGTAGCCTATGTGTTATTCCAGATGTCGAGCTATCAACATAACAAATTTCATCCAAATCCGTCCAGCCGTTTTAGCGTGAAGGAGTAAAAAACATACACACACACACAAACTTTCGCATTTATAATATTAGTAGGATGAAGAACATAAAGGAAGAAAATCGCTTTGCGGAATAATATCTAGCCAGGCTATGTTAAATCTAGCAGCTAATCAATTCTGATCTAAGTTCTGGATAGTGCATTGCCGCTTTTAAAATAAATAGACACACTGATTTACTTGCGCTGCATCCTATTTGCCGTAACGCCATACGTTTTACATTCGCAGTAACCCTCCTTCGGGCAGTCGGGTAAAAAGTACACCTTTCTTATGCACACCACGGTATTATTGCTTGCTTCAGTAAACACTGTTTCGACTTTAGTACAAATGCTCTAAAAATGTGAAATATTAGTTTTTTTTTTATGAACTGGCGTGAGTGGAATACATATTTAAACATTGTTTAAATTTTTGTGGCAAGTCAATATTTAGTTTCGAACGTCCAAAAACAAAAGCGATACACATGACATGAAACAGATATATGTATAAGAGCAGGGCATCTGGTCTACCGGGCCTTAAGCACGTTCCTCATATCATATACATATATCCAAAACATTGACACAAGCAGCGTGAGAGACTTGTACGGACATACATTTTCACGATGTAATCGATAGCCTTAGCAGGTATTATAACAAAATATCAGTTACTAATAGGCATTCGGTACACTTGATACTAAGGGGCTGTTTCACCATCCATTGGTTAGTGTTAACTGAAGGTTAAATGTGATGCCGTCTCTATTTCTTTCGTTCGAAAAGACGGAGACGGCATCACATTTAGCCGTCAGTTAACACTAATCAATGGATGGCGGAACAGCCCCTAAGTATACAATACTAATAATGTTCGCGTTCGCAAAGCAAAGGTTTGGGGGTGCGGAGTGAGTATACGTACTTGTTTTGCACGCTCAGGTTGGCGGAGGCGTGCGGGGAGGCGAGCAGGCCGGCGTCCTTGTGCGCGTGCGGCGCGCGGCCCCAGCGCGACGGGTTCAGCGACGACAGGAACGACGCCGTCTTGGACGCGCCGGGCACGCGCGGCGCGCGCGACGACGCGGTCGAGCTCGAACCTGTCACAACGAACATTACACCTTTCTAATTCGTATTTTTTTTAACATGCAGTTAAAATTTGAGCAATCTAATTTATTCATGGTTTCCGTTTTTCGTTTATAAATAGGTAATATATGATGGTGTGTTTCTATCTCTGCAATGTAATGTATATTTTTGTTATACATTACTAACAAAATCACACGGTAATAATCATGCCCGAAATTAAGGGTTTTTACTATTGTTGTTTTAAACCGATTTTAAGAAAATTACACCACTATTAAGCTATATTATTAGCGAGTGACACCATACTCAACTGAAGAAAGTGTGAAGTTCCCACGCAGACGCATTACGAGCAACACAGCTAACACATTGATATCATATCTATCGCACAATTAGGGGCTGTTTCACCGCCCATTGTTTAATTTTAACTGACGGATAAACGTGATGCCGTCTCAATCTATTCGCACAAAACAAACAGAGACGGTATCACAATCAATGGGTGGTGAAACAGGTCCTTAGATAGTTGATTACTATAGCTTACGGGTAGTGTCGGTAAAGGGCAGTAGGTTGGTACTTACTGTGCGCGGAGGCGGCGTGCGAGTGCGCGTGGGGGTGGGGGTGGGGGTGCGGCGGGGCCTGCGAGGAGTGCGCGGCGGCGTCGTCGCGGCGGCGCGCGTGCCGCGAGGGCGCGCCGCCCGACCGCTTCACCGCGCGCTTGCGCTTCAGCATCTCCGCCAGCTGCAGCGGGCTCGCCGACCTGAACCACACACCACCAATAACAAACACGCCTCACTAATATCTATCTAGCAGTCAATACCAGATATATCTAGGGGCCTTATTGTCTAACACAGTTGGAATAACAATAGGGATGTTGACTGACACCACCAATCAATTGACGTACTTTTTATGAGCTGTCAAAACACAATTCTCCCATAGAGATTGAATGAAAATAGCAACTATGACGTCACTTGTCCGCACACTCAATCAACTAACTATTTATTTGAATTTGTTTCAAAGCAACAAAAAATGTAATTTTGCAGTTAATCGAAAATTAATCTGGTTTTCAGGGCTAAAATAAAGCGTTTTTTTACTGCAGTCGTGTCTTCGAATTATTTTTTAATGTTGTCAACACCCTTATTTCTTCCACAATTTGACACTGTATACGACGAGGGTAGTAAGAGACGGTAAATACGATCACGAGCACTAAGCGTGAAGGGGGTGGGCTAACTATAATCATAGTAGTATGTATTTATTTATTCCAATTGAACTCGTTTCAATTAAGAAAACGAAGCAGGTGGTTTTGACAGAGCCACTTAAACATACCTGAACTTGGGAGTGCTTAAGATAGCAAAAACTCATCTTTAACCTGGCAGCCACCAAAAAGCTCAATTTATCTTTAATATTATAAAAGGTTGTGAGATGCGATATACAAATATTGAACTAGTAATCACCTGTCGAATATTGCGGAGAATGGCAACACAACTGACCTGTGCGCGGTGGTTGGGGCTTGCGCCTGCGCGGCGGCGGCCGGCCCGGCCTCGGGCACGCTGCCCTCGCTTCCCAGTGCTGCTGTGAACAATGCACAACAAGACATCATCATACATGTATGTATACCCACAGCTGAGCACAGACCTTTCAAAAGCGCGGTTTGGGAACCGCAGCCTTATGCTGGTTTGCTCACAACGTTTCCCTTCGTAAGACCTCATAGTATTTCAAATCCAATTTGGCACATAAATTCCGATAAATGATGTCAAAATACAAGCCTAGAATGCTCCTTTTGAGAGCAGATGACATATCGTAAGGAAATACAGTGATGAACATATAAATATGAGGACGCATGTGAACTTACGCATCGACGTGGGTATGAAGGAGCCGGAAGCGGAGAACGCCAGCGACAAGTTGTGGTCCAGCGAGGTGGCCGAGGTGGACGCCGGCGGCGACGAGCCGCTGCTGGAGCGCGCGCTCGCCGAGCTGCCCGACTGCGCACACGACGTAATATGTAATGCACTAATTATTAAAAAAAAATACAGCTAACTGCGAGTCGGACTCGAGTAATTATGATTATATGTATGTACACATTTAAGTCTGTAAAAATAGGATTGTACCTTACTTACTTACTAGGATTGTACCTCATTGACTTAATGAGAAACTGTTATTTTATGCGAATCAGTTACTCTAAAATTTCTGGCAAGGGGGGTCGCAGTACGCAAATAATAAATACATCCTACTAATATTACAAATGTGAAAGTTTGTGAGTGAGTGAGTATATTTGTTACTTCTTTACGCTGAAACGGCAGGATGGATTTGGATGAAATTTGGCAAAAACAGTTTATAACCTGGATTAAAACATAGGCTACTTTTTATCCCGATGTTCCCACGGGATAGGGATAAAATCTCGAACTAATAACCGCTGGGTTTAGAGTCATGAAATTTGGTTTGTAGATAGCTGGACATCTGGAATAACACATAGGCTACTTTTTATCCCGGCATTCCCCCGTGATAGGCATAAAATCTCGAAATAACAACCGCTGGGCTTAGGGCCTGTTGATTGATCAGTAGTTAAGGTTACCATAGTTAAATTTCCGTTGAAATGTGTTAACTATTGTTATTTTAACCATACATTTTTACTATTAGTTAGTTTAACTAATGATCAAAGAACAGGCCCTTAGAGTCATGAAATTTGGCAAGGGTGTTTTAATTTAACGTCAATGAAAACCACGATGTAATTTTAGGGAATTCCCACGAGAATTTAATAAAATACTGAAATTTCAATTCAACTGCTGTATGTAATGATTTACGCGTGGGTAAACGCTAGTAATGTATGTAACCTTTAGCTTGGGCTGTCGGGAGGAGGCGGGCTGCGGCGGCGCGGGCGCGGCGGCGGGCGGCGCGGGCGCGCGCTCGGCCAGCTGCGCCACCTGGTGCAGCACGCCCTCGCGCCGGAACTGCGCGCCCATCTCCTCGGGCAGCCGCTGCATCAGGATCTCGGCCAGCTGCAGCGAGCCCACCACGATGCGCAGGTCCGTCGACGCCATCATGCCCGCGATGTGCGACGATATCACCTGACCGACCATACACGATAATTTAACAACATCACAAACGATCGCCAGTTATACATAATCAAATAGACATTGAACATCCAAGATTCGAGAACATACGTTTTTGTCTACCCCGACCAGTGATCTCAAGTTTTATAGTCAGGTTAGTAGCATATTTATATCGAAAAGTGCGAAAAAGTAGCGAAGTCACTTCACTTAACTGAACACTCTAATCTACTCAAACGTTGACTGGAAGAGTTCCAATAAAGAGATAAATTCGGCTCTACACATGTAACTCAATGTCTGACGATTTGTGTTTGCATTTTTTGTACAATATAGAATTGACATCACTTATATACTCTTTTACTAGTTTCCGTGTTGGGAGCACAAACCGTACTGGCCAGAAAAAAATTGTGTTGACATTGGCAGGAACCCCTCTCTGTTTGTTTTGTTCGAATAGACGGAAAGGGCATCACATTTATCGGTCAGTTAAAATTAATCAATGTGCGAGTAATCCCGTAAGTGTCCTCACCTGCATCTTGAGCACCTGCCGCAGCAGCGCGGCGTCCGCGTAGTAGACGCAGCGCAGGATGGCCTTGAGCGCCTGCGAGCGCACGGCCGGGCCCGCCGAGCTCCAGTACACCTCGTGCAGCACGGCCAGCAGCGCGCGCACCAGCGACGGGCTGCAGCGCACCATCGCGATGCGCGGGTCTGCCACCAAACAATATACACTACACTACTTGATCCGATTGTTGATCGCACTATGTCAGCGGTTCTTAACTTTTTAGTTAGGAAGGACCATTTGACAAAGTTTCTGTCTTGCCATGCACCACCAACTGTTTGAAGGTAATATCCGATAAAAGTAAAATTTGTAAATAAATGAACGGTTGCGACCGCCACTTGACTGGCGCGTCGTTTTGCCAATTAGTTGTTCATGGCTTCGTGGACCATTTAGAGTTCTTCCAGGGACCACCAGTGGTCCGCGGACCACTGGTTAAGAACCACTGCACTATGTAGTGCTGAAATATGACGTTCAAGGTTATTGTTTGGTCGGGAGCGACCAACTTGACTGCAAATAATGAATTCAAACGGCCTGGCCTCTTGTTCGGCAATTTCTCAATGTTAATAGTATATGTTAGCTAGACAATCTCAAACCAAAAACCTTAAAAATATATTTAACCAAATACCAGATTTATTGGTGATTGAATTTGAATACAGATATCAAAAACGCCACCTCATTCCTACGGGGCTTATATACCAAGTTTATATACTCGCGGCCGGCGAGTGCCGGAACCGAAGTGCTGGCGTCGCGGTTTAGTTTGTTTTGACCTCAACATAAAATAAACAAATTCGAAAGCGAAAAGTTGTTCGATCAAACGTTGAAAACGTGGAGTGATTAATCGGCTAAACGAATTTCTGTTAATAGTTGTTCGGCTTACTGACTGACAAGCCAACTGAATGGTCTACAAAAGGTTGAGTTGCACAACGTTAATCTGCGAAACAATAATTACATCTGCGTACAAATTCATTGGAGTACCGTTACTCGGCGAAACGTGGTCTGCCAATCAATAATCTGCTTAAAAATTGTTGGCGTTCAGTCACCAAAACGAATGTCTAACAACATAGCGTGAATAAATATCCGATACAAGTCTATTTGTAGGGCTGGTAGGACGTGTGATATACTTTTGCACGCTCCGCTGTGGCAGGTATTAACTGGTGACTGTGCCTGACTATAATAAAACATGTAGTAAATCTCAGAATATGTGTCTAGTTTACCTGGCGTGGCGCTGGCGCCGCTGGCGTGGTCGGCGGCGGGCGGCGCGGGCGTGACGCGCTGCACGGGCCGCGCCGTGCCCGTGTGGTCGTTGAGCTGCTGCATGGCCGTCAGGTCCACGGTGTAGGAGCGGCCCAGCGTCGTGAGGCACACCTCCTCCTCGCCGGCCGTCGCGCCGGCCTCGAGCGCGCGGCATTCCGCCCAAGAGTATGATCGCCACAAGCCTGAGATTGCGTTACATACTGCGTTTTGACATTCATTGCGATTCCACGATTATTACTGCAACCCTCGCTACGCTCAGGATTTTATTGTAGAATCCTTTGCTACATTCTGGATTCAATGTATGACCTCTCCGTATATACACCATGTTGCTCACTTGTGACACAAATAACCTTCTATTGCAACGCGATATTAATATAGCAGTGTTTCGCATCATAAAGTTTTTTTGTTATTGCATTTACGTCGTTGTTGCAATAGAGGTGCGATTTATTTGCGGAGACTACGGAATAGAAACAAGAGGAAACGTTACGGTTTGTACTGCAACGGGTGTCACCGCTTGATTATTGGTCGTATGACTTATTCGAAAATATTAGGTACTTCTAAAACGGTATCATAATTAAAACTACGACAACGTATGTCGTTATCTAGCGCAGAAAAGCGCAAAGACAAATGACAGCTGTTTGTTAAAAAAATAGTCATCACCATTGTGACATCTACTAGATGTCACTAAAACATTGTATTGTAAAATGAACTTAATATAAAAGCTTAATACATTCAACACAGCTGAATACTGAACAAATCAATGGCTTTCCTTGAGTTTTTGGTACTCATTGGAGGTGGTGATCATTTCCATCAGATGGCTCGCATGCTCGTTTGCCTCCCTATTATAATAAAAAAATACATACACGGAACTACCGGATGTTACTACACCTTGTCAGATCGAATTTGAGAACGAAATGGCAACCGGTGACGAAAGAAGCCAAAAGCCAAAAGTGGACCAAAAGTTGGTAGAAAGGGGCGCGAACAACTGTTTATGATCAAAGGGTGCCAAAAGGCATTTTCGCTCTAACACAGTCAAGTTAAATCTGGAATTTTAGGACGGCTGTTAGATGCATAGATTTACCCGGAATATTTAAACTATAATAAGATGGTATAATATGATATTTAATAGCGATAAGAGGCAAATGATGCGAAGGCAATAGTTAAAGCTGATCGAATTGCTTCTCTGTAATTAAGCTGTTGTACAGGCCAAAGCCAAAGCATTTCGTCACTACTTTGAAAAAATCTCGTATTTAATATCAATATGTCAACAAAATTGAACCTTAATATAATGTCTATAAAGTTCACTCAGAAAAGTTATCTACTTTGAGCTACGAGTTTTTTTTAAAATAGTGACGATTTGAGTGGTTCTTAAATGAAAGTCAAGTGAGTTAGGTGATATTGGGGACCGCACACTAGTTAAAACAAGTTTTATCTCAGTTTGCGGTGCGTCGCGCCACAGTAATGTACATATAATGCATTTAAACTTTACAATGGCAACTAAGTGGACATGACAGCATAATTACGACAAGATTTTTTTCGTAATGATTTACTAAGAACAAGTTTCTAAACTAGTTAACTAATCAATTGATTTTTAGTTTTATATAAATTAAAAAATATTTTTGTTTGCGTCTGTTGACACCTGATTACCTTGGTCTTGAGTTGGTATTAGACGAAGATTTTATTTTATGCACTAGAGCATAAAAAGTTATTTTATGTCGCCTAGATACAGCATAAACACGAACTTTACGAGCATGAGAAGTGAAAAAGGTATTTTTTTTATAAGTTAGGGGGAAACGAGCAAGCTTGGCAGAAAGCAATGCAGGTGTAGTAGGCACGTTTTTCGAAGTTGCCTAAAAGTTGACACAACTTCCATCCGCTTGTATTGACGAATTCCAAAGTGAATGCTAGGTAATGTGTTTGTGTGTGTACCTCTGTCGTCGCGCCACTGCCAGTGGGCGGCGCGCTCGGCGGGCGCGGACCAGGGCCGGTCGAGGTGCGCGTCCACGGCGAAGATGCCGTCCGTCGGCAGCCGCGGCATCAGCTCGCCGATCAAACACGTGATCTCGTACAACTCCTGCGGCGAGCGCGGCAGCAGCTCCACTTGCTGTGGAACACCAGGGGACACATTTGTAAGCAATCTCAAATTTTGACTTAGATTCTCACTCCTTGTTTCACCACTCATTGATAATTTTTATGTGACATTTAATTATAATAGACTAACAGAGACAACAATCTGTCACATAAAATTAATCAATAAGTGGTGAAACAGGCCCTAAACCTATTGCCGCAGTGCACTATCTATATACCCCGTAAATAAGTAACCGACTGACTGATCCACTGATGGGCATATTCGTGTACAGATGACCCTTTATTTATTTTTTCAATTTTGGAATATCCTCCAGAGTCCTAACATTTTTTAACAAACTTAGCGTCTAAGACCTAGACGTGGTTGACCTGCTTTGTTACTTTGGACATTATTTCAAAATCCTTAGAATTCATTATTCAATGAACAATTTGTACTTTATAAAGTACATTCGGCCATGTTAATTGATCCTTAATAAAGTACGTGAGGACTTAGGAAGATAAACATGGCTTTTCCTACTCAGATCACAATCAGATTCAGATCACAATCGATTTTCAATAACGTCTGTAAAGGTTCCGGAATGCAGAGAATGTATTTCGCAAACATTATTCGCCAATACTGTACTTGTCAAATGAAACATACAGTCAGCGTCATATAGTGCGTAGCAGTCAAGATCACCAAATACTTTGAAACGTCCAAAATAGTCATTACCCATGACTCAGTCAAAGCGGTCAAATTGTTGGAGACATCCATCGTGTACAAATATGCCGGAGCACGCACATCATCACTGGTAGCGTAGCAGCCATAATAACCAAAAGTATGGCACACACTAGAAAAGTGAGTTTTATTTAAAAGGTTTAAGGTTTAATCTCGAGTTGAGTGCGAAATAAATTAGCACGTCATAATATTCCAATTTTTGTTTTTGACAATCACCGAAAAGAGTACCAACTTGTCAGTGATCGTTCCGTCTCTTTCGTTTGGACCCTGACGGCTTTGTTCACATTTTTTATTTACATTGTCAGAATTCCGGATTAACGGATTTCCTTTTAAGAGTTTTTATTACATTAAAAAGGTAATGACATGTGTATTTTGCACCAAGAGACTGAAAATGGAACACCGTTCACATTCTATTGAAGAGGACTAGCTAACTAGATCATTGGACCTTATACGGTACGTAATAAAATCAAATTTCCTGTGGTGTTCCATACTTTTGGATACTTTGGCTGCTACAGTACTAATGTTGACTTGAATGTTATAAAGTATTTGGCGACTTGCGTGCTTCGGGTTATTTTTACACGATGGATGTCTCCAACAATTTGATCGCTTTGACTGAGTCACGGGTAATGACTATTTTGTATGTTTCCAAGTATTTGGTGATCTTGACTGCTACGTACTATATGACGCTGACTGTACATTCGGTAAGACCGACCAATTACATTTTAACGAACGATACGATTCTACGGTGCATGCAGTACATGCTTGTTAACTTGCAATGATCGTGTAAATAAATAAATAGGTAAGTGATCCGTATTTTATTTTCGCGTGTCGAATTTCCAGTGATCGGATTGACTTGGAATTTGGTAGGGATATATGTTGAATTTAGAATTACTGTTTTGAAAATAAAATTTATAGCTGACAGCGTTCCCTCAAAATGATTAAACTCTATTAAGGAAAAAATAGACTATTGCAGAAAAATTGCATTTGAAAATCAATTTTACCATGCATAATGCAAGTCCGAAGCGATATGGTAAGATTATGCACCGTCTAGTTTTGCTTTGTCCTTTAAATCAAAACAATGAATTGTGCAAACGCATACAATGAATTACAATGACAGAAAATGACGCAGATATTATGATAATTTATAGGACATTGTATAGTCAGCATCAAAAGATGCTGATCACTTTTGTACTTAAATTAAATCACTTATCAATTTTGTATGAGCACGTACTTACGGCGCTGACTGTACAGACTATATGAATATGTTGACGCAAGAAATCAAAATAGGTCACTTCTAGCAAGGAAAATGATAAGATTTATGTAATAGGACCGCGTGTACGTCAGCACCTCGAAGGACTGTTCATTCGTTAACGGTATACTCTATTTTACAACATTGTGCAAAGTAAATAACATGAACTGTTGCGATTAATGGGGAATAGATGAAAATTTTAGAAACGCTTTACACTTTTTTTGTCGATGGGAATAACCTTTCTAATTAGCAGAAAAAATATCAGATTTTTAAATAGCATCAATTAATTAAAAAAAAATTAAGAGTTTTCTTTACCGCCAAATTACAACAGTCCGGTAGGTTACGGGTTGTTCCATAGAACGGAATAAAAAGATTACACAAGAATTAATGTGTCTTTGACTCGATCGTTTTGACAGGTGACACTCTTTACCGGGCCGAATAATACTGACATGGAAAAAACTCTTAAATTTTTTTAAGTCAAGAAATTTCAGCATATCCAATCGTAAAGGGTCGATGACACGGGGCTAGTCTACGAGCTGCTAGCGAATTCGCTGGCTTGTAGTTCGTAAACTAGCCCCGTGGCATCGATCGTTCCAGTAGCACGACACTGCGGTGCTCGATCGATCTTGTGTAACTTCGTTTGGATTGTGACCCCGCAATGTATCGCTAGTGGCACGATTAACTGATATAATGTGAAGGGGGTGTAACGCGGTAATTAATGGTTAATGTCGGTTAAAATATTCAACTACTTGCCAAATGACCTCAAAACTTTGAACATGCCAGAATTTAAGAATAAATTGTTTAATTGGTGCTTAGAAAAAATGCATTATACTGTCAATGAGCATTTTTACCCTACTACTAATACATCACGAATTGTTTACTAATAATTTTGTACTTTCTTTAGTCTGTTTATTCATTCATTCATTGTTGCTATTATTATTGTTGTTTTGACATCTCCATATATTTGTTATTTTTTATTTAATTACTATTGACATTGCATCCGCATGGTAACGTTCAGTACATGACATTGACATTTTTGATTATTAATTGCTAATTTTATTATTAAGTATTCTAAATCTTGATTATTATTATTATTTTTTTATTTTCTTCAGTTTCAAGGATTCGATGACATATAATGAGCGTATTAGCGTATCTTCCGAATATTGTGTGCCATACACTGGCTGATTGTGACGAACTTTAATGTAATTGTTACCATTTATGTAATCACTCACTTTCTGACAATAAATTATTGATTGATTGATTGATTGATTACCTCCTGGTGCAGCGTGGTGCCGGTGAGCAGACAGAGCAGCGTGTCGGCGATGGACCGCTGGTGCAGCGCCAGCGCGAGCTGCGGGCACGCGGCGCACATCACCCACAGCAGCCGCAGCACCGTGATGAACGTGCCGCCCGAGATCAGCGCCGGCTGTACCACCAGCTGCGAACACAAACTCTTACATTGGAACTACCACCAATATTTGACACAACAACGCATACATATATCTGATACGATTCTATTTCTACGGCCAGTGGGATGTGCCAGACATTTTTGCACGCTCTGCTGTGGCAGGTATTAATGCAGGTGACTGTACAAGCGACCCACAAGTGGTAGACCTACAGTCCCACATGTATCAACGTATTAAGTAATTTTAAAAAGTAGATTAGAGATTTGTCTAAGATGATGGGTAACGATTTATCACTTGATAAGCTTGGGCTATTTAATTTAAAGTAAGCTTGACCGAGCTATGTTGGCCTTAAAATTAAGGAACTGTTTCAACACTCCTTGATTAATTTAAGGTGACAGTCTATGGAATATAAATAAAAAAACAAATGTTAAGTACTTAACAATTTTAAGTAATAGGTATGAACCACACAAAGTAATTTATCATTTTTTTTAACACAGTTACATCAGAATAAAAATGACCTAAGTAACAAAATTTAGTGTTACAAAAGTTCTGAGAACATTTTCAAACGTGCTAATTAGTGCTCATGATTAGCACTATAATGGAGTTGTAAACCTGTACCTATCCCTAAAGAGGCCCTAGTTTAATCACTGATTTATTCTATAAGCATTACATAAAGGCTCTCACGGTGAGAAATCAGTTTTATGGTTGAAATGTAAAGAGACGAGAAACGCTTTATAGTTACCGTTTCACTACAACCAAATGTCGTAATACCACGTTCCTAGTACGCCGCAATGTCGCTCGCGCTTTGTAGCTGTAGCAAAAGTGACTAAAGAGCGTGAATAATGCATGAGATGACGACAATTATGTGTTTGAGGAAATTATGGCACTATAAAAGGTTTACTCTTTTGGTCTTACATTTCTTTAAAATAGAAGCACTTTATACTCACCAATTGTTGCAGATTGGTAAGCAGTTCTGGAGTGGCAATTTCCTGCAAGCGCGCCGGGTCTTGCTGGAAACTGTCCACGAGACGGGAGAACGCGAGACAAACGCATTCTACTGATTTTTTGTCCTGTTGAGTCAATCTGCGCAAAAAACATACACATTTATTTTACTTGGAACAAAACTGAAACATACTGATAAAATAATATTAATCAAGGTAAAAGTCTAAGACTGACCTATTGGCAAGAAGTTGCAGCGAGTCCCTCACGAGGTGGAATTCGTCCGGGGTAAGATTCTGGCAGCAATTGGCCGTGATGGAGAGCGCCGCTCGCTGCGCGTTGATTGAGAAGAAGTCCAAATAGGTCAGACAAGCAGACACGCCTCGCTACAAAAAAAGACATTGTTGAGATCGTACGTAAATGTACAACTTTTGTACAGAGACCCAGATCCGTTTCACGTATATTTGATTCAACGAACAAAAAATCTGCATCAACTTTCAGACAACAAAATAGTAGATTGTACAACAAGAGCATAAAACGAGCCATTTTTACCCGAGGTGTTCATATAGCCACCCGAGCCGGTACGGCGAGGGTGGATAGACAAGTCGAGGGGACAATGGGTTTAATGCTCGAGTTTTACACTTTGCTTTTCACGTCGATGGCGAGGAAATGAAATAGCAACAGTGGAAACAATGATGTACCTTTTATTTTTCATGCGTTGTAATTTTACTGATTTTTTATGATCGATTTGATTGATTTATAGTCTTATATAAATTAAAAAATAATTAAAAAATATAAAGAAACTTTTTTGTTTGTGGCTGTTGACACCCGATTACCTTGGTCTTGATTAGTCTTGAGTTCGTATTACTACACACTACGCACTAGCTAGTGCATAAAAAGTCATTTTATGTCGCCTAGATACAGCATAAACACGAACTTTACGAGCATGAGTAGTGAAAAAATATTTTTCAAGGTATGCAGTTCAGTGTTTCCATTGACAGCTACGGTTTCGCCAAGGATACTAACGGGTCATTTTTTAATCTAATAATATTTAGTTCAGCTAAATGGGGTTGGTACAGTTGCCATCACAGACAACGGAACTGTCTAGGTGATCAAAAATATGTAGAACACGCACTTAATGTAAAATAACGATGTAGAATATGATAGTGTTGTGTTTATGGGCAAGACAGCTTCAACGTATACGACAGGTGTAGTACTCACCGCTTGCAGGATCGCCTTGGAGTGCCTGCGGGACAGCATGTCGAGCGCGGTGAGGCTCTGCTCGGCCACGTCCATGCAGGTGATGGCCTGAAGCTTGTCCAGGAAGGTGGGCACGGCGAGGGCCACGGTGCCGCTGCTGCGCGGCAGAGCTTCCAGCATGTACGTGAGCGCGCGGCACGCGTGATTCATCTGCATCGGGACAAAACTCTGCTATTAATATTATTCTTAGGGCAGACTAAATTTCTGGTGCAGCCCTCTATTATCTTTTGACACGCGCCCGAAAATCGGCTCATTTCGTCGCTACTTTTAATGTCACTCGTCTAGGTGTTGTATTTTATAAAGTTTAAATTTTTCGATGATGTTATAATAATAAACATAGTATAAAACAAACAATAGTATAGTTAACTTTCTGTTTAATTACGAATAAGGACCTAACGCACAATAAACTATCATTAACTAACATTGAACTTTGATACATATTAGGACTGATAATCTTTTTATTTTTTTCTTATACTTGTATAGCATTTTATACAATAAATTTAGTCGGGGTAGTCGTCATCGGAACCGATGCGGAGGATTTATATATATAAATAGGACTGATAAGCACTTACTATTGCAAACTACAAGAGCAAACGAACATTGTAAATCAGATTGACGGCCTTAGCATACATCCGATAGTTGGCCATAAGGCGTGATGTTGTTGTTTCTAGTAAATTGAGGAAGGTTATCGATCAGCAACTCACCATATCGAAGTTGTGTTCTGCGGCGAGCAGGTTGACGAGCGCGGGCACGACCTGGCGCACGGGGAAGCCGGCGAGCGTGTCCTCGTTGCCCATGACGAGCAGCTGGCACATCTCGATGACGGCCTGCAGCTGCTGCCCCTCGTCGCCCGTCGCCTGCAGCCCCGCCAGCAGCTGCGCCGCCTTCGACGCCGCTGCGCACGCAAACATTCACATCGGACTGAGCTGAACGTGCTTATTTTTACCGCATCACTTACTTCAATCTACAACTTTTTCGTCCTTTTAAAATTTCATTATCAAAAATGGTTTTAATGGAAAATGGGTTTAATGCTCGAGTTTTACACTCTGCTTTTCACTTCGATGGCAAGGAAATGAAATAGCAACAGTGGAAACAATGATGTACCTTTTATTTTTCATGCGTTATTATAATAATTCCGTTATTTTAATTTTACTAATTTTTTATGATTGATTTGAGTGATTTTTAGTTTTATATAAATTAAAAAATATAAAGAAACTTTTTTGTTTGTGGCTGTTGACACCTGATTACCTTGGTCTTGAGTTGGTATTAGACGAAGATTTTATTTTATGCACTAGTGCATAAAAAGTCATTTTATGTCGCCTGGATCCAGCATAAACACGAACTTTACGAGCATGAGAAGTGAAAAGGTAAATTGAATGAGTGGATTCAGTTACCTGAGTTGGCGGTGACCGTTCTGTGCAACAGATGTTGCATGCGCGGTCCGAGTGCGCCGAGCAGATGCGGCGGCAGGCCGCGCGCCTCCAGCAGCGCCTGCAGGCGGCCGACCTCGCCCTCCTCGGAGGAGGACTCCTCGGCCGCGGCCGCCGCCGCCGCGCCGCCGCTCGCGCCCGCCAGACCCCCGCCCGCGCCGCCGCCACCGCCGCCACACTCTTCAGCTGATGACGACGCTACGCAACACACAGAACCCATTTTCACAACGTTTACTTATACCATATCAAAAATATATATTTTTTATATGTTTTATTATATGATCGCGACAACCGTGCGATCGCCCGAATCGCCAAACGTGACTGTTGTTTTTCGATAGGCACATTTGATGACAGGACCAGTAGGTACATTATGCTTTAATTGGTTTTTAATTTCCTTATAAAGGTTATTTAATCTCATAATTTAATGAGGAAGTACTTCCAAGTTTTACTACTAATTATAAAATACATTGTCTATCATTCGATTCTCATTACTGTCTATTAGTTGCGTGTGTAAGTATTGTGATATAGTATCGGTGGCAAATATTAACATAAATAATGTTTACCTTTGCTCTTTGGCTTAGCGTCATCAGATGCGTTATTAGGCATCGAAACGGCAGAAGCTGATGGCGGCGGTGTATTCGAAGTGGATGCGACGGCACCCTGTTTTAGAAAAATAAAAGTGAACCACATGTAAATAAAAATACATATAGGTACATATACACATTTCTAATAAATATAATATTATGATATCATAAGAAATACACTAGGTATAGATCGGTTTGCCTACCGTGTTTAACGGCTGCGGGTGGGAGCGGCTCGACGCACCACCGGTACTCGCACAGGAACCCAGACTGTTTTTGCCTGATAGAACAAAATACAGATTTTATTAATCTTTATTCATATTTATTGGTCATGCATGAATGGTACTGAAAAGTGTTATGTTGTTATTCGGTAGTTGTTTAAATGACCTCGTTTGTCTCGTCGCGTGGACGCCGGCTGCGGCTGCGGCATGTCGCGAGCCCGCGCCCGCTGAGTGCCCGCCGCGCTCCCGCCTGCGCCCTCGTTGCTTGTCACCTGCGACCACATTCACATTACCAACAGTGAAATATTACAGTAGCTAAATCCCAAATTATCTGATAAAGCGCAGTCAAACAGAAAGAGATTATTTCACGTAAATGCACGTACCTACTGATTTTTAATTGCTATCCGAAAATACTCTTATACAATACTGTTTACCCTGAGTTGCACCAAGTTACTTACGATTACCAATGTCAAACCAGCTGTCAAATCTCCGGTCAAGTAAATTTCCGGAAGCCAAACGAGGTTTGACGTTGCTTATCGCTATACTCGTAGTAACTTGGTACAAAACAAACTTAGCTAGTAAGGTAACATTATGACAGACAATACGCCTACTATGTAGTTAGAATATTAGCTTTGGTGAATTGACGTGTATTAATGTACAAATAATAAATGCAACTTGAGTTCGTCTTGATTACTTAAGGGGCGACTGTGCTCCAAATTGCCATAAACAGAACTTTGTTTGTGTTTAAGTAAGTGTTGTTCTGAAATCTAGCCGCGAAATCTAATGACTACATATACATCGTCCCGTTGTACCTATAATGCAGATGCATAGACAAGACAATATTAAGGGTTCAATCAATAAATCGTACTAATGACTACATATACATCGTCCCGTTGTACCTATAATGCAGATGCATAGACAAGACAATATTAAGGGTTCAATCAATAAATCGTACTAATAATATAAACGCGAAAGTTTGTGAGTATGCGTGTGTGTGCCTGTGTGTGTATTAATTTAATTTGTTACTCCTTCACGCTAAAACCGCTGCACGTATGTGGATGAAATTTGGAAAGTAGTTACTGGACATCTGGAATAACACACTTCTTACCCCGATATTTCAACGGGATCGGGATAAAATCTCGAAATCTATTATGCTGGGTATAGTCATGAGATTTGGTACGGTTGTTTATAATGCAACGCCAATAAAGACCAGGACTTAATTTTTGGAAATTCCCACGGGAATGTAGTCCCGTAGTAAACCCAATTTAAATTCAACTGCTGGATGTTACGATTGGCGCGTGCGAAGCCGCGGGTAAACACTAGTAACATATATAGGCATTATACGTAATTATATACAGAAAATCAGTTTAGAAATCTTTAAGTACCGAATCGTAATTGAAAATATAAACATAGAAGTCATATGTATAGAATTCCCGTGTCACAATGTTTGTAACTAAACAGCTCCGAAACGGCTTGACCGAAATTTATGAAATTTATTGTGTATATTCGGTAGGTAGAATAATTTTCATTTCTTCTACGCGGACGGAGTCGCAAGCAACAACTAGTAGTTTATAATATAATAGCGAAGCGACCCGCCCCGACTTCGCACAGGCATAAAAAACCGGCCAAGTGTGAGTCGGGTTCCTGCACGAAGGGTTCCGTATCTATACCACATTAGACATTAGTAACGTTTTAGTGTTTAGTTTTGTAACTAAGGGACCCCATACATCCCTGTATTATTATTGTATTATTATTTTCATGTTATGTTTTCTTTAATTTTATATTGTTGTTTGGTAGCTGTTAGTTCCTTTAACTATGTCATTACGCCATGTTAAAGTCAGTGCTATTTAAAATTCCGTGAAAATACAATAGTCCAAGCTAGTATTTTGCTATGCCATTATGCCATATATAAAAATCGGCGAAACTGATGTTCTGCTATTTAATATTAAGTAAAAATATATTCGGCGATAAGAGTGTTTGCTATTTAATATTCAGAGAAATGACTATTATTCGAAGTGATATCTATGCAAAATCATGATTATGCAAAAAAGTATCATTGGACTAAAAAAATATATGAGATACCTGTTATGCGAAGTGTATTTCGGAGAATCGATATTATGCAAGATTAAAGGTACCCGAATATACCATACATATCAAACAAGCCGACAGCGGTAAAATATAAAAAAAATAGGTTACCTGTGGGATGTGGGAAATCGTTACTCTTTTAAAACCATTAGGGGGTTACAGAGACGATTTTTCGATTCAGTGATCTGTTTGCGAAATATTCAACTTTAAAGCGCAAATGTTCATTAAAATCAAGCCTTCTCCCCCCTCTAAAATCTAAAATGTTGGGTGGTAACATTTCCAAAAATTCAGGATGGTAACTAGTAAGTATGTATATCAAATTTAAAAGGAAAGTTATAATGGCTAAGATTGCTTGAAAACTATTAACTAAACTATAAACTATTAGTTTAAGAGTAAATAGCAGCCTAAGCCATAAAATATACCTAAACTTTGAAGATTCCGTACACAATACGAAACAATTAGATTAGATAGAATTAGACAATACAAAAAGATTTTTCTGTATTGGGTACGGAACCCTATCTTGGGCGTGTCCGACACGCACTTGGCCGGTTTTTCGTTTTTCGCCAAAATGCACTTAATTGCAATATTTAACTATCATTTGTAAAATCTTTGTCAAAATCTGACATCATTTTCTTGAATGAAACAGTATGCGCATAATCTGTACTGTAGTAGCATAGACTAGCGTAGGGACGGTGGAAAATTAGAAATTTAGGGACTATTTCACCATCCATTAATTAGTGTTAGCACTCAGTCAGTTAACACTAATCAATGAATGGTGAAACAGCCCCATAATATAATATATTAATATAAAAATCTATTAATGTTCGACTGAATGACTGAATGAGCGATTTTTATTTACAATATATTAAATACAATATAATAAAGAAGATAAGTTTCAAGAAATGTGTTGATTGTAAATATTTTAATGAAATTCAAGACCGAGTTATAGAAGCAACGAGGATTTCGAAAAGTCATAGTATTTTTTAAGAGCTCACGGAGTGTACTTACCTTAAAATTAAAAAATAGTTACTGCTTTTATAATTGAATAAACAGTCTTTGGAATTAAATCAAGTATTGTAAATAATGAAACAGACAAAAATACTTTAAGCTATTCAATTGATAAAATAATCGATTTACTGAACAAATTAATTATTTTGCAAGTTTCTAGGTTTTCACATCACTAAATGTCTGTGATCGGGTTAATGGCGTCTTTGTTTATCTACACTTTTTATAAATTGGATTGAAATAAAATACAGTACGAAGTTTATACTAATGCAGATTAGAACAAAACACTTAAATAGACAGTCCTACTTGAGCATTGCTTTACCTGTCTCTTAGATGATGTGTCTTGTCTGTGGCGCTGAGAAGTATTGCTTCTCCTCGTCAGACAAGCACCCAGGGCAGCACCCGTCGCAGCAGCGATGCTCTAATTAATCATACATCATTTTATCATCAAAAGGAAAACTTAGTTTGTCTGTTCGTATACTGGATGTAATCTCTACTAATATTGAACCAATAAAAAAAACGTTTAACTAATTATTAGTAAACTAAAAGTTAATGACTAATACAATGCTACCCTCAGTATTGGGCAATATGTAGCCTAATTACAGATTACTGATTGAGGTTACATTTTGTGTTTAGTAATCTTAGCAACAGATTACAAAAAGTAACTGTAAAATGAAGTCAACATTTTCGGTTACTAACTACAAATTGTAGTTGCAATCGCGGTTACTTGATTACTTTTTCTAACAACATACTTAGCTTAGTACAAAAGGACTATACCGAATAAAAAAAACACATAATTATGACAGATCTACCTAGATAAGCCAAGTTCCTCAATCTGTATGAAAACCAACCGTTTCACTTTTTTTACAAGCTTTTATTTGCAATGTGTATGTATGGGTCAAATCTTGCAAGTTATATGTATGTAAACTCTTTATCGTTCTGAAATGTATCTCTTTATTCCGAAATGTAATAAACCCATAGTTACGAAGTAAGAAAATTGAATAGTTAATAAATAACATTTTTCCCACTTGCTTTTCTTTGAGGCAACTTACCCTGAATTTAAATAGCCTATTCCAGAAACACTGATTAACAAGGCTTTACAGATGAATGAAATGAAAGAAAATGATATTTCTCAATTATTTGATCACACGATAACCGGTATATGTGAACACTTCCGCAGAAAAACAAGACAATAATTTCTTAAATGATTGAATTAGGAATAAATTACAATATGCAGTCGCTCCAAGTATCTTTAACATGTGCCTGTCGAACGGGGGTACGTGATTTTATTAAACTTTAATGTCAGTAGGCAATGAAGCTACCCCAAATATAAATATATATACAAACTTACGAAGCCATGTTTTTTTACTGACTACCTCCTTTAATTTTTTATCATAATCATGTTTACCTATACAAAAAGAAGCAGAGTGAATTATGATTTATTGACGCATGAATTATGATTAATTATAAGAACGCATACAGCTACTGGGACTAGAAGGAAGGAATTTTGCACAGAGCTTCCCTTTCATAAGTAGACGAACACTAAGGATGGGTTTTTGGAAATTCGTCTCCTATGGGCTAACAAATAAAAAAAATATATTCTGTGCTACTTTTGTTCTCCGTTAACTTTGAGGGAACATTCAACAGGTCAAATAAAGTGAATTTGCCTAAGACACTAGTGGCCAACTCTTACTGTTTAAAGACAATCAAAAATTCAGATAGGTAATTATGAGCCGTAAAACAATTATAGTATTTTCATTTAAGTTGCAATACTTTTTAAAATTCGTAATAAGTGTTTTGATTCATACATATTTATTTAGCAAAAGAAGGTTCAGAGAGTCAGTTTTAACGAGCTTTTATTTAGTTTCACCTGTTCCGTTGTCTGTCTGTCTGTACTGTATGTAGTTCTGTAATCAAATCTTGCAAGTAAAATTTAACCAACTTCCAGTAGTCAGATTGACTTGAAATTTAGGATACTGATGTAAATTGCGTGACAACACAATATGGTAGTGACATCCTGGTAGTCCGACCAAGATCGTCTCCACAGGAAGGAACTCTTAAACGGTTAATGGCATAGACTTGAAATTTGGCATGCAAATGTAGTTTGAGTGACAATGCAAGTAAAGTCGACAAAAAGTACAGTCAGCAAAAAATCTTGTGTATTAAAAATTATTTTTTTACCAAAAACTTCTTTTAAATCTCTCTTGGGCACAGTTTGTGAATTTAAGAAATAGACAATAAAGATAACTGAATTTATACTAAGCAGGAAAATAAAAACATGTGGTAAAATACTTAATTACCAGGTAGTATCTATCAATGAACTGAGCCATCTGTCGCAATCAACAGAAATCAAGTAAAACAAGGTGTGAATCTTTTTTTATTTGGACACTACTGCTCTGCTTTTATAGTACTTTTCGGATAGGATAGATATTGTGACACTTGTGTTTTCCATTCCACGCCATGAACGTTTCAGGCCAAATTTAAAAAAAAAACTTGAATCCCGAGAGAACAAAAAAATAAATATCTCTATAGCTTGAAACATTTTGTAATAATAAACGTAAATCACATAATATATCATTTTGTTTTAAAACTAAAAAGATAAATTTTGATCTCGTCAACTTTCATCGCGTAAAACGGAACTCTATTTCAATGGAGCTCAGCTCATTTGAATAGGTCAGGTTCCTTTACTTAAATTTAACTGAATATTTTAAAATATTTTGCTTTCATATAAATATGATGAAAATCCGTCATCAAATTATGTTTTAATAGTTGTATGCATCATCTACGCCAATGAATTTTACCTTTTTTTGGCAACAGAATTGGATTTTATACGGCCTGGTTAGTAGAAGGTATCTATAGATACTTCTTGCTTGGTGAAATATTTTTTACGACTGCCCAAAGAAAAAGTAAGCCACGTATAAAATAACGTATTTACGTTAAATATATATTTTTGTATTTTGTAATATTTATATCGATTGAAATGTAAGACCATAAATAATATCGTAAAATAAGTGAAAATTAAAGCATCAATGGATACCCTAAAATTAAAATTATGATGTGAAAATTTTAAAATGTAACGAAAAACATAGTACAGTCACCAGCACCAATATCCGATGAAACAAGCGTGCATAAATATCTGATATGACTCTTATTTGTAAGGCCGGATTGACGTGTCAGAAATTTTTGCACGCTTGTTGCATGAGATATTGGTGCTGGTGACTGTACCTATGTTACATGGGCGGTATGCAAATTAAGAAGCTCGACACATGTTTCCAGACTTCGATTAAATTCTAAGGCTATGCACTATTTCATTAATACTCTAAAAGTGGTATAGATTTGTGCATGATGAAATGTGTATGTTGGATATTGTATGAACGAAGTTATGTGAACTATTTATTGCACTTGTCGTGGTCAAAATCTCGTTTGCCAACTATTGTATTGAGGTATTAGAGGGTTAAAACTAGATTTCATCCAGGTCCCATCCCTGGAAAAATCGTGCTTTAGGTAAATAAGTATTCTAATGTGTTGTGCCATCTCTTGACGAATAGCTGAACTACTAACGAAAGGATCGAAAACACCGAGCGTTATAAACATTATCTCTTTGCCCCCATCAGACACAAAAAAATAAAAACGTTCCGACTGGATACTTCCTTTTTGGAATTACGATGAAATTTGCTATATGAGGGTTTTGGGAACAAGATAGGGTTTATCACTGTGAAAAGGCGTTCTAAGTTGATGTTTTATTTTAATGTGTGGTTGTGTGGTGCAATCTTTTGATGTAATATTGCATTATCTCGATGACATCACGTGACGGCGTTTAACCGATAGAAGTAGGCTTTGAATAGATTAAGATTACCAAAGACAAAAAGGCAAAGAACAAGAATAGTTAGAAACAGCAATTGAAACCTGTAAAATTTTGTTACGAGCATTTTCTTACTTGTTTTAGTCGAGAACAGTGAGAACACACACGCCGGCAGCTGGCAAATTTTAGCGCACGCAGCGTAGCGTGTTATATTTAAATATGAATTGAAGAATCGCGCTTGCTTTTTGCGAAGAAAAAATGTGGTAGGCATGTATATTCCCGGTTTTTAGCTGTAAACTTGTCAACAACATGCAAATAAGCTGTACTTTGTCCATGTTGGTTTTGTGTAACACAAGAAAAATAGAAAAAGATATTACTTACCCTTCGGGCGTTAGTTTGACGTAAATAGGGGAGGTCGCGAGGTACTATTAGTAGTTTGCTGCTCGAGCTGCGTCCTTTGGATGTACTCGCTTCTGCGAACGGATTAAAAATCACACTTGAAAATTGATTTCCTAAAATAATAAACCTTATATTGAAGAATTAGTCTTTGATATAAACAATTTCAATGCCAAATTCACTAGGTACCTCACTTCTGCATAAAATCAATATAATTCAAATCAATAATCACCTTGAAAATCTCTAGGCAGTGGAGGAGTCAGAGCTCGCCCACCACTGTCTGTAGCACTCTTGCGATCAGTTCCTTTACTGGACTGTGCAGTGAAACTTGCTCTTGAAGACGACGCTGCAATCACATGATATGTACAAAACTCTAGTAACTATACTCTTACATTGTTATTCTCATTAGATAAATTGACAATATGATTAACATACTAGTCAATAAAAAAAAAAAAACTATGAATAATCGAAAAATAATTAGCACACAATTAATTTAATATTTAATTAATTACCTGGTTGATCAGAGTGTCGAGGTTGAGTTTTCCGTAACGAGTAGCGATTAACGGATTTCTGTGGCGCGTCTCCTTCTCTATCAGGATGAAATAATTGACTATCTCCAGTGACTCCTACAGTGCTTTTTCCGATTTTAATCCGTTTACTGCTTCCTCTTATCAAGTAACTGCTCTTCTTACTTGACAAAGACTGTGATGATCGTTTTCTTTTGCTTCCTTTCCTTCGACTAGCTTTAGGACTGTATACTGAACAATCAGAATCTAGCAAGTCGGAATCTGTGGAAGAGCTAAATGGGGAATATGCGAAATCTCTCTCGTCTAATGGTAGTAATCCACTCTCTGAATTATTCAATGATAACTGTACATTTGCTTCTGTGGAAGACAAAGTGGAATCGTGATTGTTTGAAACTGGATGTAATGTTTGTACACTGTTTGGCGATTTCACACAGGTGTCGCCTGGTTTGACAGCAGTTCGTGAGCGGGTACAGAACGCAATACACTCGTCAGCAGCACCGTTGCTCGTAAAGGAATGGGTCTTTTGCTTCTTCCTATCATGCGACTCGTGATGATGCGAGGACGTTCTACCGCGTTTCTTTGGGCTGCTGGTAGATGGCTTGGTCGTGTCGTCACCAGCACTGTACTCAGAAGTGTCGTAACGTGTTTCGTATATATCTGTCCCGTAGGACCAACGCTCGGTGATGGAGTAGTCGGACCTGGGAAGAGCGCTGACTAGTCGGGAGCTCCTGCGCAGCTCGACGCGAACGTGCGAGTCGGCGTCAGGGGCGTGGCTCGCCGAGTGTCGGCTGGTGGGGCGCGGCAGGGGCGACGTCGCGCTGCGTCTCTGAATCCGACGCTCCTGACGCAACCACCGACCGCCCACCACCCTGCTGTGAGAAGACCTGAACACAAATTTCATAATTTATCAAAATATACAGCAAAATGTTCGATTATGTACAGAAGTTGCATACCATTTCAAGCAAGTTCTGCCCAAAGGCGGGTAATTTTGATAAAATCAATATTAGTTAGTAATAAGGCCTCTCTCTGCTCTGTGAGTCTCTTTTACATGTAATAATTTTTGCAACAACCTTGTTGTAAACGAAGATGCATGAATATTGAACTGAACTGAAATTCAAGCACAAATCGAAACTTCTTACTTGTAAACAGTATCTTTCAAAATTTTAAATTCGTTTGAATAAAGTGCCATGTTAGTTTCTTCTTAAATAATAATTAACTACATACATCTTACATATAACATTTAAAGTAGTGAGGAGGCAGTAGTGGATTAGAAAGGTAATTTATTTACAGATATAAAGTCATCAAATGTCTTTCATCACATGCGCTGCGGAAACTATAAAAGATAGAACAAAAAAATGTTCTACATATTAAAGAAAACTTCACGATACCATGTTTTTTTTTTTTTTTTTATACGACTGGAAGGCAAACGAGCAAGTGGGTCTCCTGGTGGTAAGAGATCACCACCGCCCATAGACATCTGCAACACCAGGGGTATTGCAGATGCGTTGCCAACCTAGAGGCCTAAGTTGGAATACCTCAAGTGCTAGCAATTTCACCGGCTGTCTTACTCTCCGCGCCGAAACACAACAGTGCAAGCACTGCTGCTTCACGGCAGGATTAGCGAGCAAGATGGTGGTAGCAATCCGGGTGGACCTTGCACAAGGTCCTACCACCTGCAAAACTATTGTAACCACCTGTAAAACTAATGTCCAACTATTGTAGTTATGTCGCTATAACTACTTTTTTACATTTTAAAAGTTGATAGAAATGCTGACTAAAATTAGATCATTTTATTCATACCCTTGTATCTAAATAAATCATTTCATATTCAATACTGTTTCAATACCTGTAGATTACTTTTGAATTATTCAAATCGGATGTCCCATTCAAAAGATTATTACGAATTAAAAAATATCAATCTTACAAAAAATGGATTTACGTCAACGCGGCTTCGCGCGGGTAGTGTAATTTTTGGGAAATGAAGCTGAAAAATGCGTGTGAAGTGAAAAAGGTTAGACTAGACGTTTTTAGGGTTCCGCACCCAAAAAAACGGGACCCTATCACTAGGACTCTAATATCTGTCTGTCTGTCTGTCAGTCACCAGGCTGGATCTAATGAACTGTGACTATCGTATCGCTATAACCATAAATACTAAAAACAGAATAAAATAGATAATTAAGTGGGGCTCCTTACAATGTGATTACATTAGTATAGATAGATAACTCATTATTACTCAAGTCAATTTGCTTTAGTCCACTAAAAATCAATTGAGTATTATTTTTTAAATATGTCACTTTGATTTCCCAATACTGTTATTTAAAAACATTTAGCAAGCACAGCACCACACTTAATTAAGTCAAAGAACATATGTAATTAATTAACAACAGTTTAACCTTGAATTTATAGTGAGAATCAGTTGCGTAGCGTGGGTAACAGCCGCCCGGGGCGGAAGAAAATTTTGCCGCCCTCTTATCTAGGGAACTCATTCTAATCGGTCCGAAACGTAGGTGCGACATTTTTTTCCGTTATGGAATTATCGTCATCATCCCAGCCTACACACGTCCCACTGCTGGGCTCACTGCTCCTCTCAGAGTGAAAACACGGGCTATAGTTCCCACGCGGGCCCAGTGCGGATTGGGAACTTCACATACCATTATTTTTTTTTGGTATTTTGCCGCCCACTAAATGTGCCGCCCGGGGCGGACCGCCCACCACCACGCCACTGGTGAGAATTTATAATAACTAAAACACTTATTATACCTCGTGCTATCCATGAAGACGCGTGATTTTGTCAAAATCAGACATTTATAACATTGTAATAAGAACCACGACACGCGTCATCGTGAATGACTCTACCTATACCTTAATCATTTGTGCAACAAACAAACAAGTTTGGTAATATGACTACCATGTGACTGGACTGAGACTTCTGCACTACACACAATTTGATTAGAGATCTGTTCACATTGTATCAAGTAACATCTCTACTGCTCGCTCCATTTCCACTCTTAAGGTTTTGAAAGAATAATTCAAGCTATGATTTTTATTGATTTTCACACAAGCTTGATACTGTCATCACAAATAAACAATATAAAATAATAAAATTGTGTTAAATAATAGTATATAGATATCATTTATAAATTTTGTGAATCTGTTTTTTTTTTTTTAAATACCTCGTTGAGTTTCTTGCCGGATTCTTCTCAACTGAGGTTTTTTCCGAACCGGTGGTAAATTTTTTGACGTTCATTGGTGCTTATTGTAGCCTAAATTGAATAAAGAGATTTTGACTTTGACTTTGAACAAGCCAACAGAAAATATGCCAGCATTTCTTTGTTTAATTTTTTTTTTTTTTTCAAATATACCCATCTTTATTATTCGACTTTTTAAAATGTCAAACGGACAAAGACATCCATCATGAGACTATAATGTCATACATACACTACAATGACTATACTCTGTTTATCACACCAAGATACTCAAATGAAGTTTCATGTGTAACCTGTTTTTTACATCTCATAAATTAATAGTGATCTCACAACTGGTAATCACTGAAAAGTTTCAGTAAGTACCTACCTATGTTATATGTATAAAATGTTAAGATACCAACAGATCTGTGAAGTACACTACACATAGGGCACTTAAGACATTCTAAAAAAAGTAAAATGGGTCTAATGAAAATGGCACCATTTACGTTTAGGAGATATTTCAGACTTTTTGTAGATGTTGATGTTTAAATTTCATTTGATTTTAAACAAGTTTTGCCTTAAAGCTCAATGCTTATAGAAAATAGATAGGTAATTGAACTTTTTAATTAGTTTTTGTTTCCATAAAATATTATGTTTTGCTAAACACATGCAATAAATTCGAAAACCAAAACACTATTTGTATCATGCTGGTCACAACATTTTTATATTTAGCATTTCATACTGTAGTATCTCGGTTTAATAAATGGAGTTTATAGAAAGTCCATATTTTTATTATTAATTATATAAATTGTGTTACAGCAACTAGTAAATTGAATTTAACATTTCAGTAAAATGTCAAATAACAAGTTTGTAGATTTTACTGGTCAAAAGTATGATTAACAAAAAGAAATAATATTTAACATGGACAGTAGTGACAAGACCACCAATAATTAGTAGTTATTTTGTATTGACTGAAAAGGTTAAGTCTAAACTAACCCAACGCTGCACTGCTTTTTGGTAGATGGGTCAGATGGAGAGTAAAGTTAAACTTCTCAGGTGGGTGGACCCTACTTTCATATTATAATAAATAATTACTTTTTAACAAAGCCTGCTAATAATTTGCTACTGATCATGGACCTGAATTTGGACCTAAAATGATAGCATGGTATTTACCTTGTGGACTCTCTCGAGAGTGCAGAGTGTGACGAGGACGGTGTGATGTGTTGCTCGGCCATAGACGACGCTGGAGAACACACGCGGCTGCTTGTCGGGGCCTGAGCCGGCTGCCCGCGCGCTACTTGCCCGGCACCATGCCCGAGCGAGCGCTACGCCGCGGCCTCAGCATCCACCGCTGTGCAGTGAACTCTCACTTCTGATTCCAGCTCACTTGTCGCCAATCACCATCCACGCCAAGGATCTCGTCGTGAACGCTCTCTCACCGCTGTTTCAATCAGCGTCACAAACAACACACGCGCACAATTATCTGGAACAAAGATAATACACACTCAGCGAGTCTAACAATGAAACGTTATATAAACATTCGAAGTATTTAACTGAGCCCACCTTCCGCATCAACACAGTTAAAAACTGTAAGTTACAAAAATAACACGCATTGAGTGCATATCAACAAATGAACTTAAAAATAGTTAAACTAAGATCACTAGAACCAACACGTTCGAAAATATTGTAATAAAATAATGGATGACACATCAAGGACGGCTACGCTACACAAATCGAGATATTTTTTCAATATATTCCACACAGCTGGCTAGCTGTCAAAGTGGCACAGTGTTGCCATTATCGGCTAAAACTCCTACCAAAATGTTGTTTTTTTTTTTTTACAAGCTTTTATTTTTTTCTACTTTTCTGTTTAACAGACAGAACCATCAAGGGGGACTACAACGAAATTCGAAAATAGAAATTGCTATCGTATTCTAGCATTAAATAATAAAAGCGTCAGCGGGACAGTAGGTTATGATATGAAGTTATTGAAGTTCGAAGTTCGATTTTGTAGTTTAGGGACCTGACTGAGGCTAGTTTTGCCGAAGTCAAACACAGAATCGCTAGTTTTATTGGTAAAAAAAAAAATAGTAAATAAAATATGACAGAATGACGGACGAACGAAGACGCGCGAATGTGTCAAAAGAATAGGCGTAACAATGAATCCAGAGCACGCCAAATAAAGTAATTCAAACAGAAAGAGCTGAGAAACTTAACAGTTATATTACCGCGGATGTAAAAATTTATGACATTACAAACAGTTTTTGGATAATTTTCCAATTATACTTTCTGTCAAGTGTTATTTTTACTTGGTTGAAAACCGAAAAAATAAACTGCATCCATACGCTTAAAACGATCTAGTTACAAAAATGCCATAAACTTTCTACAATATCTGATAGTAACGAACAATGCGAGACAAGAGTAGGTAGCTTACAAACACAAAAATAATTAGGTTTTTACCTAATTATTTTCGTGTTTGTAAGCTACCTGTATTTCCTTTTTGTGCAATAAAGACTTTTACTTCTACTATTTTAGACCCCGTTATCAGTGGTGAAAATTTAATGAAATCGAATGGGTTGTATTAGCATTTTATTAAATTTTCACCGCTGATAAAAATAATAAAAAATAAAGGGAATAATAAAAATTAATTCATTTATTTTGGGGCAACTTGGCCCAATAGGGCCATTTCGAGACTCTCGGATACGGCTCCAACGATTTCGATGAAATTTGGTATGTGGGGATTTTCGGGGATGACAAATCAATCTAGCTTGGTCTTATCTCTGGGAAAATGCTTATTTTTTGTTTCCCCACCATTTTTTTTCGCAGTGACTGAAATATTATATACCCTGTCACTCCGACAGTTATGACGAGACGAATCCAATAATACCTCATATGTTAAAAACCGCCTAGCCATTTAGGCTGCAGCGAGGACCAAAGAAATATACATATATTACTCAAAAGAATATAAGGGCCACTTGAATTTCACCGGTAAAATGAAATCAAAATTATCTTCGCGTTTTTAATTGAATGCATTTAATTGAATGAAAAGTACTTGTACTGTTATCTTGTATTTAATAAAATCATTTTTAGACAAGGAATGTTATAAAGAATTATATTTATTATTATTTTTGTTTCACCCATAAAAGTCACGTGGCCCTTATTTCCTTTTGAGCAGTATACATACCCACAACCGCTCGAAAAACATAACCCTCCTTCGGGCAGTCAGGTAAAATGACAGCAGTAACTCAACAAACACTTTTAACGTAATTCACGCATCACCTTGTACTGCATGGTAAACATTGCATGAACTAAATGTTATCTTTATCTTACTGAATAAATTAGAAATGTACATATTATGGTAATGAACAATTGACACCGAACAAAATATCTACCATCCAAACATTTTCTTCGAAACGTAGCAACACCGACTGTTTAATACCAACATTACAAGCACGTACATATATATTACCAGCAACAGTAACAGAGTCAGCGCTGTAAAATATTATCATTTTGGGTTTTTTTTTCCACTTCATCCACGGCCACCCACTCTTTTCTCTCAATTCCCTTCGAAACATAACGTGTTATAATATACCCAATACTCGCCAAAAGGCGCGAAATGTAAAAATATTCAAAACTCAAGTTAACAGAGACCATCATCCTATCAACACATTATCGACATTATTGTTTCCACTTCAGGGTGGCAGGTATGTAGTACATCACATATTTGGCGATGCTGATGGTACCTACATAGCCATTAGTTTGCAAATAGTCAAACTGGGCGTTTTAAAACAAAATTGTTTACCCTTTCATTATTTTTGAAATTTTGGAAAAAATATAGCTTTTCCTACTCAGAATCAAGAGCAGAATGAATTCTGATAGTTTAAAAAAATTACCCCAAAAAAATTCAGTTTTGCGACGTTGTTTTCATACACTTATTTTATAGTATGGGCGTGACAGAACTAAATCATAAAATTTTGTATGAAAAAATTGGGACATTTTTTAAACGATCGGAATCGATTGCTCTCTTGATTCTGAGTATTTCTGAATTAAATATCTTGTTTATAGCTTAAGTTACTTGACGAAACTTTTTGTGGATTTGTACTCTATGGCTACATAAGTAATGTAATAAAGATCTATTTTCAATTTATGCAATAAAATATTAAATATTATAAACTTCCTAGTAAAGTTGTTAGTGTTGTTACAATTATAAATTAAAATTATATGTATACGGCGTCGAGAACGTAAAACGGCGCGGCGCCCGACGCGGCATGTTGCCACGTGCGTCAGTGCTGTGACGTGAGTGATGTTGCGACAGATTAGTTTGTAAAATAAAATAAGTTTTGGTGGTGGCATAATGCTGTAAATAAATGCAGTATAAATTTAGATAAGTAATAATGTACCTAGCATACGAGGACATGTACCTAAGTAAACAAAATGTGGTAAGTATTATGTTTCAAAAGCATGTAAGGTGGATCGAAACGTAATGAGTGAGACAAAACGAGAGAAATACTGACGAATGAGCGAGATGAAAGATAGTTAAAGTTGAGGGATGTAAGAGTGATAGAAATAGGTTTTTAGTATGTAAGTAAGAGATGTTAATAATAGAGATCATGGCGGAATCTGAGTTTCAATCCTTACAAAATGACAATAAGATGAAATACGATGTGAATAAAAGGTTCAATACGAAATATCCTTATCTCGTAGGAATATCGGGATAAAAAGTATCTATCCTATGCTTTATTTAATTCAGGTTATATGATATGTGAACAAACTTTTTGCCAAATTTCATCTAAATCCGTCCAGCCGTTTCAGCGTGAAGAAGTAACAAACATACGCACTCGCTCACTAACTTTCGCATTTATAATAGGTATTACTAGTTAAATTGAAATATCGGGACTTTTTTGTGTCTAACTATTACGACTCAAGAGATGTGACAGACGCACGGATAGACAGTAAGACAGCGAAGTCTCAGTAATAGGGTTCCGTTGACACCCTTTAGCTACGGAACCCTAAAAAAGAGTTGAACGTGAACGTAGTTGGGTAGGACTACATAGCGGGGACGAGGATTGCGTTAGCGACGGAGCCAACGGTGAAGTGGAGAGCGACACCTCCGGTCGCCGCCCGATTTTGTTCATTACCACTACCATGAGTTCACAGTGACCGTACTCGATAGCGACGGAATAAATTATTTGTATGGAGAATCGTACAGCGCCTCTACAAATAATTTACGCAGTCGCTATCGAGCAAGGTCACTGTGAACTCATGGTAGTGGTTTGTGCAGTTCTATATTTAGGACAGCGACGTAGCGCGGAGACGATTAACGTAGCGGCGGGCAGCCGGCGCTGGAGAAAAGTAGGACGTCTCTCGTCTCCTAACACATTGTAAACAAAAATATAACAAATATTACCTATGTATATTGAGACAACTTAGCGATAGCACATTATGCGCCTCCATAGTGGCGGGAAAAATGCTGAAATAGTCCCATACTAGAAGTTTTATAATTTAATTCGGGTTTTGTTCCGCGTAACTTGATTTTAGAGAAGCTCGATATTTACCACTGCGATTCCGTACCGTCACCGATTTTTTTAGCAGCGGTATGGCCGCTCCATAACTTTAGGAAATAAACGTAAGTATATAGGTACCTAGTACAAAACCTAGATGTATTACATTTTAATCAATTGCAGTAGTAGCACTACTCGGCATAAAAATAGCTTCCATCAACATTATCTTGATGGGTGGCGGTCATCCACTGTGCAGTTTAAGCGTTCCTTTTTAACTCGCATATGTCATTTGTCGTAGCAAGTGGAAAGATGTAGTCTCTGCCTACCCCGTTGAGAAAGAGGCGCGATTTTATGTATGTATGTCACTTATGGAACAGTTTGGCGACTGAGGTTTTTCTACTCACTACGAAATGGCCACGTTCAAAAAGCGAGCCTACCATTTCTTGCAAGGCCGGCAATGCATCTGCATTCCTGATGGTTTTGCGGATGTCTATGGGTAATGATAATCAATTAGCATTAGGTGAACCATGAGCTCGTTTGTCTGTTAAGACTTAAGTACATAAAAAAAGCACCTAGCCACTGATGGTAAGATCGTACGCTCATACGTACGTAATAAATAATTCATGTTTAGACAATGAGTCTGGCAGATACGAATATCGACAGGTACTTTGTGTGCGTGCACCCACCGTTTTATTGGTATTACAATGCATTAAATCGGCGCTCGACATGCAAATTAATTTGAATAAGAAGTTTTTCTATTGCAATTGTAATCACTTGTCTTGATATTGGCAACGGCTCGGGTCAATGAATATGATAATACGCAACAAGCAGGGCCGAGTCTCCGGCGAACTATCGGGCCCGATGCCCTGCGAGCCGCGAGCGGACGGGAGCGGATCAGCGGACGGGCTGGCGTGTGAACGACCGCGACCGCGCGCCGCGCGCCGGGCAGAGTTGTCCCCGCGTCCGCTGCACTGACACAGGGCCCGCGCGGTGCCCACTGGCTTGCCTTCACTTCACGCCTACTATACATTTTTTTACGCACCTAGACTATATCGCTGATCATGACCAATATCAACAAGCCAACTTGACAAAGTCATATAAAATCGTTAATGTTTCTAACGTTCTACAGCATCACGAAGCTTTACGAAATACACAATAATGGATCAAATGCATGATATACTGAGCGGCAAAAAATCTGGCCCACAAATGTATGCAGTATGTGTAATTTTGTATGTAGAGAGGGCCATATTTTTATGGAATTTAGAACCATGATATTATGTGCTACCAAAACATTCCATAATATGATTCAGTTTCAAGCTTGCAATATATTTTATTAACTTCGCATGTATATTTCCCGTAGTTTACTGACAGACAACGCATATTTCACCTATAACCATACAATCCAACATACAATGAATTCACAGGCGACTGAATACTAAATTTTTAATTAATTACATCGTTCCTAATCCTAACTTTGACGAAATAAATGAAAATGTTACTAACGTGCCTAGAAATGTTATTTCCGTGTACCCTTCAAATAGTTTTAAAGAAAGGTACGATACCTTAATTAAATCTTAATGAGCGTTCCGTCCGGTGGAGTAAGAAAACTTAGATAAATCAAAAGTATCAAAAGTCCGGATACAATATGAATATGACACTGTGAGCATGACTTCTACTCTTGTTGCGATAACTATAATCACTTATAGCTCATACATATTGCCTCTTTATCTATGTACCGGTATTGATATCAATCTAAGTGTCACGGGACTCGCATAAACTTACTTGGGTAGGAACCAACTGCATAAGAAATGAAATAATAGAATAATACCCATTAGAATATTACTTTTCATTCAGAGGGTCAAAGTCATTGCTATTCCCCTGAATAGCAATGACTTTGACCTTCTGAATGAAAAGTAAACGCAACAGACTACCTCATGTCAGGACAATACTTGTTTCTACGTTATAAGTTTATTTTGGCATCGAGGAAGACAGATAGAACCAGTTAAATATATTACATCGTTTATATAATAAAATTTAAACTATTTGCAAATTAAAAAAAGCTTAAAGTTTTTCTTAGATAACTATAAAAAAATTAGAACTGAAGCACTATTTTATCAGGAATAGTCGAATAGAACGGACAGGCAGACACCCAAAAAAGTATAAAATTACATTCTAGCTATATCTACCAAGTTACCAACTAGTTATTTATATCCATGACGCCTATATACACCGGGTGGCATTCGATCATACTTTGGACTAATTGGTTCATCAATTTTCGAATTAAAATGCCACCAAATCAACGTCACATCATTATAATTAAAATAAGTTTTTGTTAAAAATCACATTTATGATACAATCTTTTTGGCTGACTAAACTTTTTGTTGACTGTATTTGCATTGTCATCCAAGCTACAATTCCGTACCGAATTTCAAGTCGATGCCATTAACAGTTGAGGAGTTCTGTTCTGCGGAGACGATCCTGACTGGATTACCAGGATTTCACTATCAGATTATTGTGTTGTCACCAGATTTACATAAGTATGCCAAATTTCAAGTCAATATTTGTATGAATAATACGAATGTTTGTTCTCGGGTCTTTGATGTTGAATATGTATTTAAGTATTTATTTATCTATAATTTTATTAAGCTTAGTTTGGGACTAGGTCAATTGGTGTCAAGTGTCCCATGATATTTATTTTATTTATTTATTTATTTAAACAGGGCAAGTTAAAGAAAAGCTTGTAAAACTATTACTTACTGAACAAGTCACCAGCCGCTTCAATATTATAATATATTTCAGTATTAGATATAGATTATATATTACAGAATTGACAAGATTTCATATTTCTAAGACTATAATTTGATTCGTTCTCTGTATTCTGCTTGGAAATAGAAAGACGCTGGTATTTTTTAAATTTCGCTACGATTATTAATTAATTAATTTATTAATTTTTTTTAAAGATGTGCTTATTCTAAAAGGGCTAACACCAAAACTACGATATAATAGAACCATTACTTTTGTCTATTCTCTATTAAAAAAAAGATCACATAAATCATGCGTAAATCTGAAGTAGACGTTGTCAAAATTATGACAGCTCCTTTTTCTGGTGAAAAAGGTAAAGGAAACATATCTATTCTGTCGTAGTAATGGCAAATTCAGATAAATTTTTAATTTTCTTTGTATTTTTTTAAATACGGAGAAATAAATTATAATACGGTTTAAGAGCTATGGTGCCACAGACATACTTATTCTTCTTCTTAAATTTAAGAGCTATGCTCTTGTCGGTGGAGTAATCGCCACTCCGCACGGTCTTCGGCCAGCTGTTTGACTTCCTGATACGACACGACACCCACCCTTTCCTTCACCTGGTTAAAATAAGTCAATCTTGGTCTTCCTCTACCTCGTTTTCCTTCTATTTTACCTTCCAATATGTTAAGAAAGAAATTGTCGTGTCGTATCAAGTGTCCTATCATATTTCCCCTTCGGCAATTTATGGTCTCCAGTAACATTCTTTTTTCTTTGACCATGGTAAGAACTTCTTCGTTGGTTTTCCGTTCTGTCCAGCTGATCCTTTCCATTCTCCTCCAACACCACACCACATCTCAAAGGCTTCTAGCCTTTCTCTGTCTATTTGTGTCAATGTCCACGTCTCACTTCCATACAGTGCAATGCTGCAGATGTACACTTTTATAAGACTTTTTTTAGCTTTTGTGGATATTTTGGCTTTGAGTAGATGCTTTTTGTTATTGAAAGCTCTTTTAGCCATAGCTATTCTTTGTATGATGTCTGGAGTACATTTGGAGTCATTGGTAATCAAACTACCCAAATAATTAAATTTTGTGACCGGTTCTATTGTGTTATTGTTTAGCGTGATTGGGATGTGTTGTTGTGAGTGCTTAGAAACGAGAAGCGTCTTAGTTTTTGCAGTATTTATTTTAAGTCCGTAAAGATTGAAAGTTTTCTCCATTTCTAGGATCATTTTTTGTAGTTGGGCACTGTTTTTTGTAGTTGGGCACAGATATACACAGCGATCAAACTTATAACACCTCTCTTTTTGCGTCGGAGGTTATAAAAAGATGGAAGCAAAAGACTTCATCATTCAGAAAATCATCATATTCATCGTGTACTTGCTCTTCCTTCTCTTCATCCTGCTACTGCTTCAGGTTAGATCAGTTATGTTAACGTTTAGTAAGTATGAGCTGCAACTGGAAATTGTAATTAGGTATGGGTAGATCACGTGAGCGCCAAAGTGCGGAGCGGGCCGAAACGAACCAAAAGTAGCAAAAACAACTCGTGATTTGCGAAGCCGGTGATTTGTGATTTTAAAATGACCTTCCTTGACTCGCGCAGTTTATCTCGTCCTCTCCCTTCTCAGTCATTGTTTTAATAATTGCACTGGTTTAACGTGGCGTGGTCTGTCTGTACTTTTGCTCATTTTTAATAATAAAACTAGCTAAGTGCAAGTCGGACTCGCGCACGAAGGGTTCCGTACCATTACTTATGCAACATTAGACATTAGCAAAAAAATACGTTTGTTGTATCCATGGGATAAAAATATTATCTGAAATATTTATTTCATTCTGTTTTTAGTATACTCTGCGGCACAAAATTACCTATTACTGCATACCTATTACAGTACATATTTGATGTAATAGCGGCCAATACAGTATCTGTGAAAATTTCAACTGTCCAACTATCACGGTTCATGAGACACAGCCTGGTGACAGACGTACGGACGGACGGACGGAAGTTTTAGTAATAGGGTTTCCGTTCTTACCCTTTGAGTACAGAACCGTAAAAAAACCGGTGAAGTGTGAAGCAGACTCGCACACTGAGGGTTCCGTACAAATTTGTAGGTAACTACGAATATCCAGTGTTAGCAGAGCCTTATCCCAAGCAAAATGTATCGTGGGATCATTTTAGATGGTTACTGACAGACACTGACATCAGCCAGATATAAAAAAGATAAGATTTTCAGATTTTTTTTCTTATTGATGGTGCTACAAGTGCTTCGTTCGTACTAAATATTTCGTAATAATAGTTATAAAATAAATTATGTTCACGTAATAAATTTGTTTTCCAGTTTACAAAATTATCTATTTATTTATTTACGTAGTTTAATGTAATGGTGTGTAGTATGTCTATATTATAACGGTCTGGGGTTTGCCGGCGATGCTGGCTGAAAATCAGCGCTGGGGTATTTTTAACGCTTTAGCATAATGCTGAGCCAGTGTCCGATTCACAACCGCAATGCCACATAGCTTTATGTTGTTTATTTGTACCTAATAATATTGTTGTCTCTCGTGTTGTGAATAAATGTATTTTCTTTCTTTCTTTCTAAATTTCAAGATTCTAGGGCAACCGGAATTAGGTACCATAAGTTTTTCCTTTCGACGTACGGCACCCTAAAAACACATACAACATTTACAAATAGTATCAACTTGTGATAACATTAATTAGTACAATTTAAAACAAATTGTCCTGTCTGGCATCAAACTCTTTATAGTTACGTAAGTAGAGGAAATAGCTTAGTACAGCCATATAAATTTAAAATAAAAGCACTCGTGAGTTTTACAACGTCGACTATGCTACACCGATTATCCGTAATGGTAAGATAAGTAAAGACCACTATCTCTGTTCTCTAAACTATTACTACAGAGATATCCGTTAAGAATAAGTAGTAAATATACGGATCATGTCATTAAAAAAATCTTATTTTGTCAGAAATTCACTGTAAAAACATTAAAACCGCATATAGGCACACGGAAAGTTGAATCTTAAGCTCCACTGATCAGGGTACATTGAATGTTTGGTGGCGGCAGCGGCGAGGGCTGCGCTGCGCCGCGCCCAAGGCCGTGGGTCGACAACCCGGCTGTGCTGCAGAGGCCACGTGCGAAACCCGCTCACCTCGGCCACAGCCAAACTCAACGCAGCTTACACAGCTCTGTCGTCAACTGTGAGCACTGAGCCACTGCAACCACTTGCCGGGTACGCAGCATTCAGATGTAACAAGGTGCCTTCAAATTATTCCGAAATATTTCAGCTAATGGTTTAATTACTTAGACTGAGTACTCCTGTCAATGTTTTGATTAACAAATGTTCCCATACATTGATTCTTGTACGAAATGTACCGCGTCAAAGAGTTCTGCGTTTTGACCGCTCGAGAGTTCCGTGGTTCCAACGCACACAAGAGGGGATCAAATTCTTGCGTTCCATTTTCGTTAATCACTTTGTACGTGCAACATGTCGCAAGAAAGTTATCATTCACTTCCGAAGAAGAAGCATTGATTTTGTGGAGCCTAGAAGCTTTTAAAAAAATGAAGACCCAATTAACACAACACGAGAAGAACATAGCGAATTCAGTAATATTATCATGAATTACTTAGTGACGAAGAGCGATTCTATTTTTAACCGATTTCAAAAAAGGAGGTTATCAAATCGGGTGTATTTTTTATGTTTGTTACCTCAGAACTCCGTCATCTATGAACCGATTTGAAAAAATATTGTAGGGACACCTACGGTAATTTCGATATATTAAGTAGTAACTCGTGCATTTGCTCTTGAAAATCATCATTTGATGAAGTGGAGGTGATGATGAAGATCACATTTGACCAACGGAACGACTAATCAGTAACAAGTATTATTATAGGTACTTCACGGGTTGAATTTCAATTACTTTAACGCAGTTGCTATGCAATTTATGCTCATCGTAATGCATTTGGTGAAATGGAACGAGTGTTGAAGCACCATGACTCCTCAATTATGAACATCTCTGCATCGGAAAAAGCAATTTTTCGTAAAAGGTGACGAGCAGTTGACATTAAACTATTGTATCCCAAGTACACTTGCAACTTCTGAGAACGTGGTGAACGCGGCGTTCTCTGACTCGGCTGCAAAAGAACTCTAGAACGCGGCGTTCTGCCTTGACCGCCGCGGTCTGACTGCCTCCTGTGTATTGTAAGGGACACAGCATATTCGAAAGAACGCAGAACGCTGAACCTGGAACACGGAACATTGTTATAAGAACCACGGCACGCGTCATCGTGAATGACTCTACCTATATTCAGTCACTGACTGAAACCTTCTGTAATATTCCGGAATCATTTTAAGACACCTGTATGTATTGCTATCAGAATATACGATGCGATACGACACAAGTTCGTAGAACACGAAAGGTTAGATAAAATAACTAGGACACTCAGACTTGGTCATTATCAAAATGAATACCAAATATGTACCTATACTATTTTTATCGCTTGGTGGTTTTGGTAGTAATAATAACAGTTTTATGTTTGTGTGACCTGAACCCGATTCGTTTAGGTTTTACGTCATCATTTTTCGCTGCGATTTCATATGCGAGTGGACGGCGGATAAGTAGGGTTCTGCGGCTCAACTTAATACTTCTTGTCTAATTAAATAATTTTATGTCATCGGGCGGGAAGCCCCCTCTTATCAGTTCTTAGCCGACTTAAAAACATAAGGCGGTATCATTTCCGTTAGAAATCTTTCTTAATGTTTGCTACCTTATAAACTCCGTCATTTATGAACCAATATGAAACATTTTTGATTCGTTTGTTTGGGGATATATCTAATTAGGTCCTATTGTCACCAAGTTAAGATTTGACGAGTGGATCCTAGGAAAATCTCAAGTCTATGGTAACAGGAAATTTCTGCAGTGTCAAGAAAAATGGAAACTTCTCCGCGCGTTTTAGTCCAGTTTTTCCTTTTGAGATACGGAACGGAACCCTATGACTATGAAGTCAGATAGCATAATATTTTCGTTAGCAGTAAGTAACGCAGCAGCCCGTTATGGCGAGGCAAAGTCGGTGCCTGCTGATAAGATTGCAATGCAAAACTGCCAATAAAACAATACATAAATAAAACAAACTAAACGGCCGGCATTCGAACAGTTTATTTATTATTTCCTCACTTATCACAATCGCTGGAATATGACATGCCTGAATTGGAATGTTAAGATGTTATTGCTTAACGTGGTGTAACCCTGGAATAATAATGAAATAGTACATTGCTGAGCAGAAGGCATTATAAAAAAAAACTATTTTTACTTAGTTCCTAATTTGGGATATTGCAGCAATACCTAGGCAATAAAATATTTTTTTGAATTGGTTCCGTGGTTGCATTGATTTACTACTACATCATACTAACAACTTTTACTTTTTTTATTGATAAAATAATATAGAACTACCTGCCTACACCTCCAAATAAGTTACCTACACGAATAAGCAATCTACCAAACAAAAACGGCAAAAATAATAAGTGGGTACTTAATTATACTTAATATAATGTGTGTATACGTACTCGTTTCGTATTTTTGTACGTATTAAATCGAAGCCGAATAAACACAGCTAAACTTACCTATTTTATTTAATGACTTTGTCCTAGTACTCATTAATAATGCTTCCATGCTCATTGTAACTAGTGGAACAATATTAAGATTTTAATTGTAGACTTGTAAACACACGGGTAATCAACGAGTTATTATAGTATAGGTACAGTCAACGCCATAAATAAGAAGTGATCTGATCACTATTATTGTACATTTTCGCTTTAACGTAATGTTTGAAAAGCCATACGAAATTGCGTAACGACTGAAAGCAACAAGTTACAGAAATTATCACTTATTTATGAAGTTGACTGTACGTATTCAAATAGGTATAGATATTAAAAAACTGTGAACACGATTGACTAGAGATCAATCCTCAAATTTGACGGGGTGCAATACCCCATCGTGAGTCAACGACCGGCCTAGTGTGGTGTGGCGCCCGCGCCCCCGCTGCACACGGGACGTCTGTGGAACCCTAGTGGTTCAACGACCCTTTGTCGACCCTTCGATGCAGCCCCTAGCAAATTATAAACGCACCAACCAGACGAATCAGGACTTAATGAAAGTAAGGTTTCCCATATAGGTACGCTGTGCTCTGACGCAGATTAGATATTGCACGGAAAGCATTGAGGGGCTTTTACTTGTGTCTGATACCGTCAATATGAAATAGACGAATCGAAATCGAAAATAAATATCGATCAGCAAAGCTACTACGAAATTCGAAAATCGAAGTTCGTATGGTACCGTACCATCGACATTTATTACTATTTAATACCAGAATAAGGGGGGTCGTAAAGCCAAAGGGTTTGTACCTACTGTACCATTACCATGAGTTTACAGTGACCGTACTTGATAGCGACAGCGTAAATTATGTGTAGAGGCGCTGTACAATTCTCCATACATATAATTTACGCCGTCGCTATCGAGTACGGTCACTGAAAACTCATGGTAGTGGTGCTGGTTAATCGAGCGCCGCAATGTAATGCAACTTGCACGATTTTTCTTGCAAGTTTAAACTCGGCTTAAGATAAATCAATAAATCTTCATTAAACTTGCCATTTGGGCACGCACCTAAGAAGTTTCTATGTCTATTATTGGCAGAATAGGTATCCTAAATAAATTAAATACTACCCAAAGTTACTATTCCACGCGGACGAAATCGCGGGCAAAAGCTAGTTTAACATAAATATTCGGACCACTCCTCACACTCCTGGCCTCTTAATGATTCCTCCGCGTTTTCTGCACTAAATAAGACTAACTACTAATTCGAACAAAACAAAACAGAGAAGAAAACAGAGAAGGCATCACATTTAACCTTCAGTTAACACTAATCAATGGACGGTGAAACAGCCCCGAAATGTTTGTAGTCTGGTCTGACGAGGAGCTATAGGTACAAATAATACAAAGCATAAAATCAATGAGTTTCTGAATGTGCAGGCCCGGAGAGCCAGTTTCCAGCTTTGGAGGACTACTCGCCGCTACGTGCAACGTGCGCACTGTCCTGCCCACTGACTGCCCTTTCTATAATACGCGATGAATATTAACAATTCCTTTGATGTATATGTATGTACGTTACTACCTACAGTAAATTCTTCTGTACTTTTCACAAGTCTCACAAGTGTAAATGTGCAATGTTCTGAAATAAATAATATATTTTTCAATGAGTTTTCTTATTTCAAGTCGAGAAAGTGAAAATGATTGAGATCTGAAATGGGTGTAATAATTGTATTAAAACAAAAAAAAACAAATGATTTATAAAAATGCCACACATTTTTATTTTATTCAATTTCTTTCTTTTAAATGACAATAATTTAATAATATTTAATACCCGTATTTTCACAAAAATTAAAGTTCGTCAAAAAAAACAAGTTCAGTACGTAGGTCTACATAAAAAAAGATAGGGTTCCGTTGCCGTCACGAAAAAATCAAGTCGGACATATGTATCTTTCTAAGAATTTTTATTTTGTACGGACTCTGGAAGAGTTTAGATTTACTCTTAAACTAGTAATAATTGTCAAGGAAACTTAGCCGTTATAGTTTTCCTTGTAAATATGATAATTTCTACTTTTTAATAAGTTTTTATTTAACTTGCAACGTCGAATCGATGTTGCGATAAAATAAAAATCCAAATTTACGACCACTACCTGGTACCTGGTATACCACTGACCACTAGTATAAGATCTAGCTGAAATTTGGCATATTTATGTAACTTAGTTTCGGTGGCAATACAATATTCAGGTACTGAAATTCTCGTAGCCCGGTCGTCTGTAGTAAGTTAGTACTTTGCTACGAATATGTAATTTTAATGACATTGCAAATACAGTAGCAGTAAAAAGTACAGTCAGCAAAAAAGTTTGCGATGAAAATTATTTTATCCAAGTACCTATAATCGAATCGTTGTAGAGTCAAATCGAATCAAAGTTGATTACGAATATCATCAAACGTAGGTTATCGGTAGTGATTCAATATGTCAACGAGTATACTTATTTGGGCCAGATAGTCTCCTTCGAAAGCAGACAAGGCAAAGAAGTCGATAAAAGTGTCGAAAATACCTGGAGGAGCTACTGGTCCATGAAAGCACTAAAGAATAGTAAACTCTCCTTAGCCTTAAAGCTCGTTGATATGTGTGTCCTGTCTATCCAAACCTACGGTGCTCAGACCTGGTCTTTGACTGCCCAGAACTCCAAACTCAAGGTTTGCCAGCGGGCTATGGAGCGCAGTATCCTAGGTGTTCGAAGAGCTAATATAATCAGAAAAACTGAACTACGCTCCAAAACCCGAATTATTGATGTGGGGACAAGACCACCAAACTCAAGTGGGACTGGGCAGGTCATGTCTGGCGGATACATCCGGATCGCTGGGCCAAAATCACCACTGTCTGGGTTCCGAGCGACGGTAGCGGGACGATTTGGAGCGATTCCAGCCGGACTGGCAACATTTTGCCTAAGCCAGAGGCGAGTGGAAGGAAAAAGGGGAGGTATTTGCCCAGCAGTGGAACACTGTATAAGCTAAGAAAAAAAAAAGTGATCGAATCGTGTTGTGTGTGTGTGTTTTTTACCTCTTTTTAGCCTAAGTTATTATTTTCAACTCCGATAGGCTTAACCAATATCTGCTACTTATGCACTATCTCCCTAACACTCGCTTTCTGTTTGAATCAAGTAGAGAGAGAAAGCTATGGTGTCGCAACGGCATCGGCTCTGTGGAGGCAAAAGGTTTCGTGACGGCAGTTCGTGCTTCTTGCATAATAGGCCGCGTTCACCACGACCGCCGATTAACGTTGAATACAAAATATCCCATGAATATAGCTCGATTATACAAGTGGTAAAGCTAGTAGTCAAGCTCGACTCGAGGACAAATCGTAATTCGGGAAAAATTACAATAACTTGAAGAGCATAGATGAATTATTTTACTAGCTTTTACCCGTGACTCCGTCCGAGCATTCGTTTATCGCTATGCCGCCGGAACTATGCCATTTTCCGGGATAAAAACTATCCCATGTCCTTCTCTGGGACTCAAACTATCTGTATACCGAAATTCATTCTAATCGGTTCAGTTAAACGTGATGAAGTAGCAAACAAACAAACAGATATAATATTAGTGGGATTCAAGCAGGTATCGTGTGCCTATTATTGAAAAGTGTGCCAGCAGTGTGAAGAACGAGTCCAAGTCTACGGCCGGTTACGCAACGCGCGCAACTAGACCGCTGATATTGTAACACGTGACTATTTGCCTACCGCGACCGGCCAGTGTAGGCTTTACGTATGTATGCCTGTGCCACTAATCATAATCATAAACGCTTAGTTCACCGGTCTAAGCTGATGTTAGGTACCTGCACATCGAGCATGGCCTAATATTTTAGTAAAATTAAATGTGAAGCTTTCAATAGCCTTTGAATTTGTTACGAATTCAGGTCGGAAAGATATTTATTGAACACAATATCGATCTAGCAATACAGCACGAGGTAATGTTGTAGCCATGCATGATTAATATATTGAGCTTCGTATTATGACTTTCTAACATGACACTAATTACATAGTTCATCTGTTCTATGTATCTATTAACAAATAAAATTACATATTACATACGGAGAAATTATTATTTTTTCGTAATATTACAACTAAGCAATAAAATAAAAACCGGCGAAGAGCGATTCGAATTTCTGCACGGTGAGCACAATACTAATTTAAACGCAAGCAGCAAGCCTTAAAAATGAGTTAATTTTCAAAGTATTTTACAATAATCAAGATCATGTGTATACTTACTAATAAATAATTGATGCAATAGAAATTGTGAACTACATACATACGTTTGTGAACACGTGAATAACTTTTTCGCGTAATTAAATGACGTAAATTAATTAGGATCCACAACAAACCCTTTTCATTATTTTTCGTATGCATTTCGGATTACGGGAAAAAAACTGTTTCAATCAAATCTTGTTGTAGTCCAATTTCTTTCACCCACTTTTCGGAGAGGGATCTGATTAGAAAGTGACTATAAGCCTAGCTCATTCTTCGATTAAAGTATGGGCAGGTGGTCAATAACCCTTGCATAGCCATTCGACAAGGACTTTTCCATCCTTGGACTGCGCTTCGCTTCCATTACGGTAGAGCGAACGGGACGAGTAAATAGAATATTTTCCATTAAAATATGTTGATCTTGGTAATGTTTTGTTGTAAATATGGTTTGAGCAGTGTGGTTTAAAATATTCCACAGTTGGAATTTCACAACTTGAAAATTTACTTGAAAATACATCCAACCAACTTGAACGGCAAACAAAAAAAACAGAATGGACGAAGAAAGAATTAAAACGGGCGAAATACGGAAACCCCGAAAAAACACGGCGTGTCCCTTCTACTCTACACAAAATAATTAAAATTCTCATCACTGATCTGATTACCTATTACACGGGAACAATTCACGAACAATTAAATAATATATACAACGTATCTAAGTACATTAGGTCCGCCGCCTCCCCTCGCCTCTTGACACAAAGTTCGGTGTTGCCATCAGAAAGGAGTACCCATTATGCGGACCCAGGGAGCCTATTTATAACTTCTAACATAAATGAGGGGTTGTATATCTGCAAGACTGATAGATATTATACTGATATTTAACTAACTTCCAAAAGATTTGCCTAAAGAACTTCTGACCTATTAAATTCGTCAATGTCTATACTGATCCACAATAATTCTAATATATACAATTTTCTATGCCGTATAATAAATAGGTAAACTTTGTAAGTGTTCGTTTTTTTGTAGGATGTAATCTCTGTAAATAGGTACCTCTGATTAACATATGCTAGGCCCTTTATCCTTTGTTCCTTGGCGAAGAAGTCGCAAGTACTTAATAGCTAGTGCATTTACAATATACTTAATCAAATACCACAGCACTGCGTTGTTAGCAACGAAGCAATTTTTTTTTATTGAATAGAAGGGCTTGATCAACATGGTGACCAGCAACAATAGCAAATGAGCCCAACGAAAGCGCCGTTTAGTATATTAGCAATAACTTAAGGTTTAGGAGTGTAATGTAATATAATCACTGATGTTCAAAGGTAAGCGCGGACACGATTTGAGTAATTGATTTTCAAATGACATCATTTTGAGGTTCCGTAGTCAACTAGTAGTAGTTTCGCCATGTCTGTCTGTCAGTCTGTCCGTGGCTAAACTCAGAGCAGAAGCGGTTAGTACTAATGCTGAAATTTGGCAAGAATAACACATCTGTCATGCCGAAAAGGCGACAAAATTTAAAAAAAAAATTTATGACTATTTTTCGATTCAGTGATCTTTTTGTGAAATTGCGAAACATTCAATTTTTAACTGCAAATTTTCATTAAAATATAGCGTCCCCTCTCCTTTAAAATAAAAACTATTGGGTGGAAAAATTTGCAAAAATTCAGGATCATAAGGTACAAATCAAATTTACAAGAAAAATTATAACGGCTAAAATTGCTTAAGAATTATAAATTAGTTAAAGAGTGAATGGCCCCCGTATAAAATACACCTAAATTTGGGAGATTACGTACACAATACGAAATCCTTAGAAAAATATAACTTGATTTTTTCGTAATGGCTACAGAACTCTATCTTGGGCGTGTCCGATACACTCTTGGCCGGTTTTTATAATTTAAAACAATAAACATGTTAAATAACGTTTTCCAAAGTTAATTCAGGAGATTTGAATAGGTAACGAAATCTGAATTGAAAATTTTAACGTTTTAAATTATTAATTACTATTGTGTGTATCCCCAAGTTAATCTAATAACTAACATAGACTAGAGAGCCGAGATGCGCTCAGCGGCTGTGCCGCGGCGAGCTCGTGTCGGAGCCCGCCGGATCGATACAGATGCGAGACAGCCGCTCGATGCCCTACCGCCTTGTCCCCTTGCCAATTTAACAAAGACCCCGCTCCGCCAACACCCCTTAGCACGACCTCTTGTTTAACGGATCTCCACAAGGAAACCAACGTATCTTTATATAATGGTTTTAAGAAACAATCTAAAATTGGACTTCAAATAAAATTCGGCGAACGCTAATCTATTTTTAACATAATTTGAACGAAGGCTGGGTCAAGAATTGGGATGTCCCAAAAAAAATAACCTATAGTTTTTATCTTATTTTTGGAAAGAATAGGATATTTTAAGATACCTTTTTCATCGATTTTGAATTTGGATGAGTATTTAATTTTTTATATTTTTTTTTACGAAATAAGCTGGATGACGTCATAGTGTGACAGCCACGTTCCATTGCCTAGAAAAATTCAGTTGTACATAACATAATCTGTGGCATTACTGAAAGTCAAGTGACAGTCAACAATCATACAAGCACGGCACGGTCCTAAATGAACCATGACAAATAATTTCATTTGTTTCTCTTCTTTTAGCTTCGATTATTCGTAGGTTTGTTTAATGGTGTGATAGTAAATACATATTTTTTGTTAAAATCTGATATTTAAATTCTTTTATACTCACTTTTAACGTAGTTATTTAATACTTTTATTTGTGAAAATACATTGGTAATACTCGTATACATTTCGGACTTTACGATAAAATGACAACTGTTTAAAGCCGAATGCGCATCATGTGATTAAATTTCCATCTTTGTCACTCTTTGCTATTATAAGCAGGACAGCAACATTTCAAACTGTCAATTTTCTTTAAAGTGTACACTTTCCTTTAGACCTGCATTTGTGACGTAACACTGCAGGGGTCAAATGAAGGTCATTACTTAAATTTTATTTATTTAATTCAGATTATCATATTTTTGGAATCTGATTTCTGAAAACGCTTCACAAAGCCTATTTCTCCAAATGGTTTTCGATTTATTATACTTTGTAAAAAATTGGGACATCCCAATTGTTGAAGTAGTAATGTTTGGATTGTATGCATGGCAACATATATTAAACTCTTTCTTGCTCTTAACAAGTTAAAAATACAAGTTGTTCTTTGAAATCACCATTTGATGCAGTGGTACCACTGGAACTGATGCGATAGACCACAAATGACCGCTGGAACTACTTAATAACAAATATTTCACGGGATGCGATTCGATTGCTTTAATACAGTCGCTAAGCAATATATATACTCGTATTGCTCGTTACAACGCTTATGGCGGAGGAACTGATCCAGGACTCCTCAACGATTAACAACTCTGCATCAGGATGACCAATAATTTGTTAAACATGACGAGCAGTTGACATTAAGCTAAAGTTCGAAAATAAAATCTAGATATCATAACCTAATTAATAAAAATTTGAAAAACCACACTTCGTCACTTCAGTGTTCAATATTGGCTGAACCGATTTTGATGAAACATGTCTAAGAACCATCGCTAGAAAACCTGATTTCACATCGGTCCACAGACAGATACACAGACACACATAGCGGACAAACTTATAACACCCCTCTTTTTGCGTCGGGGGTTAAAAATAAGACCGAATCTATATAAACTTTTAAATATTAAGTTCAGTTATTTAAGAATAGTAGATTGTAGTTATGGCACTATAACTACTTTTTTACATTTTAAAAGTTGAGAGAAATACCGACTTTATCCTTATCCAAATAAATATTTTAACATGCAAGTTCAAGACGGTTTCAATACACGTAGATTACTTTTTGAATTATTCAAATCGGCCATTCCATTCAAAAGATATTACGAAATTAAAAATATCAATCTAACCAATAAATGCACAACGTTGACGCGCCCCGGCCCGGCTTGCGTGTCGGGTGTAGTTTTTGGGAAATTGAGCTGAAAAATGTGTGCGAAGTTCCCTTGATTAGAGACCTTTTTAGAGTTCTATGCCAAAAGGGTAATAAAAACGGGACCCTATTACTAAGACTCCACTGTCCGTCTGTCACTAGGCTGTGTCTCAGCTGAAATTTTGACAGATGTTTAATATGTATTTAAGTATTTATTTATCTATATTTAAGTATGTTTATCCGTTGCCTAGTGTCCATAGTACAAGCTTTGCTTAGTTTGGGACTAGGTCAATTGGTGTTAAGTGTCCCATGATATTTATTATTATTATTCTATTGCCGCTATAACAAATTGAAATAAAGGGTATAACCCTGTAAGGATGGCGAAACTGCCTTTGACGAGAAAGTGGTTTTCCTTTGGCTCGGATAATTGTCTTTACATACGTTGTAATTTGACCAAATTTTAGCCCCAAAATGGGCGTGGTTTTTGAGATAATTAAAAAAAAAGGAAAATCGTTTTTATTTTTTATTTACCAAACTAGTGGCCCGATTTTCACAAAATTTTTATATATTATGTAGAAAATTAAGAGTTTTTTTCTAAAAAAAAAATCCAATTATTTTTATATTTAAGTAAAAAAAAAAACATTTTTTTAATATTCATAAATTTTTTTTTTTTACTTGCGAGGTGGCGACACCTACCAATATCAGATATATTATGACCCATTTAATACTCTAATACATATATTTTTTTCAAAAACATTCATTTGGATCATCAGGTTAAAATAAGCGAATTTGTAACATCTCATACATAGCCTTCCCTTTACTACGTACATGGGCGTTTTCAAAAAAAGTTGTTGAAATGACTTTTTTTTAGAAGTGGATGACATTTGGTATTCCTACTCAGAATCAGGAGCACTTTCGATTATAATAGGAGAAAAAAAAATGTCTCAATATTTTTTATTCCATTACGTTACCGTTTTCATACGCGTGTCTGTGGCGGTAGTGTCATGGATAACACAAAATTATATGAAAAACCTGGGACACTTTTTTTTTCCTATTGCAATCGAAAGTGCTCCTGATTCTGATTAGGAATACCAAATTTCATCCACATCTGACAAAAAAGTCATTTCAACATCTTTTTTTTGAAAACGCCTACCTACGTAACATAGGATTCAATAGTAGGGTGGGTTGAAAAAAAATTTTTTTTTATTTTCTTAGCATGGGGGTAGAATTTGTACCTTATGAAAAAAAAAAAATTTTCAAAAAAAAAAAAAAATTAACATTTTGAGGTGGCCCACTCCCTTTTAAAATTAATAATCTATTAAATGAAGTAGTACCAAAAAAAATATAATAAAAGTGTTCTAGAACCTGTAGGGTCTCCCCTCGAAAGCCAATTGGAAATCAAAAGTAAAAAAAAAAAATCTATTATTTTTGTAATTAATGTAAAAAATCAAAAAAATGACTTCTCTTTCTTTTGTATGAAAATGAAAGTTATAAGTAGAAAAAATCACAATCGACAATTTTTAGACGTCTTCCACGATGATTGACCGAAAAAAATTTTTTTTGTTGGAACTACCTCATTTGACAACTACAGCAAACATGGTTTTTTTGCGAATTTTCATTTCTCACGAACTAAAAAAATAATTTGAAATCGGTTCAGTCAGAACTATAAAACATAAAAAAAAAGAAAAAAAATACAACCGAATTGATAACCTCCTTTTTTGGAGTCGGTTTAAGAGCACCTCTGTGGATTTATTTGTGAAATTAAATGCGCGTGCACGAGAAGAAAAAAAAGTTTCCATCATTCAACGTTATGGAGTCGAATAAATAGGTAAAGCATCAAATAAACTGTACGTGGGTGTTAAAAACGCGGTCTGCACAGCCAGCGTCACTTACCCGACCATTCGTGTTCTTTTATTTAATAACATCGTTAAAAGATTCGCAAAAAGTAATAACAGCGTTGATTTATTCCGGACAACATATCGGTGAAAAATATAACAACAACAATCTCCAATCCCATCTAGTATTAAGGTTTAAATGACAGTATCCGTAATATTATTGTGCAGGTAAGAACATGAGGTTAAAAAAAACGGGTGCGGGTCCGGACAACAAGGGCTCATAGAAGCACGATATTTTCGGAGCAATGCCAGTCACGGCAGATGGAAAATATTATTAACAGGTTTAAACTTGCTTCTTCGTTACATTACCTGTAAGTAATTTTATTTATGATATGTATTGTATAATACGTATTATGCATACAGAGATACAAACCATTTTTTGTCCTTAAATTTCTGAATAGAAAATAATGTCATTCACAAATGAACCTTTTATGTAGGTACTTATTTACGTATAAATACGTAAATATTTAAGTACATAAAAGGTCTCCATATTTTTAACCGACTTCAAAAAAAGGAGGTTACCAATACGGTTGTTTTTTTATGTTTGTTACCGCAAAACTCCGTCATTTATGAACCGATTTTAAAAAAATTTTTTTTCGTTTATTTAGGAATGCTTTCAATTAGGTCTCATAAGCACCAAATCAGGATCTAATGATTGGATCTTAAGAAAATCGAGGGAACTCTTCAAATACTTATTTTAGGGACACCTATGGTAATTCGGATATATTTAGCAGTAATTCGTGCATTTGCTTTTGAAAATCATAATTTGGTGAAGTGGAACTGATGATGAACTCAATAACAAGAACTTCGAGTTGAATTTCAATAATTACTTTTTAACACAGTTGCTAAGCAAGTTATGCTCGTCGTGAGGCACAAGGACTCCTTAATTAGGTCTACACAACACTATAGTTATGGTGCAAAACCATTTTTAACCGACTTCAAAAAAGGAAAAGGTTCTATGTTCCAATGTTTGTATTTTTGTTATGTATGTTCACCGATTACTCAAGTCCATTGTGGACCGATTTTCAAAATTCTTTTTTTATTCGAAAGAGTATTCTTCTGGGGCCACCCATTGTCACCAAGTCAAGATCTGATATGGGATCCTAGGAAAATCGAGGGCACACCTCAAATTTTATAGGCACACCACACCTATGGTGATTTTGGCATTTTTAGCATTAAGATAAGCATTTACATCCAGAAAGTATCATTTGGTAACCTGGACCTGATGAAGAAGACCATAGATGACAAATGGAACTCGTCAATGCTGAGTAATGCTCGCTCGTCTATACGATCATGATTAACACACTTAGATAAGCGAGTAAGGAGAAGCTTTAAGTTAATGATTCTTTCGAACTGCTCTGATGCTGAAGCCAGAAGGTAGGCAACGGAACTCTGTTCTAAAACAACGTAACTAAGTCGTGTTTGGGCTTAATGGAATCGTTGTGAGACGTACTTTGGCTACGAGTCACTAAAAAGTGAGAAATAAAGATTTTTTTTAACAAAAAAGTAAACAGACTCCAAAAAAATAAAAAATACCAAACAAAAAATGGAACCAACTACAAAACCCCTGAAAATATTTTTCTAGGTACCTACTAGCTCGAAGTCGGTGACTCAGCACGACGGCACGAAATGTCAAATTAAGGTTCAATTCAATAATAATAATTAAAAGCAAAACAAGAATATACTTAAAATCTAAGTCAAATTTATGCAATAGGAACAATAAATGAAATGTATAAGAAAATAATTAATATGTCAAAATCAATAAAATTATATATTTAATCAAAAATATTAAAAAATTGTGAAAAATGACGACAGACGTATGACGTCAAGCTAAATACAATCTTTTTATCCAGACCTCTTTAGTTTTTTACTGATGTAATCAAAGGAATCAAAATACCACAAACGGGACTTATCACGCTATTTTTAACCGACTTCAAAAAAAGGAGGAGGTTATCAATTCGGTTGTGTTTTTTTTTTTTTTTTTTTTTTTTTTTTTTTTAATGTTTGTTACAGAACTCCGTCATTTATGAACCGATTTGAAAAATTTTTTTTGCGTTCGTCTAGGAATGCTTTGAATTAGGTCCCATAAGCACCAAATCAGGATCTGATGATTGGATCCTAAGGAAATCGAGAGAACTCTTCAAATGTTGTAGGGACACCTATGGTAATTTTGATATATTTAGTAGTAAATCGTGTATTTGCTCTTGAAAATCGTCATTTGGTATAGTGGAACTGATGATGAAGACCACAGTTGACCATCGGAGTTACTACTCAATAACAAGTATTTCATGGGTTGAATTTCAATTGCTTTAATACAGTTGCTAAGCAATTTATGCTCCTTGGAACGCATATGGTGAAATGGAATGGGTGGTGAAGCACCAGGACTCCTCAATAATGAACATCTCTGCATCGGAAAAAGCAATTTTTCGTAAAAGATGACGAGCAGTTGACATTAAACTATTGTATCTTAGATGTTTTACACTAAAAAGCGTGAAAAAAAACTTTTATAACAAAAACTAGAACCGACTACAAAAAACCATGAAAATAATTTTCTACCAGTCTGAAGTCGGTGCCTCAGCACGAGCCAGCAGGAGTGATTGAAGTCATTTACTCGTATAGTTGTAGGTGAGGTAGACGACTATAGGTCCACTCCTGCTGGCTCGTGCTGAGGCACCGACTTCAGACTGGTAGAAAATTATTTTCATGGTTTTTTGTAGTCGGTTCTAGTTTTTGTTATAAAATTTTTTAACAAGTAATATTTACAGTCTACTCGTGACCACGGCAACTGTAACGTTGCCGAAACGTCGAGGTAAATATTACTTGTTAAAAATAGCGTGATAAGTCCCGTTTGTGGTATTTTGACTATAATCAAAGGATATAATCAATGTCAGATAGAACGCAGTCATGGATGGTTTTGGGATATGGAATTGCCAGAAGTTTTACGCAAAATACTATTTCAAAAATTATTGCCATCAAAAAAATATTTACATGATTAAAGGTACACAATATTTTGCTCCATGTGCGGGTTATAAGGTTATGACCAGTACAACACCACTTTATAATTGGCGGGAAATTCGAATTATGCGTAAAGCCTATTCGGCTTATATTGGTTATGAGTAAAAGAATTTAAAATAGAATAGACTAGCTAGACACTAAAAAAAACTGTTTAGTCCGTCAGGTGGATAATTTAAAAATATTCCGCACATATTTTTTCTTTTGTTTGACAAACAAAAAATGACGAGGATACAGTGCTTAGAAGTTTCAAGTGACGTCACTATATGATACGATTTTTTTACCTTATAGTGACGTCACAAGCCCCCACTCCGGAAGTTTGATGATCTATACCTTTGTCGATTTTTAATTAGTAGATAAACCAAAAAATTCGTGTCCCATATTTTTCAATAATCTAACTGTCGGACTAAATAGAATGATATATTTTTTTTAACCCAGTCATCATCCCTATTACCTATGACATAAAAAAATATGCATAAGCAAGGGGAACCATAAGGACAAGTTTTCCTGGCGAACTTCGTACTGCCTACTTAACAGACAGTGAATTTCATCACAGAGCGGCCACGCCGTACACGTGGACTACTGCATTTTGTTTGATGCACTCAAATATTACGCCCTTTTTGGGGTAGTTGGGTAAAAAGTAGGTACTTACCCAATATTTTTGTTTTTAGGGTTCCGGAGCCAAAATCGCAAAAACGGAACCCTTATAGTTTCGCCATGTCTGTCTGTCTGTCTGTCTGTCTGTCTGTCTGTCCGTCTGTCTGTCTGTCTGTCCGTCCGCGGCTTTGCTCAGGGACTATCAATGCTAGAAAGCTGTAACTTTGCACGGATATATAGGTAAACTATGCCGACAAAACAGTACAATTAAAAATTCAAAAACAATTTATTTTAGGGTACCTCCCATAGACGTAAAGTGGCAGTGATTTTTTTTTCTCATCCAACCCTATAGTGTGGGGTATCGTTGGATAGGTATTTTAAAACCATTAGGGGTTTGCTAAAACGATTTTTCGATTCAGTCATTTGTTTGCGAAATATTCAACTTTAAAGTGCAAATTTTCATTAAAATCGAGCGTCCCCCCCCCTCTAAAATCTAAACCGGTGGGAGGAAAAATTTGAAAAAATTCGGATGGTAGTCAGTATATCAAACTTCCAAGGAAAACTATAACGGCTATGTTTGCTTGAGAATTATTAGTAGTTTATGAGTAAATAGCAGCGTAAGGTATAAAATATACCTAAACTTGGAAGATGCCGTTTATAATACGAAATCCTTAGAAAAATATTACTTAATTTTTTCGTAATGGCTACGGAACCCTATTTTGGGCGTGTCCGACACGCTCTTGGCCGGTTTTTTTAAATACACGCATTACAGTTGGTACTAAATAACTGATATTTAATTAGAGATTATTGGGGGGAGGCCTTTGCTCAGCAGTGGGACAAAATGGGCTAACAATAATAATAATAATAATTAGAGAAAAGTATACACGTTTTAGGGAGCAACTCAGTCAGATCAGTTCTCGACCCAAGGGTTGAAAATTATGAAAGTACTAATATCGCTATTGAAAATGGGGGTTGGTGGTAGAAGGGTGAAAATTTAGGGTTGTATGTAATTTTAATGCCAAATCATAAATAAAAAAGTATTGTACAAAAATTGTCTTTAAGAGTGGGCCACCGTTAACACCTAGGGGTATGAAAAATAGCTTACGTCATATTCCCAGAGCTATCAAATATCCACAAAAAATATCATAATAATCGGTCAAGCCATTTCAGAGGAGTTTGGTTACAAACATAGTGACCCGAGAATTTTATATATTACTATTAGACATGTTAAGGTCAATGGAAAATACTATTTGAATTGTACCCCACAAATTTTCATTCCTTAGAGTTTGAGAGTCGAAATATACGGTTTTTGCGGCATAAATGGCCGTATCTTTTTTAAAAGTTAACTAAGAAATTAGTTTTTTTCACAGAACTTCAAGGGACTATAGATTTTAATTTCAACTCATCATTCATGTTTTGAAATTATACTCTTTTCTTTTTTATTATCTTTAAAAATAAACTTTAACCTTTTAACCGCCATGGTCAGCCACAGCCAACCAATTTTTTTTTCTGATAAATCATTCCATATGCTCCATGAAATACCGACATGGCCACTATGGCACTTTTTTCAGCTGTCATGTCTTACTGATCACGGCAGTCAAAGGATTAAAATATAATAAAGTTATATCATGCATGGGACATTATTGACACCAATTGACCTAGTCCCAAACTAAGCAAAGCTTGTACTATGGACACTAGGCAATGGATAAACACTTAAATATAGATAAATAAATACTTAAATACATATTAAACATCCAAGACCCAAGAACAAACATTCTTATTATTTACACAAATGTCTGCCCCAGCTGGAGATTGTACCCAGGACCACAAGCTTCATAGTCAGGTTCTCTAACCACTTGGCCATCCAGTCATCAAAAAAACAAGTGCCTTTTTTATTTTTTATACAAATAAACAAATGTATCAGTTCATATCAATATCCTTGAGCACAATGATAGCTATGATAGAGTTATCAGCTGTGTTTATAATTTTAAGACACATTTATTTAGCTGTTTCACATTACACTGTATTTTATAATGAGTGCAATTTATTTTTATTCCTTAAATTAGTGGACAATTACAAAAATAACAATTGAAGCATTGCTTTTTAAGTGGATATCAAGCTTCCTTAGGCCTTTGTTTGTTTACTTCGTCATAAAAGCAAGTTGTAACATTTTTAACATGGCAACATATTTACACAGGGGTTTTGACTAACATTGCTAGTTCTTTGCTACAAACTTTACAAATTACAATTTATGCACATTACAAAAGTGAAGTACAGATTAAAACAGAACCTATTGTACTAAAACACACATTGAAAGCCTGCTCTACCTCATATATTAATATCTAATATTGCAGAGAATGGCGTACGTAAAATGGCCATTCTTTCGTGTCGCATTTGCTAGCATCAACAAAGCTAGCTAGGCTTAAATGATTATCTGGTTCGTCAAATAATTTTGTCGAAGGTGTCCAATGCCTACAAATATAAATACTACGACGTGGACATATTTCGCAACCACTTCAGTTGCATCACCTATCCATGAAGTGTTACACTTAGGTACCTACCTACCTTACTCTTAGATTATAAATACGGCTAATAGTATACATTTGATCTACTTACTGATGAAAATGTCCTCCGGAAACCGAAACAACGATATCGGCTCTGGCCTCGCCTGTTGGCCTAATTTAACACATCGCATGTACCGTAAATAAGACGTAATAAATCGCAAAACGCAGTCCATATATCAATGAGTGGTTTATGACAAATTCTTAGTCTCTTCTACTCTACACCAATTTCCAAGAAAATTACATAATCACACTCAGTTAACAAATTGTCACTATCGAAATGAAATGACACTATTCAATTTAGATCCATACTGATTTTACAAGAACTCGGTTAAAGAGAACAAAAACAGCTGGTATCTCATGTTTTTTCTCCCCACAAGTGCCAGCTAGACATGTGTAAGTAATGCGATTAATATCACAAATGAAATATCACACAACCGCGTAATGACATATTACACATCACTCGGAAGATACAAGCATTACGCTAAACATCACTATGCTGTGCGATAGGTATTCTATTATTTCGCTCGCGTGCGACACCTCTCCTCTCCTTATCTATCTCAGCACAACGGAACGGAAAGCGATGGGAGTTGTAATGAATGTAATGTGTAATGAAATGAATAGGCACGTACTGCTCGCTGCGGGGCAACCACGAAACTCGAAAAACGAAGTTCATATCACACCATCCCTTTCACTCGCGTATTAAATGACGTAAGCGTCAGCGGGACGGCAACACGCGAAGTTCGAGTTTCGCTGCGATGCTAGCTCGCATCGGGTACGTTCGGGTGTTCTCAGAATTGTTCGTTCGCGTAAAACGGGACGGCAACGGTGAGCGTCGATGCAAATTTACTTAAGGTTTTTAAAATATTGTGCAGTAGATTTTAAACCTTAATAAAAAGGAATATGGTGGAGTTTTCTTTACATTTAATGCGTCACGGTGTCTGAAATTCTAAACTATTCAATTTACTTGATTATTTTGTTAGTTTATTTACGTTACGTTAATACGCCAGCGCCCAGCGGTTAATATGAAAATTGAATTTCGAAGTTGATATGAGATTCGTGGAATCGCCGTGGAATAGTGTAAATTAAATAGCTAGTTTGTGAAAGTGTATAGTTAAAAACTGTGTAATATAAATAGGTACATGTACCTTTTTATGTATACAAATTCTTCTTTTTTCTGTAAATAGTAAGCTAATTAGAACTTTTTTGGACTTGAGATGTAGGTGTAAATGCGTGTATTTGTAAAGATATAATTTCGGTATGACTAGGAGCTCAGGACCTTTTGTGTATAAGTGTAATATAATGTAAATAAGTGTTGAAGTAAAATAAATTAATTAAAATGGCATCGAAGAGGAAACATAGCCCACTTTGGAACCATTTTGAGGAAACGGAACCAAAGCGGGCCAAATGTAATTATTGTTCCCGAACGCTTGCAATAACTGCTAGTTCTATTGGAAGCCTAAGCAGGCACATGAAATCGATTCACCCAACGATTGGCATAAATACTACGAGGCAAGAACGGGTTCATGATGATGAGCCAGTTGCCGCTACTGCTGCTGCTGCGAGTGCTGAGGAGGCGGCGCCCTCAACGTCAACACGACCTACGACTAGCCAAGGTCAACGCAACTTAACTGTGGATACCCGTAGACCTGCTGCCCTAACTGATTATGTTATTTTAAAAAAACCTCTGCCATTAAAGAAAACGCAGGAACTAGACGAGCAGCTGGTGAAGATGATAGCAAAAGGCTATCATGCATTGAGGATGGTAGACGAGGTTGAATTTAGAAAATTTGTCGAAATGCTCAATCCAGGTTACACACTTCCCACGCGGAAAACCTTATCGGAGAGTCTGTTGCCAAAAGTTTACCATAAAATAGTGGAGGCTGTAAAGGCGCAACTCTCCAAAGCAACGGCAATTTGCCTCACCACTGACGCGTGGACATCTGCAACGAATGATGGGTACATTGCGATAACAGCACATTTTGTCGACCAGGAATTAGATAAGATGTGCACTGTAATGATAGGTTGCATTGAATTTCAGGAGAGGCACACAGCCGAAAACCTTAAAGACTTTTTCATTGATAAACTAAACGAATGGAACATTTTTTCTTACGTGGGCGCTATTGTGACTGATAATGCCGCGAATATGCTGGCTGCTATTCGCCTTGGAGGCTGGAGATCTCTTCCATGTTTCGCCCACAGCTTAAATTTAGTGGTTCAAGCGAGTCTGGTCGCCATTTCTGACACTATATCAAGGGTGAAATCAATCGTGGAATATTTCAATCGTAGCCCACCTGGTGCAAAAAAATTAAAAGAAATACAGGAGACACTGGGCGTTGAGTCATTAAAATTAAAACAAGACGTGTCCACGAGGTGGAATTCTACTTTTGACATGATCAACAGGATGTTCATCATGAAGGAAGCTATTGTTTTTACAATAGCATTAATGAGGCCTGACCTGGCCCTACCTGAGACTGATTGGGAAATAATTCAAAACGCACTGCCATTGCTCAAGATTTTTTATGACGTGACAGTGGAAGTGAGCGGCGAAAACTATGTATCAGCTTCCTTATACATTGTTTACTGCAAATTAATACGGAAAAAAATAGACACCTATATACACGCCGAAAATGTCGCACATTTACCACCAATTTCCAATTTATTGGATTTCTTAAAGGCAGAAATGCGATCTCGCTTCGCCGACGTAGACACAAATTACTTGCTCTGTGAAGCTACCATTCTAGACCCCAGATTTAAAAAAAATGGTTTCGCTGACTCTGGGAAGTTTGAAAGGGCTGCAAGTGCCTTGAGGAGAAAAATAGGTAACATACCCACCGAAAACGTTACTGTTGCTGGCGATGCAATGAATAACCCATCAAGATCCACTACAGTTTCTACCAGTCTATGGGACGATTTCGACGCAGAGGTGGCCCAGGTTCAGCAAACAACTCAAAACCAAACCGCGATCGGCATTATCGAATTCGATAAGTATCTGAGGGAACCGATCATCAAACGTCATGAAAATCCATTGAAATGGTGGAAGGAGCGCCGCAGTTTTTACCCCCATCTCTACCCGTACATGCTTAAGAGGCTCAACATGACTGCAACATCTGTACCATGTGAGCGTGTTTTTTCGAAAGCTGGCTTGACACTAAATCAAAGAAGGACACGTTTGACAACCAAAAAATTGTCTCAGTTAGTATTTATTAGTTCAAATTAAAAAAAAATAAAAATAAAAAAAAAACATAAAACCTAAAAACGAATAAAAAATGCTAAATCAATAAATCAAATTGTAGATATGTATAGAAGTTGATTTTTAAATACGCCAAACTTCGCTAGGTATTGTATGATAATATTGTTGAAGTTTGCCAGTCCTAAGCCTGGACCTCCAATAGTATAATTATAATGGAAAAGTATGAAGGAAAATCAACTTTCTAACATGTATTCGCTATACTCTTAAACTTAACACATTACTTACGATAGGTAAGTACGTTACGATTTTTTAGGACATTCCTCATCTTAATAATAAAATAAGTCATTAATTACTCAGTTCATTTCTTATTACGTGTAGTGATAATTGAAACAGTGTATGCAAATATTTCAATGGCGGCAATGCCATAGGTATAATCTAACGGGTGATGTTTCGAGTGATGTGATATAAAAAAGTGATATCTCATTTACTGATATGTAATGTGATATGGCATTACATTTGAAAGCACTGTTTTGCGCATGTCTAGTGCCAGCCACAGCTTCGAAATTGTGCGACACCAACCAAATTCAACTTTCTACCATAAATTCCCAATATCTACTACCAACAGAACATTTATAAATTGTAGTAGGCAACATTCCGTTCCGTTTCATCACTTTATTCTCTAAGGGCCTGTTGTTTGATCATTAGTTATACAAACTAATAGTTGAAATAATGTATGGCAAAAATAACAATAGTTAACACAATTCAATGGAAATTTGACTATTAGTAACTTTAACTACTGATCAAACAACGGGCCCTTAAGTAATCTGTGATCGATCACTTTCATTTCATCACGACGGTTTTCTCGTTGGAGTTCGTGTATACAGGCTGGCCCATTTATATCGGTCGGTATGGGAAAGTCTGCAACTATACGATATACGAAAATTTCTTCTTAGGAACCATGACATCGATTTTAATAACAAGAAAAACTGCATTCATGCATTTTAAAAAAACCTGTACTCAGCTCGGGAATCGAACCCGGTTGTTTTGAAAAAAAAAACTTACACTGTTTCTATTTAGATATCAATTGTGTACGTCTTAAGCAGTACATGTTTCCATGAAACATTATGTCTAAAATGAATAAAATGCATTGTTTTCTCATACTTTAGTTTATTTTAGTAGGTGTTCGAAGTGTCCACCGTTACAATATTCAACAAATTCTGGCATGTAAAATTGTCTCTATTGTTGTTTGTACCTCTTTGCTGGTAAAATCGATGTCATGGTTCCTAAGAAGAAATTTTCGTATGTCGTATAGTTTCAGACTTTCCCATACTGACCGATATAAATGGGCCACCCTGTATATCGATGGAGTTCGTAGTGTTGGAGGTAGTCGAGTGTGCGAAATACGAGGATATCGAGGATAGGAGGAATTACTGGCACTTGAGGTATTCCAACTTAGGCCTCTAGGTTGGCAATGCATCTGCAATACCCCTGGTGTTGCAGATGTTTATGGGCGGTGGTGATCTCTTACCACCAGTAGATCCACTTGCTCGTTTTCCTTCCAGTCGTATAAAAAAATACCGAATTCCATCAATGGGGCAAAGATTTATAATCCGGATGCGGATGAGTTTTTGGTCCATTTTTCCGGCTTCTTTTTTTGTGAGGGGAATTGATTTAGTAATATTACCTAATAATGAATTGAATGAAGGGTCTCGTAGCTCTAACCAGTGGTTCAAAATGAGCTAAAAAAAGAATTTTAATTTTTTTCGGGTGACACTATTTACCGCACGTACATTTACCGTAATGGAAATACAGACATGATCTTTCGTATACACGCCCATAGAAAGTCTTGTCAGTTTAACACTACACCAGTTTGTATTGAGGTTTGCATGAGCGTGTACACAAAATGTCGGGTCGGTATTTCCATGTCAGTATTATACGTAGGGGAAACTGTTGTACCTTGGCCATAGTTTTACCTCGGACAATCGTCGAAATTTAAATATTCCCGCATTATTTTAATAATATCATGTGCTAGGTCATTTGAACGGTCGGCGGGAAGTATCGAAGTAAAGTTAGTAACGAAACGCAACGTTGAATGTGCTGTGTGAGAAAATCATGGAAATAAAAATCCCTGTACAAAAAGTACTTTTTTTGAACTCTAAATGAAGCTTATTTATTTAATGTTTTAATTTTTCGTAATAAAAGTCAATAAACTATGTTGAAGTTACGTTAATTAGCTACGGAAAAATAGGATTTTTTTCAGCGTAAACCTAAATCGATGTGCGTTTTGGACGCATTTTTACTTAAAAAACTGGATACGTTGTACCTAGGACACTAAAAATACGTTGTACCTTGGCCAATGAAATTTAATAGTAATAAAATATATATTTAAGTTAAAATTAAGTAATTTAGTCGTTTAATCAATACGATTTCATCGTGTAATCAGCGTCTAAAAAAAAAATAAGGTAGCTTTCTGTTTGATCTATAAAATAATATATATGTACGAACTTGGCGGGAAAACGGCTGTGTGCCAATAACCAGTAAATAAGTCATCGATTCTATAAACAAATAAAACAAATAATCATTCAATATTTTCTTGAAAAAAATCACGTGTCCAAGGTACAACCCCGAATGTCCAAGGTACATCAGAGGGGTGTTGTACTTGTACCTTGGACATTTTTCCCTTTTTTTTCGTAAGCCTACCGTCTCAAAATTAAGAAACGAATCACTTAATTTTTTACCGAATAACATAGCCTAATGATGTATCTTTATATATTTTCATATCTGGCATGTATTCCATAATTAGTTATTTTTCTAAAAATCAAAAAAGAAAAACTGTCCGAGGTAGAACAGCTTCCCCTACCGGTAAATAGTTTTACCCTTTTTTTCCTCGTCTATTTCATAGGGGCAAAAAATTGCCTTTTCTGCATTTTGCATACTTTTAGAAAAAATGACAATCTGACGTGTACGATTTGTGGGGGGGGGGGGTGAGGTCATGTCTGCTGTGACCCCCCCCCCCCCCTCCTCGGACCGCGCCTGACTGAGCTTGCCTTGCTTGATTTGAGTCGTCAGGACCGGCAAACCCGCTTCGTTCACGGAGCCTCTGATCTGACTATTCGTCTCGTGCCGACAGTATCCGTTGGTCGATATTCCGGCCACTAACGAACACTCATGTAAAATATATTATAATACCGAAAAACAAAAGACCGAATTTTACAAGACCTATGGACGGAAGGCCGAATATTAAAACGTCGAACAATGGATACATTATGGCCGAAAGTCCTGGTTCTCCGCTTTGGTACATCCCAGCTGGTGCCTCGTTGACAGTGAGCGAGCAAGACGTTTCGGGGCAGAATCGAATCGGATAGTTTAGGTTCAGAAGGCTAAGGCGGGAGCGAAGCGCAACGTAGCTCCCGTCTTAGCCTTCGATGTTAGGTTTTTTTTGTAACAACACAGAAAATTATTATTATGGTACTTTGAATGACAATGAGTTCGGGATTTTTGTACTTTCGGTCATTTGAAAGTAGATATTTCGAGCTTCGGTGCATTGATTATCGTCATTTTGTACTTTCAGTATTCTGAATTTCGATGGACGTAAGTACTGTAAGTTCGAAGTCCAATATCTCAAAAACGGTTCCCTTGTTCCTTACAAATCATGGCCAGATAAATGGTAATCTGTGAACATTTTTTTTTTCTTCCAGTATAAGTAGTTACCTCCAAAGAGTTTATTTTCCTCACCGATGACTGTTTTTTTTAACTGTTACCTGCAAGGAAAATCCATTCCTTCCAGGTAACTAGCTATCTCCGGGGATTTTTTTTCCCCACAGATAACTGTTTTTTTTAACGGTTGACTCTTAAGGACTTTCACGTTTATAATATTAGTAAGAAATGCGTTTATTAGTTAGTATAATTGACTTTTATTTTACAGTGTAATGAAATAGGGCAAATAAAGAGTCCTTAGAGTCAACCGTTAAAAAAAACAGTTATCTGCGGGGAAAATAAAATCTTTGGAGATAACTAGTTATACTGGAAGAAAATAGTAGATTGTACAACAAGAGCATAAAACGAGCCATTTTACCCGAGGCGTTCATATAGCCACCCGAGCCGGTACGGCGAGGGTGGATAGACACGTCGAGGGGTAAATAGGTTTAATGCTCGACTTTTACACTCTGCTTTTCACTTCGATTGCGAGGAAATGAAATAACAACATTGGAAAGAATGATTCGCTTTCTATGTACCTTTTTTTTATGCATTATTATAATAATTCCATTATTTTAATTTTACTGATTTATTATGATTGATTTGATTGATTTTATATAAATTAAACATTATTTAAAAAATATATAGAAACTTTTTTGTTTGTGGCTGTTGACACCTGATTACCTTGGTCTTGAGTTGGTATTAGACGAAGATTTTATTTTATGCACTAGAGCATAACAAGTCATTTTATGTCGACTAGATACAGCATAAACACGAACTTTACGAGCATGAGAAGTGAAAAAATTCTTCACAAATTACCAGTTATCTGGCCATGGTTATATATCTGTAAGGAACAAGGGAAACGGTCCCTCCCTCCCTTGTGAACCAATGGGCGTTAAAACCAATTTTAACCGTCGCTAGCAATATTAATATCAAGAATATCCTACCTAATAAAAGTTACACCTATGCAGAAAGTAAATATTTAGGGGAATAGTCGTGTTACGGTGTTTCTTTAAGGGGATCGTTTAAGAAACACTACCTCTATAATGTTAATACAAACTTACCGACTTACTTGAGATTTGATAACTTTACTCGTCTCTGTTTCTATAGAGTACAGGTTCTTTGACATCCATACTTAATATTATAAATGCGAAAGTGTGTTTGTATGTTTGTGTGTTTGTGTGTTTGTATGTTTGTATGTTTGTCCCTCTTTCACGCCGTAACGGAGCGACGGATCGACGTGATTTTTGGCATAGAGATAGTTTATGGGCCCGAGAGTGACATAGGCTACTTTTTATCCCGGAAAAATGCGCAGTTCCCGAGGGAACAGCGTGCGATAACCGAATACCGCACGGGCGGAGCCGCGGGCAAAAGCTAGTTAAATTATAAATCAGCGAGATGATGCAACAGTGTTTGTTTGTGTGGCCCAGGACACGTCTAATTTCGTTTTTAATAAGTATAACCTGCAATATTTTCTGGTTCTGGATCCCATGGCATGGGTTCGATAAAACAAAAAAAAAACACCTGTAAGTATATTGGTTCTATGTATATTAAATCAATAAGCGACATCAAATTCTTAATTAGCACCTGTAGCTATGAGCCAGCGATAGGCAGGAGATCGCATCTTCTTCCTTCCTTCTTTTCTTTTGTTTCGCCGTCTTCAGCTACCTGTCGTTAATTATAATTACCCATTAAGTAGATTTTCCGCGTTAAAGGCCACACCGGAGTAGTAGTAGGTACTACTACTTATTACAAAAATAAATTAAAGTCTTTATACATGTTGTAATCTATTTCTACTCGCTCCTGTCGATTTCCTGTAAGACTTTCATCTTTAGACAAACACAAGTTTTTTAATATCTCTGAAGGCGATGGAACATTTTTATCGATTATGGGCATGTTACATTCGCCAACCACATTTGAATTCATTATGTTATGTTCGACGAGATGTGTTGATTCCATCTCATTATTCTTATTACTGTCATAAAATGCTTCAGCGATTAAAGTAAAGTTATCAGTCTCTGTGTCTTCCAAGGATAGTTTTGCACCAGTTCGTACCAATTCTGCGTTTGCTTCGGATACGTGGTGATAATTGATCTCGTCACTCGCAGAGTCCACGCAGTCAAAAACAACTTGAGTAGGGTGCTTAATTTTAAGTTTTTCCAAAAGGTCACCACTCTGTCGTACTACGGTACCTGGCGGTTGCGCTTGGCATTTATGACTCCTTCCTGATACCTGTAATTAATGAATTAAAGTGGTTATAAATAGTTTATATTGATGTTTAACATAGATAGTTAGTACCTAGGTAGGTACTTGACTACACATCTGGTTTAATCATCAACAGAAAACATTGACGTCTTTCTCCTACTTTACTGAAATAAGTATACATACAATATATATGTATATGTAGGGAAAAGCAAGGCAAAACGGCACACTTAAGGGAAAAAATACATATTTAAATAATTAACAGCTCTATTTATGAGACTTTTGTAAGAAATTAACAGGTATTTATTATTCTATAATATTAATTAGTCAGTCTTTAATCAAATCACGGGAAAAACGAGATATAGGATGATTTCTAAAATCTGGGTTTTGTTCCGTTCTGCCCTCATGGGTAGGTAAAATGGACCACGCTTGAAGGCAAAATGGACCTAAGAATTAGATTTTCCACAAATTAAACTAGCGTCTTCATCTTCGCCGTCAATGTCAGCACAATGATAGTGAGCTCACTTCTTACTTTTCTGAGACTGTAGTAGTAAGTATAGTCCTGGTGCTTCACCACCCAATTCATTTCACCATATGCATAACGAGGTGCATAAATTGCTTAGCGACTGTTTTAAAGTAGTTGAAATTTAACCCATGAAATACTTGTTATTGAGTAGTAACTCCGATGGTCAACTGTGGTCTTCATCATCAGTTCCACTTTACCAAATGATGATTTTTCGAAAGCAAATGCACGAGTTACTACTAAATATATCAAAATTACCATAGGTGTCCCTACAACATTTGAAGAGTTCCCTCGCTTTCCTTGGGATCCAATCATCAGATCCTGATTTGGTGCTTATGGGACCTAATTGAAACCATTCCTAGAAAGCACGAAAACACAAATTCAAGTTGGTTCATAAATGACGGAGTTCTGAGGTAACAATCATAAAAAAAAATACAACCGAATAGATAACCTCCTTTTTTGAAGTCGGTTAATAAATACAAACGATGCACACAATGAACTAACCAACAAAAAGTTGGAAAACCCCCGACTTTGTCACTTCCAAGTTCAATATCTCAAAAACGGCTGAACCGATTTTGATTAAACATGTCTAAGAACCATCGCTAGAAAACCGGCTTTCAATTAAAAAAACCGCAATCAAATCGGTTCACCCGTTTAAGAGCTACGGTGCCAAAGACAGACACACAGGTCAAACTTATCGTCTACTCGTCAGTATACTAATAAAATAGAGTTAAGTATATTAGTTATTAATAACATAGAAGTATATTAGTTAGTTATTAATAAATAGTTATTAGTTCTCTAGGTACGAAGTACCGTGGGTGTCTGTAGCTGAGATAAAGCATAGCATATAGGTGTATGTTTTTACCTTGTAGCGAAAACTTTTATTACATGCAGTGCATTTATAAGGCATGACGCCTGTGTGGATCCGTCGATGGACAAGATAGGACACTCGCTGACGAAAACATTTACCTGTGGGACAAGAAAATAACAAGTATCATATATATAACATACATATGCAGCAGCGGTGTTTGGAAAAAGCTGTGTTCCAAGGTCTTTTGCTCACATGACTTAAAGCTGACCACCAAAATTTCCATCTACATGGAAACTGACTGTGCTGCATCTTGTATTCTTTCGAGATGTGGTGTGTACGCGTATATATGCGTCACATTCGCATTTTGGATCGAAACCACCTTAAGTGCCTCCGAACCATCATGAAGATCAGATGGTCCGACTGAGTGCGTACCTAATACCGAAGTTTTTCGGCGAGCCAATTTTGGTGGTATTGTAACCCAATTGCGTCGTTTTAGCTTCGATGGTGCGGTCACATACTCGTATTTCGTATGGCGGAGAAAAGAATGGAGGATTCAGAACTGGAGGAGGGTAAACGGAAACACGGCGAGCAGCTCCTTCGGTTCAAAGATGTGCAGATGTGACATCTGAAAGGTGTCGCACGCATAGAACCATCGCGATGGGAAGATTTGACAGCACAGCGGCGCTTGAATGGCGCAGGACTGTTCGCGAGTTTGAGGAACAGCGTAAAGCCGATCTCGATGCTAAACGCAACGAGCGTAAGTCTCAACCACCTGCTGCCATCCATACTAATATCATAAATGCGAAAGTGTGTTTGTGTGTTTGTATGTTTGTATGTTTGTCCCTCTTTCATGCCGTAACGGAGCGACGGATCGACGTGATTTTTGGCACAGAGATAGTTTATAGGCCCGAGAGTGACATAGGCTACTTTTTATCCCGGAAAAATGCACAGTTCCCGAGGGAATAGCGTGCGATAACCGAATACCGCGCGGGCGGAGCCGCGGGCAAAAGCTAGTTTATTATAATTACGTGGACGGTGTGCTTACGTGCCGACAATTACAGCTAAGATAGCCTATGTAAGCCATCTTAGAGCGCATGAGCGCCAAAGAAATACCTAATTAAGAGTCGAAGTGGTCGCCAGGGCCGAAATCGGGCGGATCATCCATCACCATCATTGTCCTAAAACGTGAGACTGACAGAAGGAGCAGCTTATCAGTCCAGAAAAAAAGAGCATCAGATCATTAAGATTTAAAAAAAACCGGCCAAGAGCGTGTCGGACACGCCCAAAATAGGGTTCCGTAGCCATTATGAAAAAATTAAGTAATATTTTTCTAAGGATTTCGTGTTTTATACAGAATCTTCCAAGTTTAGGTATATTTCATACCTTACTCATAAACTACTAATAATTCTCAAGAAAACTTAGCCGTTATAGTTTTCCTTGGAAGTTTGATATACTGACTACCATCCTGAATTTTTTCAAATTTTTCCACCCACCGGCTTAGATTTTAGAGGGGGGGGGGACGCTCGATTTTAATCAAAATTTGCACTTTAAAGTTGAATATTTCGCAAACAAATTACTGAATCGAAAAATCGTTTTAGCAAACCCCTAAATGGTTTTAAAATACCTATCCAACGACTCTACACTACAAGGTTAAATGAGAAAAAAAATCACCCCACTTTACGTCTAAGGGAGGTACCCTAAACAAAAAAACATAGTCAACGTATCTTCACTGGTATTCATGAAGGTACATCTCAAAAATTAGATATTAGACTTGAATTGAATATTTAAATATTCTAAGAAAAAATAAAAGTTGAAAGTATTTAACCAAATCACAGAGGCACAACGATAGCGTGTTTTAAACAAGGTCAGCGCCATCTATGAGAAGAATAACGAACTTATTTAAAGGACAAAACATCCTATTCGTTTTTCTTGCAGTGTATAGGTACTCTATTCATTTTAACATTTGAAAGTTAACGATAAAACCGGCCAAGAGCGTGTCGGACACGCCCAAAATAGGGTTCCCTAGCCATTACGAAAAAATTAAGTAATATTTTTCTTAGGATTTCGTATTTTATAATATATTATAATCTTATATAATCTTCCAAGTTTAGGTATATTTTATACCTTATGCTGCTATTTACTCATAAACTACTAATAATTCTCAAGCAAACTTAGCCGTTATAGTTTTTCTTGGAAGTTTGATATACTGACTACCATACTGAATTTTTTCGAATTTTTCCACCCACCGGTTTAGATTTTAGAGAGGGGGGGACGCTCGATTTTAATGAAAATTTTCACTTTAAAGTTGAATATTTCGCAAACAAATTACTGAATCGAAAAATCATTTTAGCAAACCCCTAATGGTTTAAAATACCTATCCAGCGATACCCCACACTATAGGGTTGGATGAGAAAAAAAAAATCACGGCCACTTTACGTCTATGGGAGGTACCCTAAAAAAAATTGTTTTTGAATTTTTAATTGTACTATTTTGTCGGCATAGTTTACTTATATATCCGTGCAAAATTACAGCTTTCTATCATTGATAGTCCCTGAGCAAAGCCGCGGACGGACAGACAGACAGACAGACAGACATGACGAAACTATAAGGGTTCCGTTTTTGCCAATTTGGCTCCGGATTCCTAAAAATGACCAAGAGCGTCCCGTACACGCCCAAGATAGGATTCCGTAGCCATAACGTTGTAAATTTGATATACTTTTTAACCCCCGACGCAAAAAGAGGGGTGTTATAAGTTTGACCGCTATGTGTGTCTGTATGTCTATCTGTGTGTCTGTCTGTGGCACAGTAGCTCTTAAGCGGGTTGACCGATTTGAATGCGTTTTTTTTATTTGAAAGCTGGCTTTCTAGCGATGGTTCTTAGATATGTTTTATCAAAATCAGTTCAGTCATTTTTGAGACATTGAACTTTGAGGTGACAAATCGGGGGTTTTCCAACATTTTGTTGGTTAGGTTATACTACCATCGCTTATTGAAACGAGAGTGAGAGGGAGGGTACGATACCAACTTCGATTTTCGACTTTCGTAGTAACCCCTCAGGGCGCAGACCTCATTTCATAATGAGAGGATTGTGCCATTTGTGCCGTAGTTCCCACGCGCACTAGGTACACTGGCGCGTTCCGAACTGAAAGTCTGCGGTCTGGTAGCATGGAGTGAGCTCTGATTGTGTGCGAAACGATTCTGTGTAGTGTGGTGATAGATGGTTTGTGTGTGTTTCATACAATGTGGAAGATGGGGGAACTACATGAACACACATTTCTTGCATAAACGTCGCGGATGAGCAAAGTAATTTTTTGTTATGGACCTCCGCAAAGTAACGCCTGATGCAATAAATGATAAGTATCCGTTATGCAAAAGGTCCAAAAATTTGGTCCTCTATGCACAGAGTTGTATAAAATAACTGACCGCAAGTTTCACAAGAGAAGGGTTTTTCTCCGGTGTGAATGCGCTGGTGGTTGTGCAGTGTGGACAGCTCCTTGAAGGCGCGGCCGCACTGCGCGCAGGAGTGGGGCTTCTCGTCGTTGTGGTACAGCAGGTGCTTGTGGTACGACTGTTGGAACGTGAACGTCTTGTTGCACTGCGCGCAAGCGTAAGGAGTTTCGCCTGAAATAAACGATATCAATTTGTTCATTTCCGTATTTTCTTTTCAGTAAAGTTAGTTTCAAATGTACATCCAATCGAACTGAGGGCGTCGGTGTAGACCGATAGTACCATCCCTCTCACTCCCGTATTAAATAATACAACATAGGGTGTCCTGAGGGACGGAACGTCACGAACTTCGGTTTTCTTATTTCGGAGTAGCCCTGCAGTTCTGCAAAAATATTGTATTTTTTTTGTTCAAGGGGGTTTCACCATCCATTGATTAGTGTTAGATGACGGTTAAATGAGATTCCGTCTTCGTCTATTCGAACAAAACAAACAGAGACGGTCACATTTAACCGACAGTTAACACTAATCAATGGATGGTAAAACAGCCCCTCAGTATTTTTATTACTTAGTATACATATATTGACCATTCACTACATATGGGATTTGTTGCATTTCATAATAAATAAGCACCTCGAATTTGTTTGCTGATGACGATGAGCATTAAATAGTATTAACTTTCAAGCTTCAAGCAAATAAATCATAATAAGTAATCTAAGAAGTAAGTAAGTATTGTCAGTACTAATAAGAATAAAAAAGCATGTGCTAATTTAATCGTGTCTCCGATGTCCTAAGCTAATGTATCTTTAGAAATCATTTTTTTTTCATAAGGTTAATAAATGACTTATAAATAATTTAAGAAAAGGTTTACAGTCTTCTTTTTTTCTCTCTTGTTAGTAAAATTACCTCTCAAAACTAACACCAATTTATTTTAACCTGTATGAAGGCGTTTATGTTTCTTCAGAAAGTACTTTGTAGTAAAGCACTTGCGACAAACATCGCACTGCCATTGTTTATTATCATTTTTCTCCAATGTTTTGAGCTTATCCCCAGCGGGGAGATCTTTCTCTTCGGGCCCGGTCTCGCTAGCACCGCTTCTTGAGTTGCTGTCGTCTTGCTGGAAGCCATAATGTGCCACCCGTAAGTGAACCATGAGGGATCCTCTCATTTTAAAATTTTTAGGGCACAAGTGACATTGATATCTAGTAACATTTTGATTTGAATTATCGTCTATGTTATGTATGAGACATCTATGCATTCGTAAAATATTCGAATCGACAAATTGTAGACCGCATATCTCACAAGTTGTATTAATTGGTAAGAGCGAAGCTTCCGCTTTAATCGAGGCACTGACTTGAACAGCGCTTTCCGCGTGTTCACGCGACGTGTCTAAAACTGGCGCCGCATTTAGGGGCATCACTGGCAACTTTGGATATATTTTTACGAATTTCACGGGGACGCTTGCCGTAGGAGTTGATGGTTTATTTTTAGCCGTCTGGCCTCTGGATTTCTTATGTGGACTGGCGACGACTTGAGTTTCTGGTTTCGGTTTACACGCTGCCTCCATAAACCCATTTTTCTTATCATACTCTTTAGTCGTTAATAACTTCACATGGCTAAATAAATGTATAGTCAGTTTGTCTAGTCCGGATACCTCTTCCTGACAAACGGGACACAGTATCTTATTGGTTGATACGTAAATAAGCCTGTCTCTGAGTAACTGCACTGATTCGAAAATTCCACTTTGTAGACAAATGGGGCACGGCAATGATGCTGCGTCTGCACTCATTGTTTGAATAAAACAGAATCAATTTTTGATCAAAGACCAGCAGTTTGCTGCCGCGGTAGCGCGAAACTAAGCATCTAATGAGTTATTTTGGGAAAACGGCGTACGTATTCTTTTGGCTGCATTTCAAATAGCACAATAATATAAATTTACTGCCGCACCATACCCTTGATATTAGCAAACATTACCTAGTGTACAGCATGTATAATACTACTTAATTAATGATGAAGTTTTCAAAGTAGAAGTCAAATATCTTTAGGTATATTCAATTTCTATGTTGCGTTGTATGTACATAATATTATTATTTATTATGCTAATTTTGTCTACCTACCTATAGGCATTTTAATTTTTTTTTTAAGTTCAGGTCATATAAAAAGTATTTGCCCTGAGTTCCATATTTTTATAAGCAGCCCTAATGTTTTGCCTAGTCAGTTAGTCTGTCTGTTCGTACTTCCATCCGTACGCGAGTTTATAGTTTCGAGTGTCAGAAAGAAAGCCGGAATTTTGCGTGGATAGGTACAAATATACAATAACATTTTAATAAATAACTAAGTGGACAAAATGGTGAAATGTACTATTTATTTGGGTTGTTATTTCCGCTACACTTATAGACCTACTAGATTATTCCCGCGACTTCGTCTGCGCGGATCTAGGTTATCGCGCGGTGGCGTCCTGTACCGGAATAAAAGGTATCCTATGTTGATCCTTGGGGTTCAAACTACCTATACACCAAATTTCATCAAAAACGGTTCAGTGGTTTCGACGTGAAAGCGTAACAGACAGACAGACAGACAGAGTTACTTTCACATTTACAATATTAGTAGGGATTTCATTAGTCTATATTCTCTGCTGAGGGGCTATACTACGAAATTCGAAAATCGAAGTTCGTATCGTGCCGTCCCTCACTCTCTCGTTTTAGATGATTCATTCAGCGGGACGGCAAGACACGAAGAAGTTCGAATTTTGTACTTCGTAGTAAAGGGCCAGGGGCTACTACGAAACCCGAAAATCGAAATTCGTGTGGCACCGTCCCTTTCAATCGCGTATTAAATGACACAAGCGTCAGCGGGACGACGTTATACGAAGTTCGAATTTAGCACTTCGTGGTATGAGGCCAGAGGGGCCGTTGTTGTTACCAACTTCGATTTGCGAGTTTCGTAGAAGCCTCTGCCTGTTTCGTCTTTTTTTATATTCGACTGGATGGCAAACGAGCAAGCGAGTCTCCTGATGGTAAGAGATCACCACCACCCATAGACACCTGCAACACCAGAGGGATTACATGCGTTGCCAACCTAGAGGCCTAAGATGAGATACCTCAAGTGCCAATAATTTCACCGGCTGTCTTACTCTCTACGCCGAAACATAACAGTGCAAGCACTGCTGCTTCACGGCAGGATTAGTGAGCAAGATGGTGGTAGCAATCCGGGTGGACCTTGCACAAGGTCCTACCACCTGCAATGTCTGAATAATTGTCAGACAGAGACCAAAGTAAATAAGGACCACGATGCAACGACACGATGCAAGGACACGATGATTGGGAATTTAAAAAAATCTCTGGTCCATAAGCATAGTCGGATAATAGTAGATTGTGCACCAAGCAGAAAGTTATTTATTATTGTACCGAGTGCCGATTTGGAGCCCGAGCGTCAGCGAGGGCTTTAAAAAGCACGTGGGCAATGTAAATTTACCTACTGAATGCGAGGTGCATAATCTGCTTTTCTTTCAACTAGGAAACAAATGTCACCATCACCAGCGCTCGATGATTCAATTTTTGTAAGTTTACATTCGCTCGCATTTGCCAATATGTTTTTTTTTAATTTCTTACTTTTTTGGCAGAGTTAACTTGAGTAGCAGATATTTTTACCCTCAATCTGTCAAGTTTCGGATGGGCGACAGGTTGGCCAACAAAATACACAAAGTTTTTTTTTTATTACGACTACTACTTATTATAGCAGCATTTTTTGTATGCAATGTGTCAAATTTTGTAAAACCATCAGGTTGACCAACCTAACACTGGATTTTTTTATAGCAAAAAAAACTTGTGTTACCTCTTTGTTAGTGCAATTAAAAGAAAATAATATAAAGCATTTTCATACATTTTTTCTGTTCTAGAGTAGAAAAGTCCCGCTTTGTGCTGGGTTATGATAAAATCAAAGCATAGTTGGACGAAAACTACATAGTATTGCATTGAATCATCAAATGAGAACACTGGCTGAAAGTAATAATAACCCTCTTTCGGGCAGTCGGGTAAAAAATGATTGTCTACTTCACGCGGCCGTCAATGTCAGGATACAACTGTTAATGTCATTACGCTGCATTCAAGTTTGTTTGTTTTTGTTTGATTGTTTCTATGCTCGTTTCTAAGCATGTCTGTGCTTTGATTTAAAAATTGGTTGCCTGGTATTCTGTGGCAGCTACATTGATTTAACATATCTCTTCGTAATATGTTTTTAATTTGTATGTTTTATTTTGGATTTCTTTGAAGCTCCTAAGAATGAGTGTGGAACAGAAAGTTCCTGGGTATATGGCCCAACTGTTAGATGCACTTGGGTGGAATCAGGGAACACGAATTCCTTTAGCTAACCCTGATAACGAGGTCCTGGAAACTCTGTTAATTAACAGGTATTTGATTTGATGAATTTTTTGCGAAGTAACTTAAAAAATCACGAGTTTTGGTAATTATCACAATACAATACAATACAAAGACTCTTTATTGTACACCAAAAATAGTAAGTGATACAGAAAACAAATACACAGAGAAAAAAAAAATTACACGGTAAGCAATAGGCGGCCTTATCGCTTAAGAGCGATCTCTTCCAGGCAACCTTTTTACGGAAAGAAGGAAGGACTAGATTTCAATAGGTGGTGCATCAAAAGTAGATCAGAAAATTAAAACAACAAAAATACATCTACGAACGAATATACGTCTAAAATAAATATACCTAGGCAGGGAGATAAACAGCAACAAATAAGTAGATAAAATTTTATAAAGCTAATTGTTACAAGATGTCAGATAGTGCTCCTTAAGCATATATTTAAATATTGACAAAGATTTTGCGCGTCGTAAGTCAATTGGTAAGGAATTCAATATCACTTGTTTTTCTATTACAGACAAAATGAAATACAAACTTTGAAAGAAGCTCTTGCGCTTCAAAACCAAAAACGCGATGATCTCAATAAGTACAAGCATCATGTTCATACAGAATACCAAGAAAATGCGGTGAGTATATTTGATAACGTTACTGGTAAAATTACTGCTTTCCGAAACTGCAGACTTAAAAAGTCTAAAGTAGAATATTATTAGTGTTATTTAAGATCTCGTGGGACACACTTAGCAAATAATTAATAATTTAAATGGTTCAACTCACAATCCTTAATTTTATAATTGACTTATAATCATGGGTTGAACTGTTAAACTTAGTCATTTTACAAAATAAATTCCTGTTTGTTTAGTTCTGAGGTCATGATAATCTCTTTAAGGTATGAAGCCAGCTATAGGTTTCTAAATCTTGGTTTTGTTCTTACTGTTTTCTTTTATACCAAGGACTCCTTGCAATTTTTTTCTTGTAGCCATTTTTGGCATATCTATATCCTAAATCACTTTCACACTGATGGTAAATCAAAATTAAGTTAATTATGTTTTGAAGAAAGAGGAATTCTCACAGCAAATATTGAAATATCATAAGTATATAACATTTGTGTTTTATTAACTTTCCAGTTACCTATCATTCTTGTGTATAAATTGTGTCACAATATATAGTAATTTTTTTTGCTATGCGGATGATGCTCTGATCATTAACAAGTTTGGTATAAAATAATTAAGGATGGCAAACTAAATTTTATTTTGAGTGGAGTATTAAAACTCTTGTTATTTTTAAATGTATGGCAACTTATTGAATGTTAAAAATGTTAGCAATATGGTGTGTGTATTGATTAAGGTTTGTGTGTCTCCCACAGCGTCTCTTATTTGCACATAAGCAACAGTTGGAGCAAGAAGTCAAGCTGCGCCAATTGTCTTGCAATGAAGCTGATGCACTCGATCGAGAAATTAATGATTGCCACAAGCAAAGCAAAGATACCACTTCTCGTATAGACAGACTCCAAGGTAATTCTTTATGAATCATCAGAGAAGGTAAATCATGACAATACCACAAAATCACAGGAGGTTTTTTAGGGTTCCATAGTCAAAATAAAACAAACAATAGGTATACAAGGTAATGAGAAACAGTCTTCTACCAAAGGTTAACTTTTAAAATTTGTCTTAATACACAAGTTTATAAGAAAGACCTTTGCATCCAGAGATTAGGTTTTGGTACAAGAGAGTGTGTAACATGTATGTACATATCTGAAGCTCCCCATGAGCCTGATATAGTCACATTTGGTGTACTGAATAGTCACTTGTGTTAATCATTACATCTGGCATATGAATTGAAATTCCAGGGTCTTGCAAAAATTCCGGTAGGAATTCCTGAGAAAATTATATTGTGGTCTTTACTGGCACTGCTATAAAATCAACTGCGCCTATGATTCTAAACCCAGCAGTTGAGGTTTTCAAATCTATGCAGCCACTAGCATGAGAGAGTATTAAACACACAGACTCACATACTCACAAACTTAAATAATGTTTTGTTATTATTCTTTCTTATCATGTTCGAAATAAACATTAAAATATAAATTTAATATAGCTTACATGAACTTTTTGATTACAGTGAGTATTGCTCGATTATTGAAGAAGGCCGACACTCTGAAAACGGAGGTGTGTGGTGAACGTGGGGCTTTGCAAGAATGGCGAGCTCAACTAGAAAGAAATGCTGGTGATATTACAGCTATTGAGCAATTTACTAAGCAAGATGTCTCGAAAGCAAAGGTAAATGATTTTATGGAGGCAGAAGCGGGTATAAACATGTTGGTATTGTTGTAACATACATTCTTGTTGTAATGTTTGTAACATTATGTTTCACTGTTTTAGGCTTTAGAAAACAAGCGTCAGAAGCTCAAGGTAGAACATGACCACATGCTAGATCGGTTGAACCAACTTGTTTCAAATCTTAGTTCTGAGGAAAGGGCGTGTGAGAGGATATCCGCTCAGGTAACCATAAACATATTGTTATTTTATTGTTTTTAAAGTAATTTCGATATAAATCAAGGATAAATCAAATTCTGTTTATGTTGTATAGGTAATAGAAGGACTGGAACAAAGGAAGCAAATGATGGTAATGTGGACTTCAGCTGTTGAAAACTTAAGGCAAAGGGACACGGACATAAGGCATATAAGAGAGGTAGCTACACTTGTTCATCAGTTGTTTGTTATGAGAGTAGTTAAAATTTTCTAATAAATGTTTTTGCACTCTTCTTGGTATTTTAAAATAAAATCAAATAGGTACAAAAATAGCAAAATATTGTCATACAAAAATGTGAGCTCCTTTTTTGTTGTAATTTAGAAAAATATAGCTAACATGATAATATAATTAACATGGGTATTATTACTGCTAAAGGACTATGCGGTGCTGGAAGCCGAGGCCAATAATATAGCGGAGCAGTGCCGCGAGCACCAGGCCTTCTGCGACCAGCAGCGCAGCAACAACGCGGACGCCCTGCGGGAGAACATGGGCCTGTCTCAGCAGCTGTCGAACACCCGCATGGCGCACCAACAACTGATGGATATGAACGTGACCGCAGACAGCGAGGTAACTATTTATTTCTCGTATCTTGTAGACTAACTCATCCAGTCCATCCAGATCCTGACATATTGTTTTTTTTTTCATAAGTGAAAGTTTTTTTAAACGTGCAAGGACAAAATGAAAATAAAAATGAAAATGAAAAAATTTATTCGGGGCAAAAAAATAAAAATAAAAAATAATCGAAAATACACATTTACTTGCTCCCGAAGTCCCGCCTCAGCATAAAATGCGGACTCCTATGGAGGAGCCAGCGCTGGTCTTCCGGCGAGACCATGCTTTGGTATTTATTCAGCTTTGGTATTTAGGTTGGCACATTTGGCTGCAGCTAAAATTGAGGCTATTGTATCTAAAGCGCGGCCTTTGAGCGTAACATCCTTTAAACTTAATAAAACAAAAGCGATTTTTTAATGTTATATCTTTAACACATTTTTTTTTTATTTGGCTCCTACTTGAAATTAAAGGCGGTATGTCCGTAATAGCCGTATGTACCTAGTGAGGGATAACAGGAACACACACGTCATCCATCATCGTCATACCAATTTCAAACTTGAAGCAGCAGCGTGGAACCTTCGTTAAGCTTAGGTGCCATATCTCGTGGTGCAATGGTGCATTCTCTCTTGTTGAACAAATTACCTATTTACTATTTTCTGACATAAAAATATTTGTCTTATTCAAACTACTATATGACGGGGTGTCCTTTTGTTTTTAGGCACAGAGTCTGCAGCGCGAACTGAGCAACATGCGAAATACACTAGAGAAGCTGCACATGGAAAACCGCAGGATAATGGAAGAACAGCATCGCAAGGAAATGGCCGTCAAGGCAGTCTTATCCAAAGTACATGTAGTTTATTTACCTATTTCAGACATGTTTAGCGTTTACATAAATACATATATTGACACATCATATCTTGTAACATAGTGTTTGTGTTGTTGTTTTTATTTTTTTAAACAAATGAAGATCTTTGCGTTGCTAAATTTAAGTAGCTTATTCATTTAACTATTCGAATTTGTTTCAGATAAAAGAGCTAAAAGAGAAAATGGCGGATTCAATGGACAAAAGCAAATCTTCTGAAAAACGAGTTAAAGAGCTCGAGACTATTTTAAATGTGCGTATTTTGACACTGTATAATAATATAGCTTATTATTGATTATGCATCAATATGCAGTGGTAGACTTGATATGCTTATTACGGGATGTTGACCGTGGTCACCTTTCAAGAGCTCCCCGGGACGGGGCGGGAGTCCACCCGTGATCATGATGCATTCAACTGCTTTAAAATATCGGGAGTTTCTTTAAAGGTAATCAGAGCCTACATACCGTAATAAATACACAGTGGTATCAAGTGAAAATAACTGGTAAATATATATGAAAAAGGACTGTTAATGCAGTGGTATATAATCCGTTGTATTTTACGTGATTTTGCCTACAGGAGGAGGAGCGTTACGCGAGTAACTTGACGATGAACCAGCAGCGCGCTATGCATTGCTCCTTCGTCGAACAACAGAAGCTCTTGGCTCTCAAAAACGAGGAGAAACTTTTCCATATGCAGCTTAAAGGTATTTATTCTCTTTTATATTTGTTTGTATTTTTCCTGATCTGTCTGCTTTACATTTACGATGATCAGATATTTTAGATAATATTTTAATACCGTGATAGGACAGAGTTAGAATAAATGATACTTGAGAACACAGGAAACCGCCAGATCTCGGTTATAGAATGATTTAATAAAAAACGACTATACTATTTGAATTTTTAACAAAAACTCGATGTTTTAGCTTCCAAAGCCATCATGAGTAAACTGGAAACTAAACAGCGCGGCGTTCTCAGAAGCCTGCAGAGCCAGAAGGAATCGCTTTACGGTATAGTAAGTACTCTCAGGTCGAAACTAAGGAATTGTTTGAATTAAAAGTTAAAACTGGTTATAAACTGTTATATCATCCACTATTATTATTAATGCAAAGGTTTGTTTGTCAACTAATATTATTAATGTTATGGTTTGTTTGTCAGCTCTTCACGTCTAAACGATAGTTTGAGTACCGGATAAGGACTTAGGATAGTTTTTATCCCGGAAAATTGCATGGTACACGCGAGATAGCGATAAACGAATTCTACGCGGATGGAATTGCGGGCAACAGCTAGTTAGTTAATATATGTATGTATGTAAACTCTTAATTGTACAAAATAAGTAAAACACAATTGACAAAAAAAAATTAAGCTTATCACCTACCAATTTCGAATAGATCCATTTCGCTATCTGTATTTAATTAAATTGGAACCGCCAGTATCAATGAAAATAGTATACTTGTATGTAAGCGTTGAATGAAATGATTTCAGTGCTACCAAGTGGAGACTATAGGAGCCCAGGTTGCGCATATGGAGGGCGCTCAAGCTGAACGCGAGTGCTCTGCCGAGCTTCTTGAGCGGGAGGCCAGGTTAGCACCAGTACTAAGACTCTGGTTATCTAGGTTAGCGGTGCCATCATATAGCGGCCGTAATATAGCTATGGATGACGTCACTAAAACGTTGTCTATGTAAAAAATTTGGCCAAAGCTCTGTAGTAAACCGCAGTTTACATACATAGACAACGTTCTTTCTAGTGACAATAATTTAGGTTCGGTTTCACCAACCATTGATTAGTGTTAACTGACGGTGAAATGTGATGCCGTCTTCGTTTATTCGAACAAAACAAATAGAGACGGCATCATATTTAACCGTCAGTTAACACTAATCAATGGATGGGTGAAACAGCCCCTTACTGTCTTACGGCTGATATACCTAATGACGGCACCGCTAGCCTAAAAAATCAGAGCTTTGCTGCTATCTGCAGCAAAACTTAACCTTTTCATTCACAAAAGACGAGAAGCTCATGATTAAAAACTACCTCGTTCTTATACATTTAATTGTAAGGAGGGTTATCGCGTATGAATTCGCCGCTAGATGCGCTGCGCTAGTGTAGCGAGAAGTCTCCGAAATTTCACTGTTTTTTTATACGCTACGCGGGTTATTTTTTAATTAGAATAATTTTGTGACTATTTTGCAATACCTGATATTAATTATGGCAAATATGTTACGGGACACTGAAAGTCTGTGTTTTGAGACAGTTTTGTCTTTCGGAAACCTTTTTCGAACAAAACGGGACAATGCTACACTGTGGCATGCTCGATTTTTAATTTTATTTATTTTATGTAGTAAACATGATTTAAATGTAAATCTTGTTTTTATGCCCGTAATAACAAACTAACCACTATACCTCGGGCAGGATTTGTCTACAGTGGCGCCAACTGGCGAGCGCTAAAACGGTAGCCCTCATGCAATTGGTGTCGTCCATCATCATCAATCAACCATTGCAAAATAGACCCGCGGTTGGTAGGTTATGATACTTTTTTTTTATTCGACTGCAAGTTGCAAGCAAGTTGGTCTTCTGATGGTCCTGATCATGGTGATCTCACCACTGCCCATAAACATCTGCAACACCATCTGTATTGCAGATGCGTCGCCAACCTAGAGGCCTAAGATGGGATACCTCAAGTGCTAGTAATTTCACCGGCTGTCTTACTCTCCATGCCGAAACAACAGTGCAAGCACTGCTGCTTCTTGGCAGAATTTAGCGGGCGGACCTTGCACAAGGTCCTACCACCTGCAAAAATAGAACCGTTTTTCCCCCGAAGGGTAAAAAACGTATATTAAGGTTCAGCCGAAAGGGTTAACCCACCAATAACAGTGGGTCAAGCGTAAAGGCTCGAACTCCTAAATCTGTGTGTTCCAGGTTAAAGGAAGTGTGCGGGCGGCACGCGGCGCGCGTGGCGCTGCTGGAGCGGCACGCCGCGCGGCTGCACGACGACATGCGGCGGCTGACGCGCGAGCTGGAGGCGTGCAGCCAGACGCACGTGCAGCTGGTAAGTGCGCCGCGCTCACGTCACAAGACACGACAATCGCAATCGTTCGCGCCCTGTCGCAGATATATTTTATGACGACGAAGTACCAATGCCTCCTATCTGATGGATCTTTAACATGCGAGGTCCTCAGTCAGACTTTAACCTATCCTAATTTGCATGTTCAAGATTTATCAGTTCATAAAATCATCAGCATAACAAAGATGAAGCACCACTTCCGCCCGGTATTGGTGCTTCATCTTCGTTATGCTATGTCAATAATAAATTCGTACCGAATTAATAAGCCCATAAAAAGACATAGACATAACTTTATTTCGACATCAAACGAAAAGAAAAAAGAGAGTCGTCAGCATTAGAGTCAGAGTCTTGTCAGCATCCAAAGTGGCGCAGTATTACGTACCCACACTTACCACATCTGACGAGAATGACGAATGATTTTGTGTTAAAGCAACAGTATAATGGTGTAATGGTGATCGATCAACGTGTTTTAAAAGTGACGTGTTGCGTTTTCAGCAAAGCCGTTTGAAGTCGTCAATGCTGACGGTGGAGGGGGGTGATAAAGAGGCGCGCGCGGCCCGCGACGAGTGGCGCCGGCGGCGCGTGGAGGAGGCGCTGATGCGGCTGCGCGTGGCGCACGCGGCGCGCGCGCTCGCCGCGCTCGAGGACCACGCCTTCAGCGCAGACACGCAGCGGCTGCAGCTCGACGCGGTGAGCACCACTGATTATTAGACATCGGATTATATGTATTTGCATGTTTGCATATGCAAATGCATATAATTATATTTTTATAGCGTTATTGCATATTTCGGTACTTTTTCGTTGACAGTGCATATTTCAGTTGTTTTACGTGTAAGGCGTATTGTATTATACTGTCGAAACGTTCAAACTATCTACGAAAATCTTATTTTTGTTGAAATAATGCCACCAGTAAAAAATACCCTGACTTTAATGGAATTTTGGACAAAACAAAATTACCAAAATTCATCAAAAAAATATATCAAATCGATCAACATGTTTTCATTTACCTGCAGAAATAGAAAATAAGTATATACATATAAATATAATGTGAAAATAATGTAAATTGTTAATAATAAATGGTTTTTGATTGTGCATATTTTGTGCATATTTCGCCCTTTTTTAGTGCATATATTGGCATTTTGATAGTGCATATAATCCGATGTCTACGTGATTATCAACTCATCATCACCCTAGCTCCACACGGTTGACACTGCTGCCGTGCCATGACAAAACACTGTAACTCAAGTTACAGTGTTTTGTGGTAACACTGTTAAATTAGCTTTTTAGACTCTAATCTATTTATTACTTATAATAATTTATTTCAATTGAAAAATTCCATTGAAATTTACACTGTAACTTAAAACCCAGGATCCTGATTCGACCAAACACTGTGCCTCCTCCAGATACAGATACCGTGTTTTGCGAAAACAAAACTCGCTGTTTACCGGCCCGGATAATACCGACCCGATTTTTCTGGTACACGCCTGTACGAAGTACATCGTACAGTATTTGCTAACACGTGACCTAACTATTTGCATTTGATGTATTTTTACTTAGTTGCAAAATAACACCGCTCACGATCGGTTACAGCTGAGCATTATAGCTATGACTTGTTATTTTCATGTATTAAAAACTAGTGGGCTTAGCTAAACAGTGTTTTAAGTTCAACGCCTAGCAACTCAACTACTACAATTTTCTTCGAGTTTCGGCAATACATTTTGGTCCTTCGAACCAGATCTGAACCAGTGACCTATGGATCTACAGTCCAATTAACTAAACAGTGTTTTAAGTTCAACTACCTAGCAACTCAACTACTACAATTTTCCTCGGGCTTCGACCATACATTTTGGTTCTTCGAACCGGATCTGAATCAGTGACCTATGGATCTACAGTCCACTTAACTAAACAGTGTTTTAAGTTCAACTACCTAGCAACTCAACTACTACAATTTTCCTCGAGCTTCGGCCATATAACGCCCATAGAAACTCATGTTAGTTTGATATATATTATCCGGGCCTGTAAATAGTATCACTCCTCTACACTACTCGCGAGCGAAGATCTCAACGTAGTACTCGGGAAAGTAGATCGAAGTACCGACCGAGTTGGACGAAGTGCCTCTCCACACAATCGTATTCGCCTAATCCCGTTCAGCTTCACACTTCATCATCTCATGGCAATGATGGAAGAATAGGGACACACGAGGGCAATTGGCACAGTTTGATGTTTAACATTTCAGCCTATATACGTCAAACTGCTGGGCACAGGCCTCCTCTCAGAATGAGAGGTTGAGAGTTTGATGTTTATTGTAAGTAAAGTAATTGCTATTTAATAAAATAAATGATAGTTACAAATTACAATAACTTACCTATTTAAGTTATAAACTTTTATCTATTCATTTCACTTAAGCATAATTATAATGTTGTAGAGGTTGGAAAGTAAGCAATAGATGCACGAATTAGATCGAAGCCGCGGGAAAAACGAATGAGATGTAATTTGTGATCGCAGGCAATGAACGAGCGGCTGGTGGAGATAGCGGCGCGCCGCGAGATGTTCGCGGTGCAGGTGCGCGCGCTGCGCGAGGACTGCGGCAAGCTGCGCGGAGAGATCAAGGAGCGCGAGCAGCGCATCGAACAGCTCAAGAAGAGGTGCGCATTATACAGCCCTACTGCTTACTAGAATAACAATAAGAAATAGTTTTCCCTTCTCATGCTCGTAAAGTTCGTGTTTATGCTGTATCTAGGCGACATAAAATGACTTTTTATGATCTAGTGCATAAACTAAAATCTTCGTCTAGGATCAAGGTAATCAGGTATCAACAGCCAAAAAAGCGGCAAAAAATCTGACCTCCAAATGTATGCAGTTGTCTCAATCAATGTCAATGTTTTTTGTTACAGATACGACATTTTCATTGCCTCACTTGGAAAAGATGAATCTGGGCAGCAGCTATCTGTTACTTTCTTCAAAATAAAGGTACGCTCAACGCTGACATGTTTGAATTGTGTGTTCATTCATTACTAATGGTATGATTATGGATGGGTTTACATTGTTCGTTATTTATTATGTGATTAATTAGTCAGATACTGAGTAAGGAATGTCGCATTAGTAGCACAAAGGTTCCACCCTGCCTGGGTCTTCAATTTTTTCGACTGTACGTATCATATGTAGGTTTTATTTAGTAGAAACATAAATAAAAAACTGTCGATTTGTCGATAACATCGCTAAAAAGCGGTGCTCTCCCTACAATCTATCAATAGCCGCACGCAAAATTCCGGGCGCTAATAGTAACCCAGTACGTAGTATTTTTTTTTAAGTGAAGGTCCCTTTTTTAGTTTTTCGCACATAACTCGTAAACGGTGACTCATAGCAAAAAAATGTTTTGAAACATTATACTCTACAAAAAGGATTCGATACATGATACATTTTTTATCTGGGATCAATATTTCATGACAGACTAAGGGCCTGTTGTTTAATCATTAGTTAAACTAACTAATAGTTAAAATGTATGGCAAAAATAACAATAGTTAACACATTTCAACGGAAATTTAACTATAGTAACTTTAACTAATGATCAAACAACGGGCCCTAAGAGGTTTTTCTGTCACCAACCTTGCTATCGATAAGTACCACTTCAACGTCCGCGGTTATAGTAATCGGTGTGTTGCGTTGGTTAGTTCGCGGCGGAGCGCGCGGAGCTGCGCGAGCGCGGCGCGGCGCTGGACGCGGACATCGGGCGGCGCGAGCGCGACATCTCGGCGCTCGAGGCCACGCTGCGCGTCGTGCACGCCGCGCACCGCCACTTCATGCACCACATCTCGCCGCTCGCCGACGATAGTAACACCACTTTTACACCTGAGGCCTTATTGCCTAACGTTTTTGACACTTGCGATCGCAATGAAATGACAGTTTTTGTATGCGAAATATGTCATTTGATTGCGATCGCGACTGTCAGAAACATTAGGCAATACGGCCTCTGGGCCCTATTTCACGAAGATACAAGTTACTTTACAAGCGGTAGTCTCTTTTCAATGCATACTGTTAAACAAAGACTAACGCTTGTAAATTGTTATTTGTACTTTCGTGAAATAGGGCACTGGTATAATTCGCAGCACGGAAGAATAGTAAATCGTGTCTGAAGGGCGGTAAATAAGGCCCATTAGTGCTATATAAAATGTTTTTCATCACATATGTGAGAAAATTTTATATTTGTAAGACAAAAATATAATCCATACTAATATTATAAATGCGAAAGTGTGTTTGTGTGTTTGTATGTTTGTGTGTTTGTATGTTTGTATGTTTGTCCCTCTTTCACGCCGTAACGGAGCGACGGATCGACGTGGTTTTTGGCATAGAGATATAGATAAACCGCCTAACTGAGTCCTCGCCTGCGCGGTACAGGGGCGCGGGGGTAGGACGAGAAAGGGGAGTGAAGGCGGTGCGGGCGGCGAGCGTGAATAACGAGATACACAAGTGGCGAAACGTGCACTAGACAGTTCTAAAGATATGTGACGTCATGTTGGTTAACGAATGGTTTTTTTCTGATTGCGGCAGAAGGAGGGTTTTGAGTTATAGTTAAAACTAATTTTCTTGACCGAATCGAGTAAGGTACTGGTAGGAAGTTCCGGACAAGATAAAGAATTTGGACTATACGACACAATACTACAATAATATGTACCTATGTCTATTTTTTGAAAGTTTTTCTGCGAGTTTGTTTTGGTTTTCTCGGTGATTTAAATCGCTCGTTCTCTTTCAATACTCTTCCTTGTTGTACAATTCTAGATACAGTCTTTTCCGATATACCAGTTAGTTCTGCTACAGTTTTGTTTAAAGGTATATCCTGTAAATATTGAACAGAATTTACGTCCAGTTTTTTTTTTCTAAAGTATTCGTATACGTTAAAAACCATTTGTTTGCACTGACTATTAATTTTATGTCCGAAGATATTTCGACTCATCTTATCTCGTGTGTACCTCTCACAAAGCGTCCGTAGCCATTAGCACTTGCGATCGCTAGCCGCGGCGCGACCGGTATGAGCTGTGCGCTAAGAAGCGCCTGCCGCTCGCACCTCTTTCACTCCCCTTTCTCGTCCTACCCCCGCGCCCCTGTACCGCGCAGGCGAGGACTCAGTTAAGCGGTTTATCTATAGTTTATGGGCCCGAGAGTGCCATAGGCTACTTTTTATCCCGGAAAAATGCACAGTTCCCGAGGGAATAGCGCGCGATAACCGAATACCACGCGGGCGGAGCCGCGGGCAAAACCTTGTACTTGCATATAATATTTGCACAAAAAATTTCGATACTGTTCTTGACGTGTAGCTCGGGTGTAGTAGCAATAAAGCAGGGTGCCTGAGGCGTGGGAAGGTGGTGCTCAGCTCAAGAGCTGTAATATATAATATCAAGATCATTACGCCCTTAGGCGTTATACGCAAAAAAGTCCTTGTGTTTAAGTTAGCCTTTATGTTACGACACTGTTTACAAACAAGTATGATGAAAAATAAGGTATCGCGGAGGAGTGAACGACGCGCGGGGTGTGTGCGTGTGACAAACGTTAGCGCTGATTTTCCGCATAAATACAATCTAAGGCTCTTCAAGGCTAGAGTGAATAGGCTGTTACTGAACCAGTGAGATACATCTTTGGCCTCATCTGCACTTAACATCAGGTCAGATAGGGGACAATCATGGTCAGTTTCATGTAAAAAAATATGTATATTAAGTCTGTATCTTTGAACTATTATATAATTAAAGGGGCTCCTAGACGGGCCATATTTTCACGAAAATGTATAGCTGCAATGGTGTGGCTGGCAGCATCAGCCAGCATTTACGGCCAGACTTTGCAACACTCGGCAATATTTTTAGTATGGCCGGGATATATTGTCACATATTTTTAGTGTGGCCGATGAATGTTTAGGGCTTCAGACATATTTCCGAAATAATCGCTTTGCAATCGAAAATACTGCAATATTTCTCAGCCACTTTTATTGTTGTCTCGCTATTCGGCATAAGTGCGTCCCTTTCTTATGCTACGTGAAGTTTGCCGCGATTCGTTCAAGTAGCATCTATGTTCGTGTTTGTTTCTGTTTAGTTTCGATGGCAGCAAAGTAAATACAGAAATCGATTTTTTTTCAAAAATGCTTTTTTTTTACAAATAATTACTTATTTCCAGACTTAAAATATCTAAATTATCACGCTTATTGAAATAAGGTTGAATCCACATTTTTCTTGTTTTTTTGGTTTTGACTTTGCTATGAGTCTGTCAGCCATAGTAGCGATGTATGTAGCCCATGTAAAGACAAAATAATGAGCCATATACTGCTGCAGAAATATTGCCGAGATATACATTTTCCAGCCATATGCTGCATTAAAATATTTTTTGTATTGCCGGGATATAGTCTGCAACATTGTAGCCACATAATTCATCAAAAGTATAGCCCGTCTAGGAGCCCCTTAATGAAAAATAAATAATAATTTTATGGTATAGGGGGCAAACGAGCAATTGGTTGGATAGTATTTACCTACTTATTTAATTACATCTCATTTCCACAGCGCCCGAGATAGAACAACTCAACGAGCTTACAAAACAGTATTACGAGATGCGCGACGAGCTGAAAGAAATATTGTCAACAACGGCGACTCTGGAGCAAAATTTATCAGATTCCACTTCAAGGCTTACGATACTTAACGACAAGAACAAGCAGCTCGCAAATAGACAGTAAGTCTGATTTACCTATACTATACTATACTCTATAAAAGTCATAAAGATGTTAATTAATAGCCACATCGAAACGTTTCCGTTTAATAGCCAGGTTTCACACAATACAAGTAAAATCATCTGAATAGCTACAGAACAGACAGCCAGCTAATAATATAATAATAATAATAAGCCAGGTGCTAATAACTACAAGTATGGTACTGAGATAATTTCAATCGTGATGTGCAAACTATGCCATACTTTCAAACAGTGCTTAATCAGCTTTTTTTTTCTAGATCCGAGACTGAGAACGATCTGGAGAGCCTCCGGGAGAAGTTATCTAGGCAGGAGGGTCGTTTGCAGAATGCGCAAGACATTGTCAAGCATAACGCAAAGCGCGCCAAAAAACTCGTTGAAGGTATCGATGAGTGGCGCATATTTCAGGTGAGACTTCCATGGTGCTACTTCGGTAAGCGAGCCTTTTACCAAGTAAACGAAAGGAAATGGATAGGTTATATTAATATAGGTACGTGTATTCATGGAAGTTGAAATGGCATTCGCCAACATTCGTATCCTAATAATACATATTATGTATGCTTAAATATAAAAGTTTATGTGCGTGCGATTGTTACTTCAAAAACGCTAGAAACGGCTGGGTTTAGAGAAAATTTAGTATGTAGTAGTAACTTCCCACGGGGTCGGGATAAAATCGCGAAATCTCAACCGCTAGGTTCAGAAGCTTCAAATTTGGCACGGATGATTCCTACGCAAGGTTATTGTATACCATTTTTTTTTTGCCAAAACTGAATTTATTCTCAAATACTAGACCTAATGGTTAAAACGACCAAAACCGCAGGTAAGGCTGTTGTTAGTTACCAGGGAAGGTCGACGTTTCCATACATTTTGACAATACTAAGCCTGAATATCAGTTAACTTTGCTTCGCGCAAGCCCGCTTTAGTGATCTAATTCCAAAAACTCGTCACGATTTGACTCATCCACACCTTAGTCCACACAGCCCTTAGCCCAACATTTTGTCACTACTTTGAAAAAATCTCGTATCCCAAATCAATACGTCTACAAAATGTAACCTTGACGTAATGGTCATAAAGTGCACTCAGAAAATTAGCCATTTTGAAATACGAGTTTTTTTTTAAGTAGTGATGATTAGCATACTCTGTGTGTCGGTCAGTTGGCGCTGTGGGTGCGCGACTACGCGGAGGCGGCGGCGGCGGCGCTGCACGCGCTGGCGGACGCGTGCGCGGGCGCCGCGCGCGTGTTCTCGCGCTTCGCCGCGCTCCTCGCCTCCACCGACCTGCAGCGCCATCTTACGAGGCATCAGCGCAAACTGCTAACCTTCGTGCAACGGTAACTTGCTGTTTACTGGCAGTCTACTATTACGCTTATACGAGATTTACACTCGTCTCGTGCCTCGTCTCGCGCCTCGTCTCGATGGCGTGATCGATGGTAAATGAGCTTAGTGTGTACATTCTAGTGGCGAGTTATTTGTCTTTGAGCTTACAACCTGCGCAGCACAAGGTTCAAACTCGAATGAAGCACGAACGCGAATGTAAACATCAAGCTCGCGTTCGTCGCGAGGTCCTTTGACTCGTGCCAAAAACCGCTCCGGACACGAGCGCTGCGAGAGGCGAGGCGAAAGCGCGCGTCTGGTCACACACTCACCTCGTATCTCGCCTCACGCCTCGTCTCGCGACTCGTACGCGAGTGTAAATACGGCATTAAATAAGATCTATGGCGTGCATTGAGGGTAGGTAGCACAGCGCTAGCGTTGCTTATCCTGCTGCGGGAGCGTTGCTGCAGACGCAAACTACCAGTGCCTACCCTGGAATTGACATACCAATGATTAGGATAAAGGGGCACTTCAAATAGTTCAAATACATTATGTATGATCATGACGTAAATATGGAATAACGGTACGTGTATGTAATAACTGACAGTTCCAATATCACACACATACAAAATCATTGCTATAAAACAGTAAAAACAACTAGTGAAGAAAACCGGTTGTATAATAAACAGGGCAGCCCGCGTTAAGATACATGTACAAAGGCGATCTCATTAAAAACATTTTAAGAGATCAATTAACCTTTAAACCGTAGTACGGGGTATCGTTGGATAGGTCTTTAGTTACAAGCTTGCTAAGACCATTTTTCGATATATGGGTCCGTTTACAAACTATGAGGCTTTACAAGTGCTAACTTTTGTTAGACGTAAGTCTTCACCCCCCACTTACTAGTTGAATCTATCATACCTTAGCAGACTTTACATGTTGATGAGTAATAGTCGATTAACCCTTTCGTTCCGGCAAAGCCATACACAAAATCTACCCAGTTTTCCATATTCACTGAATTGATACCTGCTCCTCAGTCCTGTAGGCGAGTTAACTCGTTCACAGAAATGATGCTCTTACGTCCGAAAGACGACTTAACTCGGCTACGTAAAACACTTTTCAGAGCCGGTAGACGAGATAACTCGTTGGCTTGGTACAGTTATTTTTCTCCATGTTGTTTGTTCAAAACGTATTTAGACACAAATGCGTAACAAATATTCTTGGGGAAGACTAATAAGTTTATTTACTAGTTGGCAACATTACTAACTGCATAACTGCAGCAAATAAATATGGCTCAAGACTAAGAGTACAGGAAGCAATGTGTCCGGTTGTGCAAGTGACTGTCGATTGCCCTAATCTAGGATGTAATGTAAATTTTTTTAAGACGAGTTTACTCGTCTACCGGATCTGAGAGCACATCGCACAAGACGAGTTAACTCGTCATCCGGAACGAAAGGGTTAAAACTTAATATCGAATATTTGCTGCATTAGTAAGGCGTGCCTAGAGCGACCGCCGAGCGTAGGTATGAAAAGTGAAGTACATACAGGAGATTCAGTTCTGAACTATCTGTGTTTTGTGGTAAGGCACCCTACACGGCTTGTGACTCGATTTTCATTATCAATTATCATTCTTATAATAAGTCAACTGCTATTGTTTGTTGACAGGATTATAGCAGATACGGATATACCTCAAACAAAAGAGACTACTATTGAAGTTGACGGTAAGGACGTTTAGGTTCACTCTATAAAAAAATATGATAATAAACATAAATATATTTGTTTCTAGTGCTGTGGGTGGGGAAACGTGATGCGAATAAGAACCGTAACATAGAATGTTGCCCGCGACTCTGTCCGCGTGGAATTCGTTTATCGCTATCTCGCGGGAAATATGTAATTATCCGATATATAAACTATCCTATGTCCTTTCCCGGGACTTAAACTATCTGTATACCGAATTTGATCTAACTCGGTTCAGCGGTTTAAGCGAAAAGAGGTAACAAACAAACACACTTACAAACTTTCGCATTTATAATAAATATTACTAGGTTTTGTCCGCGGCTTCGCCCGCGTAGAATTCGGCTATCACTATCCCGCGGGAACTATGCAATTTTCCGGGATAAAAACTATCCTATGTGTGTGTGTAAACTAAATATCCTCCGGGACGCGAACTATCTCTACCTACACCGAATTTCATCTAAACTGGATCAGCGGTTTAGACATGATGAAGTGCCAGATAAACAAACAAAGAAACAGAGCTACAAACTTTCGTATTTATAATATTAGTAGGATAATGGGATTGAAAAATTTATCGAAATAGGTCAATGAATGAGAAGAAAAACGACGGTTATAATAACCTATTTTCTCAATTTCACCAATGCACTTGCTTGAGGCAACTACTCGTAGGTAACCCTGTCACTTTGTTTTCCAGAGTCCATATTCTCTACTTCAGACGAGTCCACGAAGAGCGGTGTAAGTGTGGCTAGCGGATACACTAAGAGGCTTTCAATGTTCCGAAAGTCGCTCGCCATGAAAGTCCAAGAGCAATCGGTGCGTTTTTACTACTCTATTATTTCTTCTTAGTCACCTGCATTAATGTCTGGCCTTATTTATGCACATTAATGCAGATGAATGTTTCTATTTTAGAATGGTTAAAACAAATCATGAGATCATTTTAGTCTTTGCGGTTAAAAAAAGCGAGCCCTTGCGAACGTATACATGAGTCAATAATAGTTCATTGTGCATTAGAGGGCGTAAGAAGGGGGTTATTAATGAGAGTCTATTAGAAGCCCGACGCTGGAGGCGGAGGGCTTTTAGTGACTCGAGTTTGTTATCCCCTTACGGCTCGTAACACATACAATGATTTTCATCACATTGCGAGGAAATAAATGCAAAAAGTTAAATTATTTTGTGTCCTAACACTTCACAGCTCGGCAAAATAGAAAACAACTAAATAAAATAATAGCTACCCGCCAATACGGGGGGCTATTACAAATTTCGAAGTTCGTATCGTACCATCCCTCTGACTCTCGTATTGAATAATATTAGCGTCAGGAAGACGGTATGAACTTTGATTTTCCAACTTCCTAGTAGCCTCCCCGATTGTCACTTTTTCGAATCGTCTACCAATAATGCTAAGAACTGTGTTTATAGGCAAACCGCGTAACTGAGTCCTCGCCTGCGCGGTACAGGGGCGCGGGGGAAGGACGACAAAGGGGACTGAAGGAGGTGCGGGTGGCAGGCGCTCCTTAGCACAGCTCATTCTTGTGTATCACGCTCGCCGCCCGCACCTCCTTCAGTCCCCTTTGTCGTCATACCCCCGCGCCCCTGTACCGCGCAGGCGAGGACTCAGTTACGCGGTTTGCCTATAATTTAGAATTCGAATGGTCTTATGGCCGATTATTCCAACATGCAAAAAAAATATTTACTAAAATTATTGCAAAACGGTTTGATATAAATTTAATAGTTATTTGTTATTCAGGATGGAAAGTTACTGTTTGCCGCGATTACTTTTATTGAAACGCGAGCAAGCAAAGGATTAGTGAAGGATCCTAGGAAGGGCCTGGCATACAATGAAGTGCAAAATTCGAACTTGGTCTCTGGCCGTCCTGCTGACGATTATATTATTTAATACATGAGTGAGCGGGACGGTGCGATACGAACTTCGAATTTCGTAGTAGTCCCCTAGTCACGACAACGTTCGAATTTTAAAATCCTTTTTTAACCAAAAGGAAAAAAAAAAACGTTTTTCCACGCAGATTTCGAAGGAAAAACGCAGCCTTTTTGAGCTAGAGTTAAAAATAGATTTATCAAGGTACTTATCCTGTGTACCTATAAAAATGTAGACACATGATAAAACCATAAATCACGTTAGATAACATTGATAAAATAAAACTGATTTTATCGTGAAACTTGTCTGACAATGGTCAATCGATAATTACGATTCATCGATTTTAAAAGTACCTAACTTGAAACCTGCATCCTTGCTGCGTTATAGATTTATAATAAACCAGTCTATTTACGTCTTACTGAAAGACTCGGAATTGAGACTTGCTGTTTGAGTATATCTTACACGATGGAATTGCTTCGTAAAAAGTGTGCAGTTTTCCTCACTGTGTTTTTTAAATTAAGCTTGTAAATTTATTTAGTAAAGATATATGATCTTCAATGTTACGAACAGTGGCGTAACTATACCATCTGGGGCCCGTGGCAAATTCTTTTGATGGGGCCCTATTAGTAAAAATCGTCACGTTGTACTTAGTTTCATTTTAAGTAAAATAAAATACTCAGGTACAATGTTAAAAAAATATTTCTAAGCTCGCGGCCTCTTGGGCCGGGGCCCTCTTGGGTCGGGGGCCCGTGGCGTTTTGCCAGCCCTGCCACCCTATAGTTACGCCACTGGTTACGAATGTATGAAGAAAAATGAATGAATGTATTCGGTTTTCAATGCGCTTGGAAGCGAATTTCCGTGCTGATGTTTAATAACAAATTGTCACAACGCTTTGTGTTTCAATTGCAGCTGATTGACGACATTCCTGAACAAGGTAATTAGCCACTTTTTTGCCTATTTATTATCAGATAATATATATATATAATTGAACAATTAGAGGTATGATATCTTCAAGTTCATCTTTTGTTAGAGCTGATAGTATGTTGGTTCTATGTATGTACCTACTTATAGGCTACTAGTTTTTGCCTGCGGCTTCGCCCGCGTGGAATTCGGTTATCGGGCGCTGTTCTCTTGGGAACTGTGCATTTTTCCGGCATTAAAAGTAGCCTATGTCACTCTCTGGCCCATAAACTATCTTTATGCCAAATATCACGTTGATCCGTCGCTCCGTTTCGATGTGAAAGACACAAACATACAAACACACACACTTTTGTATTTATAATATTAGTATGGATGAACCAGACTTCTACTTACTTTTTGGCATTGACTGCTTCGTAGCACCATGTCACTTAAATTTACTATGCAATTTAGCGCGGATGTATTTTATGCGACGCACTACGTGATTTTTAGGAATTCCCGAATTTTTTATATTAATACTGTTTCTTCAGTTTACGAATGCGAAGCCGCGATCTGTGTTTTGTGCCGCGAGTAATGAAAAGCATTTAAATTCTTGTGGAACTGAGTTGGGATAGGAATATTCTCCCAGTATATTCGCATTTTAAAAATTCATGTACTTAAGTAGGTACATATATCTGGGTCGATCACCTTTTTCTTGCCCTCGTTGCCAAGGTTTCGTCCCGTGGACAACTCTTTATATAAAGCCATGAGTTTCTACTGTACATTTTTATGGACTATCTTCTAGCAACATTTCATACCTGCTATAAGATTTTTTTTAAACTGTCCCTGTTGTCTCTTGAACAACAGGACAGAATAACAAACAAGGAAAAGTTGATTGACCCATCTTCACTTTTGAATGTCATTTTCTCACATGGCATTTGAAAAAGAAAGCATTTTGCAAATAGTTTTGGAGTAGAGAAGTAGGTAGATATTGTCCAAATATGGCGACCCAAACATTTTTTAGTTCTTTACCTCAAAGCATAAATTCCTTGTATCGATTCGCCGAATCTCATTTCCTCTCTATACTATATTTAATTATAGCGTTGTGTCTCAATCGTTTATTTTTTTTAGTTGCTATATATTTTAGTCGCATTTCACCTCGATCGTGTGTCGATATTTTAGTTCAAACACGTCAAATTAATAACGAGTTCCAAGCAAACATTGATTGCGGCGAAATGCGTTTAGGATAAAATACTACAAAAAATTAGATGTTACGTATTAATTATATTGTAGGTTACAAAAAACTACGCGAAATTTTGGTACCTAGTTCGAGGTAAAATGCTATTCGGTGAATCGCTATAAGGAATTTATGCTTTTGAAGTAAAAGACTAACAAATGGTCCCAAACGATAACTTTAATTTTTAGTGTATGAAAAACTGAACTTACCCATGAAAGGAAAGACTTACATAGTTATCCTAGTTTATAATTGTCTTATATTTTAGATGCCATACTCATCTGCTGCAGCCATACATGTAACTTGACTGAATAGCTCAATAAAAAAATCCATACTAATATTATAAATGCGAAAGTAACTCTTGTCTGTCTGTCTGTTACGCTTTCACGCCAAAACCGCTGAACCGATTTGGATGAAATTTGGTACAGAGATAGAATAGACCTTGGGAAAGGACATAGGCTATCTTTTATCGCGAAAAAGAGGCTTTAAGGGGTTAAAATAGAGGGTGAAAGTTTATATGGTGGAAGTTCGTCGCTGTCGAAGATAAAACTATGAAACTTGGCATTTAGGCATTTAATATACTATCCATATCCATACTAATCTTATAAATGTCAAAGTGTGTTTGTATGTCTGTATGTTTGTCCGTCTTTCACGCCGTAACGGAGCGACGGATCGACGTGATTTTTGGCATGGAGATAGATAGTTTATGAGCCCGAGAGTGATATAGGCTACTTTTTATCCCGGAAAAATGCACAGATCCCGAGGGAACAGCGCGCGATAACCAAATACCACGCGGGCGGAGCCGCGGGCAAAAGCTAGTAAATAATAAAATTTGGGTGTGTTGCACAGCCCGGCGGTCCACGGTGTCGCTGCGCGTCGTGACCCTGGGGCTGGAAGAAGCGCTGCCGCCCGCCCCCTCCATCACGGCCCCGCCCCGATTTCAAAAATCGTTCCGATAAATACCTGCACCCATCCATGCCATATCAAATATACCACCATACTTTATGCGCACAACTTGAACGAGTTAATAAGTAGTTCCATTTCCACGTATACAACTTGTTCATGTGAATTGATTTGTTACGGTATTTACTATACGTTAGTACGAGTATGAAGTGTGTTCACATTGGTAGTTAATTACTTCATTTTCAAGAAAGTACGCACACGTTCGCTAACATTTTGGGAAAGTGGATTCTAGTTCAAGGTTATGAAGTGAAGCTACAATAAATTTCTGATTTGTTACTTAAACATTATAGTTGTTTATTACTTTCATGCCTAAATGCACAGCTGGTTGTATTTACTACTTTTAATATAAAAAAAATATATATATTTTGTTTCTTTTTCCCTAATCTTACGTATGCTTAGTGCCGAATCTACGAAATTGAACATGGAATTCGACTCCCCTCCCGACCTCAGTTCAGCCGTTCTCCCCCCCCCCCCCCCCCCGTTATGCGGGGTTGAGAATTCGGTGCCTGTCATATAATGCCGCTGTCATTTGAGCGCACACATACGTTTTCGGCACCTAAAGAAAGAAGCCTGGACAGCCGACAGCGAATGAGTAATGTTTTGTGTTGATTTGTAGCGGTACCTTAGTACGTTTCGATTCGACACAATCTTCGGTTAAGGCCAGCTATTGATGAAAATTGCGAGTTCTTTTAAAGCGCGAATTTCTTGAGACTTAATTTTTGAATCGTACAGTACACTGTACAGTCGAGGGCATAAATAGGTATCTATGCAGCCATAGCGTCGTATTCATATAATAATATATTACGGATATATGTATACATCAACCTTATGTTTTGTTGGCACAAAGATGTAAAATAAGAGATTTTTTGACGCTTTGGTACGTAAAGGTAGTTAACCAATTTAATTCCTAGGCAGCTAGGCCACCACAGAACTGTGTCGTAATGACATTCAACATCATTATAATGTATATTATGGAAAAACAAAATCATTTACCATGATCAGGTTCCATGGTAGGGTAGCCTAGGAATCAAATTGGTCGACTGTACGACTGTACATATATATTTATACACTTGACTGTACGTACATATGCTTCTCTTATGAGTACTCATATCCTTGCGTTCGCCATCACTTGATTCGAAGCATCGAACTTCAAGCGTTCCACATGCCTCAAGAGGAATTGTAGGTATACTTACCGATAGAGTGGAAACGTCGTACAATCTATTCAAAAATATTTGCCAAGCCATTGCGGCGATTGTTGCACTTGGATTGTCCAGCTCAAAGTCTAGCAGGATGCTAGTTGTACGAGCAGATATACTGAGCGGCAAGGGCGGAATGGGGGGGGAGGTATTTTTGTGTACCTACTGTGGGGATTCTTAACTTAGAAGTAAATCAAATTATCAGAGTTGTTAAATACGTTAGGTCACTAGGAAAGTTTTGAGATACAAAAAAAGTATTTAAGTTATTCAAAAAATTTTTGTTACATTTTCTCAAAATACTCTCCTTTAGCTTCTATACATCGTTTCATCCGCCTAAACCATGATTTATAACATTCCCGGTACTCTTCATTAGGAAGGTCTTCTACGGCCTGCTAGTAAGCATTCCGAGCATCCTCGGGGCTATTAAATCGCGTGTCTCGAAGTCCCAGTTTGATTTTTGGGAAGAGGAAGAAGTCACATGGGGCTAAATCGGGGCTATATGGAGGATGACATAATTCTTCGATCACTGTGCTCTTCAAAAATTCTTTAGTAGGAATGGCTTTGTGCGGCGACGCATTGTCATGGTGCAAAAAGAGTCCCCGCAAACCAGATTTAGGGCGTTTCTGTTTCAAATTATTAAACACAGTAGGTAAGCACATTTCAGTATACCACTGAGCATTCACAGTTTTTTGGTCATCTAAAGAAATTGTTGCCACATGACCACTTGCAGAAAAAAATGTGGCCACCATTTTTTTTCCAACACTTCGCCCGCGTTTTATCTTAGTTGGAGGTTCGTCGTCTGGAAACACCCAAACTGTTGATTGCCGCTTGATTGGTGGATCATATTGATAGATCCAACTCTCGTCTCCAGTAATTATGTTAAAAATGGCCCGTCCTTCGCCCTGATTAAATTTTACCATCATTTCTTTGCACCACGTCACGCGAGCTTCTTTTTGTTCTGCAGTCAGTGAGTGTGGCACCCATCGTGAACACAATTTCCTCACTCCAAGTCGGTTACGTAAAATCTCATTTATGGCTGGCGATGGAATTTCAAGGACCTCTTCTATTTGTTTTTAAGTCACTTTTGGGTCTTCCTTAATTATTTTTTTTACAGCTACAACGTTTTCTTCTGTAACTCAAGTCGAAGGGCGACCGCTTCTTTCATCATCATTCAAGGAGAAGATCCCCCGTTTGAATTGGCCAAACCATCTAAAAATTCTTGCACGCGATGGTGCATAGTCCCCAAATGCTGAAACTAATCGTTCTCTACACTCACATTCATCTAAACCAAATTTATAGTCGTACAAAATCATCGCACGGAAATGTTCTCGCTTCAAATCCATATTTGACACAAAATGCCCGCGGAATTGAAAGAAAAAACAATTGTAACTTTTTTATTTTTAAATATTTTATCAAATGGTTTTCTACGTTCGATTTTCAAATAAATTTTTCGTAAAAAAAGGTTGTACTTCATTGTGTTCCTTTTTTAAATTTTGAATATCTCAAAACTTTCCTAGTGACCCACGTATATGAATAAAAATAACAGAAAAAAAATCTACTGTTTTCCAAGTTTATTTCTAACAGCTATTGTTGATTTTTGTCCGCCCCCCGCGCCTTGTGCCCCCCTCCCAGAAAAAAAATCTGGATCCGCCCCTGCTGAGCGGCAGAAATCTGGCCCTCAAATGTTTGCAATAATAGGTAGTGTAAATAATTATATTGTTCATATGATGTCTGTGATTCTATGTATTTCTGGATGGACTTAAAAGGTATGAATGATAAACCAAAGCAAAAAACTAGTGCTTCGTGCGGTGTAAGCAATAATATTGATGATGATGATCACTGCAGCCAGTATTACCACTCTATTGGTTTTACTACTCTATTCATCTACTTAACTTATGCGAAAAAAAATCGTGAAGGGAAAAATTTAAATACAAATCTATTGGGTATTTTTTATTACAACATTTTAAATTCCTTCATTCCATTGAAATAGGTATTCTAAATATGTAGCCCAGTTTTTTAACTTCTGTCAAAGTACTTAATTACATTATAGGTAACACACCTAGGTACTTATACTGGTTGCTTCCTTTCTGGCAAGAAATTATAATGCGAACTATCTGAAAATCTGTTTAGGTGGGATATCACTTAAGTACATATCCGTTATATAACGGTTTCTAAATATGCATCTATTTCGTGGTATTCTACTGAAATAAAGTCATGTAATCTAAGTATTTTTCAGCTTTTTCACGGATAAGTAGTATCTACGCTACCATCTAGGTGCCACTATCTATATAATCTAGCTTTGGAAATAACAAAGTAGCAATAGCTATTTATTATTTAAGTAAATAAATTCCAACACATGTTGACAATGTTGTCATAACCATAAGTACCTACGTCTTCTTGGGCATGGGTAAAGGTCAATGGTATTCAAACTTTCTCAAGTCAAAAAGTAATCCTACGCAAACTTTAACACTCGTAACATCTACATGGGATGGCAGTGTATGTCTTCTATACTATAATATAACCACACACAAATGCTGAAGTCAAGACTAAGTGAACAAATAGCCAGACAGGACAGGCAGACAGGATAGGACAGAGTCAGTCCGAGCGAGAAAAGTAATTTTGATTGCGATTTGAGGGACATGCATAAAGGGGAGGGGGGAGAATTATCCACACAAAAGTATGATTAATTGTCGTGTCACAATGGAAAAAGTTAATGGAAGTTAAAACTACGTGCTAACGCAGCTTTAACGGTGTGCAACTTTTCGGTCTTCACCCACATTACTTTTACCCTTTTTAGTGACTTACGATGATATTCTTATAATAAGGAGTTATGTTGAGGAATAAAAATGTAAATAGTACTTAATACAATCTCTTTCATGCCATTGCGACAAAGGTAGTTAGAACGGACCTAAGGCGTAACTATACTCAGCGCAAGAAAATTTGGCCCACTCTACATACAAAATTAATTTCCTATTAATACATACATTTGAGGGCCATTTTTTTTGCCGCTCAGTATAGTTGATATTTTATTCACCCCAGTGCATCCTTACAATGTTTCTCCATGGTCTAACTCTTAAATGCAAAGGAGTTGAGGCACAAGGATAAGAGCTAAAACAAGATATTTTTGTTTCTTGCAAAAAAAAACATGATTGTTACTCAAAATTGACAAAAAGTGAGTTACGATGATATTCCTTGCAGGTGTCGAAGGATGCTATAATTACTTAACAAAGATATCCTTGCGCTGCCTGGATCAGGACAGGAGCGTTTTAACAGTCTCATTTTTCTGGACACTTTCCTATAAAAATGACAATATTCTGATACGGTTTTTTAGTTATCTATCTGGTGGAAATACAGGAACTCTAACAAATAATCGAAAATGGCCTCAACATATATATATACAGCACAGCCAATCCGTAAAATGTGTCCAGAAAAATGAAGCGGTTGAAACGCTCGAATAATCGCCCTTTACCTTTACACCACAATTTAGATGAGCAAAAAAAACCTGCTTGTAGAAGAGGCAAGCCAGTTTTTTTTTCATTTTATTTTAAAACTTTTCCCTGTTATTAATAAAATGGAAAATTACAACTTTCTAGCACTACCAGTCTCTAAACCGCGGACGGACTAACAAAAAGGGTAGCTCAGTAGAATATCCCTAAGAAAAGTAATGGCAGTAGTTTAACGCATTAACGTCTTGTTTGATGTTGGTAATTTTTATGTGGAAGCGGAGAAAGGCCGGTTTTGTATGACGACACAGCTGCTGTGGTTTTTAAATTTAACGGGTAGGTATTACCGATCAACACAAGGAAAAAAAAGAATTACATGATCTGTTCTGTACCTATTATATTTGTGTATGAATGTTTGGCAAGAACAAAAGAAATTTTAACAAAAAAATATCCCGTAAATAGATTTCACGATTTTTTTTATGAGAGAAGAAATACAAACAAAAACTCGATCTCTGTCATGGCTAGTATAGTAGGTATTGACCTATTTATATTTATTTTTAAGCCTCAAATCAACGAGAGAAAATACTAATTAGTCAGCATCGCGACGTTCATAGTATTATTTTCTAATTTCAATAAATTTAAATAAGTACATTTCTGAATCTTATGTAATAAATAGTACTGACTCAATCACGAAAAGATCGATTGCGCTGCAAGCACAGTAGCTGTTATCCGTGGTCCAACAATTTTAATCTTTTAAGCAGTTAGTTGTTGACAAGTTAGTGGAGCTTAACAAAAGTGAGAAATATAACACTCAGAATGGGGTGGGTGGTACCAAACCATGGCACATGGTAATTTAGTCAGAAAAACTAATGTATGAAGTACAGATGAAGAACCACGAAATTTTTGTGTAGGTAACGATTACACAAATGCATAATATGTTCCATTATTGTATAATTTATATATATTGTCTACTAAATAGAAACGCTGAAGGCACAAGGACTGCAGCCTCTAGGCAAAAGTGAAGTAAATCGACACAGATCACTTTTCAAAGTGAATTACTTTATAACTACAGCCACACAAACACATACACTGTTCAATATTGCAATGGATACCAGAGTTCTACAGTCACAATATAGTGTAGTGACTACTCTAAGCCTAATTATATGATTTCTAACTTTTAGTAACAACTATTATTGTTTCTTTTATACTGGCGTTTCAATGATGCCACTAGTGGTAAAGCACTATCCTTCATGCAATTATTTTATTTTTACAAAATAAAGTGTTGTAAGTATTAAAGCTAGAAATACACCGACGGCGGAGGTGGAGCAGTGCGGCGCGGAAGCGGTACCGGTCGTAATATGAGAGCTAACGTGAAAGAGGCCACACAGAATACCGTGCCACGCTTATTTCTCGCGCGGTATTCTGTGTGCCCTCTTTCACGTTAGCTCTCATTACAACCGGTACCACCGCTCCGCCTCCGCCGTCAGTGTGTTTTTAGCTTAATAGTTTTTTGTTCATAAAATGTTAATGTGTACGGCCTTAATGTTAAGTGCACAAAGTTGTGTATACATATTTTTGTACCTTTGGCCGTGTCGATATCTTTGTCCTTGACTGTATGTAAAACCTTAGGAAGAGTCTGCTTATATGGGAATTACAAAGTATTTCATTTAATATGATATGATAGAAATATATAATTAATTATACTCCGCCTTTTTCTTTTTTTCCGTTGGCTTCGACAGACAGCTCAGTTCATTGATAGAAACTACCTGGTAATTGGTATTTTATTTTTAAATACATAATTCCCAAAAAAAAAATTTAATAAGTACAGTTACTAGAAGATTTTTTGGAGCGGCCGAGGTGATTAAAAATATCGAAACAAACTCTAATACCTTAACTATAGAGTATAAGTGCTGATATTTTTGACCACTTTGGCTGCTCCGAAAAATTTGATGGCGACTGTACATACATACGAGTATATCCACAGTATATCACTTTTCAGTCATTATCGAAGATTAATTTGTAAAATTGCCAAACATGCCGATTGACATAGGGCTGCCATCTCTAAATTTGGCTACCAGGACAAGACGCGTGACAACCTCGGATTAGTGCCGGTTTAAGCTCTTCCAGGACCCTGGGCAAGATATGCAAGGCGCCCCCTTCTTTTGGGAATTTTCTAGAAGGTATAAGGCTTCAGGCGCCCCTTTAAGGCCGGCGCCCTGGGCGGTCACCCCACCGTGCCCTACCCTAACGCCGCCACTGCCGGATTTTGGAGCCCAGAACCTGGACATGTAAACCGATTTAAGTTTTTATTAAACTTGGTCAGTAGGTATAATAAAATAAAATATAGGCAAATCAATTAAGAAAGAGCGTTATAAAGAATTAATTTCCAACAAGCTGGAAATCATTTTAGTACCTTCATTTGGTCCTAAATGGGTGTAATCAGAATTTTCCCCTTACCAGGAGGTGTGCATAAATTTTGGGAGCCAAATAACCGCGAAAATTTTACTCTTTTTTTCAGTTTTTTGCTTCAAAAAATATTTATAAGCCCTGACTACACATGAAACCCTGCCTGGACGCTCTCTAAACTAGGAAAGATCCAGGGAAAACCGGACGGATGGCAGCCCTAGATTGACATGCATGACACTTAAGACATCAAAAAACGCATTTATTAAAGTTTTTTGCTAAATATGTGAGAGTTAAAAACACTAATTACGGACTTTAAAAACACGTCATTCATAAATTAAAAACCTTTACACTGTTTTATTGCACATAATTTTCTTAATATTTGATTATCTTTTAAACATTAAGAGTTAGGCCCCTAGTGTCATGAAAAAATTAACATCATTTGACATGTTGAATGTTCCCTCAGAGTTAATAGAAATTAAAAATAATATGTAGACTTGGGGTTGCACAATAAAGAATTTAGCAACAAAGCAAATGTGATTCATAGGCCATAACCATTTGAAAGTTTTAAGATATATTAATCAAAAGAACGAACAGAGGTCATTTGAGTTTCATAAGTAAAATCATAACACAATTAGCTGTAATTAATTATTCCTAACATTTCTTTTCTAAAACAGGATTTTGTTTATACCTGTACCTAATATAAGATAATTCAAATACCCTTGCATTAAATGTATTGAAACAATGCAAATGTATTTTTTTATTTTAATTTTAAAGATGAAACTAAATTGACCCTTATTTCCTTTTCAGTAATATACCTAATAACAGTAATAACACAAACTAACAACATACATAATAATATGTATTAATGATGAAACATTAGTTCAAAACAATCAAATCCTCTTATGAGAGTATATTAAGCAGAAATAAATAGAGCATGTGTAAAACTATGAAAATGAAGGTAAACCCAGAACGGCAATGCACTAAAACATTATGCATTTGGTGAGCAATTATACTAATATTTGTATAAATTACACTAATATTTTATATATTTTTCTACAATTCTGCAATTACCAATATTATATTAATATACATTATAATCCCCTTAAACATAAAATATCAGTCTATTCAAGACTATCAATGAGGTTTTGGAGTAAGGCTGTTTTGCTAAATTAACTATATGTTAAATTATTTATCTAATAATTCTGTCACTTTCACAATTTATTTCAACTCCAGTTCTTGAACAGAGGTTGCAACATCCAAAACATGTTCACAGTGTAATTTTCTTTCCTTCCTTTAAATTTTTGTAAGACTTACTCCACAAAGAGGACACAATGGCTGGAATAGGAGCTGCCTAGGCAGAATAACATGGGAAACTCAATGGTGATGAGGCCCTGTGCTGAGGGCTTGTAGCACGATGTTCTCACCATCCGCAGAAACTGCCCACGTCTCAACTCTCGCCGCCAAACTGGCCTTTCACTTACTTCAAAAAGGGTCAGAACATCGAAGCGTCATAAATCAGGAAACCGTAGTGGATCTTCCACATAATCATCTGGGATGACAAACAAATCATGCGGTATGTCATCTTGAAACTCAAATTTTTGAAAGGTTATTTTGGCAGTGACTGTAGGCAATATTGGTATATCAATTTTTACTGGAAAACCATTAGGGAGTTTCATAGCAACAAACTGCCGCAACTTAGCAAAATGTTTAAATGGAGCAATGACTTCTAGAACATTCAATAACATATCCACACTTAGCGGAAATTCATCACTCATGGCTATAGTTGCTCGAAAATTTCTGGATGATTCTTTGTAAACAAGTTCCCTGCCTAAACTAGGGTACTGGCCTGGAGGAGCTGCATTGTATGTGACCCAGTCAACCCCGCTCTCTGGTGGTGGATTTAAAGATGCACGTCTGGTTGGCTCTCCATTAGTGTCTAAATTTTGTGTATTGCCCTTAGTGAGACTTTCAATTATAGCTTTATTTTTCTGTAAGTCATCAGTAGACAAATGTTCCCGTCGTTTTCGTGATTCCAGAACAAGGCCAGATATTGTGTAAACATCGCTTTTGTAAAGACCAGCAACTGTTTCTTTTCTGTCCTCACGAAATATCCAACCGGATTGTGCTCTCATGAATGCAATACCTTTCGTGGACATTTGAGCTGCCAAAATGTCACTTGACATGAGGATATCCACCTCATCTTCTATCTCATTTTCTGTCTCTTCATATCTCACTTTTTGATACACTTTAGCTTTGTTATCAAGAACGGTGAGTGACTCACTAGGCTGCTTCTCACCTTGAAAGATGAATGATATGTCTCCCCGTTCCCATTTCATATCAGTAAAATCAACCAAGGTAGTATCTAATCTGATTCCAGAGCCAGATTTGTAAATCTTACAAACATCAGAAGGCAAAATTCTAGAGACAAGGGGAACCCATGAGTGAAAATCCCATTTCAATTCCATGTAGAAATCTTGTATTTGAGCTAAGGCTCTTATGAGATCAGGTCTTCGGTGTTCCATTTGTTCACGGGCTTGCTGTTTGAGCTTGCGCACGAGGCTGGAGATGGTCTGGCGGTCGCCGTAGCTGATGGCCTCGGCGAGCGGGGACCAGCCGGCGAGGTTCTTGAGCTTGACGGGCGCGCCGTGCGCCAGCAACAGCTGCGCGCACTCGCGCCGCCCGAGCATCACGGCGAGGTGCAGCGCTGAGTTGCCGTGCTTGTCCTTGCGTGCCACGTCTTCGAGCCGCAGCAGAGACGACAGCTTGCGCACGTCGCCACTGAACACACACTCGTGCAGAGGAAACGTCTCATCCTCCTCATCAGCGCACTTTGAATTAGACATTTTGCTGTTACCACACCTAGATCACTCCGGCACAATTAAACATCATAATTAGACGCAATTGCAAATAATTTTATCTACGAGATTAGATTACTTTTTACCGAAAATGTATCAGCTAAGTACATCATAATCGCTTTTTAGGTTCGACGAAAGAAATCGCAAAAGTTCAACACTGATACAAGTTATTCATACAATTTAGGTGCCATGACGATATTTACTCTCAATAAAATAAAACCATTAACAACGTTTAGTCAACATTTTCGTTACAATATGCCCTAACATTACTGCAACGATGATCAAAACTAAACGATTTCGATTTGTCAATCGTCCTTTTTGTGGTTTTGTCGTCGAGTCTACTCGACTGACTTGTCTTGTCTGTACGTACAGCAGGGCTACTACTAAATTTGATAATCGAGGTTTGTATCGTACCATCCCTCTCACTCACGTATTAAATAATATAGGCGTCGGCGGGATGGTAAAACGAACTTCAATTTTAGAATTTCGTAGTAGCTCTGCAGACTTGCGTCGAAATGACAATAGTAGCGGTATGGAAGTGGGTTGGAAATGGTTCAAGTTATTATTATTTTAATCTCTTGTCTTAATTTAAAGGAAATAATAAAAAGGGAAAATTTTCCATTGGAACAACAATACCAAGATAAAAACCGATTACAATAAAATCTTAGTGTTGACCTTAAAATTTATTTCGAGCACGACGGTTTGCATGATTTCTGTAAAGTAAGTATTTAAGTAAAATTTCAGTGAAAGGGACGGAATGACGAACTTCGATTTTCTAATTTCGTAGTAGCCCAGCAGCTGGCACAACAGAAGGCTACACCGAAACACAAAATTCGAACTTCATGTCGTGCGATCCCTATAACACCTATACTATTTAATACTAGAGCGAGAGGGATCGCACAATACGAACTTCGAATTTTGTGTTTCGGAGTAGCCCTTCAGATGACAATACTACGATGTGCAAAATTCGAAATTCGTATCTTGCCGTCTCGCTGACGCTAATATTAGTTAATAAGAGACTTAGACGACATGAAATGCGATTTTCTAATTTCATGGTAACCCCTCCCCCCCTGGCGCTTATATTTAGTACGAGAGTGAGATGGACGGTACGATACGAATTTCATAGTAGTCGCTTTACGTATATAAATTCAATAAAATTTGCTAAATTATTATAACAAGAATTTTTGCTAGACTTAAAAAGAGGAAATAATTATCTTTGATTGCCATTTCCGTAATTCTTTTTTTATTTCAAAGATTTTTTATGTAATTTCAGAACGGCCAGCTTAACCTTGAACTTTATCATGAAGTATCGATACAAGATGGCGCTGACAGTATTGTTTTGGTGAAACTACGGATAAAAACATTGACAGATGCGCATACCTTGCTGGAAGTATGTATTGGAACGCCTTTTTTTCATGTTAGTCAGTGTAATTACAAAAATTGCTGTTGCTTGATAAAAACTTACTGTTTGTGTTAGTGAACTATTTATAAGTGACTCTAAATTAGTTTATTAAACACCCGTGAGCTAATATTTTAAAGACTGTAGAACTATACAAACCGAATTCATTGACGTTCAATTGAACAGTTATATTTTAATTGCCAAATGTATATTATATAGTTTATTCATTAATTTATTCTTTTAGTAACATATTATGGAATCGTGCTTTCTGCCAGTTATTTAAAATTACTTAAATTATATCCGTCCAATCGTTTCTACGTATTTTTTTATACGATGTGTTTTAACACGCACTTAGTTGCAAAATAAAATAATTCCGTGCTTACCCAAAAGTTAAAGGAACGTTTACTTAAAAAGTGTTTTTATTAAACGACCCTCTTATTTTGCTTCTTAGATTAAATTTAAATGTTATGTCCTTACTTCTTACAAATATAATTTTCTTTGTAAAAAAAAAAATAGCTGGTCTAAATATTTTTATTTAACCATCAATAAAATTAAAAAGTCGTTGATTATTTAGTATGAAGCTATGTTACTAAAAAAAATAAAACTCCAAAATCTGTGCTTAATACTGTGTATTTACTACTTATAGACTTTTTAAATAAATAAATTCTAACTGGCTCTAAGCACTAACCATTTTCTGTATCAATTATTCTGCGGTGTATCATGTGAATTTGTGTGATGATTTACTTTTGAGGGTAGAGGACATTGTCACTGTATTATAAATGTTACAAGTCATTGAATGAGACAGTTTGTGTTTAAATTAAAAAGTTAGCCATCAAACTCAGCTGGACTACACATTGTGACTGCATACGGAAACATCATAATGTGAGTATTTACTTTAATAATATTATAAACAGGTATTTTGCATGTTTTATCTTGGTGTGGAGAAATTCTTAAGTAGTTCTTAACATTTATCTACTTATCTAATTACATACATACATTTCTAAATTCATATTGGGTTCCCCAGGATCAAATAGGTATATCCCTCGTGTGACTAGTTATAATTGGAATGGATTTTTCTGATATATCTAAACTCCATTCTGGTTTTAAAAGTAGTTCAGACTTTTAATAGTGTAGAAAATGCGGGAGTGCATACTCCTTACAGAATATTTAGTTTTATTGTAGTACTTATTGAATGTGTGAACTTTTTAAATGCCTGGTTAAGGCATGTCCGAATTTCCAGAGTTCAAAATGGTAAGTCTATTTTAAAAGTTTATGATTATTACTAGCAACAAGATTCAACAACTTGTTACAGAGTTACAGGAGATGGTAGTGCATTTGCCGTCTTCCAATAAATGTTAGGTAATGACCGTAGTTAATGTTTGATTGTGTAGGTGTTTCACATTTTTATGACAGTTTTGTTGTGAGTTTGTAGGTAATAAGTAACATTGCTACTGTTGGTTTCCAAGTATTTTTGACATGAGTGTAGACTGTAGACATGTGCTGCACATGTGTATGTCTCTCCCCCCCCCCCCCCACTACACATCTCAAGTAGCAGACAAAATCTTGTGCTATATTAGACTTTTAATTAGATTGTCATAAACTTATCATGTCATGTAGAGCATTCTTTTTCCGCATACAAATAGATATTTTACTGTAAAAGAAGTAGTTTAAAACAGAAAAATATTTAAAAAAATCATCTATTTCTTTTATAGGGACCTTAAGGAACACTTCGCATGCTTAGTAATAAACGGGCCTAACTCAAAATTGGCGTAAAATTAGTTATTGTACTAAAACGGCTTATATCTGACAGCACTATCGGCTCTCTTTCTTAAACCAGCCTAAATCGGGTATTATAAAGAGATAGTACGACTTGGTGCGTTTTACTTTCAACAAAATTGCAAATTTAATTTGGTGCTAAAGCAGCTACCTTCAGTCATGCTCCGACTGACTTGCGAGCAAGACGTTGGCTTTCGTGAGCCATTTGGAGATAGATCGTTATTGCAATAAGGAAAACAAGAGTATTTTGAACAACTTTTAAGCAAATAAAAGCATATTTGAATTTACTTCTTTTTAGCACAAAATCAAACGCAAAATGAAGTGATGTAATTCGGATTGCCTCGTTTTATCAAAAATAATCCTTAATTACTTGTTGTTCTATTAAGACATGCATCATTTATTATTTTTATTATTTCACTACGTTTTGCTACATTTAGTAATAAAGTGATTTATCAATGCAATGTTTTTTTTAAACCTTAGCAATATTATTACATATATAAAAATAAATTGGTTTAAAAGAAAAAAGCGCAAGTAGACATTATATACAACGTTAGGAATTATAAAAAACATAGTAAACAAAATTAAATCCTACCAATAATTTAAAGGAAACGAGAAGTGCTAAATTACTTAAACTTTAAACTCGATTTGCCAAAATTCACGATTTTTGAGTTAAGACCGTTTATTACTAAGCATGCGACTTGTTCACTTGTTATAGAAGAATTTCAACATGAAATAAAAAAAAAACTGAATTGAAATTATTAAATAAGAAAATATCCATTCATTGTTCATTGCATATGTCTATTGCACATTTTCAACTGCTTGAAAGTTAATTGGAAGCGATCACTCTTTAAGTTCCAAGCGTTCATGTAAAATATTATGTACGCTTCCTGTTGAAATCTTTACTTTTTCAGCAATAAAACGAACTTTGACACGACGATCCGTCAAAACTAAGTTTTCGACTTTTTTAATAATTTCTTCAGTTACTAGGGCGTCCGGAGCGGGGGTCGTCCATGGTCGATGTTCTTCCACGTCTTAATTCGGCGTACCAACGTGCGACTGTCGAATACGGAGGAGCATTAAATCCTAAAGTGACTCTAAATTGACTTGGTCCGTAGAAAAAATTTTCAAACTAGTATTTGATAACGGCGCGCAGTTTAATTTACTCAGTAGCATTGTAAAGAAATAACCGTATTTTTTTTAAACAAAAGACATTTAAGTTTTTTTTTCATAGCAATCAGCTAGATATTAGTTTTACCGGCCAGTATTTAATTTCCAAACATTGAAAGAGTTTGCATCTCTTTCTCACTTTATATTGAACGCCCCCCGTAGGTATAATCTGTACAACTTCATTTCAAATTAGCCTGGCAGCTTCACTCATGTGAATTACTATGACTGTGAATTCCCAAAAAAAATATATTTTTGGAAATTTATATGCAAACATCCCGTGGGAATATCAGGATAAAAAGTAACATCTGTAATTACAGATTTTCAACTTTATAATAGCAAATCACAATCACCCAGTGAAATAAAACTTCGTCAGCCATTTTAGATTTAGAGGTTTTGGCATGAAAAAGTATCAAACACGCATACTCACATACTTTCGTATTTATAATATTACTAGCTTTTACCCGCAGTTTCGCTCGCGTGAACCAAAAAACAGTTCAAAGAAGCAAGCAATTAAGCAACCATGCAAGCAAGCATGCAAGTAAGCAAGCATACAAGCAAGCATCCAAGTAAGCATGCAAGCAAGCATGCAATCAAGCATCTAAGCAAGCTTACAAGCAAACATGCAAGCAAGCATGCAACCAAGGATGCAAGTGAGCATGTAAGCAAACATGCGTGCCAGCATGCAAGCCAGAATGCAAGCACGCATATAGGCAAACATGCAGGCCAGAATGCAAGCAAGTAAGCATATAAGCAAGCTTGCAAGCAAGCATGCAAGCAGGCATGTATGCAAGAATGCAAGCAAAAAAAATAAAGCAAGGATAGTCTCAAATATGAAAAAAATAGTGCAAGCAAGCATGCATTTAGAGCTGTATTCAAGCATGCAAGCAAGCATGCAAGATCTAAGCAAGCTTGCAAACACAAATCAAGCAAGCATAGTCTTAAATGTGCAAAAATAGTGCAAGCAAGCATGCATTCAAAGCTGTATTCAAGCATGCAAGCAAGCAAGCATGCAAGCAAGCAAGCATGCAAGCAAGCATGCCAGCAAGCATGCAAGCCAGAATGCAAGCGAGCATGCCATCAAAAGATCAAGCAAGCATACTCCCAAAGGTGCAAGCAATAATGTAAAGGCCGTCACAGACTACGCAGATGCGGTAAGATATCTGCATCTGCGCAGATATCTGTCCATATCGCTCCCTATACAATTCAATGAGCCAAAACACACTGCGCAGATAACTTATATTTTATCGTCAAGCATCTGCGGGCACCGACATATATCGACAGATGTCACAGATTATCATCTGTTGATCTGCGTATAACATCTGCCGCTACAAATATGGTACAGATTTTATCTGCAGATAGATACAGGTTGATGTGATAAAATAGGCTTGGGTTAAAAAAATCGATATATCAAAAAATGTGTGCCTTGTGCACGGTCCGCCCGGATTGCTACCACCATCTTGCTCGCTAATCCTGCCGTGAGATGCGATACGATGCGATGCGATGCGATACGATGCGATGCGATGCGATACGATGCGATGCGATACGATGCGATGCGATGCGGTGCGATGCGATACGATGCGATGCGATGCGGTGCGATACGATGCGATGCGATGCGGTGCGATGCGATACGATGCTATACGATACGATGCGATGCGGTGCGATACGATGCGATGCGATGCGATGCGATACGATGCGATGCGATGCGGTGCGATACGATGCGATGCGATGCGGTGCGATGCGATACGATGCTATACGATACGATGCGATGCGGTGCGATACGATGCGATGCGATGCGATGCGATGCGATGCGGTGCGATATGATGCGATGCGATGCGATGCGATGCGATGCGATGCGATGCAATGCGATGGATGGATGGATGAAATATTTCTCACATTGTTGCGATGCGATGCGATGCGATACATAGTCAGAATCGTCATCTGACGAGCTGTCTAGTAAATATAAAAGAGATAAACACGAAAACATCCTGTATAAAGAACCCACACCAAAAAACACGTCTACTCAGTTTGAAGGATTTGGACTGAATGTATGCGTCTCGTATATTATCACATCTGCGTAGTGTGTGATAGCTTCAGATCATTACGTTTTTATCTGCAGATAAAATATTACCGCATCTGCGTAGTCTGTGACAGCCTTAAGCAAAGCAAGCATGCAAGTTATTTAGTTGAAATATTGATCACTTCGCTCATGTAAATCAATAGATACAGCGGTTTAATTGATTTCTGGGATTTAACAAAATTCCCGTGGGAATTCCTGAAAATTATCGTGATTTTCATTGACGTTGCATTAAAAACAACCATTCCAAATTTCATTATTCTAAGCTCAGCGGTTGTTATTTCGAGATTTTATCCCTAAAAGTAGCCTATGTTTTATTTCAGATGTCCAGCTATCTACATACCAATTTTCATCCAAATCCGTCCAACCGTTTTAACGTGGAGTTTTCGTTCATTGTGGCATTTTAAGGGGGAGGCCTTTGTTCAGCAGTGGACGTCTTTCGGCTGATGATGATGATGATAGATAGATATAAACTGCAAGAAAGTATTTCTTTTTTATTTTATTCTTAAAAAGTTAAGCGGAGATTTCGAAACTTATTGATATTTCTGCCATTTTTTAGCTACGTTTGGTACATGTTATGTATGATTATTTACAATGTAATTATAAAGAAACTTGTTTATAGCATGAACAGATTTAACCTTATCAACCAACTAAAGGTTATCAGGTACCTAAAGCAAAATAAGTTTATCAGAGTGAATATTTTCACTCAATGACTACCTACTTATGTATTATTTATAAATATGTTAAACTTTTGTACATTTTAGCAAATTCAATTACGATGTTATATTGATTTACACAAAATATATATGTAGAGATTTACCTTTTTGACGTACAAGTAGGTCATAAATTCATAACAGGTAAATACCTCCACTAGTATGGAAAATGCTAGTAATTAGTGGTAGTGTTTATATTAACTTTATGAATGAGCTAAGTGATACCTAGTTAATTAAGTAGAACAGAGCATAACTATTTAGTTCTCATTATTAGCTTCATTGTATTTATTAGAATACTACCTTTTGTCCGCGACTTCGTTCGCGTCACAATTCGCGTGGAATAGTAACTTCGGGAAGTCTTTAATTTATATAGGATACCTACCTATTTTGCCAATAGCACATATAAACTTCTACGGTTTACTGAAAATAACATATTTTGATACATTCCTGTAAATAAAATTTTTTTTTTGTTCTTCCATGGACATATTTTGCGGGTAGCCGCATTTTAGAAATATAACGTCTATTCTACCCTGCCGACACGAAAGGACTAATTCTTCATAGTAAACTCTTGACACCTTACGTCCTTTTTTGTAAGTTAGGAGGGTAGGATTATAATTAAGACGGCATTTTTACTAAACAGCTACACATATTTCCGATAAATATACTTATAGTAATTTTTTTAGAATTCTTTACGAACTTTAATCCCCATATTTTCAAGTAAATAAGTAGGTCAAAATTTGAAAAGCGCCGGAACAAATGTTTTTTAGGGTTCCGTACCTTAAAAGGAGAAAATGGATCACTTTGCTGTCCGTTCGTCCATCTGTCTGTCAAGACCGTTTATCTTGTAAACGTGCGGAGTATCGGTATCGTGTTGAAATTAAAATCACAGGGCGGCCACGCCGTACAAAATACGCGTTCTTGAATCTATGTATGTCCGACGACCTCTGTACACGCGTCAATGTGTGCGTAAGCTGCACAGGGCTGACTATTGCAAAACCCTATAGTAGTATAAGTGCTACCAATGACATTTAAATGTAATTGTGGCTTAGATATGTGCAAATAAATGTAATCGTTAATCTTTCCTATGTATTTAAACCTAAACGAATTATTCGGTAGGTAGTTATTTCATGTATTAATCGCGATAATTTCAGAAATTATTATTTATTTACAAAAGGAAGTAGTTAGGGTACCGTTACCATTTCGCAAAATTATCGCTCCTAAACTTAATGCCGTGCGGCCGACATACATCGTGTTGCGCACCCGACTGCTTTCCTGCGGTTTTCCTGCAATCTGCGCTTGAGGGGTGGGGTAACTCGAATAGGTGCGAGGCGGAGCGTGGCCATCTGTACGTTAGTATGTATTATATGTTCTGTGACAAAATGTACAAACCCCAAACTCGGAATGATAATAGAAGTAGGTAAACATACTGCACATCAAAACACAGCAAAAACCGGTTCCGCCTGAGTCAATCTTAGGGAAAACATTTAAACTTGTAAATGTAATTAAAAAATAAGTTATTTCTTGTATAGGTACCACGTTATGATTTGTTGCAGCGACAGAAATACATATCGTCACTACTTTAAAAAAAACTCGTAGCTCAAAATAGATATTTTTCTGAGTGAACTTTATATTATAGACATTACATCGAGGTTCAAATTGTGTTGATATATTGATTTTAGATTGGAGATTTTTCAAAGTATGTAGTGACGATATGACGCTTCTCAACAGCCTGTAAAGTACAGACGGACAGCGAAGTGACGGTAACAGGGTTCCGTATGTCACCCCGTGGGCACTACAACCGTAAAAAAAGCAGAGAAGACAATACAAGGGCTTGCCGCTTTTATATGGGGTCACCTATCTTCTTTAACTATATTTTTAACCGGCTTCAAAAAAAGGAGGAGGTTATCTATTCGGTTGTATGTTTTTTTTAATTGTTTGTTACCTCAGAACTCCGTCATTTATGAACCGGTTAGAATTTTTTTTTAATATAAAGTGCGTAGGTGAGGTAGATGACTACATATATAGGTCCACTCCTGCTGGCTCGTGCTGAGGCACCAACCGACCGACTTCAGACTGGTAGAAAATTATTTTCATGGTTTTTTGTAGTCAGTTAAATTTTTTGTCATGAAATTTTTTCAGAGCTACGGAATATACACAAAAAAAATTATAAAATTCGGTCCGTTCGTTTCGGAGGAGTTTGGTCACAAACACTGCGACACGTGAATTTATATGTTGTAGATTTAACTAGAGAATCTATTCACTTAGTTAGTCCAAAATGTATCATGTAGACTGAGTGTAGGCTGCGTTCAAATTCCGTTGGATAAATTTAGACATATGTTTTTGATATGCGCGTCTGGCCGTCATCGTTGTTACGTGCCGAGTCGATCAAGCCCTCGCTAACGCTCGCTGATGCGCGGTCGTTGATGTTTTGACAAAAAAAAAACTCGACGCTGGCGGATCTGATGACGTGCGTGTGCATCTTATCGGTGTAGGGTGAGCTTGCCGTTCATGTGTTACAGTAATAATTTGCGTCCTTTTGAAGAATTATTACTTAAAACCTTATAACAGTGGAAAAATAGACTCATTATACGTCGATAAATCCCTAAGAGTATTTCTATGACTTGTAATGGCTATTCGGAATGTACCTTAGTTATTAGGTACTGTTTTCAGCAACTATTCAAATGGTCAATAATTTTTTAGGCTCCCGGTTACCACAAGGAACCTTTGTAGTTTCGTCATATCTGTCCGTCCGTCATCAGGCCGTCCGCGGCTTGGCTTAGAGACTCTAGCGCTAGAAAGTTGTAAATTTGCGCGAATCTACTTATTTGTAAATCACACCGATAATGTGGTAGGTATGCCAAAACTTTGGAAAAGATAGTTTGAGCATATAATTTGAGATTTTGTTGTGTTCTTCCCCTACACGTAAATTAGGGTTTATTGTTTTTTCGACTAAACTCATCTTATAGATAATTTAAGACAAACCCATATTGTGGTATATCGTTGGACAGGTCTTTCAAAATATTTAGACCATTTTCGATTTAGTTATTTGTTTGCAAACTATTAGGCATACATAAACTAAACCGTAAGCTTAAAAACTTCTGAAAAAACCGAAGTATATTTTTAATGAATTTATTAGTTATCATTATCACAGCCTAATAGTCTGCACAAGTTCGCTGAGTAGCAGTTGATCAAAATTTTATATTTAATAATGGATTCCTACGCTGCGTAATTGGCCGGTTTTTTTCCTATTTACATGTGCAATCGAAATAATACAAAATAAACCATGAGAAAATCAGTTGCACGTAGGTTGCCGTTTGCAACTAGAAGTCCATTGACAGCTCTTCTTACTAAAATTTTCCAACGCAAACACATAAACCCTGCAAATATCACGAAGCTATTATATATTCTTACAAAATGTCACTCTGTCGAAAACTGTTAGCAAGATGACTTGGTCGCAAAATGACACTTCATAAAATGTAAATCAGGCGTAATCACACGTGGGCGAACTATCTACCTTGTCTTGAATCTCCAAAATCCTTTTAAATTTTCGCTATTGTTATGTTTGTTTTATTCACTATTGTATATTTAACTACGGGAATGAGTAGATGTTGGTCTGAAAAGTAGATAAATATTTTCGTAAAACACTTTCCACCTGTGCTTAACTAAGTTACAACTGTAAAATCCTATGGAAAATATCATAATAGGAGGAAAATACTCATCTTAATCACCGCAGCTTGACTCATCTCTGAATTGATGATAAATCACCGCTATCTCGTGCGTTTCTCAAAAAATTCGAGACCGTCGACGATAAGTAAATCGTCTGTCTCAAAAATAAATATTGAAGAAACAAAGTGCATTTCAAAGTTACTGTCATACCAATACTTTCGCTAGGTAACACAAACACCTCGAGAAAGGGTTTGACATGACATGGTACCTACTAAGTACTTAAGCGCGTTTGATGTTCGCTTCGAATGATTTTATTTATTATAAAATATGTCTAACTCCTGCTATTGAAAGATAACGATATTATTTATTTTTCATTCTGCAGACACCACTCTGGCTGGGATTATCACCAGTAATCACGACGTCTGTTTATTTGGTATTCAATTATTTGTAAACAAACACCAACCAATAATATGGCGGTGACCTCGCGGTTGAACGATAGTCTCAATTTATTTTTTTATAAAATTGGCGAACTGCCTTGCATCCATAATTAAAATGCTTAACACGGACGGGGAACCCTTATAGTTTCACCTTACCCTCTTTTTGTCTAGCTATCTATGGCCTAGCTCGCAGACTTACTATTGGAAAGTTGTAATTTGGCATGGATGTACGTAATACTTGTCACTCCGAGAAAGTGTTGAAAAAAAACACGAATAACATTTTAGTATACCTCCAGATTCGTAAAGAGGGGATGTTATCTTTTTCTCGTCTATTATGGTGTGCGCTATGCATGAATTTCGATGCAAGGACTGAGTTGCGAAATATTAAACTTTAAAGTTCAGTGTTAAATATCGGAGCTATTGGAAGATAATCTAGGTATTTTCGACTCGGACGTTTCTCGAAATAAAAATTGTTAAAAGTTCAAAGTTCAATAAATTTTTAGTTTCCAAAATTTCTACGCATTTTGATTCCTACAGACATGCTAGTATCGATAGTAAAAATTAAGCGATACGTTTTATTTATTCTAAGATGATTCAAATGAAACATGATGATTATGTAACTTGTAAGGCGGTAGCTAATTTTTAATTTTTTCCAAAAGAGATATAAGCTTTGAAAAATGAAATCGCATTAAAAGTACTGATTGTCCGAATATTTGATACTCTTTGTTAACAAATTCGTAAGTTACTGCGTAGGCATTGTGTTATATTAACTTACTTTCTCTAATTTACAATGTTGTTCCAATAGGCCGCAATTGCTAGAGGTGAGGGTTATCGATAAAAATAAAATCGGTAAAATAATGTATAACGAAATAAATAAATGCAATGTAAACACGTATTTTTACACGTATGTCAACACACAAAACTGCGTACCTACCGCGCTGCCATTTTGTGTTTTACGTGTCACTGCTTGTCAACTGTCAAACGACAACAAAGAATTAGATTAGTACGAGTACGAGTATCATTCACTTCAACCCTCGTGACACTTCCTATACCAACAATATAATGGTATTGATACTTTTAGCACTAGCACTAGGTATAGTCGAACCATTTGATTCCTGATCAAACGCAATTTATAATTTGAAGACGCGTGAATCTTTAAGATCTTTTTTAACGAAACAGGTATCCTAACCCTGCCGTCGCTTTATGTTTTTGAAATAATCATTTATGTGTGTTAGGAAGAACACATATGATTTTCCAACTAACGTCGATAAGCCAAAGGCTACTAGAAACACAGAGAAGCCAAAACCAAAAAGTTGTTTCTGGATACGTTTTTATAATAAAATTCCAAAAAATATTACAAATCAAACGGATATAAAGTTCGTATCCATTGTCAAGAAGACATTAATATCTAAGGCGTATTATAGGTAAAGTTAATGTTTATATCATGGACATAGATGGATCCCTTCAAATAGCGAACTTACTGTTTTAAAAAAATATACTTCGTTCAGTTTCTTGCCGGATTCTTCTCAACAGAGGTTTTTCCGAACCGGTGGTAGATTATTTTGACATTTATAAGTGCTTGTTATAGCCTAAATTTAATAAAGATATTTTGACTTTGACTTTGATCCACTGTAGTGCATTCTCACAGTAAGTGTCATAATAAATTTCCGTGTCAAACAGTACAATATCATTATGACTTTCTACGAAAAAGGTCCACAGTAGATCACGATAGTCGCGATTCAGCTGGTTCGAGTGTATGTACAGTCAAGGGCAAAAATATGTATACACTCTAGTACCTTGTCTATCTTCGTCATATTTGAACTGCCATATACGAACTGTTACAGTGGTTAAAGTGACAAGGTACTAAACCTTAACAGTGAACAATGATCACAATATTCAATATTGCTCTCGTGTCTGACATTTTTTAATGCGCAAGTTGTCTCCACGTGGTTTCTGGAATTTTGCTATCAAGTTGCAAAAACTACAATCACCGTACAACGTTGCCTCTCGAAAGAGAATACTTTGACATTGGCGAAATTGTCTTATTAATTAGGACAGAAGCCATATTTAAAAAAAAGAATAAGAAGAAGAAAAGAGGTACTAAAGTGTATACGTACTGCAGTACCGCGAGACCCCCTTAGAGGCTGCGCGTCTGTGTGAGTGTGTTCGTTTCGATCGATTTGTTCGTTGCTTCCATACTGCTTTAGCTTATATGTATACTGTGGCTCTAGCCAGGCAGGCCGCTTCACTTTCGGCTGAAACGGCAAGCCAGCGCGAGTCTGGGTACGCAGTCTTTGAGATCGCTCGATGTAGGAAAATAACATAGTAAGGGAGGATTTAAAACCTTATTCCTTGAGAATTCTTGATGTGAAACTTGGTGATCAGATTTTTCAGTTGATTATTTAGCCGTAGTTTGGAAACGGGCAATGCGAGATATTAACCTCATTTCTACGGATTATTGTGTAATATATTATCGAAGTAGACGAAGTCGCGGGCAAAAGCTAGTTATTATGTTTTTGTCTTACAAGGCTGCCACTTTCATTTTTACGGATTATTTAAGTACTGTAACAATACATGTATACATATTTTTGTTAGCAGTTCGTTCCTGTACTAAATTAGTAGTAGTAAGTGGTTATGGCACGGATACACTTTATGCCGTTTATCATTGACAGGAACTTTTTGTGTGTTATGAATCAGGAGAAGATAACGAGCTCGAAATAAATTTAGCTTATAGGTACAGTGAAATGTGCAAATGCAAATAACGGCGGAGGTCAAGGCGAACGACTAGCGTATAATCGATTTTGCTGGATTTTAATTTGCTACCTATGCTCTGTTTCATGACCTATCCCTTGTTGCTAATATAAAAGTGGATCCTAGTTATCTTTGTAAGGAATAATTATTATTATTGCTATGAATGTCTGAGCACGGACCCATGGGGACTCAGTCAATTGAATGGCATTCATGAAGCCAACATGAAGAGACTTGTGGTACTATATAATATACAAGTGAGATAGGAGCAGATCTATCCACTAATTCATCCTTAAGGATGTCCTTGCGAATGTACTCCAGTTATTTCATGCATTAATCGCGATAATTTCAGAAATCATTATTTATTTAGAAAACGGAAGTACGTAGGGTACCGTTACCATTTTACAAAATTATTGCTCCCGAAGGTTCTCGAATGGCGTCCGCGGACCGGGAGACGAGCTGTCGGTAGGCCTCCAACAAGATGGAGCGACGACCTGGCTAAGATCGCGGGATCGCGGTGGATGCGAAAAGCACAAGACCGGTCTGAGTGGAGAGCCTTGGGGGAGGCCTATGTCCAGCAGTGGACGTCTTTCGGCTGACATGATGATGATGATGATTGCTCCCGAACTTAGTGCCGTGCGGCCGACATAATCGCGTTGCGCACCCGACTGTTTTCTTGCGGTTTTCCTGTAATCTACGCTTGAGGGGTGGGGTAACTCGAAACGGTGCGGGGTGGAGCGTAGCCATTCTGTACGTTAGTACTATTATATATTCTGTGGCATAAGAATCGTGCCTTCTGTACTTGTACCTACTGGTGGGCTGTTTTACCATCCATTGATTAGTGTTAACTGACGGTTTAATGTGATGCCGTCTCTATTTGTTTTGTTCGAATAGGCGGAGAGGCCCCTTAGTATATTAAACTTATCCTGTGGTATAATTTCGAATTGTCTATTTTCCATTTGCTCCAAATGACAGTAAATCTGATTAGTTTAACAGTTCTTTGTAATACCTACAATAGATATTTATTTTTCATCACACTTGCTCGTCAATGATGTTATTCCATGCTTGTATACTAAAGGACAACGGCCTCAATTGTTCCCGTGGGAATTATGGATTTACGTAAACTTTTCCTCCCCAAGGAAGTTGAATGACTTTAGTTAAAAAAAATAGCAGGTACGTCATTTTAGACTAAATAGGTTTCAAGTCGGCCAACGTTTTATTTACATCTTTAAAACTTAGCTACATATAACCTAATTTTACAACATAAAACTTTGCCACGCTTTGTGAAACATCGTTATTGTTGTATTATAAAATATCAAATTGTTTTGCAATAATTTTAGTAAATACTTTGGACACTTTGTCACTTGTAAATATTTCGTTTCTGGGCATTTTTACATTCATTGGCGCTAAAAAACTTTTTTTTCGCAATTAGATAATTCTACGCTCTCTCCTCACTCCGAAACACGTGCAGTGCAATATTGATTTAGACGAAGAAAAAAAAGTTCCTAATTTTTTGTTAGTTTTGTGTCTTTTTATCATACAGTTTATATGGGTGGTTACGCAATGGACACATTTTTTTATGGAAAATTGGGGACGTTTCTTTTCTTCGTCAAACCCAGGATTACCTAAATAAAAAAATATATATATTTATGTACTTTTTGTTGACTGTACTTGCATTGTCATCTAAACTACATATTTGAACCAAATTTCAAGTCGGTAAGATTAACTATTGAGGAGTTCCCTCCTGCAGAGGCGATCCTGGCAGGACCACCAAGATGTCACTACCAGATTATTATATTGTCTCCAAATTTACATAAGTATGCCAAATTTCAAGTCAATCGGACCACTGGACGTGGATGAAATTTAGCTTTCAAGATCTGACCCAAAAAAACGATAAATAAATAAATAAACAAACAGGGCAAGCTAAAGAAAAGCTTCTCTTTCTTTCTTACCACAAAATATGTACCATGTTTTTATGCAAATAAATGATTTATGATTTAAAAATATCGTCGAAATGTAAGCACTTGTGCAAGTATTTCGAATAAAAAATAATTTGAATTCTCAACCTCTTTGGTTCTGGCTGTTTGCTTCTGAAATCTTTGACCGCGCAGTACAGCACGCGGCTTGAAAAAAAAATTCTGTCAGCGCAGTTCATTCGCGAGAAATTCGGCGGACTTCGTATGTTGTGTCATTAAATAATAAGAAGCTCGACTAGAGTCTAAAACGTCTTATAAACCTTGTAAATAGTGTTAAATACTTAGTATTATTTTTTACTGTAAAAAATCAATAGGTAAACAGTGATTGTACAGTGCGGATTTGACGAGCGCTTTATCAAACTTGGCTTCATTGAGGTTTGTGGTTTATAAATTGCTTCATCAATTTTGCACAAAAACGAATAAACCAGACATTCACTAATTATATAATCTAAACTTTTATAAAACATCATTAAAACCGTAAACCTAAAAGTAAATATTAAAACGTCATAGCTAGCCGATGCTCGGCGACTCGGTAGTAACGGATAATAACGCCTAGCAACCAAAAAACGCTGAAAAAAACACGTTTCTTGTATGACGACCCCCTTTAATTTGTAATTTTATTTTATTTTTAGTATTTGTTGTTATAGCGGCCACGGTAATACGTAATCTGTGAAAATTTCAAGTGTCTAACTTTTACGGCTTAAGAAATAGAGCCCTGTGACAGACGAACGGACAGACAGACAGACAGACAGCGGAATCTCAGTAATATGGTCCCGTTGCCACCCTTTGGGTACGGAACCCTAAAAATGTTCTTCTACCTAACTATTTTATCAAAGGCGCAGAGAAAATGGTGTACGTGGCGGCCGTTCTGGTCAGACCCTCGTGAGATTCCTGAATCTCACGAGTGACCTGTCACTGAATACTTTTAATCTGTAATAGGTATGTACCTCACAGTAGCATGGAGTGATCATTTTTGTTAGGCAACCCGGCAACAATTCAGTTGTTATGGCGCCATGCCATTGGTAACTCATTATTGTCTGTCGACCGACTCATCTGGCTTCATTTGTAGTTTTTCTGCTTGCTTCATTTTGATAAAACTTTTAGTGTTCGCAGTACTAAGTACGTATTAAACGATAAGTACCTGAATAGTATCTCTAACATCTTTATATTCTAGAACATCGCTAAGTACCCTAGCTATAACTAAATAAAAATCGGTCAAGTGCGAGTGCGAGCGACTCGCGCATGAAGGGTTCCGCACCTCCGTACAGTGTTTTAAAAACGAATAGTTCAGTAATATTTTTTTCTAAAAAAATGTAATACAAGCTTTTTTGCTGGTGGTACTTTTCTCCCCAGTTACCAAAGTAGGTAGTCGTCAAGACGAATCAAATGAGACCAAAATCGATGCGGTCGTGTCGTTTTATTACAGAGTTCGTATGGCCAACATCTAACTTCATCATCAGATCAACTCTATGTCACAATAATATTGCATTGTCATCGGATATATACATGTGTGTAAAATTTTAGCTCAATCGGTTGAAGACATCCACTTCAAATTTGAGTTGAAAGATTCCACCCGAGCAAACATACCTCATCACAATAAGTTTTTGTTAAAAATTTCATTTTTAATACAAGTTTTTCTTGCCGAATGTACATTTTGTTTTTTGTTTGACCCAAACAAACGATAAAAAAAAAATAAACAAACAGGGCCAGCTAAAGAAAAGCTTCTAAAAAAAATCCAACATTTACTTAAGCACTTGTACAAGTATTTGGAATAAAAAATAATTTGAATTCTCAACCTCTTTGGTTCTGGCTGTTTGCTTCTGAAGCTATTGCCACCCACAGGTTTTAAAAAAAAATTGGCTGTCATGCGGTTTATTCGCGGGAAATTCTGCGGACTTCGTATGTTGTGTGATTAAATAATAAGAAGTTCGACTTAGTGTGAATAAATTTTAAACTGTATTATAAACCTTGTAAATAGTGTTAAATACTTAGTATGATTTTTAATAGTGTAAAAAACAATAAGTAAACAGTGATTAGTACAGAGCGGATTTGACCAGCGCTTTATCAAAGTTGGCTTCATTGAGGTTTTGTAATTGATAAATTGCTTCATTAATTTTGCACAAAAACTAATAAATCGCACAGTCACTAATTATATTATCGAAACTTAAAATCTAATCATTAATATCGCAAACCTAAAGGTAAATATTCAAACGACATAGCTACCGACTCGATCGCCTTAGCAACGGCTAATAATGCCTAGCAACAAAAAAAAACCTTAAAAAAACACGTTTCTTGTATGACGACCCCCTTTAATTTGTAACTTTATTTTATTTTTAGTATTTGTTGTTATAGCGGCCACAGTAATACATAATCTGTGAAAATTTCAAGTGTCTAACTTTTACGGCTTAAGAGATAGAGCCCTGTGACAGACGGACGGACGGACAGACAGACAGACAGCGGAGTCTCAGTAATAGGGTCCCGTTGGCACCCTTTGGGTACGGAACCCTAAAAAGGAGTCTTCCAAGTTTCGGTATGTTTTTGTTTAAGCTATTATTTACTCTTAAACTACTTATAATTATCAAGCTATAATAGCCGCTATAATTTTTCTTGTAAATTTTAAATACTTCTTCCATCATGAATTTGTTTTAAAATTTCCACCCAACAGTTAAGATTTAAGTGTGGGGGGGGGGGGACGCTCAATTTTAATAATAAAAATTCCTTTAAAGTTGAATATTTTGCAAACAGATCACAGATCACTGAATAGAAAAATTGTCTTAGCAACCCCCCCAATGGTTTTTAACCGACTTTAAAAAAAAAGAGGAGTATATCAATTCGGTTTTATTTGTTTTATGTTTCTTACCTCAGAATTCCGTCATTTATGAACCGATTTGGAAAAGAAAATTTTTCGTTCGTCTAGTAATGCTTTCAATTAGGTCCCATAAGCACCAAATCAGGATCTTATGATTGAATCCTGAGGAAATCGAGGTAACTCTTCAAAAGTTGTAGGGACACGTATGGTAATTTCGATATATTTAATTGTAATTCGTGCATTTGCTCTTGAAAATCATAATTTGGTCAAGTGGAATTGATGATGAAGACCACAATTGACCAACAAAGCAACTACTCATAACAAGTATTTCACGGAATGGGTGATGAAGCACCAGGATTCCTTAATAATGAACGTCTCTGCATTGGAAAAAGCAATTTTTCGTAAAAGGTGACGAGTAGTTGACAATAAGCTTTTGTATCTTACATCTTTTACGTACACTAAAAAGCGTGAAAAAAGTATAATAAAAAATTAAGACTACAAAAAACCATGAAAATAATTTCCTACCAGTCTGAAGTCGGTGCCTCAGAACGAGCTCAGAATTTCATGATTTTTTGTAGTCGGTTCCGGTTCAATTTTATGTTATAATTTTTTTAAGACCTATCCAACGATACCCCGGGTTAGTCGAGAAAAAAAATCACCCCCATGTTACGTCTATGGGAGGTACCTACCCTAAAAAAAAATATATATATTCTTTTTATTTTACCACTTTATCGGCGTGACTGATAAGTATATTCATGCCAAATTACAACTTTCTAGTACTAACGGTCTCTGAGCTTAGCCGAGACAGGCAGACAGACGGACACTTACACAATAGAATTTATAGGGATGTCAAAATATTTTTTTTATTCGAATGGGGTGGCAAACGAGCAGGTGGGTCTCCTGATGATAACAGATTTGATTGATTTCGATATTTATTTTTCATTTGAAAAATCTTCGTCAAAATGTGACATTATTTCTTGATTGAAACATGTGTATAATCTGTAGTAGCATAGACTAGCGTAGAGATGGCGGAAAATTTGACATTTTAAAAATCGATAGGCTGGTATGGAAAAATCAATTAATTAATAGGTACTCGATTGAACAAGCGATTATTATTTATTTGCCTTAAAATTAAAAAAAAAATACTGCTTTTATAATTGAATAAACGATCTTTGGAATTAAATCAAGTATTGTAAATAATAAAATAGACAAAAGTACGTTGATCTATTCAATTAACAAATAATCGATTTACTAAACGGATTAATTATTTTGCAATAGGTTCTAGGTTTTCATATCACTAAATGTCTATTAATGGTGGTTGGGTTAATGGTGTCTTTTTTATGCTTGTCATAAATTGGATTGGAATACAATATAGTTTACACTACTGATATTATTTGCTCAACGATGTACACTGACGCTTACTTATTAGACTTTATTTATTAGTGCCTTTAACTGCGAATCATTGGACGAACGTAGTATGTCAATATTGATTGCTGTGAGAGCGTAAGCTGAAACGGCTGGCGCTGCGTATCACGAATAAGACGCACTAGAAAACGATATAAAAAGTATAAATTAAGTTGAATTTGGAAACATTCTTATTCGTATCCAAAATAGGCTTACAGTCCAGATATTAGTAAATGCAAAACGGTGCGGATTAATTCAGTAACTAGTTATTACGAGGACAGTATGGTAAACCAATGTAGGTAATAAATATTAGTTTCTTTGTCGTTGTACTGAAGGTAGATACTGAGTTTTTCTTCTTCTTCTCAAAGATAAAGTACATAAGTCATAATGAAATGAAAGTCTTGAGTTATGATAGTGCAAAATTGTCAAGTTCTCCACTGTATATGGCACGGCGTCAGTGTAGGTGTTGTAAACCCGTCCTGTGATTACGTTGGGCGGCGCGGGGCGCTCGAACCGCCGGTCGCCACCCGCGCACCCTGGCCCTGCCCGGCGCTCCTATCTCTATCTAACATCAGTTGCACGCTTCCAGCCATCGAGGCAGTTCGTGTAAGCGTTATGCCGTATAACCTCCAGCCAGCGCTTCTTCACTCAAACCTTGTGCATCGTCTTCGGTTCGTTGCATTGATGCATGGACCACATTAGATGCTTAAAATGCACTTCATTATTCATCTAATTCATGACGAAGACAGCGACTTGTTAATGTTCCATGATGTCTCATAGTCATTGTTTTTCATCATTTAGGGAAATTAGTTCCATATTCATTAATAAGTGTATATTTATTCATTAAAATCACTGCCAACCGTTCGTACAATAGCAATTTAACAGTCATTATTACGTAGTAAATACGGTTTACTTTAAATCTAAATTGTGTTTTGTGTGATCATTTCCAACAATAATTTATTAGAATTAATTCTTAGTACGTCGGAGTGGTAGCTAATATATTTGTAAAATGGTTTAGATGCTAAAAATATAAACAACTTACGACGGTTATGCATACCTATTAATAAATTGAATTAATTGCGGTTACATCAAAACGATAAGTGATTAAAAATACATAAATTTCTATAAAGCAAATTTCCAAATTGTTACTTCAATGTGCAAAATTCAAAAGATTTTTGGAAAAATATATCGTAAAGTCTATTATAAAATATAATTTACAATGACGCCTATTTGATTATCTGTTTTGACGTAGATGTCGAGTACAGGCATAAACCCAAAAGCTTTGTTGACGGAGAAGTCGCGTGGGTGGGTAACAGCTGATCGCGGGCCCCACGCTGGGCGCCACTCGGCAAAGAGCAGGCGCGCCACAGCCGCAAGGTCGTTTGTATCGAGCGGCACGGGTCAAATATTAAGCAAGCCTCACGCGTCCGGTCCGGCATTTTATACTTCTAGTGGATTCTACCTGAACTCGCCATGTAGCACTACAATCAAGACTGATCGGCGGTTATTCTTTAATACATAATATGACCATTATTTGCTACCATAAAATAATCTGTAAGTAAGTACTTAAACAGAAATGAAATCAATGTAACGACTTAGAATCAATCTCAGCAATGTCGCAAAAATATATCAACCACAACGATAACAATATCTGTAGTACACAATAATATTATCTCTTGCTCAAATTTTGTGGTCTATTATCTTTACGGGGTTCATTGATAAGATGTAAAGACAAATTCTGATCATAAACTAATCTTTGTAGGTACCTACAATCTCTAAGTGCAGGTGTAAATCAGTATTTTTAACCGACGACAAAAAAAACCAAGGAGATTCTCGTAAATATATATTTTTATGTATGACCACGCATAAATTTTTACAGAGCAGTCAGATTTAATTATTTTTTTTGTTGGAAAGCGTATACGGGTGAAGACCAAAAAGTTGCACACCGTTGAAGCTGCGTTAGCAGGTAGAGATAATTTCCATTAACCTTTTCTGTTATGACACGAAAATTAATCATACATATATTTGTATACCTTGAAGTTGCTGTTATATAAATTTGAAAAAAAAAGAGACTCCAAGTGTGTTGCAAACGTATAAAATAACAAAAAAATTAAATTTCCGAAAGGAGCGAATAGCACAAAATAATAATAAGCCTTTTTCCCTTTCTCTCCTATTTAACCTTAATCTAGTAGGAAAAAGGTTTATTATTTTTAGCTATTCAGTTTTATCGGCTTTCGTACATATACCATACAATAAAATTTTGGCAAAAAAATTGCTCAGAGTAAACCTAACGTGATATTTTTGCATTCAATACTGGCATAGGTGTAAACAGATGCCAACAGTCAATTGAATGCAATTTCTTAACCCTAAAAAAATGCAAGAATTGTCGCTCCATTTTTTTTCATCATCATATAACCCCGTCGATTTGGGGCTTGTTTCATTTTTCTTTATATGTACTCTGGACCTGGATGTTACGCAAGGTCTTAATAAACCATGTTGCGAGTAACTAACTGCCCAAGCTCATGATGGAGTAAGTGCGCAGCCATCGTATAACAGGAGGCGGTAAAAATGCATACCTAATACTAAACCTGAATCACATATAGTGTACCTACATAGGTCCTTCAAGCTTTTAAAATGATATTTATTTTACATTTTTAAAAGTACGTCAGGTGCAAAGATATGTATACATCTCAGTCGCAAAAAATGGCATCATCATTAAGATCATATATATAGATTTGGGAACATCTAAATGTGTATAAACATATATAGATTGTTTGAAAGATAAGTATGTATGTGCTACATGTGCAATAATATGTCTTTAGTAATCTACACTAATATTATAAATGCGAAAGTGTTTGTGTGTATGTATGTTTGTCCGTATTTCACGTCGAAACAGGGAGATTGACATGATTTTTGGCATGGAGATAGTTTATGGGCCAGAGAGTGACATAGGCTACTTTTTATCCCGGAAAAATGCACAGTTCCCGAGGGAACAACGCGCGATAACCGAATTCCACGCGGGCGAACCCGCGGGCAAAAGCTAATGATTTATAATTAAACCATGTGTTGAAGTGGCCAGCCACTTAATTCTATTTAAAGAGTCTACGTAATACCAACATTAACCAGTACCTAAAAAATTCAGAATTTACTGAAAAGACAATATTTAGGCCTGAATGCAATCTGTTGTTAGTTACTTTTCTGAAATGTAAAATGTACCTAATAACTGAACACATGAAACATAGAATAGTAGTTTATTGAATCAGTCGTTACTTTGCGTAGGTCCATATCAATAAACTGTAGTAGTTTGATAACCAAGGGTGGAAAGCGACCCATTTCACCCGAGATATCGATTATTTAGACCGAGATTATCTAGAAGTTGTATAGTGTAAATAGGCCTTACATTTCTGTGCCAAATTTCAAGTCGATGCCATAAATCGTTGAGGAGTTCCCTCCTGCAGAGACGATCCTGCCTGGATCACCAGGATGTCACTACCAGATTATTGCATTGCCACCATATTTACATTTCGGCACAGGCCTGCAGATTTAGGAATGTTATTATTTTACAAGCTTTTAATTAACTTGCAATGTTTATAAGTTCATTAAGCACAGGTGGTCCGATTGAAATTTGTATCAGATGATATGTGTTTTGAATGAGAACGCAAGTTTATAGTCTGCAACGAATTTGATCACCAAGAATTCAAATTCCACATGTTTATATCTATATATGTACTAGCTGTTGCTCGAGACTCCGTCCGCGTAGAAGTATTAAAAATAATTAATATGCTTTTCTCAGACAGACCGAATATGTACACAAAATTCATAAAAATCGGCCGAGACTTTTCGAAGGAGTTTGGTCACTAACATTTCGGACCTGAGAACTTTATATATTAGTTATATTATGTATATAACAAAGTCGTATTGGTTACACGATTTATAATAATAACTCAAGAATAGCTGGGGCTGGACAGATCTTGATGAAATTTAGTATGGAGGTAGCCGACACCGTGGATTAACGTATAGGCCTCTTTTACCCGACTACCCAAAAAAGAGGGTAATGTTTACAGTTAATCTAACAAACTGCGGGTCACAACTCTCAAAGGTCTTGTAAAGTAAGTAAGTAAAGTGGCATTATAGTACATTGTGTCTTAAGCGCAGTGAATAAGGAATTATGAACGAGAGTATTAGAAGTCCGAAGTCTGACGGGCGGTACTATAATTACGAACATCGACTCATTAAAGCCTCAGTCCTCGACTTGGGGCTTCTAATAAACTCTCGTTCGTAATTCCTTATTTACCGCTCTTAAGATACAATGCAAGACACTATATTTATGCTTTTGATCATCTCAATGACATACCAAATTTCAACAAAATAAGTCCAGCCTTTCTTGAGTTATATAAATGGAGTAACTAGCCTGACTTTATTTTATTTATATAGATTATCCTAATTAACTATTGAACTTAATGTTTTGTACCTATTCATTTTATTATGTTACTGAAATCCTACAGAAAAAGTACAGCTAAAAGTTAACTTGACTTTCATTGTCAGATAGGCGGTACGAAGTTGGCCGGGTCAGCTATACTCGAGTCCAGAATTACGCGAACCAACTTGACAGTTCACTACACATAATGTTGTACCTCGGGAACTGTACATTTTTCGAGATAAAAAGTAGCCTATTTCACTCTGTGGCCCATAAACATCCATAAACCTACATTTATGTCAAAAATCACGTCGATCCGTTGCTCCGTTTCGACTTGAAAGACGGACAAACATACAAACACACACTTTCGCATTTATAATATTACTAGCTTTTGCCCGCAGCTTCGCCCGCGCAGAATTCGTTTATCGCGCGCTATTCCCTCGGGAATTGTGAATTTTCCGGGAAAAAAAGTAGCCTATGGTACTCTCTGACCCATAAACTATATCTATGCCAAAAATCGTTTCGACGTGAAAGACGGACAAATATACACACAAACACACTTTCGCATTTATAATATTAGTATGGATTATATTATACAGGGTGGCCCATTTATATCGGTCAGTATGGGAAAGTCTGAAACTAAACGACATACGAATTTTTTTTCTTAGGAACCATGACATCGATTTTAATAACAAGAAAAACTGCATTCATGCATTTTAAAAAAAACCTGTACTCGGCTTGGGAATCGAACCCGAACGAATCGAAAAAAATACTTACACTGTTTTTTATTCAGATATCGATTGTGTACGTCTTAAGCAGTAAATGTCTCCATGAAACATTGTCTATAATGAATAAAATGCATTGTAAGTGTCCACCGTTACAATATTCAACAAATTCTGGCATGTAAAAGTGTGTTAAAGTATGTGAAAACAAAGCAGTTTATTAATTTTAGACATAATGTTTCATGGACACATTTACTGCTTAAGACGTACACAATCGATATCTGAATAGAAACAGTGTAAGTATTTTTTTCGATTCGTTCGGGTTCGATTCCCAAGCCGAGTACAGGTTTTTTTTAAATGCGTGAATGCAGTTTTTCTTGTTTTTAAAATCGATGTCATGGTTCCTAAGAAGAAATTTTCGTATGTCGTATAGTTTCAGACTTTCCCATACTGACCGATATAAATGGGCCACCCTTGTATACTAGCGACCCGCCCAGGTATCGCACGTGTAAAATTAATAAAATAACGCCTAGTGGGAGTCGGACTCTCGTACGAAGGGTTCCGTACCTATACAACATTCAAACATTAGATATTAGTAAAAGACGGCAAAAAAGCCACGTTTGCTGTATTATATATTTTCAATCAATTATTTATTATTAAAGTAAATGAATATATGGAAATAAATATTCTGTAAATATTTCAAGCTACCTGTTGTCGTTCTTAATATCTAGCAAAAAACAATCACGTTTGTTGAAGGGAGCCTCCTTTAAGTATTTATTTTACTAGCTTTAGCCCGCGGCTCCGCCCGCGTGGTATTCCCTCGGGAACTGTACATCTTTTCGGGATAAAATGTAGCCTATGTCAATCTCGGGCCCATATACTATCTCTATGCCAAAAATCAAGTCGATCCGTCGCTCCGTTACGGCGTGAAAGACGGACAAACATACAATCACACGCATTTATAATATTAGTATGGATTCCGTTTTTAGTATTTGTTGTTATAGCGGCAACAGAAATAAATACCTACAGCATCTGTGAAAACTGAAACTTACTGTCTAACTATCACGGTTCATGAGATACAGCCTATTGACAGACAGACAGACGGACAGTGGAGTCTTAGTAATAGGGTCCCGTTTTTATCACGCTTTAGGCACAACTCTAGAAAGGTCTCAAATCAAGGGCACTTCACAAACATTTTTCAGCTTCATTTACCAAAAACTTCACCCGAACCCGACCCGCGGGAAACCGGAGCGCGTCAACGTAGAGTAAATGCATTTTTTGTTTAGATTGATTTTTTTAATTTTGTAATATATATTTTGAATGGAATGTTCAATTTCAATAATTTAAAAAGTAATCTACAGGTATTGAAACCGTCTTCAATATAAAATTATTTATTTGGATAAGGATTAATACAAAGGTATGGATAACATGGTCTGATTTTAGTCAACTTTTAAAACGTAAAAACCGGCCAAGAGCGTGTCGGACACGCCCGAAATAAGGTTCCATAATCATTACGAAAAAATTAAGTAGTATTATTCTAAAATCACCCTCACTTCACGTCTGTGGGAGGTACTTTAAAATAAATTGTTTTAATTTTTTATTGTACCATTATGTCGGCATAGTTCACATATATATTCGTGCAAAGTTATAGCTTTCTAGCCTTTTTTCTAGCATTAATAGTCCCTGTGCAAAGCCACGGACGGACAGACAGACAGACAGACATGGCGAAACTGTAAGGGTTCCGTTTTTGCCATTTTGGCTAAGTAACCCTAAAAGTTTCAAAACTACAATAGTTGGACATTATGGTATCGTGAAGTTTTTTGTAACGGATTGGCTCGAAGCAGGTAGGGGCTACCTGGACTTAGAAGTAAGTGATCAGTGTTAGTCTGTGTTCACGGTTAATTAAATCTAAATATTTATTAGTGATGTATCCAAATTCTTTTATCGCTTGCCATGTCTTAAACGCGTGCTTCTTTCGCCATCCCTGTAGTAGTGTCATATATGACTACTACAGGGATGGCGATCATAAATTGTTCAGTGTTTTATTTAACTGTCTTATGCTGGTTTGCAGCGTTGTCATCTAGCGATAGCTATAGGTACAACTTTACTAGGAACGTGTTAAACACATCACATCCAGGAATGGAGCACAAGGCTCGTTGCCAAGGTTACTGGGTTGGTATGATCAGCTGAGCTTACGTAAGGCTCGCGGGACGAGCAGGAGAGGGGGTGGGGTCCGGGTGAAGCGGGACGGTACTAAGGGCAGATCGATAAATGCTTTCGGCCTGTCGTTTCAGTGTGTTCGCTCGAAGTTTACAGTACAACTGCGTACTTTCCTTCTATATACATACTTATATTATAGCGCTTTTGTTATTGATGATATTATATTATTTTCGAGTATGTATGACCAAAAATACTTTTTACCCAACTGCCTGAAGGAGGGTTTTTTGGTACTATAAATTGGAAACAGTTTGTCTCTCATTTAATACGCATTTATTGACGCGATTTTGATCAGGTTGAAGTTTAGCTCCTTAAAGTTAAGGCATTTTAGTTAAGAAATTACTAATACACGTACATATGCATAGTCGACTATGAGCTTTACCATTTTTATGGCAGTTCCTGTATCAAAAAGAAAGTATTACTCATTGTCACAATGGCTTATTCTAAATTACATAACACATAAATCTAATAAGACTAATAACGTTTTATACTCTTACTCTACAAATAATTACTATTAAATCTTAGGGCGCTAAAGGAATTTCTCAGCCAACTATCTGAGAGGATATAAAAAACTAGTAAAACACATTTAATGTAATTAGTTAAAACATAGATGGGCTTGGTGCTAGAAAAGCTATACTGTTGTGAAAATTTTGATCAGAACTAGTTATCGAGCTACATGGATCTGTTATCCTGCACGTATCAGAAAATGTGTCTGCTTGCAATATAATTTTATTTTAGTTCTTGTTAATTCTGGCGTGATGGCTAAACAATTTCAGGGTAAAACCATGTTTTAGCAAACCAGGCACATTAAGTATTTCAAATCAGCCGATGAAACAAATAAAAATAAAATAAACTGTTACTACTTAATAACATATCGGAAGCCGGAGGTAGGTAAATAGTACGCTTATAGGCAAGGATAACCTTGTGATTGTGACTCCTGTCAAGGCGCGCAGCCCGCTACCTGTGCCTGTTACAGGCAAAAGGAGACTGTGTTCCAATTGTGTGTGAAAAATAAAATGTATTGCATTCTAGACCATTATGCCCAGCAAATGAATTAAGAAAACCCAGGTAACAAAATTCGTGTTTCTAATCCTAGCTGTTATAATTTAACGCGCTAAGGAGGTTAATTAGTAATATAAAGTCGTTTTCTTCAATTTTCAAATTTTCTGCGCATCTTTGAAATTTATTTACAGTAACTTTTTTTTTGCCGTTTTCTGACGATCGAGAATTGCACTACCCCATCTCTTCCCGTGGGTGTCGTAAGAGGTGACTAAGGGATAAACCGTAGGATGGGCGGGCAGCAGCATCCTCCGCGAACTCTCTGGTATAACTGCGGTTGCCCGCCTGTCAAGCGTGGCGACTAAGGCATTCTCCCCCAAAATGTTGCAAGATAAAAACAGGCCAATTCTGAGAATCTGGCGTTCAGCGAATCTGGTACTATGCGAATCTAGCATTCTGCGAGTCTGAAATCGGGCATCGTGCGAATCTGGCATTCTGCAAATCTGGTATACTGCGAATCTGAAAATCGGGCATTATGCGAATCTGGCATTTTGCGGATCTGGTACAAAGCGACAGAACCAATAATTATTACTTCCAGTAATAATCGATAAAATAAAACCGGGGCCACGCGTAATGGTTAATGTATATGGTTTGCAGACTTGGTTAAAGTAGCTGGTCGTGCTTAGCCCGACCCTTGTGACGCTCTTTGAGATACATTCAAGGAATCCTAAACTAGGTACGGTAACACAGTCGTGGATATTTTAAGACTGATGATTTCGATGTTAAACAACATTTCGCGATATTGCATTACATTTCATGCTATTTCATTACATAAATTCATTTATTATGATATCTATTCATAATAATCAGTAATTAAGGCGTCGATGAAGCGCCTGGAAACTATGCATATGTAATTTTAACTTGGTTGTTCTGCGACACATTGCTCTGTGCCCGCTTAGGCGTATGGGAATTTCATAAATTGCATGATGTTTCACAAAGTATTGCCATGTCCCTGCTTTATCCCGCACGTTCTTTCATTCGCTTGCTATTATTAACGTGATGTATGTAGCTTCTAGCCTTATTTATATTTATTTGGCTTCGAATGTCTCTGTTGTGTTGCAGCGCGCGTTTCTAGTGGTGTGTGGCGGTGCAGTGTGATGTTATTGTGCTTGGGCGGCTGGTAGTGCGACCGCGCCTCGTGTGGCTGCGATGTCGTCGCCAGCTCGCGCACCGCCGACGCCGGCACCGGCTGCGCCTGCCGCGCCCGGAACGTCTTCCGCGCCGGCCGCTCCTGGCGCACCCGCCGCGCCCGCCGTGCCGCCCGGCTCTGCTATGCTGCCGCCGCCAGGACCAGGGCCCTCACGACAGCGTTCCCTTAAAGATCGCCTGCGAGAGGGAATTACTGGACCTTTCCACTGGCAGTGAGTACTCAACTCTTCGGTACATGGCTATTGTGGCAGTAACACGTTTTAACCATAGCTTGAGTTTGACAAGGCACGATTTTAATTTCATCAAAGCATGTATACTTGCTTATGTACGTATCTCAGATCATACGAACAAGGGAGATATGCCCCAATACGCTCATTGTACGAGTCCGCATGTCTCTAAATGTCTCCCACTCCTTTCATTAACACAAAAACAAAAACTTCAAATACGGCCTACAAACTCACACTTATAATAATGCAACAACACTAATAAAGTTGATACTACTAGTCCACTTGCAAAAAAGGGCGGCGCATCATTGCGTAGCTATGGATACCAATTACAAACACATGAACAACTAGAGTCTCAAAGTCTTAGCCATAAATCATATCGTTGAATTTTAAAAGAGGTAGATATGAGCTTTTCTCTTATAATAACATTAGTTGAAATAAAAACAGTGTATTTTAAATAATATTTTATTAAAACGGCATTTCAACGAGCGTTCCAAGGTTCATCATTAAGTGATGATAAAGCTATTATTTAAACCACTAGATCAGGTTCATTTTTATCTAGTTCAGAATTAATGCCCACTTCGGATGTGGAAGATACCACATAATCGGCCGACATCATTGGCAATTTCAATGTTGGAACTGAGAATTCGATGAGCCGACGAATTTTTTGCAATGATGGAAAGCATTTTAACTTAAAGTGAGAGGAGCATACCTACTATGCTAGTTTTCATTGGAAACCGGTTGGGATTTTCGGCGAGCGAGTCCCCAGCGAGTTTCGGCATGTATTTTTTTATGGATGAACTGGCACTTCATTAGTAATTAATCTGCGAAATTTCAGCCCCCTAAACTCTGTAGTTAAAAGAAAAAAAAAACGAAATATGGTTTTTCTTTAACATTTTTTTTCCAGCCTACTGATTTTAGTATGTGTCACAAAATAATATGTTGTACGTTTACTAAGGATGATTATATGATATAAATTAGATTTTCATCAAGCCATAGAAAAAAGTTAACACAGTGGTACACTCACTAACAAGCTATAATAAATATTTTTTCAAAAATATTGCTGAGGGAGAACATGGAAAAATCTTCACATAAAATACTTTATACATCCTAAAACGCTATAAGTAGCGGAATGATTGAAACCTTGTTAAGGAAACGTGCATGTTGCACACTAAGTACACATTTTACTATGTTAAAAAAATATATAAATTTCAGCAATCGAATTTTATAGAGCAGGCAATAGTTTTTGTTTCTATTTGACTTGCTGCGAAATAATCTTAAACGTAATTATGAAACATGTTATACTATATATTATAGAAAAAACAATTATATTGAAGTTCCTAGGTTTAAAAAAAAGAAGAAATTCCATCTTTACGTTATAGCTGGTATTTACAAACAACCACGGAACAACTAGAGAAGACAAAATCTAGAGAAGTGTAGCTGTACCGAACTAACATTTGACTGATGACAGAAACTCGCATCAAGCTAGTTTTACATCAGATGCGTTCGCACGTGCCACGCCCCCATGGCATATCTCCCTTGTTTGTAAGATCTGAGGTACTTACCTACATATACTGAGCGGCAAAAATCTGGCCCTCAAATGTATGCAGTTGGTAATATGTAATTTTGTATGTAAAGTGGCCCAAATTTTTTGCCGCTGAGTATATTTTGTTTCACGGTAAAAACACCTGTTCATCATACGATACGTGTGTTTTGGTGCGAACGAAATAAACCCTAATTTGTTTAAAAATAATTTATTTTCTAGTTTTGCGATAAACAAAAAAACAGTGAATGTATGTACCTAACAATCGTATTTTTTTTTTGGTGAGATTAAATCACTAAAATGTATGTGTTAAACATTTGCAATAAGTAAGTACCTACAATATTTTTTTACTGACAGTACATTACTGTAATTGCATTGCGTTGAGAAATACATAATATTATATCCGTGCCAAGTTTCAATTCGATGCTATTAAGCGTTAAAGAGATCTGTTCTGCGGAGATGATCATGGCCGGACCGCCGGAATTCCACTACTAGATTTTTGGGTCTATTCCGACTAGTTCAATCATTAGTTCCATTGATGGAACTAGTTGGACTTTTTTTTTCTCAGTAGTTACATTCAACGAAGAAGGTAATCCAACTATTTCCATTAATGGAACTAATAATAGAACTAGTCGGAATAGACCGATTTTTGTGTAGTCTAAAATGGTTTCCAAATATTGAAACCACGACTTATTGGATTACATACATACGAATGTCGCAAGTTAAATAATGATTGGAAGCACATATTTATTTCCCAAGCCGTGGCGGCCTAGTGGTTTGACCTATCGCCTCTCAAGCGGAGTCGTGGGTTTAATCCCCGGCTCGCACCTTTGAGTTTTTCGAAATTCATGTGCCGAATTACATTTGAAATTTACCACGAGCTTTGCGGTGAAGGAAAACATCGAGATTCCTCACTAACCTGCGAAGCTATTCAATGGTGCGTGTGAAGTGCCCAATCCGCCCAGCAGTGGGACGTATATAGGCTGGGATGGATGGATTTAATTCCTAAATAATTTTAAGTCTTTTATCGGTTGAGGTTGTTCATATGTCCTTCAAACAGTAAATAAATAACTGCAGTGGTTTATATGCAATAATATTACTAATATTATATTCATGCATACACTGATGTTAGTAGAAATATTTTTAGTTTACAATATTTAGATTAGTTTTACTCTCCGAAGACTAATACTATAAATAAATATTTCACTTCTCATGCTCTAAAAGTAGGTCAAAATAGCCTTACGAGGTGGGATTAAAGTGCTCACTTTAATCCCGCCTCGTAGGGAGTATAAGTAATTATTTTTTTAATTTACTTCTAGTGTCACCCAAAATTATGACTTGATCTTATTACTTCTTTTATTCATCATAATCATTATTACGACTTCACAAAAAATGTTTAGAACCCCTTCTTCTGTGACTTTGAGTCAAATGTTATCCTGAATGGACTACAGTTAGCATCACTTCTACTAGATGTCGCTATACCTGATCAATGATCACCGTAGTTCGAGTGTGCCGACAGATCACGCTAGTGGAACGAAGATGGCTCGTTACAAGCCAAAGAGTACTTGCGGCAAGACAAGATTTTGCGGCCCTTGGCCTGGACTTTCTAGGTGTCATTTTATTTACATTTCGAACAAATAACAGGTAGGTCCAAATGTTACGTTGCTACCTTTCAGTATGTCTTAGACATGTTGAATTTCTAATTATTTATTAAGTAATGTGGAATGTGTAAAACAGTTTCAACTATTAATTGTCATTTTCATATTGGGTTCTCCTGTTTACGTAAGTTTTATACAGTTTTCATTTTGGTTTAGAACTAGGAAACAGTAAAAAATAACCATAAACTGGGTAAAGATATATTGTTCTGAATTTATGTATAAGGTACACGGGATGTATTTTATGGTTGTCCACAGACAGGTAGCGTTAGGTTAGGTACCCCACCAAATATTAGCTTTGTGCAACGTTCCCTATCTTGGCTGTGTACATTACTTCCACCTACTGGCTCGTTATCTCCCCTCGAGCAGCCTCAGCCAGCGGTGCGGTGGCCCTCCAAAACTTAATCTCGCTTGTTTGCCATTCCCGTTATAACATATTTTAATTAAAAACTTTACAGAAGTTATTAGCTGGCTCAGCCTTTATTCAATTATGCTTTTCTAATCTCGGCTATGAATGAATATTATGTATTTTCAGGGGTTCCTACTTAAAAAAATAATACGCCATCCTCCGGAAGTTGGGTGAAAAAGGTACCCTTATAAGATTACTTTGCTGTGCTTCCGCATGTTCATCAATCGAGGCCATTTTTAAGGTTTCTTAGTCCTATAAGGAACCCTTACAGTTTCGGAATGTCCGTCCGTCCACGGATTAGCTAAGAGACTGCTGTTACTAGGAATATTTTATAACAAAAAATTGAAGCCCAATATAAAATGCGTAGGTGTGGTAGATGACCATAGATCCACTCCTGCTAGCTCGTGCTGAGGCACCGACCGACTTCAGACTGGTAGAAAATTATTTTCATGGTTTTTTGCAGTAGGTTAAATTTTGTTGTTAGGTATTTTTTTTTTTTCACGCTTTTTAGTGTAAATATAAGATGCAATAGTTTAATATCAACTGCTCGTCATCTTTTACGAAAGATTGCTTTGCCGATGCAGAGGCGTTCATTATTGAGGAGTTTTAGTGCTTCACCACCCGTTTTACCATATGCGTTACGAGGAGCATAAATTGCTTAGCAACTGTCAAAGTAATTAAAATTCAACCCGTGAAATACTTGTTACTGAGTAGTAACTCCAATGTTCAACTGTGGTCTTCATCGTCAGTTCCACTTCAACAAATGATGATTATCAAGAGCAAATGCACGAGTTACTATTAAATATGTATATCCAATTTACTATACCTGTGCTTACAACATTTGAAGAGTTCCCTCGATTTCCTTAAGATCTAATCATCTGATGATTAGATCTTAAGGATCTTAAGGTCCCATAAGTACCATTGGTGCTTATTGGATTTGGACCTAATTGAAGAAATTCTTAGATGAACACAAAAAAAAATTTTCAAATCGGTTGATAAATGACGGAGTTCTGAGATAAAAAACGTAAAAAAAAATACAACCGAATTGATAACCTCCTCCTTTTTTAAAGTCGGTTAAAAATTCTAATCTTGTATGTGGGGTATCGCTGAATATGTACTACTCAAAAGAATATAGGGTAAATCGTTAGTAACTGGCCACTTTACTACCACCTTGCTTGCTTAGGATGGTTATTGTGATGACCTGTAAAGAGATATCGACCATATTACTGTTTTAGGGGAAGTAGTGAATGTTGAAAATAATGAACATGTGTTTACCTACTAGAATAGAAATATGTATTTAACTGTTTTATTGAACATTACGTTTAGCCTAGTTATTAGTCAATATTTTCAATACTAGCCTTTTTTTTAATAACTGGCCAAATAAAATGTTAACATAATAAAACCTTCTTAACATAAAATGAAACAATAAACTCTTTAAGGATGAATCCTCAATCCTCACTATCCGACGAGGTACTTGCCTGGTGAAGATAATAACAAATATGACATAAATGTCATAAATATGGTGGTCCAATCACTATATTGTTTTCATGAAACAGGGCAACACATTCTTCATGGGAGTGTTTACTACATCTTAAACAAAGAAGCTCATTGACATTGCCGACAATATTAAGTTCACAAGTTTCACATTTATCTCTTTGCATCAAGTTATCAGTATTATCTTTTTTGATACTTTTATTTTCATCTGCAACTCTGTTTTCCGTTGTTTTATTTTCACTTGTTTAGATTTGGTTTCAATTACTTTACTTACGAGTAGGTAGGACATCTATATTTACTTTTGGTTTTTGTTTTAGTTTTATTTTGATCAAAAGTTTCTGAACACACTTCTACGCTGTTAATAATAGAGTCGTGTTGAGATATTTTTCATCAAATTTTTGCTCACAAGTTTAGGAACTCGACTGTACCTGTGTACTTACAGGTAGTTAAAAATCAAGTTTTCTCTGGATAGGGTACTGTATATTGCTGACGACTTGAAATGGTCCAGATTATTGTCATTATCGTGGTCATGGTCAAAGTAAAATGGAAACAGGATAGGCGACTCTTAAACAGGAGGTCTTTAGCGCATTTATCTCATAAATTAGGCCACAGGGCCTTAAATATTGACGAAGTCGCAATCCGATTGTCGTTCGGGTAACTACCTTCGAGTGCGTTATGAGTGTTACTTCGTGTGTTACTTACTATAAATCATTCAAAAAAATAAAATAAATCACACCGCATTACGTTCCATTCCAGTCATAAGTCTCATTTCGTTAATATGTCCCTATTAATTATATTTTGTACGCCATTTTGCAAAACGGTACATAAAACATGTACTGTACGACAAGTTAGCAGTGATACGGCACGTGCCGTTGCTCTGCGTGTTGATATCACAGTAGCATCAGCAAAGTAGCTATCCAATATCAAAATATAATTATAGAAAAAAAGTTTTTACATTTTATGATCGTAAGAGTTGCATTTTTGCTGTAGTTCGCAATTTCATCTCCACCCCATGGTGGTAATTTGGGTGAATCTACGAGCGTCTCAACCGCTGTCAGTCCCTGGCTGTTTATATTAAGAAGTACATAATTCATATGCATTAATTTTTGTATTAAAGTAGATCCTGGCCTGAGTGCAGAACAGAAGCTATTTACGTCATAATTAAAAAACAATCTGCCTGCCAATTCTTAAAATCTCAATCAAAAGACTGACAGTACTTAGTTAAAACGCCCGTGGAATCACCCACTTAGCTCTTTCCCATGATAAAAATATCCTTGTCTGTGTTAATCCGAATCAGTTTACCTTTTTATCTGAAAAATAACACTTAGTGTTTATACTTAATTTTAACTAGAATAAATCTACTTTAGGTACCCATGGGCAGTGGTGACCGGTTCCCACCAGATGACCCGCGTGCTCGTTTGCTTCCCTCTCTTAATAATAAAAAAAAAAATAACATAAACTCGCGCAGAAAGTCTTATTTTTTTTGTCTGTCTGTCTGTCTATGTCAGTAACCATCTATTAAAATGGCCCCACAATGCGTAGTAGATATTGTTTAGGAGAGTTATAAATTTTTCTGTAATTAATTTTTTTATATTGCTACTACTAGTGAACCACACATTAAACATAAAATACTTATTAAATGAATCAATAAAGTAAAGAATAATCACTATTTTTAACACTGCCAAGTGCCGAGTATCCCGCAAGCCTTTTTCGCTTTGATTCCTATCTGGACATACCTGTCATGCACAGTACTTCTTTTTTAGTTTATTGACCTAACGACCACTAAGTACGAGCAAAGCGCCTCCGTTTCACTTGGGCATAAATGCTTTTGCATATAATATATGTCCAGCGGATTTCCGGCTATTCTCCAACAGGAAGAGAAGCTTACATTAGAAGTGGTCCGAATCGCAGTTGCTTACGGTATTAACAGGCTCATGTTGCTGAAAGAGTGGGTTGTAAAGTTGTGTATATGAGAAGGAAGCAGGTGGGGTTTTATCCGGTCCGTGATCGTGACGGCGGCGGGTGCCGAGGCCGCGTGTCCATTGTCGCATTGAATGTATCGAATAACCAAAGCGTCACGCGCGGCCCAAGTCGTACAATACGCACTGCTTTGTTGTCAAGTTAGCGTGGTTAAATCAATTTCTCACGGACACGTTCCTTACGAGTGCATCTAGTGTCGCTCCATAATAAATACTAAGTCATTCATTAGCATGAATCCCCATGTAATACCCTTCTGAAGTTTTAATCAGTCCTTGGCTTTTTTTTATTCGACTGGATGGCAAACGATCAAGTGGGTCTCCTGATGGTAAGAGATCACTACCGCCTATAGACACCTGCAACACCAGGGGGATAGCAGATGCGTTGCCAACCTAGAGGCCTAAGATGGGATACCTCAAGTGCCAGTAATTTCACCGACTTACTCCGGCCGGTCGGCCGGTCGGCCGGCCGGTCTTACTCTCCACGCCGAATCACAGCAGTGCATGCACTGTTGCTTCACGGCAGCAAGGCTACCACGAAATTCGAAAATCGAAGTTTGTATCGTACCGTCCCGCCTACGCTTATGATATTTAATACGAGAGTGAAAGGGACGGTACGATACGAACTTCGAATTCCACGTTTCGGAGTAGCCCTTCAGGATTAGCGAGTAAGATGGTGGTAGCAATCCGGGCGGACCTTGCGCAAGGTCCTACCACTTGCAAATCTTGTACTATGGATACTAGGCAATGGATAAACATACTTATATAAATAAAGTACATACTTAAGTACATAAATATCCAAGACCCGAGCACAAACATTCGTATTATTCATACAAATATCTGCTCCGGCCGGGAATTGAACTCAGGTCCTCAAGCTTCGTAGTCAGGTTCTCTAACCACTTGGCTATCCGGTCGTCAAATGTTAACCTCTTTAAACTTCACCCACCGAGAAATTCCTTAATCACCCTAAGGTTTATAGTATTTTTTTTTTAATTAACGTTGGAATCCCTAAATACAGGGTGTTTGTGAATGGAGGATTTTTAGGACTTTAAAAAAAACACGAATTATTTTTGTGAAACACAATTAATGATTACGAATATGAACCTATTTAATTATATTAAGGATTTATTTATTTTATTATGCATAGTCCAATTAGTTTTCAATTTTAAACTGTTGGCTAAATATACAAACAAACATCACTTCATAAACATATTATATTTGAATTTTGAAAAGAACATTGTTTTTTTCCCCCCGCATTCAAAGTGAAAAGTAGAGTGTTTAACGCGAGACTAAAGAATCATAATGCCACTCGAACTATAACTCGTGTCATTATGGCTTGTTTTAGTCCCTTATTGAACAATCTACTATTTAAAACTCGAAATATAATTTCACCAACAATATCACAACAGGGCTTTTTTAGTGCTAAAACAAAGGTCTGCTATTGTCTGTAGCAGTTGATTTCCGCATGAGCAAAAATAAGGGCCGCGAAAGAACTATCTCTTTGACCAAAAAACGCCAACATACTCGTATGATGGCGGCTAAACAAGGGTTTGTTTTTTGTAATAAAGCATTTTTATTTTAAAACTTGCGAACGCCATAATATAATTCGTATATGAGAACTAGCTAGTTTCAATCAATTAGTGACTTGGCTAAGTCAGACCTTACGCTTCAATATATTATCCTAAGTTATAATCAGAAATGATATTTTAAATAGTTATAAAATATTTTATATTGTTATAAATAAATTTCAGGACTGACCCTGAACTTGGCACCCTTGAACTCAGCACCCATTTAGATCTCACTTCTTTTGTCGTTAAAGTCAACAATCAACTTACATTCATACTTAATATTTAACTTGGCTCTCATTTCACATTTTATGTTTTGATGGGTTCATTCTACTGAACTACAATTATTACTGGTAAGCGATATTTTATCCAGTAACTATAGCTTTTGTCTGCGACTTCGCTCGCGTAGAATTAAGGTTGCCGCACACGTAACCGCACGGCACCAGATCGACCGCCGCCTCACCTCATCTGCTCGCCGTCAACCATACGCAAGCACGTAACGGAAACGGCTCAGCACTTCCGAGGTGTCCGCGCGGCTGCGACTAGGTGACATCGCGCTTACGGCTGGGCGAGAGCGCGCTTAAAGCGAGTTGGCATCGCGATTGAATCCAAACTGCGACAGAGGCTAGCGGTGGGGAGTTGGAAGGGTGACCGCGGGGGGAACGATGGCGGTCTGCGCACCGTCCCCTTTCCGGCGGCTAGACGTAAGTGTAGCGGCGGCTCGACGTAAGCTCGATGATTGCGAGGCGAGTTGCCTTAGCTTGTGCCGAGTCAAGGCGATGCTGATCCGATGCCGATTTGTGTGCATTACAGATGGAATTTCTTACAAAGAATACTGGACGGCTCGAGTTGAGGCGGCGTCGCTCCGCGTCGCCGAGCGGTTACATGTGTGACAACTTTTAGTATGTAGTTTAAACCATTTTTGCTCCCACAGGAACCATGCATTATTTCGAGATAAAAAGTAGCTTGTATATTAATCCAGGGTATATATTATCTGTATGCCAAATTTCATGCAAATCCGTTAAGTAGTTTTTGTATGAAAGAGTAGATAACAAACATCCATCCACGCAAACTTTTAACTTATAAACCTAACAACCAGTTTACTTGAACAAACTTAAGTTCCCATCGCAAAACTTAAGATACCTAATTTCATAGTTGGTACATAAATATTAATGGTAATAAGATACTTATTCATTTTAGTACTGTTACTTGTCTTGTACAAAAAGTATTGCAAACAATCATTCAATAATTAAGTCTTAAAATCGTGTACCTTAATTAGGCCACTCGGCACGGCTTAAACACAATACTCGACTTTAAGACCCCCTTGATATACAACGATTGTATAAAATACAATTTTTGATATTGATACAGGATAGGAACATCAATAAAAATGGTAAAACATAAGTGGTTAACTAAACGTAACTATATAAGTTTATCAAACATTTACATTTGAACATCTTGCGTGATATGATGTTTTAGTTACAAATGCTTGTATGTGTGCGTACATTGTAGCTAGGTAAGTACATTGTGTGCACTATTACAAATGGACTGATAAGGTGTAAATATAGACGCTACTGCGCATTTATTAGACAGTTTCGTGTGTAAGGTATTCCGTGGACGAGCCCCCGGCCTTCTGTTCTTGTCATCACCTACTCTTATTGTTTAATCAGAAGAGAGCACTAAATGGATAAGATAAAAATGCTTCTAACAAACCCACTACTCTCACCTAACGCTAACATTAAATACATATATATACATTCAAGAAAGTCAAACTAAAAAGACTGACAGGCCATGGCAAATATTTTGAAACAAAACAAATTAAAATTATTTTTCAGGGTTCCGTATTGAAATTGTTTTACTTTTAGCTCGTGCGTTAGTCCTTTTTCAAGTCCATCACACAATTGGGTACCTTAAATTTTCTGGGATGGTCCATATTATAATTTTTAATATCGACAGTAGACTTATAATGTAGCCCACTCTTGTAGATGGATTTTTTTTTGTAAAAATTAAATTGAAACTTATTTCGGCAAACCACACATTTCGTGAGATTAATAGGTTTTAAGCCTTGGTCTGTTTGATTTAAAAAAAGAGGTCGAATTGACAGCTCTCAGTTGTCAAATGTCGCCATGCAACGACACATACGTACACACACGTACGTACGTACGGCGACATTTGACAACTGACAGCTATCAATCCGACCTTTTGTTGAAATCAAAACGGACCAAGGCCAAAACCTCAATCTCACGAAACGTGTGATTTGCTGAAATATGGTGTAAATTTATTTTTACAAAATAACGGCAAGCAAAGAAAAATTCTACGAGGGTTGCCTTTTAAGTTTTTCCTGTTGAGAGTTACAAATATTTTAAGATGATACTAGTTTTTTTTTTAATAATAATGAGAGGTTTGCAAACGACAGAACTTAAAAGGCCAGACCTCGTATCTATTGGAGTGAGCTGTGTCTACTATCTATAAAAATATAATTGTGGACCATCCACGAAAACTTAAGTAAGGTAAATACACAATTATACCAATATATCTCAATGTTTGTCAATCGTGTTTGTTTAGTTATTTCGTACAATAAAGAGTTTACTGTACCTACCCGGCGATAAAGATTGCACATCGGTCTTTGGAAAGTGACTCTGCTTAAATCGGCTTTGTAATGCGTTGTCACTACTTGTTTGTAACACACTTCTTATGTGACATTTGTTAGTCGTTGTACATGGTTGTACACTTGTACAGGTACAGTAAACTACGGACGCATTTGGATAAAAATATATAATACTAGCTCCCCGCCCTGGCTTCGCACGGCGGTCGTCCGGATAGTCGGGTAAAAAGGTCTCCGTGCCGGCAACCCGTAGTTAACACGGGCCAAAATTTAAAAGAACTGGCCAAGTTATTTGTGCACGAAGGGTTCCGTATCGTTATCTATACAAAAAATTATTATATCTATTAGCAAAAAACGGCAAAAAAATTACGTTTGTTGTATGGGATTAATTTAATTTACCTAATTATTTATTTTTAAGGTTAATATACTTACAACGAAATATTCTGTGAATATTTCAAGCGTTTACCTGTTGCGGTTATTAATATCGAGCAAAAAACGGCAAAAAAATATCTTGTTCGTTGTAGGCAAGCCCCGCTTAAATATTTATTTTATTCAGTTTTTAGTATTTATTGTTATAGCGATAATCATGCTTCATGAGATCCAGGCTGGTAATAGACAGACGGACAGTGTAGTCTTAGTAATATGGTCCTGTTTTTACCCTTTGGGTATGAAACTCTAAAAAGGGGCTCTAAAAGGGCGCTTCACACACATTTTTCAGCTCCATTTCCCAAAAACTACACCCGACCCGCGCGAAATCGGAGCGCGTCGACGTAAATGCATTTTTTGGTTAGATTGATATTTTTAAATTCGTAATATCTTTTGAATGAAACGTCCGATTTGAAATTCAAAAAGTATTCCACAGGTATTAAAACACTCTTGAATATGAAATGATTTATTAAGATATGGATTAGTGCGAAGGTATGAATAAAATGATCTGATTTTAGTCGGTATTTCTATCAATTAATGTAAAAAATTAGTTATTGTGACATAACTACGATAGTTGGACATAATAATATGATATCGCAAAGTTTTTTGTAGATATTGTATTCTTTAATATGTACAACATTTTTTGTTCTATCTTTAATAGTTTCCGCAGCGCATGCTATGAAAGACATTTTATGCCTATTTTTTACACCTTGGGTTACATTATTGACTCCCTATTTTTTTTAATTATAATATAGCCTGTGCCACTCAGAGATAGTGTGTAGCTTCCCAACGGTGAAAGATTTTTTTAAATCGGTCCAGTAGTTTCGGAGCCTATTCAATACCAACAAAGAAACAATCAAATCTTTTCTCTTTAAATATTAGTATACTCGTATACTTTACGACTCTGTCTGAGTTGTTGAAACCCTTCAACTTTAAAAAGGTCGAGGATGACAATGTAAGTCAATATTTCAAGAATGTTCACGAGTGAGTTGCAAATACCACTGGAATTTCAAATAGATTTTTGTACAATATATTAACCGAAATCAGTAATGAGCCACCTTCCCCGTCAGCTAAGTTTGCTACTCTGAAAACAGGGAGACCGAAAAAGAAATTTATTTTGATGGACGATTGTAATGTATATCGAAGAATTGTGTGCGATTTTTACTTAATGTTTAATGAATTTCCGACACTAAAATCATTAAAAGCTAAATAGAAAATTTTTGTAAATTTAAATTTACTAATCTCCTACTATATATGGTAGGAAATATATGGTATGGTATGGTAGGGAATGTGGTGGTCTCATAGAAAAAAATAGGTGGCTTTATGTGGTAGTTGCAACAGCTCTCTATAGGTATTCGAAGTTAAAAGGTTAAATTCGACGTAGACATAATTAAATCCATACAGTACAGTAGATATGTATTTTATATAAAACGTCACTTAATAAATACGATGATTGATTGAATATCGGCGGTGCTCGGAAATCGTCGTAAGCAAACAGCCAATTGTCTCTTTCTGGAGACCGATGTGCAATCTTTATCGCCGGGTGTACCCGTAAGTATAATATATGTATGTACTAAGTACAGTACATACATACATTATACTTACGGGTAGTTTTCCAAAATTAAATAATAGGCTTAATATCCCTACTAATATTATAAATGCGAAAGTACCTAACTCAGTCTGTCTGTCACGCTTTGACGCTTTTGATAAAATTTGGTATAGTTTGAGCCCCAAGGATCAACATACGATATCTTTTATTCCGGTAGAAGGCGCCACCACGCGTTACCTAGATCCGCGCAGACGAAGTCGCGGGCATAAGCTAGTTATAACTGTAAAATGCTCTTTGTTTACACGTTCGTTATATTTCTCGTAACATTAACATATAATAACAAACTTACATGAGATTATGAGATGAATGCTTACATCTAAATCACCAAAATAAGAGTCTACAGCACATCAAAGTTCTTCGTCATAGTCTTGTACCTACTTTAATCCGACTGGATTTGTCAAATGTGACGTGACAAAAGAGCTCTGCTGCTTCCTGATTGGTTTAAATTAGTTAATACCAGACCATTCTGGTGCCTTGTGATTGTGATTCGTCAAAATAATTTATTTAATCACAGACAATTAATTTGGACGATGTTAATTTTATGTTTGTGTTTTTGTAGCGTTTATTGACGAATAAGTTAATTTTTAAATTGATTGTAAGATGGTATTTTATCCAGTACTTCTAATTTTTTTTAATGTCTAAATTAATTTACGAAAGTTATTAAACGATCTCCAGAAAATTTTACTCACCCACTAAACAAGCTATAAACTAAGTAGCTACCTACTTGTAGGAAAAAAAAAAGAATTTAGCAATAGGTACGTTTATTTATGATTTTAAAATATTGATTAGTTTCAACAGAATAAACAAAAATAAACATTATAAAACTGAAACTACAGGTTAGTTAATTATTTTTACTCGCGGAACAAGTAGGTATTTAATTGTGTACAATTACTATACCTATATTTAATTCAGTCTTTTAAAATCTCATACTTACATTAAACCACTCGGTTAAGCCTTGTGGCTTAGACACAGTACTTTTAAGACCCACATTGTGTAGCGGTTGAATAAAATATTATATTTAATTCTTAACTTCATTACGCATATTAGTTGAACCTACATTTTTTAGTTTCAATTACGAGCTTGTTTGTACTAAAATATAACAAAGGATAGGAATAAGTTCTAAAATTGATTACTTAATTAGTATCCACATCGACGAACAAAAATAACTTAAGACTTACCATACAAAGTCGTATCCAAAAATGTCTTCTATTTTGATTGTAGTAACTAGTCGTGGGGTAAGTACTGACGTGACTTTTTTATTCGCAGCCAAATCGCGACCTTCTTGTATGTCATATAAGTCCATACTATAGTTATCGCTGTCAATTATTTAATGTTATGTTCGTCAGTGTTTGATTATTTTAACCAGAACTTCCTCTTGTAAAAACATCTTTCTCTTGAGAAGACGATGTGCAGGCGGCAGAGTAGCGTACACTACAGTGCAGCTGCGCTATATCACATCATTGACTACCACTTTAGTTAATGCTTCCATTTTCTACGTCAATCGTATAATTACCTATACTACGATAGTCTCATATATGTATCGATTCGATACTAAACGGCAACTAGTGATAATGACACATAACCTTAAGTTTCCTTAATATTAAACTTGTTTAATCGTTGCGATATCTTTGGCAATTGCACTGTATCTCTGATAAGTTCATATCAATATGTGATGGTCACTATTCCGCTATCGGTGTCGATTAAAACACTCCAGTCATTACATTAGACGAACAGTATTTTATGTGGGCGCAAAACCTATCTTTATTCTAAAATATAGGTTAGTAAAGAGTTGCTTAAATTATAATTAAATGTACCTATACATAATGTTCAGTGCTTCATTCGTTTTAATGGACCAAAAATCTAATGAACGAGGAGGTTACATCGAGTTTTAGGCGTCGTATGAAAACTTCTGACGATACCGGTGGCGTCTTCTTGGTTACACTCTACGACTTATGAATGACCAAAGCTTTAGTGAGACCCTTATATGAATAATTACGAATATTTACTTATGTATATGTTATGTGCACAACTTATTTTCATTTCTGTGATTCGTACTTTTGCGGTGGGTATAACCTTTTACTACTCTACAACATGAGTTAAAATCTATTCATTAATGAGACCGTCATTAACTTTCAGGCCAATCATGTGACAAAAATATGAGTTCGAGAAATATCAATAAGCTTGTCGGTATTTTGGAAGATGATGACATCATGGAAGTTTGGAGCACGTCAATCGAGTGAGTAGGAAGGAAAGCAGTTCACTGAGTGATGAGTCGAATATGGAAATTGCGTATTAGATATGCTGCCAGTTTAGTGAGAAACTTCCTAAGTAGATCATAAGAAAATACATTTCTATCTGACAGTGTTTCCATTTTAAAATATGCTAACACTTTTCTGAGAAGCTATGTTTGCTCGCGTACATCGGGTAGCCGTGTACACATATTATGAGGCAAACTTGTCAAGATAACAGTTGAGTGTTTGTATAGTTCATACAGCTATTTGTATAGTTCATACAGCTATTGTTCGATATGGAGGCAAGAGAAGGTTCACGATCTTTATTATTGTATCGTTCATGTAAATTACTGTGATCACTGCAAATTCTTTTTTTGTAATAATTTCAAACAGGTACTATACGTTCAAATTGTATTTCTTTTATATTAATTACCTATATACTAGCTTTTGCCCGCGGCTTCGCCCGCGTGGAATTCGGTTATCGTGCGCTGTTCTGCTGTATCGGAATTGCGTCTTTCCGGGATAAAAAGTAGCCTATGTCACTCTCTGGCCCATAAACTATCTCTATGCAAAAAGACGGATCAATATACACACAAACACACGAACATACAAACACACACTTTCGCATTTATAATATTAGTATGGATTATTGCACATAATGTGTAATGTAGGTACAGTTGAGTGGAAAAATATACTTATTTATTCCTTCAAAAATTACCACAGACTCCTATTTCGATGTAATAAGGACGAGGTAACATATTTTTTAGTGGTTAAAATAGATACATATTTTTGCACTTGGTTGCATGAAGGTATGTAAGTAAATATATCTGTAATTAAAAACTGTCTTCCATTAACTTGCAGTATTTTCCCAGGGAGGTCTCAGCTCAGTTATATTTATTATGATTATACGGGGATCTTAATAAGTTTTCTCATATCACAATCTAACGAAAAATCCAATCATTTATTGGCAAGAGAAACGATTCATCGGTTCTAAATTTAATTTGAAACATTTTTTTTATGGTTTGATATTGATGATTCGATATTCGATTGGTAGCTGCCTGACTTTAGCTTGCGATTGGCTTATTTAAACTAAAAACTGGAATTCAAGACCACAAAATCTACTACAATGTTGCTACTGAAATAAGATGCGTGTACAATAGTACATTCCTTTTTTTTTAAACACACGACAGAATATTCTTTTTATTAGTAATTTCGATTCTATAATTTAAAGAAGTAATTTTGTTTACTTACTTTTACATAAATACTAGACGCCTGAATAAAAACTTAAACATTTCGTAATTTTTGGTTGAAAAACTGGTATTGTGCTTGTATTTCTTCAGGTATTCATAACATTTGGTGCAATTATTTACAATTAAGATAAAATCAAACTAATATAGAGCATTTGTCTCGTATTATATATGTATATAAGTGCTAGACTAAAATTAGAGCGCTGTTTTTAGAGTTCCGCACCCAATGGATAAAACCTATTACTAAGACTCAGTTGTCCGTCTGTCCTTAGGCTGTATCTAAACCATGGCAGTTGAAATTTTCACAGATAATGTATTCTGTTGCGGCCTTATGGTCGTTATGTTATATGTTGTTATCAACAAATACGAAAAAAACGGAATAAAATAAATATTTAGAACTACACTGTGGTAGAACATCGCAACCTCTTCCTGTTTATGTTCCTTAGTATAAAATTGTCTCAGTGTCATGTTAGTTGAGAGTTGAAAATAAGTTAGTATTTTTTTTTACAAAATCCTTATTTAATAACAATACAAGAAATCAAATTAAAAAAGGTTATCATTATTCCCCTCAATGGCGGCCTTAAGGCTTAGGCCAATGTCAGTTAAATTAAAGATAAATATATTCTTCTTCTTCACTTTGTACGGTGATTGTAGTTTTTGCAACTTGATAGCAAAATTCCAGAAACCACGCGGAGACAACTTGCGTATTAAAAAATGTCGGACACGAGAGCAATATAGAATTTTGTGATCACTGTTAAAAAAGGTTGGCGAAACCTGAACAGTTTATTTGACAGTGACAGAAGTGACATTGATAGATTTGACAATGACATATCTGTCGTAGATTTTGGGGTCTTGAATTCCAGTTTTCAGTTTAGTTATTTAACCAATAACGAGCATACCTACGACTTCGAGACCATATTTCGTCTCTGTGAAAACTCTCATTACAACTGAATTTAATTTAAATATTAATTGCAAAAATCGCACATACGAGTGTGACTAGTAGACGGAGCTTGTTTTATAAACACGATCTAGTCATATCATCCTTGGTAGGTAACTACCTGTGTTACAGCATTTGCTGGCAATATAATGCAAAACAGAAATCGATTAAAGATATATTTTATGTAAAAAAAACATTTTTTTAACCTCCCTTACTTATTTCTTGAATGCTTCAAAATTAATACTTTCTCGTCGCATCTCTGTGTGTAGGTAAATACCGAATTTGAAAAATCAGACCACAGAAAGTTAGTTAAAATTAGCTTCTAAGATTTGAATATATTATCTGTTAGTTATTTATTTGCAAGGGAAGGGTGTTGTAAAGATAAGGGGGCCTCCATAAATTAGATACGTGTCGTATAACAGAAATAGGTAGTTTCTCTAAATAAAATTACGGCTGTTATACTACATGGCACACTTGTCAATATATAAACTAATCAATTCACATGAAAAATACCTGTTTCGGAAACGGTATGTGATATTAACAGGGGGGGGGGGGGGAGCAAAATGCCACATTTCACCAATTATCGTTTTAAAAAATATATAGGTACGTATTAGACTTAGGTACTTGAAACCAATAGTGAATTAAAGTTGAGGTCGAAATGTGACAAATGGACGACGTCACGCGTGATCTAATCATAATTGACATACTTACTTAAGTCTAAACCAACCTAGCATTACCTACCTGGATTTTTTTACCTTGCTGTACAACCTAGTTAAAAACTTAACGAATAATAATTGTGGTATATTTATTTATTGCGAATAGGTATCTAAAACTTTTTTTGTAAATTACTTATAAATAAAACTGATGCTACATAAGCTGCGGCAGGGACGATATAATAATATTTCGAAATGTTTGTTCTAATTGTAACTTAAATATAGGGTAAAATGGGGGAATGGCGGTCAGCGGGCAATGCCGGTCACGTCAAAATCTAAAACTTCCAAGAACATTCTGCTATCGCTACTAGTGTCGCTATCTAGTATGCGGCCGAGTAAGCGGGCATTACCGGTCATTAATTTCACATGGGAATTATACGAAAATTAACTATCTGAAAGAAAGAAAATACATTTATTCCATTACGTAGACGTATACAGAAATCACAGACAGACGTGTTTCGAGATGAACTTTTCTGTTATATTTGGTAAAAATATAAGAAATAAAGATAATATAGTTACAAACTAAGCAAAAGAAAGTTCCTGTGATTTTCTAAGTAGAAACAAATAATTAATAATTGTTCGGTTTATTATAAAATATGAATTAATTTTGGTTAAAATATAAAAAGGTTTTGGTTAATTTTGATAAAAATATCAAAATTAAAATAAAATAATTAAAATGTCGTTTCATTTGATTTTGGTACAGTCAGCGTCATATAGTACGTAGTGTCCAAGATCACCAAATACTTGGAATCATACAAAATAGTCATTACCAGTGACTCAGCCAAAGCGGTCAAATTGTTGGAGACATCCATCGTGTACAAATATACCGGAGCACGCACATCACTGGTAGCGTAGCAGCCATAATAACCCAAATTATGGGACACACTCGAAAACTGAGCTTTATTTAAAAGGTTTAAGGTTTAATCTCGAGTTGAGTGCGAGATAAATTAACACGTCATAAGATTGACTTTGTTTTTGGCAATCACCGAAAAGAGTACCAACTTGTCAGTGATCGTTCCGTCTCTTTCGTTTGGACCCTGACGGCTTTTTTCACATTTTTATTAACATTGTCAGAATTCCGGATTGACGGATTTTCTTTTAAATATGGCTTGAATTGGCTAGTATAATTACATTATAAAAGAGTTTTTGTTTAATTAAAAAGGTGATGACATATGCATTTTGCACCAAAAGACTGAAAATGGAACACCGTTCACATTCTATTAAAGAGGACTAGCTGGGACTAGCTAACTGGATCATTGGACCTTATACGGTGTGTAATAAAGACAATTTTCGTGTGGTGTCCCATACTTTTGGATACTTTGGCTGCTACCGTACTAATGTCGGCTTGAATGTTATAAAGTATTTGGCGACCTGCGTGCTCCGGTACATTTGTACACGATGGATGTCTCCAACAATTTGACCGCTTTGACTGAGTCACTGGTAATGACTATTTTGTATGTTTCCAAGTATTTGGTGATCTTGACTGCTATGTACTATATGACGCTGACTGTACATTTTAGAAGCAAACCCGTTTCAATTTTGATAACCGATAATAACCACACCTGCGAATAATAGCGGTCAACAAAATGAATAAAAAATAAGAATCCACTGAAAAAGCTATATATAATAAGCCAGTTACCTATACCGTAAATTCCTGAAATAAAATAAAAAAATGGATTGCTGCTATGTGACCGCCATTCCCCCATCTTACTCTAGTATTGTTCTTTTTCGGTTATTAATTTATCAAAGGGATGCGTAGGAAGGAATAAAATATATTTAATAATACACACGATACGTGATCAAATCACACAAAAATCTGTTCTGAAATTACAACATCGACACAAAAAACTTGTGCGATTAAGCAGTAGATATATATATTCGTAGGTATAGGCTATCTGCGTAATTAGGTTTTCTGAAAACAAAAGCGATGCATGAAGTTTAGTGACTAAATAACAGCCATATCTTGTTTATTTATTGAATAAAGTACTTACTATATTACTGACCTGACGATGTTTTCAGCTTTATTTGTATGGTAGCAAGGTTTTAATTTTAAACCAATAGGTAATCTACTTTCAATGTTTATTGAATAGGTAATAAATTCGGTTACCCTTTGTGTTAAATGCACGTATGTCCTCTGGTATATGGTTAACCCTGACCTTTAGGGTTACCAATAAATCATGTTTAAAGAAATTATGCACGCTCCTTCGTTACACTCAGTATACATTATTGGCAAAAATCTATAAACTTTAACAACTTACTCATCTTTCTTAGGAGGTTGGGCTTATTCAAGCAGGAATCGTGTTTTTCAGATATTTCATTCTTGGGTGGATTTCAACTCCGAAAAAAGAAACAGATTTGAGCTTGGGCTTGAAACCATAACTTAGGGCTACCACAGTATGAGCAGTACTGTTGTGGTAGCCCTAAGTTATGCAAAAAATTGAGAAATTAGCACATTTCATTTTACAGAAAAAGGAATTAATTTTATTTTGCCCCAATCATCACATTAATGACTTATTGAGCTGATCTACAATTTATTGCAATTGTTGGAGCAAAAAGTCTCGTTTAGATCTCCACGGGTACCACGGCCTCAATAGTCCGAAATTTTGTTGCAATCGGTGTACCGTTGCGATTACTTTCCTCGGTCGCACGTTTTGCCCGTTTCAACCTACCGTTAGTCGCAGAAGGTATCTAAGCTATAAATATATTTTTTCCCTTGATTGCTTGCGCTCAATGATAACTTTTGCTTCTCGTTTAATTTAATGTTTTAGAGGACTTTAGTACCCTCGATCAATCACCTTTAACCTTTCTTTTTCTTTCTTATGTATATTTACTGTTCACTTCCGAGCGGCGACAAGTAGAATAATATGTCGCAGGAAATGCCAAAACAGAGATTTTAACTGGTAAGGGAATATGATCAAATTACGCAGGATGTTAAAATGGCGAATACATTTTTTCCCCACTGAACCTGAAGTCATAGTTATTGCCTAACGTCTGACGCTCGCGATCGCAATCAGATGTCAGTTTTTGTATGCGAAATCTGTCATTTGATCACGATCGCGAGATCAGAAACGTTAGGCAATACGGTCTCTGTTAAGTAAAATGACGAAATCAGTTGAAAAGTGAGCTTGTTTTATATCCGACTGCCCGAAGGAGGGTTGTGTTTTTCAAGCGTATGTATGTTTGGTCCTCTCTGCAAACTAAATGGTTGGTCAGATTTTAATATATGAGGTCTGATTAGATTTGTTACCTATATATAACTGTCGGGAGTGACATTGGGGTGGTAGGTATGTAATATTTCAGTATAGCATCTGCGAAAAAAATATGGCGAGGGAATAAAAAAGTCGCAAATTTTATTGCAGCAATATGGGCATCGAAAGAAAGCTAATAGTTAGTTAATTCTAAATATATCTATGTTATAATTAGAATACTTTTAATGTACCATTTTCACTGAAATAAAAAAAAATGTTTGAAATAAAATAGTAAATTTAAGAAAATCAAAAAGCTTGATAAACGCAGCATTTGTGACAATGAAAGCCGAAATTATTAAATTAGCTACTTGACAGAGTTCTAAACCACTAGACTTATTTTTTTGCTTTTATAGTTTTTGAGGCAGTTGGTTTTTTGTTGTATTAGTAAATAGTGTTTATTTTTGTAATTAACTTTTTAACAATTGAATACTTATTGAATAGTCACTACTTAATATAATAATTAGCACATGCATCAATGACCGAGCTATTTCACGATGCCCACGATGCCAATTGCTTGAAACTCGCCGAAACCGAAACCGAATGTTCGGTTGTACAGTACACTACTGCGTTCACGTACTCCACTAGGTATATTAGTGCGGATTGGTATGTACCATTATCAGATTCTCAGTAAAATACAGAAAGTGTACTAGTGACGCATATTTTGTCTTTTAGTACTTACCTATCTAGAACGATTTCTGACAATAACATTTTAATAGATTACGCATAGAAAATGCGTCAAATTATTGATAAGGAAAATCGAAAACCAATATACTTAAAGGAAAAAAGTTTCTGTAGTAAATCGAATATTTTAAACCATAACAATGAATTACATTTAGAAAGTGCATGTTCTAATTTTTATATTTTTGTTATAGATATAACATGTTTTTGTGACCGCATTAACTATTTGTTATCAAGTGTAACATTATTCTCAATAATAGTGCTACTCACTCTGAATGATATCTAAATAGATAGCAAGAAATATGTGTTTTCTATTAGGTGACTGTGGTCTAAATTATTTTTGAGTTATGGATTGAAATTGCGAGTAAACTGGGAATTTCTTAAGGAGTAGCCACACCGCTGCTGAAATAAAAAACAGTGATGGTACGGAATCGCAGTAACGTGCCGTAAACGACAGGGTTTTACCGTATGCTCTCCACCAAAAGTCGTGACGTTTATTACGGCACATCGCTGCGATTCCGCACCGTCTGCGTATTTTAAGCTGCGATGTGGAGTGCATGCGATAAAAGCGGTGCGCATACGATGCATCACCGCGTTTTTAAGCAGCAGTGTGGCTGCTCCTAATTTTATCGTACTAAGCGAGCACTTAACATTTTCATTTATATTATTTATGTTTAGTTCAGTGCATAGGTACGAGAAAACGCAGTGGTTATATTCTCTTTGGGTACGAGGTTCTAAACAACACAAAACTTCAAGTTAATTGTGAGTTTATTTAATTGTAATAGGTAAGAAATCAATCTAAAGTAGTGCAACGCCAGTTGCATTGCATGGAAGCAAGCGAGGTTTCTAGAAACGTGAACATCGATATAAATTTAACAAAAACCATAAAAAAAATTCGTGACGAAGCACACAAATTATGATTGTAATTTGAAACTTAAATCGAGGGTATTCTGGCAAAACAGAATAATTGCAATATTTTTAAAAAATAGTTACATAGCCATACTCAATTTTTTCTGCTTTATTTATCTAAACCTTAGAAGTAAATAAATATTGTACACTTATCCGGTTTTGCCAGAATACCCTCAAAATATAGAATTCCATACAATTCATATGAATATTTAGTCTTCCGTACTTCACAAGAGAAAACAGAAGCTTTATATAGCTTGCGGGTTTGTATGACCGTCTGTCAAAACCAATGTGCACCGAAACTCCTGAACCGATTAAGTAAAAAATAGTACAACATGTGAGAGTCGTTGACCCAAAGACAGACGTGTAACATGAATAAATGAATTTTAAACAAGGAGGCCTCTCTTTTGGGGGTAAATGAAAAATTAGTTAAGTATGTAACTAAACTATACATACTGTATGACATTTCAAATGAATGGGCTTATTGTGAGTTGTATGATAGTAAATTACTATGCTGGGTAGGTAGGGTCATTTGCTAATTAACAATTACCCATTACTCAAAATCTGTTCAGTATATTCCTCGCTTGCCTATATATATTTTTTTAATGTGACAGCAGGTAACTTTCTATTTTATCGCAAATTTTTGTGTTTATTGTAATCGTATTTTCATTGGATAGTATAATATTAAAAAATGAGACGGCGAACTTTGAAATATGTAATGAATAGTTTCAAAGAAATACTATGTTAAGTACATGACCAGGGAGGGTTACCCTCTCTGGCCAAGAAAATGGAGAAATTTTTGTTCCTAGGTACTTTTTTTAATTCATTATATATGTATAACATAACTCTAAATAATGATACTCCACTCGATAGAGAAGGTCAAATTTTTCTCGCACACCCTCCTTTAGGTGTATAGAAGAGGGATTGAGCAAGTTATAAGACGACGGACCGAATTTCATAGGTAACCTAGATGAAATATAGAAGACAAGCAAATACGAAACACCGATTAAGTGCGCTATGATAAGGCGTTTAGATTAGAGTAATGGAGGGTTGATTTTCAGACCAACTGACAAGTCACATGCTGACAGCGAAATTTCCCCACCACAGCCCAACACGAACGCGGCGCGGCTGCTGTCGATTCAGTAGCATTCGCAGCGTCGCGCGCCTCGCACGCCACATATGCGCAAGCGCACTGCGCCCACAGTGAAAGTTGCGCGTAAGTTTAACGTTTTCGTGTGCCATCGTCTTCGTCTAGTTATTGTTTATGCGTTGCGCCAGTACAGCAAGAAAAGGAGGTCATTGCTTGGCCGCAACCTGTCCGAACAGTGTAAATTGCGAATTTAGCGATCCCAGCATCCGTGTGGCTATAAAGCTTAGATTTTTGGGCCCTTTTATATTGGGTTTAAGTATGGGTTTTTTGCACTTGCATATACGTATTAACCGTCAAAACATATTGCGACCAAATGTATTACTTCCTATCAAAATTTTTATAGTACTGTTACTGTTATTATAAACTAAAATGAAATGTAATTCATTTGCATCTATTCTAGGACTTAAAAGTATATATTACAGTGATAACAAACAGCATATGAAGAAAAATATTTTCAAAACTAAACGTTTCAGCGACATGGTATATCGTCTCATAAATGGATCTTTCTTTATTCCTTTAGTGCTATTATTATCTACTTATATAATGTTCCTCATTGCATTGGAAACTATATAGAAAACTGATTAAACTAATTTACAACAAAAAAAAGTAATGAGTGCACAGCCAATTCATGTCCTTCGCAATTATCTAGATCTTATAAATCGATGGAAATTATTTATATTTAACTTTAAAAGTCGATGTGTATCTCGGACCAGTAGTGCATTTGCTGTCCTATGATTATAATAAGTTTATTGCTGCATGATAATATAATCTGATGCAATTTTAACACTTATACAAAACTATGTAGGTAATTTTATTATTTCAATTTGATTATAACTACTGAAACGCGTAAATTAAGTTATTGCCTATAAAATCATCTAAGTACCTACTCCAATTTACATTACTGTATTTTCTGAACTCTGCTCCAATATAGAAAAACATGTAAACAAACCATGTTACTACTCTACATTTATTCAGAAATGCATAGGCCAAAGTTATCAATTTATAAAATTGCTTTAGTTGTAAAAATGTCGCTTCGTCAAGTGAATTCATATTTGTTTCCCCAATATACCATTTCAATTAAACCCGATTTAACAGAATAAAGAGATTACATCTCTCCCCTTTTTCCACAGATATTGGACATAAATACGTGGAAGGATTTCATTTCTTGTATGTCATCCATGAATATTCATGTTTAATATGTCGTGAGCCTGCGTTTAAAATATATTGCACAGTAAACTGCCCAGAACCACACCCGCTACCAGCATAGACCAAATAAGAAATGGTCACGTACCTTCTACCCGGTAAACCATAACGTAGATCTACCTAGACTTATCCTAAGAGTACAGATATTGCAAACCTAATATAATTATATGCCGTTATAGAATGATGATGTATTAATTTTAGATGTTCCACAACGTGTTACCGTTTTACAAATAACCAAAAAAAGTTTTATTATGTTTGTTTTTATTGTTTATTCTGTTGAAAATAAAGGTCAAGGACTTTTAATTTAAATCAAAAAAACACTCATTTCGAAATTAATAAATAATTACCTATCTGTGGTACTTTAGTTGTCAAAACATTTTGCCAATTTCTAAAGAGCGGGAAAATGAAATGGCGGCGCATCAAAGTTGATCTTACGTACAGACAACGAACAACAAATATATCTAGCGTTAGCATGGAATCATAAATGTTGTAAATAATCTTCTTATAATATAAAATCATGCGTGCCGCTTCGATTGGATTTGTTTGATACTGTATTTTTGATAAGTCGTAAGAATGATAAAATCAGAACGGGATTGAATGGTTTATCTTATCAATAGGTAATCGGTTATTAATAATTGTGCTGTACGTTAAACTACCGGTCACGTGTTGCCATTCTTAGAACGGAAAGTCAATAAAACGCGTGGAGACATTCTTGATTTACATTTTAATGGGTTAAAATAACGTCTAGGCATTATAATAATGTGTCACAATTTACCACTTCTTCCAGGTCAGGACATCAACTTCAAAACTAGATAATGTTATACAACTCACTCTGGTATAGTTTACAGATGTAATGGGCGTCATGGACCGACTTATACAAATTACTAATGTGACATCTTATTGTAATGAATAAATAAATAAAATAATAAATAATATATTTTTGAACTTACTTTTTAGTGATGCATCCTGATAATGAACGTTTGATTTTAATATAAACATAATAGGTATACATGAATTTAAAATAAAATAACCATATAAAACTTAACTATAAACTAACTACCTAACTTAAAAACTTAATAACCTACTAAATTAAATTATTATTATTATTATAAAATATACCTACCTATTTGATTGCTTAAAAATCAAATCACTTCACTACACACACACACACTTCATGCACTTTCTAATTATAATTTAAATTCCTTCAATCAGTTAAAGCTATAGAGCAGACCAAGGGAATAAACGGCATAAAATCAACATAGTAAAAGTCTGATAATGTTTTTGAAGAATGTGTCTAAATCGAACGGGATATAATCTTAAATAAATTTAACCACCAATTACTTTACATATTTTACGCAATTTATTTTATAATAATTAAATGTTACATTATTCCAGTATTCTTAAAGATCAACTTCATAACCGTGACGGCCGGCCGCGGCCGTGGGAAAGGATTCCAAAATGATTCTTCGTCCGTAACGATTATTTATAAATATACGATTATCAAAAAGTTTTGACCATAGATTTGTGTAAAAAAGCATTTATGTAAACTTATTGTACATTAAGAAAACACAAAATACAATTGACAAACTTAAGTTTTACGAGCAATAAAAAAAACGATTTCCAATTGTCTGATTGACTTGAATGTCCAATAATCTAAGTAGGTACCTACCGTGATTCAGAGTGGGTTTACTAAAATATCACAATTCAAAGCAGACTAGAAGACTTTTCACTTTTCAAAAAAGCTTATTAAGATACAAACAAATTACTAGCTATAATCCTTGTGAAGTTTTTCTAATAACTCCACATACTGACATATTTAGCGAATGGCGAGATAGTATCGAGGGCATCAACTAATAATTATACTGCCGGCTTACGTTATTTATTCGCATTGTTTCGCTCAATGTATTTTTAGTATGGATTTGTATATTAGAACAGTTTATTAATAACTCTTTTTTTTTGCGTTGAAAAATAACAGATAGACCTATAAAATATCGTTTTTTATATTCGTTCATGCTTTACTTAATATATATTTTTACACATCTCAAGCTCTTACAATACGTTATTATTCCGAATTTAATATATTCATATTGAACAAAGTTTCGCTGACGTTAATTTCTAATCGTCGTAACTGGTTGTTTCGCACAGCCTGTTATTGTACACTGCTTTGTTCGTGATTTCAATATCCTTTAAATGTAACCCGTTGTTATGGACTCTTTGTTCAGATCAAATGACTTAGTAAGCTTGACATCTTCTTTGTCCTGCGTACGTAAGTCTATTTGTAGTTCAAACAATTAATCGGTATTCCGAGCGCCGCTCCTACTTGTTGTTTACCTATGCGCGTTAATATAAAAGACTTTGTCATTGTCTCTTGTTTTGCTCTCGTTAATGTGTTCTCAGTTACAACGCAAACAAGTGACCCGTTAAGTCACATGTTGCAAATACCCATCACATTCGAACCTATAACATCATGTGCAATCAACAGAAGAATTGGATGAACTATTTTAGGTAAACCTCGAATAAGTAGATCTACACAAACCTCCACTATTAATGCAATGATAATAATTTGTAGCTCATTTTGAGTTGTAGGTATCCTATGTTGATCCTTGCGTTTCGAACTACCTATATACCAAATGTCATCAAAATCGGTTCAGTGGTTTCGACGTGAAAGCGTAACTAGACAGACAGACAGACATAGTTACTTTCGCATTTATAATATTAGTAGGGATGTCATATCATGAATAAGTTCCAAATCCAAATGACTAAGAATGTTGAAGGCGGAGACATATTTTGCTTTAGATCACAGCTCACAGCAGAACTGAAAAGAAGTGTATGTAGTTCAAACATTTTCCATACTTATGTTGAGATTGAGTAAATGTGAAAACTTCAAAACCGTTCTCGAATCTTCAAACGTTTGCTATAAATAATTTGTTTGTCATGAGAATCGTGTAATCGCAATTTGCAGTCTAATGTGGGTCCACATTTACGCAAGAATGTTTTGTCAGTTGCCTTTCATTTAAGAGAGACAGCTATTCGTGCTTTGCCTTAGGTATAGTCAACGTCATAAATAAGTGATCACTTTTGTACCTTGTCACTTTAACGCCATGTTTGAAAAGCCATGTCAAATTGTGAATCGACTAAAAGCGACAAGGTACAGAAATGATCACTTTTTTATGACATTGACTGTACCTATCGTTCTGACGCAAGTGACGAAAATGCCGGGATTGTTAAAACTGCTATCAAATCGCCCAATATTCGTTCTTTGTTATATAAGTATTTTTCGTTTTCTACGTTATCTACTAGGTATACACAACGTAGATATATGACCATGCCGGAAATATGAAGTGAAGAGTCACTTATTTTGTTGTGTGCCTTTGCCCTTGTCACAAATATGTATCCCTAGCCTTAGAAAATAATTACAATTTGTAGATGTTAGGGCTACGATTGAAATAAAGTAACTTTAGTGGATAGAAGTTAATGTATTTTTGATGGCTATTTAAATACTAAATTGACAAGAGTTATTTTGTCTTTAGAAGCTTTTTAGGCTCAATCGTTTTTGAAAATTTTTACATCTGCCATTGGTGGTGATTGGATAATTTCCGGTCGTAAAATCGTGTGGATGCTTATCGTACTCAAAAAATAAAGCGTTCAGGCTAATATTTAGTACTTTTTTGTAGCCGTGGCGTGTCTTTAGACCCAAGGTACAGCTATTACCTATAGATAGTTATCCACTCAGAAAAAGAATCGAGAAATAATAGGAAGGAAAAGTATTGTTCTATAATCCGCGAATTACTTACATTTATATATGTTGTATCCAAGTGATAAATTGGTCATTATTCTTAATGCCCGGGCATTATGATTAATGACCAATATGAGATAGCAATTTGATAAAAACTATCAATTAATTACAGTGCCCGGACATTATAAATAATGTAGTCTATCCCCTGTTGGGCAAAGTAATAAAAAAATATGTCCCATTACTATTTTATTTTTATTTTTACGTAAAATTTAATGAACCTTTAAAAGATTTTTAAACATCTATTTAAATCTGTAAAGTAAGTTATCTTAGAAGTAGAATTTTATTTTGCCACTAGCCGGCCGCTGCCGTTTTTGTCACAGTTGAACCTAATGCGCTCCTCTTCGCTGCGCTTGTTGTTGCACTAAATTTCCGATAGAATAAATCAGACTTCAGCTAGCCAAGAATCAGTTGGTAATCAAATTGCCCAACGATCATGTAGCATTATTCATAATGCCCTTATTAATCAATAATCACTTTGTCCATAACTTATACACCTTGTTATTTTTAAGCCCCGACACAAAAAAGGGGTATGATGAGTTTGACTTGTCTGTGTGTCATAGCTCCCAAAGGTATGAACCGATTGTGATGCGGTTTTTTGCGACAGCTAGTTCAATCGAGATGGTTCTTAGTTCTCTTAAGTTTCATTTAAATCGATTTAACCCTTTTTTGATATATTATACTCTAAAATGGCTGTGGCAAGTGTTTTTCAACTTTTGCATATTGTTACTAATATGAGTTCCTAATTAAGTAGGTAATACCTACTAGGTACCTATGGACCTTAGGTACGACGCAATTAGATAATCAACAAGGGGGTTCAGGGGTCATACCCCTCAGCATCAGAATTACTTCTGATTTGTCACTGTTCTTATCAGGATAAACAAGTAATGTGTGTACGGTTTAAGAGCTCAACAAGTTTAAAACACTTAATATGAAAACCTTTAAAAAGTAAAAAAATAATATCTACTTTTGATACTACATAGTAGTTTAAAGTTGTACTTTTTACTTCTAACTACTAAATTTTTCATTTAGTTTTTTTCGTTTTTGACAAACTTGAAACATAAAATTGCTAAAAGTGCTAGGTATTTTATCTATTTAGCGGTTATCCACGCAACGATGTTTGAATTAAAATATTCTACTTGCATGAATCGTAGTATTCATAGGTTTGGGTCCAGTTTTTTTAGATTGAATTTTTGGTTTCGGGACTTCGTACATTTTAGGGTTTTCTGGTTTAAGATTAGCTCGGGGGCTTAATGTTTACTCCCCAGAATGTTGCTATTTTACATGGGTACGGTCGAAGTCGAAGATATCTTTACATGACACGCACTTAGCCGATTTTTATTGATGCTTTATTAACTCTTTTATTGTTAGCCTGGTAGCTCATAAATCTTAATGTCTCGCTAGACATGCTGCGTTGTACATTCTTCTAGGTAATGAGCTAGGCACGTACGAGTATTTACCCTATATGACTGTTAGTGCAAAACTTCTGACGGATTGTTTACGGCATTAAAACTGCTGCTAACATACCTTATACATCGTAAATCTTTACATATCGTCGTAAAACGCCATACGGCCAAGTGTCTGGCTGAATAGGAAATTATTGCGTTTTTTTTTTATTCGCGTAATAAACTTCCAAACAACCTGCCGAACAGTGAAAAAACAGTAAAATTGTTTTAATGTTGTAAACATTGAAATATTACAGTGATTACCATGTGCACTCATGTCAAATTGGCTTTCTAGTGCTAAGTAAGAGCCTCTTAGCAAGGCTGCGGATAGACAGTCAGACAGACGTACATGGAGAAACTATACGATTTCTATTTTGAATAGAATATAATAAATTTTGAACATGAAAGAAAAAAGTTTGTGCCTGCACGAAATCTTAATCTAAATATAAAAGTAGTTAATCAAGAATATAACAGAATAATAAACCTAGCCTAAACTAAACATGTGGAGAGAGATTTAGGTTTAGAACGTACTCCTATCTAAAAGGCCGGCAACGCACTTGTGACTCTTCTAGTGTTGCAGGTGTCCATGGGCGACGGTAATCGTTTACCGTCAGGTGATCCGTTTACTCGTTTGCCCTCTATACCATAAAAAAGGCGTCGCAGGCAAATTAAAAGCGCAACAAAATAGTAGCATCTACCTACGCTGCCGTGCTCGAACTAAAAGACGGCTAAGTGACATTTTGGCCAAAATTGACATTTTGATACAGATCGAAAGAGAAAAAAAGCCGCATCGATGAGTCTAAACCATCTCAATTTTGGCCAAATGTCACTTAGCCGTCTGTTAGTCCGAGCACGCCAGTACGGGATAAAGATCAATCAGGGTTTTTACGTCGCTAACGTCATGTACTTAAAATGTAAGATTTGCATGAATAAAATAAATTCCTAAAACTCAGTGGGTGCCCACATTTTGCCACATTCACCACGAAACCCTTCTTAAAAAAATCCGTGAGGACTTGGTACGCAGCATTACAAAATTAAAAAAAAATGGAAAAGGCAACTGCGTTACCAAGGGATATAGAAATAACTTTTTTTTATATATGTGATAATAGTAATAATTTAAGCAAATTAAACATACTCGTACCTTGTCCAAAATATCGAAGAAAGGTTCTAACTAAAGCGAGTTTACTATTGGGAAATGAGGAGCAAACTTCTTGTATTAAGTATTTTTATACGAGAACTTGACCTTTATTTTAAAAACCAACGTTAAAAGTCACCTTAAACTTTCACATCTATCTATAATTAGGTTTGTTGAACTTTGATAAATACTCAAGTTCAATTAAAAAAAAATACTAGAAAAAATTAACCGACTACAAAAACCATGAAAATAATTTTCTACCAGTTTGAAGTCGGCGCCTCAGCACGAGCAAGCAAGAGTGATCATAGTTAGTTACAGTCTTCAACTTTACCTATATACATACTATCTATGTGGTTTCCAATCCCATCACTCCTGCTGGCTCGTTCTTAGGCACGAAGTTCAAAGTGGTAGAAAATTATTATCGTAGTTTTTTTTGTAGTCTGTTAAATTTGATGTTATATATGTTTTTTCTCGCTTTGTGGTGTATCGTGCAACTAATATAAGTACAATAGCTTAATGCCAGTAGCTAGTCACCTTTTACAAAAAATTGCTTTTTCTGATGCAGAAGAATTTCATTATTGAGTAGTCCTTCTGGGCTTCACCACCCGTTCCACTTAACCACATGTATTGCGACGAGCATATATTGCTTAGCAACTTGCCAATGTCTAGTGTAATTTGTATTAAAGTAAGTGAATCTCCACCCGTGAAATACTGTTTTTGAGTAGCTTCGGTGGTCAAGTGATATTCGAAGATAAATATGTACAGAAACCTCTCTGCGCGAGTGTGACGGCATTTTTTTACAACATGATTATTTTTCTTCAAATAAAACAAAAACGACAAGAACCGTGGCCAACCGTAACCCACTAACACCCAATAACAATAACAGTACGCTACGTACGTCGTACATAAGCTGCGTGAATTATTGATTTATTTACGAAAGCATACGCTGCGGATATTGAAATTTATGGATTCTTTCCGGAAACATCGTCCAGGTCTTTCAAATAACAAACAAAGTGTTGTTCTATTTTTGATGAATAGGCGACAATCAGCTAGTTCAAATTAATTAACACGGTCTCAGTCCAGTGCCCCATACATGGGTCACGGGCACGACGAACTATCTCCACTAGTCCGAGCCCCGCACATGGGTCACTCACTATAGCCGACCAGGTACGCACTCAAATCAGTACAATTATATTTTCGTCTATATTATTCTATTTTGTTGTAATCTTTTGCATGACGATTGACAACATTTCGTATTTTTAAGACTATGAAGTTATCGGTTCTCTGTGTTTCGCTAAGATTCGTAATTAATTAATTACTAGCTTTTGCCCGCGGCTTCGGTTATCGCGCGCTGTTCCCTTGGGAACTGTGCATTTTTCCGGGATAAGCCTATGTCACTCTCTGGCCCATAAACTATCTCTTTGCTAAAAATCAGGTCGATCCGTTTCTCCGATTCGACGTGAAAGACGGACCAACACGCACACTATTAGTATGGATTAAGAGATTAAATTCGATCATAAATATCTGAACACGCTTCTACACCGTTAACAGTAGAGTCGTGTTCAGATATTTTTCATCAAATGCTTGCTTACAAGTTTATGAACTCGACTATACCTATTTTTATAAAATGGTTTAGACATCTATGTACGTAGGTAGGTACGCAGTGTTTTTTTTTTCAACCAATTTTATTAATAAAACAGGACAGCTAATTTTGGAATCTCAGAACATGTAAGTACAGTAAAATCTCACTAATCCGGCACTTCAATAGACCCGCACGTCCTATATTCCGGCACCCTTCGCCCACGCCCCAACTCGCCCCTCTGAGAAGCCTCTGAGCCTATGTGCTCCGGTCGCTGCGTCGTCGTCTAGCAGTCTAACCTCAAAACTTATCATATGCACGTGCATAGGTTCATATTTACCTTTTAAAATAAAATTATATGTATTATCTCTATGAAACGCTTTATTTTATTCAGTACGATTTTTTCTCTATAATCCAGTAACCCAAACATTCCAATAATTCGGCATCCTCTGGTTTTTAATAGTGCCGGATTAGTAAGATTTAAACTGTATGTACTTAATAGTTTAGGTAGGTATAGGCAGGATCAGAATACAAATCTTTTCTCGCTTGTGTTCTCCGCTTATTCTGATAATGAAAGGGTCAGATGTCGAGCCCTCTTTAGTCAGGTTAATCACCGCGGTGACATTCAGAGGACGCTTGCTGTGCCTAGATAGCTTTATTGATATAATACCGCTTGATAATGAAGAAATATAATTTTTGATTATTTTTTTTACCTATTCTGACTCATTTAGAACGTTAACCTGTAGCAACTATTATATATTCTGTGCCTGTAGATATGTAAGTCGAGTAAGTAGGTATATAACTAAGGAAGAAGCCATTCAAAAGAGCTGAAACCCTACGCAATCCTTGGAGATATTTATACGTGCCTACGCTGTTTTGTTTGCGCATCGTTTATCTTTCAATCAAAGTATCTCAATAACAACTTTATACATACCCACTTCGTAATTTAGCCACACAACATTGCAAAAGGCGACTATGTGTGTGTTGGTAATATTTTTTCCAATTAAAAAGTACTTCCGTGTGGCGGTATCGTTTTTAGGGTACCTATCATACCCGGAGCACCTATGACACGTTTGTGAAGGTACTACAATAAATGAAAAAGTAACCAACTATGAGAGTTCCTTTTACATATTTCGAGATTTAGTAATTGATTTTTTTTTTTTTTTCTTGTAAGTGCCCAGATCCAGAAACTTTTAATATGCCCTAAGTACAATCGAGGAAAGTGAATCGCGTACCAGGGTTGGTACCTTTTCATAATTGATTTCGTTATGATTTCTTTGGCAGATGTATGGGATGTCACCATGACATCAGTAGCACAAAGTTTCCACCATGGTACGTGATTCAGTTTCATTTATTGTACCTGTTGTTACATATTATAGCTGAATATTTATTCATATTATAATGTAGGTATGAAAAATAATAGTACCTAGGGGGGATTACTAATGTATGGCCAAAAAATTTTACCCAAATTATCATTTGGCAAAAAAACTTATCGCAAATTTACAGTTAATAAATTTTTATTTGGCAAATTATTGTTTCGCAAATAATTACTTAGTCATGTTTCATATTGCCAAGTAATATTTGGTAAAATGTATCGTTTGGCATAATGTACTCTTCCCAAAATATCGCATGACATAATAACCTACTTTTCCGGGAACAGTTTGTTTCTGTGGAGGGGCGCAGTTCTAACCTAACCTCATCTACTTTTCTGATAGCAGTTCGTTTCTGTAGAAGACGCAGTTCTGACATTAACGAAAATATTAAAAAAGTGCAGAAGTGTCAATTAGATTAGCAAGATATACACATACTTTACATACGTACATTTGAGTACCTACCTAGTTAAATTAAATTAAGTAGGTACTTATTCAACCTACTAATTGCGACAATAGGGACTCCTACAATAATGATGAATAATGATTCCCATTTACCAGCATGGGTTAGCTTAGGCTGACTGGAGGGATGGAGGGAGGTTTAAAAGTCATAAAAAGGATGATTTAGTTTCGTTGATGCAATGAGAGCGACTGTCGGTAGACATTTATGTATGTTTCTAATACTTTTAAACGAAATTTTTATTCTTTGATTTCTGTTTATTTTGGTGCTCTCGGAAACGGCTTTAAAGATTTCGATGAAATTTGTTATGTGAGGGATTTCGGGGACGAACACTTGAAGAAGCTTGTTATCATCTCTGTTAAAACGCTTGTTTACAGGTTTAGCATAAAGGAATTCTGAGAAAATCTCAATTGCCCAGGTGGTACTGGATAACTAATTCTCCCAATATCAGTGGTGTATTCAGCCTTGTACAAGATAAGATATACTTTTAAACGTAAACCATAAGATAAATTGACAAGCACAAACGAAATCTATTTATGCAAGAAGGTAGCAACTTTCCCCGCATAATAGTCGAGTTGCGCGTGCGCCGGCGGCCGCATACTATGCAATTACGAAAGCTACGCCAGCTGCTTAAGGCATAGCGCCAGTGCCACGTTATTTGCTACCTTGTAACTTTGTATATTAATTTAAAGCAATATTTACAAACAGGATAGCTAAGTCCAGCGATCAGAAAGGACACACAAAAGCTCATAAAAGTAGATACTTAAATTCAAAATTGTGAACAAGCACGGCTCGCTTCTACGTCAGTTTCTCACTATTGTGGCTTGTTCTTACCAATAAGTTGGCGACCGCTGGCATAGTCGTTAGAAAACTTGACCACGGAGCACGAGATGATAAATTCTAATTATTTAGCAGTGCCAATCAATATACTTAAGTTCAAGCTTTGCTGATTTGAAATTCCGCTTTGTATCTATCAATCTAATCGAGCAAAAATCCTTCGATAATCTTTTACGGTTTATTGTCAAATCAAAAGAGTACCATATAATATAAACAAAATCATGATTCAAAAAAATGGTAAAGGTTAGTAGCAAAAAGATTCTGCAACAATATGTAAGGTTAGCTGGTATTTTTTTGCGTAGGTACCTATTTATAAGAAGAGCATAATTATCGATTCCTCAATTGTGTGCGCATTGAATTATAAGTATGTATTGTTCTTTGAAACACGACAAACATAAAAATGACGCATTCCATTCTCACTTGACACCATAATTACCTATATATTGTTCAACTAGACTGATAAATTAAAACCGTGCAATGCCATGTGACATAGTAAATGTATAGGTCCCGTTATGGTTTAATATTGTCATTCATTGTGGACCATTAGCGCTAACTAGTTAACGCATTGCCGGTGAAGTGAGCTAATTTGTCAGCCCCGCTCCGAACAATGCCGCGGAATGCTTGTTGGGCTTTAGCAGCTTTTGTTCCGGCAGCAATGCTCCATTTTAGCCTTTTTGTTAAGCAATCTGGTCTGCTTAAAAAATTACTGTTTTTTAACATTAAGTATTATTTATTAATTTAGAACAACTTTAGGATAGGACAACTAGTGACTGGTACTAAACTTGAGTCACATTTTAGTCAAATATAATGTAGGTATTTGTACTGGTGCCCGTTTTCTCTGTTCTTTAACGCTTTTGTTGGGGTCCGTTCCTCAAAAAAAGGGAAAAGGGAATTGGGATTGCTTCGTTATCCGTCCGTCTATCTGTCTGTCGGTCAAGATACTTTATTTAGGAACGCGTTGAGATAGATATCCAGTTGAAATAAATATGACACTTGTAATCATAAGAATAAAAATTTCCGAATTCATACGATCAAAATTATATTAAAAAATACTTAATGTAAAAAAACATGGTAGTAAAAATCAAAAATTTCAAAAGGAAAAAATCCGGCAAAAGCTCGTTTTTCATAAAGATACGTTTTTGAAGTACCTAAATAGAAAATTATTTTCTGGTGTTATTTCAATTTCGTACGACTAGCAGTGCGCGAGTCCAACCTAGGCACCAGGTCGTTACTTTCCTATAGGTATATTGTTCAAAAAAGCTTCTTTTCGTACGGATGCTGGGATCAATTAAATTAAAACGCAATTCGTAATATATAGCAGGTACAAGCATTAAAAATTTCAGAGTTCAGAGAGTATTTTTTACAATATTTGAATTGAGGCTATTTGAAAATGGTGGGGTGACTATGACTATGAGTTATGCAGTTTAAATGACAGTTTGCATTCGGACCCGCAACAAGTGCTAACATAGCAAGCGCGATGAGTGGAAGTGAACCAACGCTAACTGAGCCGCCGGTGCCGCTGGCACTGGCGCGACTGCAAGGCCGGCCAGGACGCGCGCCCCGCGGGCTGCGCTCGCACCGCCCCAGCCTGCCGCTTGCCAGCCTGCAGGAGTCCATCGATGAGACTCCGCGTCGTTTCAGCGATGAACCGCTGACCCCCGACACTGATGAAGACGAGGCGTTTTCCGACATGGTTCTTGCGGGCCCGCCTAGACCCGCAGCTAGTGGACGACGAGCCTCTGATGCAGCTTTTGCAGAACGATATAGACAACTTACCGATTTCGATGCGCCACCACCGGAAGCTCCCCGACGTGCTTCGCTGTCTGTTTCGGTTGGAGCAGACGGATACGGCCCCAATGATAAAGGTCGACGTCGCTCCTGGGCGGCCCGTTTACAACTAGAGCGCAAAAAGAGACGAAAATCTGGAGGTGGGAATGATACAGACGAAGAAAGTGACTCCGCTGTTTACGTTAGGCAAAAAAGACCTTCATGGTGGAATGTCTTTGTCCCTGACAACATTAAAAACAGGTTGGTGTTGTTGTAGTTAAACCGCAAAGCATTGGTACGTCGTGGACAGGGACAGATAACCTTGACATACAATTGATTGATGTACATCAAGTCTACTGTCTCTATCCACAGCGTGCAAACATTTAGACTGTCACTTGTAACTTACTGTTCTCATGCAATTCGCAATTTTTCCTACTATATATTTTTACGCTCAGTATATACATAATATTTTAATAAACTTTAATTTCGCCGCGCTGAGAGATCTCAATAATTATTTAACGCATTCACTAAGCTGCCACCTGACTTCCACTGGTGACATAGACGCACATGCGCGTTCAAACTATATGAATAATTATGACAGCGGTACTGGGCGAAATTCCGAAAGAGCATATGTGTGTTTGTGGCAGTAAATGCGTTAAGTCTTACAAGAGCAACTTCAAACAGGACGATTTTTCAAGATTAAATAAATACAGTGTGTGGCCTAGAACCGGGGTTAATAATAAAAACAGAGGCTCTATACTCATAGGTCACCGGTAATTCGATCATCATGGTCCCACTTACTTAAAATCAAAACTTAACTTTCGTTTTTTTTTTCTAACACACTTAATCGTAAATTTATTGTACGTCATTCTAGAACCCAACTGACGTCGCCCTTGCTTGCCACGCTACAAATATCACACATTTTGCTTTACATTGCTTCTTCGAATAAACTTAAAAGTGTAATAAAAATAAAAACAAATTAATGTTGAAAGTCGCCGAACTATTGTTCAGTTTGACCAGTACGCTTTGTTTAAATTGTTTGCCCATGGCCACACCCGGTATAAAACAGACTAAAAGAATCTAATTATTTCCTGTTAACCCTTTCGTTCCGGATGACGAGTTAACTCGTCTTGTGCGATGTGCTCTCAGATCCGGTAGACGAGTAAACTCGTTTTAAAAAAATTGACATTACATCCTAGATTAGGGCAATCGACAGTCACTTGCACAACCGGACACATTGCTTCCTGTACTCTTAGTCTTGAGCCATATTTATTTGCTGCAGTTATTTTAATGTTGCCAACTAGTGAATAAACTTATTAGTCTACCCCAAGAATATTCGTTACGCATTTGTGTCTAAATAGTTACGTTTTGAACAAACAACATGGAGAAAAATAACTAAGTACCAAGCCAACGAGTTATCTCGTCTACCGGCTCTGAAAAGTGTTTTACGTAGCCGAGTTAAGTCGTCTTTCGGACGTAAGAGCATCATTTCTGTGAACAAGTTAACTCGCCTACAGGACTGAGGAGCAGGTATCAATTCACTGAATATGGAAAACTGGGCAGAGTTTGTGTATGGTTTTGCCGGAACGAAAGGGTTAATGGATGTCTCTGATTGCAGTGATTAATATTGACTCAAATCTTAATATTAACTTACTGCGTTTCGTGATACGAGGGGAATTTAGTGATGCTGTGTCGGACAGACAGAGATAACAAACCTGTTTCAAAATGACTTTAGAATGACGATAATTTTCTTTCATTTTAAATATTGTTACTTACGATTGATAATTTTTGAACTTCACCAAAAAGATTGGTAGTATTAGGCACAAAGATCATTGTCCATTTTTCATCTGCTCTACCGTCTGTTCAGTATAGGAATGGACAGAAGGAAAATAGGCTCTTTTTAGTGCACGCTAAAGGAAGTAATTTAGTAAATTGCATTTCTTTAGCGTACAGTCGAAACTTAATTCTAATTGTAATATCGAAGACATAAATATTACTTTCTGTTGCCAGCGACTACGATATCTGTGACTCGATAGGGATATGTAGTTTGGCAATGCAAGTACAGTCAGAAAATAGCTCGTATTAAAGTTTTTTCTTCTAAAGATTGTATACTTACCTACTAGATGAAGCCCCGCCCACGGTTTCGCCCTGTTCCAGTTATTTTAACACATTTTTTCTTGACAATAGCGAACACAACAAAAATGTACCTAATTATACTTTGGTGCCGTCTTTTGGAACTTTTGGAAGGCAGTGAGCTCAGTTACTTATTTAGCATGTACGACACACGTTTTGACGATTTATTTTTAGGTATTTATTTATTTATGTATGTACACAGTGGCGTAACTAGCTAGGCCTATAAGAGAGGGGGCGGCGGGAGTGTGTTGTACTGCCTGAAGCGTTTGTTATTTACTGGTCGTTTTCGTAAATAAATTAAAAATATGAAATATCCGATTAACTGCATAATCAGCAGGGCAAACCAATAATTAATGTTTAATCACCAATTATTTTGGTGTTATACTGCATTTTCTCTACCGATTAAACGTATTAATAATATAAAAATATCTTATGCAGAACGGAAGGAGCTGGCATTGTATTGGCCTTGCCCGTCAATTCGGTCATGACTTGGGAAACTCGTAAAACGGGTTACATGCAGTCTTCAGTAGCACTGAAAGCTTAGCGCGTCTCGTGAATGACACTTTCTACTTATTGATAGGGAACGATTGATATTTAAGTAAGGTGAACCGGGGCAAAAGCAAACGCAACAAAAGCAAAGGCAACTAAAAAAAAAGTATAATAATTATGCCGCCCTCTACCATGAGTTATATGTAAGTTATATAATTAAAAGGTTTATGCAAATAAATACTTAATTGCTCACATTTCAATAAACGGATTCAACTTCAGTTACACTACAAACATTCTTAGGTTTTCCAATAATTAATTTTATTGTTCCACGAGAGCAGTAATAGTTACATTCATCCCACCGTAAGGTTAATGTGACTATTAGTTATAACATTGTTGTAATCAGTAACTATACGTTAGGGAATAAGAGTACACGTACATTCACGCGACACCTATCCGAACATGGTATCTAGTCCCTGAGAATAAGGCTCAGTCTCCAGCAAATTCTTTTTTCAATTTTTATTGGGTAAATGCAACTAACTTCCATAGTGGCTAGTATTGATATACTAATTATGGATAAATCTTTGTTTTTTTTTTTTTACATTTTTTCTTTACCATTCTTTGACCTGATATTTCCATCACCTCAGTATTTGTTGAAATCTTTTAGTTACGCAGCTTGAGTTTTTAGTGCAATTCGAATTGTTTGCTGTTTCAAACCATATAAATAACGCTTTTTTTTTGTTAATATTGTTTTTTTTTTATTTAAGCCACTTCATTTGTCTTTTGTTATAAAGTCTAACATGCTCCTCACCAATTGCAGATTTTAAATGGTAATAAAATATGTGAAATTCATTTTTCGCAATATCGATACGGGATATTACTAGCGAATGGCATTTTTCATACAAAAACTATTGCAACTGTTTAAATATGTAGTTGCAATAACCCCATGTAGGTACCCGAAAAGTTGAGGTTAATAATAATAAATAATAATAGATTTATTTTTCGACCAACTTGGATCAAATTGTTAGTACGAGTATTTAATTACATGTCATAGACTTACAGCTAAGGTTAGGTTAACGAATTTCACAAATTAAATTAAAACAAATAGTACCATTAGACAGCGCCTCGCACATGAAGCTGACAACACCGATTCATGTACGGACAGTCCAACCTATTCGCCACCACGCTCAGGCAATGTAACTATAACAACAAAATATCACTTGGAAGACCTACAGTTCAAATATGATATACCAAAAGCTCTTACTTTTCATCTTTTCTTTAGGACGAACTTGTGTTTTTCCAGAAAACGGCTTGTATTATTTTTATAACACAAAAATAAAGACACGAAAACTGTGAAGCGTTACTTAAAAATAGCGGCTAATAAAATTTGGTCTGTCGGTACAATGGTGAGCGATCGAGGACCGCAGTCTGTGTTTTATTTTATAAACCAATGACTTTACTACGCTCCATTAAAACCATTACATTGAGAGAACTTCAATTAGTTACTTTAGCCTCATAGTTACTTTCGCCCCGGTCGACCTTATGAAATATATTTAGGAATATTTATTTCCTGATTCGTCTTGTCCCTAATGTATACCTAAGTACTCGACTAAATAAGAAAATATCTTCCATAAATTGCATTGTATTATTTTTCGTGTACCTAAGTATCTAAATAATTATCAGCATCAACCAGTCTACTTCGTTACAACCAATAAAAAGTAAAGAAAATGTCAAATTATGATCATCTCTCTTTGCCTGTCATCACATAGATATTGTACTTTGCCACAGTTTTTTTTTTATAATATTTTCTGTTAGAAATAATATAGTACAAGTAACTTTGCTTGGTCGCATAAAGTTAAAAGAAATTCTTCGATATTGTTTGGTAATAACAAGTTACCAGCAAAGATTTTGTTTACATTTATTAACTTTTAAATGTAGCAGGTAGTAGAGTTAATTTTAAGTTGTATTATAACGTCATTGTAATAAGTTTAATTAATATTAGTTGGCGTGCAAGTTTACGTAAGTTTTCGTTCTTGTCTGTAGGTAGAAGATATGTTTGCCAGAGTGTGTACTTTGTTATATGTACCTACGTGACAAATTTATGATTTTAGTCATCTTGATAAATTAGTAACAGACGCTATCTAGATTTACGTGGGCATTAATGTTATCTTGGTATGAGTAGGTATACTGTTTTTGTTCTTGAAATTTTAAACAAATATTTATGTTCACCGTTCCTATCATGGCTATTATGTATATATTTTCCCTTTATAATGAAGGTGCACTAGTAGATTAAAATACAAGTACTATTCAACTCTAGAATTTTGTTCATCTTTTTGAAACATTTTGTTGTCCGTAACATTTACTCAATTCATTGTTTTTAGGGTTCAGTACAAACCTTGTCGTGCCGTCGTTCGCAAGATATGAGCGTACATACATTTCGGCGATTCATTTATATATATATATAGATAGATAAATTATCTTTGGCCCACGATTTTCTCCGCGTAAAAACAAAAAAATGTGAAACCAAATAAATAATATGAAACTTAGTAGTTAAATTATGATTAGCAAATAATTCTACGAGTATACTCATATAACATCACGCTGGTATTCCCAAATAGCACAGAGCAGAAGAAACGTTGCCGCTTCATAGCCACTTTTAGCAATTTTAGGTTTTAAGTATGATAAAAACTACAATAATAGTGACAGGTTGCTAGCCTGTCGCCTACACGCCACATAGTATACCTTAACCTATATCCTCAGTCGCCTCTTACGACATTCACGGAAGTAGTAATGCTAATGCTAACCCGACAGCACACGGGAATTCTACGAGTATATCTATACTAGCGACCCGCTCCGGCTACGCACGGGAAAAGTAAAAAAAAAACGGACAAGTGCGAGTCGGACTCTCGTACGAAGGATTCCGTACCTATACAACATTAGACATTATCATAAAACGACAAAAAAAATCGACCAAAAGCGTGTCGGACACGCCCAAAATAGGGTTCCGTAGCCATTACGAAAAAATTAAGTAATATCTTTCTGAGGATTTCGTATTTCATACGGAATCTTCCAAGTTTAGGTATATTTTATACCTTACGCTGCTATTTACTCGTAAACTGCTAATAATTCTCAAGCAAACTTAGCATGTATAGTTTTCCTTGGAAGTTTGATATACTGACTACCATCCTGAATTTTTTCAAATTTTTCCACCCACCTGTTTAGATTTTAGAGGGGGGGGGGGGGGGGATCTCGATTTTAAAGAAAATTTGTTCTTTAAAGTTGAATATTTCGCAAATAAATTACTGAATCGATAAATCGTTTCAGCAAACCCCTACTGGTTTTAAAATACCTATCCAACGATACACGTTAGATGACAAAAAAAAATCACCGCCACTTTACGTCTATGGGAGGTACCCTAAAAAAATTGTTTTTGAATTTTTACTTGTACTGTTTTGTCGGCATACTTTACCTATATATCCGTGCAAAATTACAGTTTTCTAGCATTGATAGTCCCTGAGCAAAGCCGCGGACGGACAGATAGACAGACAGACAGACATGGCGAAACTATAAGGGTTCCGTTTTTGCCATTTTGGCTCTGGAATCCTAAAAACCACGTTTGCTGTATGGGAGCCCACCTAAAATGTTTATTTTATTTTAATTTAACTATTTATTTGTAAAGTACATTTACCTATACAAATAAATATTCTGTGAATATTTCAAGCAACTACCTGATGCCGTTATTAATATCGAGAAAAAAAATAATCACGTGTGTTACACTCGCGGTCAAAGAAAACGGGTCGGTACGAAAAACTAGAATATCTCCTAAAATAATAGAGCTAGGAGCATGAATTAAACTGAATATTGTAGATAATTCTATAATTAATTAAACGACATGATAGGTGTGAAAGTTATTCATTTGTTTATTCTAATTACGTACAAAACAAAATATTTACAAATTTTACGTAGAAAAATTAACACTTGGTACCTCACATTACAACAGAAAAAACTAACTTTAAACCAAATTAATTCTTCGTATTGCCTTCACGGGCTCTTTTTAAAGCTTCCAGATGATTGAGCATGCTCTTCATTAGGTTTCTTATGCGATTTTGCGGGATATTGATTCATCCTTCCACTAACGCATGTTTCAGGTCTCTAAGTGTAACTAGAGCGGAGTTTCGATTTCTTACATGCCTTCCAAGCTCGTCCCATACATGCTCGATCGGATTTAAGTCCGGACTTCTCGAGGGTCAGTTCATAAAATGATACCAACGTCGTCAAAGTAATCATTTACAATCTGAGCTGTGTATGGCCTGGCGTTTTCATGCATGAACATGGGATTTTCACCCATATTAATTAAGTATGGACCGTCATGCTCATTAAGAGTCTCTTCTACATATCTTGCACTAGTTAGCGTACCATTTTTTATGAAGACTTACTCCATGTGAGTCTCTGAAGAGATTACAGCTCAGGCCACAATACACCCACCGTCAAACGACACTTTTTCCTCAAAATAAGCTCGAGTAAAACGTTCACCTGGCCGTTTGTAAGCTCTTCGCCGCCCATCATGTGCATAGAGCATAAATCTGGATTCATCAGAAAACATATTTCTTGCCAATTCTTCGTCTGCCCACCATCTGTGTTCGCGGGCGTAAATCAATCTTGCTGTTCGCTGCCTCTTTTCAAGTTTTGGGCCATTTGCCGGTCTACGTGGGGTCAAATTAGCTTCTTGTAGCCGCCGCCTTACAGTCCACTCGCTTATGTCATCTTTTCGAGTCTCTCGAAGTTGATTTTGGACTTCAGCAGCCGTGAGGTGCCGATTTCGGAGCATAGTTGTAACAATAAATTGATCTTCTCGAGCTGCAGTACATCTCGGTCTGCTGGTTCCTGGTCTTCTAATGTTCTGCCCAGTTTCTCGGAAACGTTGGACGACTCTCTGCACGGTAGAAAGTGACATGCCAACAGTTCTCGCTGTTCTTATCTGAATTCCGCCTTCTTCTAACATAGTGACGATACGTGTACATTCTTCTGGTGTCAGCCACATGATAGTAAATCAAGAATGATCAAGAAAGGCAACAATGAATGCCTTTTATCATTATGCTTTGACAGATTGAAAATAAAAGTGAGAAAACAGGCAAAAGTAAAACACGTGCAATTTTAATTTAGATACTAATTAGAGTTTTTTTTAATTTTTACTTTTTCCAGCAGCCGTGTAAAACATTCGAAGGTTGTATTTAATACGATATTAAATTCTCTTTAATATAGAGTCAGTTTCGTATAAGTAAACCTTTTCATTTTCAAAATTTTAAGGTTTTCGTCACTGACCCGTATTATTTGACCGCGAGTGTATATGGGTGCCCCCCTAAAACATTTATTTTGTTATGTTTTTCTATTTATATTCTATTTTTGTTTCTATTTGTTGTTATAGTTGCAACAGAAATACATCATCTGTGATAGTTTCAACTGTCTAGCTGTCACGATTCATGAGATACGCCTAGTGATAAACAGACAGACGGACAATGGAGTCTTAGTAATAGGGTCCCGTTTTTATTACGCTTTGGGCACAGAATTCTAAAAAGGTCTCTAATCAAGGGCACTTCACACACATTTTTAACCGACTTCAAAAAAAGGAGGAGGTTATCAATTCGGTTGTATTTTTTATTTTTTTTATTTTTTTTTATGTTTGTTACCTCAGAACTCCGTCATTTATGAACCGATTTGAAAAATTTTTTTTGCGTTCGTCTAGGAATGCTTTCAATTAGGTCCCATAAGCACCAAATCAGGATCGGATAATTGGATCTTAAGGAAATCGAGGGAACTCTTCAAATGTTGTAGGGACACCTATGGTAATTTTGATATTTTTAGTAGTAACTCGAGCATTTGCTCTTGAAAATCATCATTTGGTGAAGTGGAACTGATGATGAAGACCACAGTTGACCATCGGAGTTACTACTCAATAACAAGTATTTCATGGGTTGAATTTCAATTGCTTTAACACAGTTGCTAAGCAATTTATACTCCTCGGAACGGATATGGTGAAATGGAATGGGTGGTGAAGCACCAAGACTCCTTAATAATGAACGTCTCTGCATCGGACAAAGCAATTTTTAGTAAAAGGTGACGAGCAGTTGACATTAAACTATTGTATCTTAGATGTTTTACACTAAAAAGCGTGAAAAAAAAATTTTATAACAAAAAATAGAACCGACTACAAAAAAACCATGAAAATAATTTTCTACCAGCCTGAAGTCGGTGCCTCAGCACGAGCCAGCAGGAGTGATTGAAGCTATTTACTCATCTAGTTGTAGGTGAGGTAGACGATTATAGGTCCACTCCTGCTGGCTCGTGCTGAGGCACCGACTTCAGTCTGGTATAAAATTATTTTCATGGTTTTTTTGTAGTCGGTTCTATTTTTTGTTATAAATTTTTTTTATCTCAATTTTCCAAAAACTACACCCGATACGCAGAGTAAAAGCATTTTTTGGTTAGATCAATATTTTTAATTTCGTAATATCTTTTGAATGGAAAAGTAATCTACAGGTATTGAAATGATCTCGAATATAAAATTATTTATTTGGATAAGGATTAATACAAAGATATGGATAAAATGGTCTGATTTTAGTCGTTATTTCTATCAACTTTAAAAATGTACACAAGTAGTTATAGTGACAACTTCAATAGTTGGACATAATATATGGTATCGCGAAGTTTTTTTTAGATCTTGATGTATTCTTTGATATCGTGAAGCATTTTTTTGTTCTATAATCAATATTTTCTACAGCGCATGCGATGAAAAATGTTTTATGGCAACTTTTTCACACTTTGAGTTGCATTATTGTAGTTTTACTACGGAACCCTAATTTTTTTTCTGTTAATGAATATAGAGCCTATGGCACTTTGGAATAATTGATCATTCTAATAGTGAAATAATTTTTTAAATCGTTTTCTGTTTATAATATAAGTATAGATAAAGTAAAACCAACCCCCCCCCCCCATTGAGCTCCTGCGTCCATCACCTACTGAGAGCTTATTCGATCCGTGGAATAATATAATTATTAATAAAACATTTGTAGTTAAAGAAACGAAAGTGATTCAGCAGTTTTGATTGTAGTTTGAAAAACTTAAATCACTGGAAGACCCGTAAGTAATTCTTTTTTATTTATTTTCAAACTTAAGTTTTGTACTTTCAAAAATAAAAAGTTCCCATATAAACTTTTATCAGTTATTTTTCTACCCGGCAAACAAAATACTTTTTAATTTTCTTTCTTACAAATTGTCCTAGGTAATAATGCCGCAGAGTTAAATTTTATTTTATTGCAAAGGCAAAGGTATTAAGTTGTGGTTACGCTATTATTTTGTGTTGTGACATACTTACAAACTGTTGCCGTATTGCTTTTCCGAGCTAAGAATAATGCTCTCAAGAGCATTATGTCATGATGTTGCACCGATGTATTCCAGCCTTGACGATGATTAGACATGATGTAGGCATTGCGCCTCTGGACACTCCATGTATGACGTCGCGGGCACGCCGGGGCCCATCGTTTCATCACACGTTCTCTGGCCTCCATCTCGCTATGATTCCGCAATCGTGCGTTCACCTTATCCAACGGTGTTATCTTATTTTAAACTATTTGGACCAAACCTTTTGGCTCGTACTTTTTTATTTTTACATAGATCGACGTACGTTTATTTCATGGACGTGGAGAAACACAAGCAAGTTATCTACTACACATATCTGAAGTATAAACTTAGATTACCCCTTAATTATAAATATTTTAGCATTTCTATGACAAGCATGAAGTACTATCTCGCACATCGTGTTTGTCATGTCATGTGTCTTATAATTTTTAGGCCAATGCCAGCCAAGTGGCACGGATAATATTTTCTTTTATTTTTATTAGCCTGTTAAGTCCCACTGCTGGGCAGAGGCCTCTCTCCTGGATTTCCAACTCGCCTTGTCGGCAATTGTCTGGCAGTCGCTGTAAAACGCGTTAGGTCCTCCCGCCATCTCCGCCTTAGCCCGCCGCGGCGCCGATAGCCAACGTGAGGCATTCACTGTGTGATGACCTATACCCAACTTATTTATTTATTTATTGTCAAGTCATGTTTATTACAATAAGATGTTACATTAGTATAAAGTATAAGTCGGTCCATGACGTCCTGTAAGGGCACACAACAGCAAACACAAAGGCTAAACTTTCTGGGTGCATGCGGCAAACGAGGCCAGCTTGTCATTTTGGCTTCAGAACCCTAAAAAGCGTTCATTTGATTAACTATCTACCCGTTTTTCCATCTGTTAAATCATGTCCGGTTTTAATTTTGATGCTAAGTTATTACTTCTCGTTAAATAAAACTGAGGTTTTAAAAGTTATATTTTATATGTCTTATTTGTGTTATTGATGCAATTGGCTAAATAAAGATTGAAGGAGACGTCGCGGAGCTTTGTTGTCTGTTGATTTTATTACGATTCTGCGACACCCACGTGCGAGTATTATGGGAGACTTGTGTTTGTAAATTTTGCCTTTCAACAATCTCCGCGTAGCTGGAAATCTCGGAGAATTGCCAACGCGGCTGACATTAATTTTGCGTTAGGTGTCAATAATACGCTCAATGCAGCATGTACTTTTCAAGATTTAAGCTTACAACACTAATGAAAAAAGTATTTTTTCAAAATCGTATGCTGCAAATTATTTGAAAATTAGCTCGCCTCAAAGTCGTCGTATTGAGTTACCTATTTATAATTCCTTATAAATATTGAAACTGGAATATTTAGATTTGTGTTGTGAAAATGAAATTGCTGGGACTGGCTCGAAGCCAAGTACGCAACACGGTCGTCGTAGATTTGAAAATAGTGGTTTATTAACTTGAAATTAACTCTGAACTTGGGTAGCGATTTTGTAATTTTGCATCTCTTGAGGAGACGTCAACTGCAGCCCGTTTAAGAACATCATCTTCGAAATAAATACAGCTCTTTAAATATATAAATCAGCTAAATGACAATTAATTGGCACATAAAGGATTCCATAAAACTACTGCCCATTTTAAAACTGTTCATAAATCACGCCACAGTCTATCACGTAATAAAATTACAAAAAAAAAGTTAGTCTCGACGTAATTAGTTTATTTCTATAATAATTGAATCTTAACTTAAAATTTTGTTTTGATAGAATTCTGTAGGTAGGTACTTTAGTGTAATCTGTAATGTTTCGGTAAGTATTATGTCTACTTATTACGCGCGTGTCCGACCGACTGTCTGCGGGGATGTACTTTTCACTTTATATTTACGTCACGGCACAAGTCATATTATATTGATTGACCGTGGTCGACTTCTACAACGCTTTTCTAATTGGTGCTTAGCGGAGTAACTAAATGTTTTTTCTATTTATTTATTTGGATCCAAGTATTGGTTTTCACTTGCTAGCCTGAATCTATTGACTAAAGTAAATTAAGTTTTGAAAGATATTTTTGGGTTTGGTATTCATTTGACTAGGGACTATCGTGTGAGCTACCAATTCATACTGCTTTCAGTTACCTCGCATTGCATAGCTCTGGTGGGTTCGCAGCTCAAGTGTCATTAACGCCAGCGGCGTCTCTATTGCAGCTTGCAGCCAATGTAGGTGAACTTTTCAACCTCAATTCACTTTTAATATTTGGATGGGTGACAATAAAGAAATCTTGCTAAATTGTAACTCATCGCTAATATTATCTGATTATCTAACTGATATTCAGGGTTTGGGACACGTCAGAGGACTGTTTATTGGGGTGTTTGAAAAATAATAATTATATATGTAGTTTTATATTTGGTATATGTAATATTAGACGAATCTAAAAATATCTCAACACGTTTTTCCAAAAAGCCAAAGAACACGATTTTCCGCTTAGTGGAGAAATGCCCTTTTAATTTTATTAGGTAGGTACGTTTAGAACTTGGCCGTTCTCTCCTTCATTTATTAAAGAAAGAAAGAAAGAGGTTTTTCACTTATTAAAGTGCCTAGGTCTATCGGTAAAATCTAACCAAATCGTTATTTTTCATGAGACACTACAATTTTAATTCTTTTTAAAGGGTAGTTAAAATATAAGTGTGTAAAAAGTTCGCAAATGTTAATGAATTTTATTTATGCCATTCATTGAATCGGCGGATATGACTACTCAACGCAATTTTTGTTAATCCGCGTTCAAATGCACTACGGAAAGAGGCTGGCCTACATGTGTAACAGTGTAGTGAACGCAGAACTTTGCCGTTGACAATGTTGTCCCACACAAGGACGGTTGCATTCATGCACTGGTTACGAGATGTATGTGTGTCACACATTTGTATTTATTTTATTGCAAATTTATACGCTTTGATCGACAAAGACCACATAAAAATATAATAATGTATCAGTATAGCGAGAGTAGTACTCATGGTGATGCCCTCAGATCATACTAACAAGGGGATATATTTATACCCTAGTACACTCATGTACGAGTCCGCATGTCTCCCACTACTTTCACTAAGACAAAAACGAAAACTTAAAATACGGCATACAAACTCATATTTCCCACGCACATTTTAAAAATGCAACAATACTAATAAAGTTACTACTAGTTCACATGCAAAAAAGGGCGGCGCATCTATGCGTGTGTAGATATGGATAACAATTACAAACACATGTGTACAACTAGAGTCCTAACCTAAAGTCTTAGCCATAAATCATATCGATGAATTTTAAAAGAGGTAGGAATATAGGTAATCATGTAAGTATGAGCTTTTCTTACGATAACATTTGTTGAAATAAAAACGGTATATTTTAAATAATATTTTATTAAAAACGCCGTTTTATTTCAACGAGCGTTCATTAGGTGCTTAATGACAAATGATACATTTTATTTGTACATCGATACAATCGGACAGATACAAAATCGACCGATACAAAAAAAATATATAAAAAAAATAACCGACTACAAAAAACCATGTAAATAATTTTTTACCAGTCTGAAGTCGGTGCCTCAGCTTCATATAATCGTCTACCTCACCTACAACTATACGAGTATATTGGGCTTCAATTACAATAAATACAATACACAGACTCTTTATTGTAAACCAGAAATAGTAAGCGATACAGAAAACAGATCACTTCTGGTGGCTCGTGCTGAGGCACCGACTTCAGACTGTGGAAAATTATTTACAAGTTTTTTTGTAGTCGGTTAAATTTTTTTTTATTAATTGATTTTTTCACGCTTTTTAGTGTAAAAGATCTAAGATACAATAGTTTAATTTCAACTGTTCGCCACCTTTTACGAAAAATTGCTCTTTTCAATGCAGAGACGTTCATTATTGAGGAGTCCTGGTGCTTCACCACCTATTCTATTTCACCATAAGTATTACGAGGTGCATAAATTGCTTAGCAACTGTGTTAAAGTAATTGAAATTCAAGCCATGAAATACTTATAATTGAGTAGTAACTCCGATGGTCAACTGTGGTCTTCATCATCAGTTCCACTTCACCAAATAATGATTTTCAAAAGCAAATGCACGTGTTACTACTAAATATATCAAAATTACCATAGGTGTCCCTACAAGATTTTAAGATTTCCCTCGATTTCCTTAGGATCCAATCATCAGATCCTGATTTGGTGTTTATGTGACCTAATTGAAAGCATTCCTAGACGAACGCAAAAAAAATTCAAATCGGTTCACAAATGCCGGAGTTCTGAGGTAACAAACATAAAAAAAAATACAACCGAATAGATAACCTCCTCCTTTTTTTTTGAAGTCGGTTAATAATTAAAATCTGTTGTGAAGAAGACATATGGCGTAATATAAAATTAATGATTATAATCATGGACAGGGAAAATTGGAAATACTTTCGATCCGATCCGCATTGCCGATCCCTTCGATTTTTTCGATTCGATCGATTCCAAATAGCGAATCTACTGGGTTAAAATAGTGTTAAATACTTGTGTTGTATAGGTAGGTATAAGTATCATTTATAGACATTGAAAATATGTTTAAAAAAATACAACTCGTTCTTGCCGGATTCTTCTCAATAGAGGTTTTTCCGAACCAGTCCTTTTGATATTGCAATTTTCAAAATTAGCTCCCGAATCACCCTTTTGTTCTTTAATGTGATTTTCAAACTCAGTTTCCATTGATGATATGAGTTGGACAAAATAGATAGTCTGTAATTAAAACAATTATTTTTAATCTATATAAGTGCGCTAGAATAGTTAAAGTCCTGGTTAAAGTCGCGGGTTCACGGTAGATGCAAGCCGCTTCCAACCAAGGCAATTGAAGGTCTATGGGAGAGGCCTTATGTCTTACAGTGGACATCCTACAGCTGATATGATGATGATGACGATGATGAGAATGCTAGGAGAACGGAGGAGTGTGAAAGTCATAGTTAACGTTTTTAAAGAGGAGAAGTGAATGTTATTTTTGCTAGGTCAGGTTCATTTTTATCTAGTTCAGAATTAATGCACACTTTATGGAAAGATACCATATAATCAGCCAACATCATCCGCAAGTTTAATGTTGAAACGGAGAATTCGATGAACCGACAAACTTTTCGCAATGGTGGCAAGCATTTTAACTCTAAAGTGAGAGGAGCATACTATGCTAGTTTTCATTGGAAACTGATTGGGATTTTTTCCAGTAGCTTTTATCCACTATTCATTAATATAAGAGTTCTTCGCGTATCTAAATTTTGTAATTAGAATCTAAACAAATAAAGTAAAACAAAACTGTAACTTTGAAATTGCAAAAAGGAGCCCCGAAATGTACATAAATAATGTTATGTTTTCTGTATTGTTTTTATTAAACAGAATCTATACTCTTTTCGTATACAAATATCAACAACTAAGCACACCATGTCACACCTCTACTTCACGTAAGCTAGCAGCGGCCGCACTCTGTCTGACTCTATCGTGTTGTGAAAGTATCCTCGTTACACTCATTCATTGCGCTGTTACTTGTTACACCAACCTATTCAGCAATCGAATTGTACAAAGCAAGCAATCGTTTTTGTTTCTATTGAAAATATTTGACTTGCTGCTAAATCATCTTAAAAAAATGTATTGAGTACTGTTTACTGTAGAAAAAACAATTATATGAAAGTTTCTAAGTGTAAAACGAAATTCCATCTTTCATTATAGTTCACGTTATAGCTGGTATTTTCCAAACAACCACGGAACAACGCGGTATTTTGCCAAAAATCTAGAGAAGTGTGACTGTACCAGACTGACATTTGACTGATGACAAAAACTCGCATCAAGCCGGTTTGCGGCCAGATGCGTTCGCGCGGGCCACGCCTCCTTGGCATATCTCCCTTGTTTGTATGATCATGATCTGATTTGTTGCCGTAACAGATGTTTTCTTGTCTGTACAGCTACAATAATAGGCTACTTATTTTCTATTTAGATGTAGCTATTCGTAATAGAGGTACAGAGGGGTCAATATTGACTCTCATATAATTCTTATTCCTATTTTTAATTTTAGTACCGATTTGTGTTTATAATAATGACTTCATAATTTTTATCCTTATTTTTTTGTCCATATTTGTATTACTCATAATGTCATTAAGTAGTAAGAACATACTCGTATCTCAACACATAATGTTTTTCAGAAAATTTTGGTTCATAACAGACAAATATTATCATAGTTTTCTTATTAATAATGGCATTAACGACTATTTCTAAAAAGTTGTCCGTTTTTAAATTTTTCAGTTGTCCGTGTTGTTCCAGTTGTGTACTAAAAAAAAAACCTGACGCTATTTCACCACAAAAAATAAGTAATGTGTATTATTTTTAAATGTATACAAAACCTTGTGGTAAAAGTGATAAAAAGTCAGACTGATAATCTTTGTTGTTGGATCCAATAGAAAGTTTTGATTTAGTTACAAAATTCCGATTTGTTCCTCACTAGATTTCTTCGTTTTCCTGAGGTCAATAAAATTTGGATGTTTGATGTACATAGTTTATGTTTTATGATCTCGTTCTTAGAGTTAATAATTTCTTGACAAAACTGGTTTCTTGTCAATTTGATGACGGGACAACTTTTACGCACTAATAAAATTTACATGATTCTGTCATAGGCAACTGACAATTTAGAAATCCTAAATCCTAATATCCTATTTATTTAAAATCAAAATTTTAAATCACAATATTAATACACACTATAATAATAATAAATTAAAACTTAAATTAATAATTAAGAGATTATAATAATACTAGCTTTTGCCCGTGGCTCCGCCTGCGTGGTATTCGGTTATCGCGCGCTGTTCCCTCGGGAACTGTGCATTTTTCCGGGATAAAAAGTATCCTGTGTCACTCTAGGGCCCATAAACTATCTCTATGCCAAAAATCACGTCGATCCGTCGCACCGTTACGGCGTGAAAGAGGGACAAACATACAAACATACAAACACACAAACACACTTTCGCATTTATAATATTAGTATGGATTAAGTATGGTTTAGTATGGATGAACAATCAACAACTGGTGAGGACGGTGACTGTAGTGATAAGAGGTATTACTTATTAGGCAACACCAGATAGTCAATAAGATATAGAATCTATGTCTATATTATAGATGAATGTGGTAGAATTGAGCAGGAAATCAGGTGTTTAGTCATGGATCTTATCATAAACATGTCATTGTACAGTGTACACTTTGAAGTAACTTTTTCATTGAACTGAATTTCCACCTGGTTGGTATATTGATGTTTACCTACTCTGGTGCATCTATATATGGTATGTATTTGAGGATGGATGTCCACTTCCTCCCCATTGCGCCAATTGTGCTCGTTTACAGACGACACTGTACTAATTGTAACGCTGCGCAATTAACAAACAAACCATCATGGTCTGGGAGCTCGTGGCAAAATAAAGTCACGCTCTGTGAATCTTGTTTAACCCATACTCCCATGGCTTAGGTATATGGAACTAACAACCCATTTTTGTTACTATGGGCAAAGAATAAGTGATAATAGTACAAGTACAGAAGCTTTTCTGCCGTACAAAAGTGACATTTAGGCATAAGAATCGTGCCTTCTTTATGCTTCTCTGTCTATCGCATAACTCGTGTTCACTCTCACGCGGCACGTGTAGTGCTAGGGTTGTTACGCCTGGAAAACACTAGTTAAGGTTAGACATTTCATCATCATCAGAATGATGTTGTTTAAGCAGTTTCACAATTAACAACGAAAATAAATGAAAATTACTGCTTCAGTATCCTTAGGGGCTCTGTCACCATCCATTGATTACTGTTAACTGACGGTTAAATGCGATGCCGTCTCTATTTGTTTTGTTCGAATAGACTGAGATGGCATCACATTTAACCGTCAGTTAACACTAATCAATGGATGGTGGCCACTTAATGTAGGTAAGTTTTCGGTTCAAAATACGTCACGATGTCATGATCGCGTTTGCGTTAAAATCTCAATTTGTATGGAAACACGAACAGCGCCTCTAGCGGAACGTTTGCGATGTTCGTATTTCCATACAAATTGAAATTTTAACGCGAACGCGATCGAGACGTATTTTGTAACCGAAAACTTACACTAAGGGTACAGTCGAGCGCGAAACTATAAGTTTATAAAGGAAATAGGCCGTACAAACTGCCCTAAATAGTGCTATCAGTACAACCTACTACCAAAAGACTCGCTACTAAAAACCAAACTCTACAGTCTAATTGAACTATAAAATACCTACCTATTAATTTTGAGCGAATAAGACGTCCATTTAAATAGTTAAGGGCATACTTCTTCACTTCATTGCATGACCGATATTAGTCTTATTAGGCATGTTGCAAAGGCCACATAGATTTATTGTATTATTTGTATTAAATGAAGTGTCGTATGGTGGAAGGACATTTTAGTCATTAAGGTCGGTTTCGATCAATAACGCCTTTAGTAAGAAACGTTCCTTAATATGTTTACGATACTTCAAACGTGCCTACACGGTTTTTTTTTTTTAGAATTGAGACTCCTAAAGCTAGATTAATAAATTGACTGGCCAGTTGACTTGGCAATTTATTTGAGAAACTTTTATAAACCTCATTAAGTCGAGGGTGGGAAGCAGACACCTTGACACATATCTAGTACCTAGATGATTATTGTACCTCAAATGTGGAATTTTTGATTCAAGGAGCAATTCGATGAACAAAGATTTCTGCAATAAACAGAGGTTTTTCAAACCGATGGTAGATTATATATATATATATATATATCCATACTAATATTATAAAAGTGAAAGTGTGTGTTTGTGTGTATGTTTGTCCGTTTTTTACGTCGAAACGATATATTTTAAACAGATTTATGGTATTATTAAATCATATCGTAATATGCACCATTCACCGCCTGATGAACTGATAGACCATTTAGAGTTCCGTGTTTCTTAAAAATATTTTCATTTCTTCATGAGGTCCTTGCCTGGAGTCGTTCCTATAGATAAAATACCTAAACGCGACCGTATTGACAGTTTTTTGCATTTTATATGTATGTGTGTTCAGATAGTAATCTTTTTGACCACTTAGAATGCTCCATTTCATTGTTTACGATGGCGACTGCACATTGCACAATGACAGCGAGTCACTGCGTCACTAGTATGACTTAATCCTTCTCACAAATGCTGCTCAATCGAAGCCAATAATTACTACTATTGAACATGAGTTAATTCGTTTTTTATTGCATTGTTTAAGTTCCCGTTGAGTATAATCGTGAGAAAAATCGGAAGCTCGCCAACAGCTTTTTTCTTCTTTTATTGCACGAACTTAATCCCATTACGTGGTAAGTATGCAGATATGGACTAGGTAGGTTTCAAGTCAGCCAACGGTTTTATTTATATCTTTAAAACTTATATGATCCCCCTCATAATGACGGGTAGCCATTATTTTATTCAGTTGTTTACTTAGCGTCTTTCTCTTGCTGAGCTGTGATGTGAAGTGTTTAGACACAAAATACTTGTTGTTATTTTTTGCATTTTTTCACTCGCAATGCGATATACTTAAATTATTGTGTGTATCACAGGCAGTAAGGCAGTAAGGACAAACTCGAGTCGCTAATCGCTCGTTAATAATCTCTTTCTTACGGCCCTTAATGCACAATTGTGATGTGACTACAATTTTACGGTTCTCATACACTTTTTTATTGGTGATGCTATAGGGTGGCGGTATAAGAGCTACCATAATATCGGATTTGAAATTTCACTTGGAAGCAACTTTATAGGTTTTGATTCCACATCAATTTTAACGGAAATACCATTTTTAAAAACTGCATCTTTAGATTGCGTTGACTTAGAAGTTTGATTTTTCAAGGGGTAGCAGTATTTGATTTTAATTTTAGTTTTTCAGCGTACTTGAGGATAAGAGAAGACCTTACTTTCGTACCTAGTATAGCGGAGACACCAGAACGAAAAGTTCTGTCAAGAGACAGACGAATGAACGGATGGATAGACAGTCAGACAGAAAGACAAACAAAGAGATTAGACGGACAGAAGAAACTATTAATTGAAAATTTGCCCTGACCAATTAATGTGAAATTTGGCGCACTCCTTTAGTTTCGCCAGATGTCACTACAAATTAATAATATGTAGTGCAGTGCATTTTAATATACAATTTTGGGCATTTTCGTGTACAGGTGTCCCTTTATTTATTACTAGCTGACCCGACAAACTTCGTATCGCCTCATTTTTTTATTTTTTTTATTTTTCATATTTACTCACCTTTTAAACCTTCCCTGGCCTTTCATAAATAATTCAAAACATAAATTAGCCAAATCGGTCCAGCCGTTCTCAAGTTTTAGCGAGACTAACGAACGGCGATTGATTTTTATATATATAGATTTTCACTTTTAGAAAAAATATGGCTTTTCCTAATCAGAATCAAGAGCACAATCGGTTCCGATAATTACAAAAATTACCCCATTTTTCATTTCATACTAAATTTTATGAGCCAGTTTTGTTACTCCCATACTAAGTAAGTGTATGAAAAAAACACTGACATATTTTTGGGGACATTTGTTTAAACTATTGAAATCGATTATGCTGTTGATTCTAAGGAGGGAAAGACATATATTTTCTAAAAGTGAAAAAAAAAAATGAAGGGACGTCTGTAAACACCTACACGAAAATGCGCTTTTATTACTTATTGGGATTGTCACATGCGTCACTTTATCCTACACTATCTTATTACCAATGTAATGCGGTTAACACGAATGTACCTTGCACAACAACTTGGTAATGGTCAATCATGATTTTATACGATAAAAAATTGATCTAACAGAGGGGCGTCATAGCTTTAAAAAATATTAGTGGTCCTGGAAATAGATACAATACCCGTTCCTTTCGAAATCATATTTTAATGTGGAAACGAAATAAGTAGCACAGATATTTCCTTATACATTGTTCCATTAACCGACTTCAAAAAAGGAGGAGTTTCTATGTTCCAATGATTTGTTTGTAATTTTTTTTATTGAAACTTCTTTATTACGCATCAGTTAAATGGCGTGTATTGATATAAGAGCACTACATTTAGCACAGACACGCAGACTTTCTTATCTGAATGATCGGCAATGACATACGAGTAGTACTTAAGTGTTATTTGTTTTGATGCTATGAGAAAGAAGGAAAATCGTTTAGGTTGATTATACCGAGAAAATTCTCAAGAAATATGATATCACATAAAAAAACAACACAACCCTTGACTTGCTGCTTCGTGGTTCACCCACATTTGACAACTACAAATTATTACCTTAAATCTATTTCATAACACAGAATCTTACAAGACTAATAATTTATGTCTAAAATAAAGAATTAATAATTGTGTAGGTACTTTTACTTTAATAGTAATATACTTATCCTTATTTATAAAGTGCCCGTAGAATTTATCGCTTCGATGACATCCGACTTCTTTAATCTGTTCAAGGTATCATGGTAAAGGTAGACACGAGTAGATACTTGTATTTACTGATAAAAAATCCGTATATGTTATAAAATTATAATTGACTTTGTTGATGGTCGTCCAGTGCCAAGGGTGTGGCCATGGTGTCACCTACGCTGTTGCTTAGCGAATGTGTAGCTGCCACTATGTCCATTATTTCTTGAGCTCTTTTCTTGATCACCAAGGGACTTGTTTTCGGCTGTCAGGTATGAAAGAGTAGGGCTCACGATTTCGAAAGTGTCGTTGTTATTTCATCAATCATCAAGTCATTCTGTTTTTACGTTACATTTTAATTAATTTTTTGGGATGAACAAATTAGTTTAATATATAACTCCATTTTATTAATATATACAAAACTTTCATTTACAAGCTCAGCAATGTTATGAATAGGTTATTTAGGAAAGTAAACCGGATAAGTTCAGGTTAATTAAGAATAGGTATGTAATCAATATAGTTAAGTTCCAAATTCCATTAGCAAATATAAGTTAGTGCGCACACTATTGAGTGATTTAAGATCTTCTTACATTTGACGGAAGTTTGCCTGTGATCCTAGCGATTATCTGTAAGTTAGGAACTGATTTAAAATATAGGCTCAATAGTTTTGGAGATAAGGTGCTGAAAATATTAAATGTTCATGTGTTTCTCCTTCACAACTTTGAAACTGTTTATTATTATTACAAACAAGCTGTTTCCCGCGACTCCGCCCGCGTAGACTTCGTTTATCAGTGCCCCGTGTGAACTGTAATTTTCCGGGATAAAAAATATTCTATGTTTTTCGCCGGTACTCAATTTATCTGTATACCGAATAGGGGTCACAAAACCGGTTTTTGATGTATGGAGTAAAACCGAAAACCGGGTTTTCTCCATACAATAAAAACCGGGTTTGTGACCCCTAATACCGAATACTTACCTATGTATACCGAATTTCATATAAATCGGTTCAATAGATCCATATATTACCCCCTACAACTTAACAAACTCACTAACTTTATCTCGTAACAGTAGTATAAATATAGAAGTATGTAGGTAGACTTACTTCGTATCTATGAATTATTTATTTAAAATCACTAACTTTATCTCGTAACAGTAGTATATAGAAGTATGTAGGTAGACTTACTTCTTATCTATTAATTATTTATTTATAAACGTTCCACGTCTGTATACATACTTACATAGGTACATAAGTGATCCTACAAGGATTCGGTGTTTCCTTTTCAGGTACGGTTATGTATTATCACCTGATGGCTGCCTCTATTTTCATTAAAATTCATTTCAATTAAGTGCACGAATATCTCATTAAATCCCAATATCTGAACTCCCAACCAGCTTTGACTTCGATGGAGACATGTGTATGAGCGGCATCATTTATAATTTTAGTTTATTTGTTTGTTGACACTGAACACTCATCCATTTCTTTTTCTAATCTTACTATTCAAATATAACATGACAAAATTTATCCCTTGATATATTTTTTTAAGATAATTTATTACTATATGAAAACACTCCGATCACGTTGTAATAGTTTTTATTTACCATTAATTTTATTTTGAAGAGTTGCTAATGTTTGAATTACACAGTTGTTTCTGAATAGATCTGAATTGGTAGATGTTGTATTGCATGCAGTGCCTGTGTGTAGCCCGTGGTCTCTATTGCATGCAGGTCTAGGCGAGCGTCGCAGCAGTTGTCACGGAGCGCAGAGAGTATCGACCAGTCCTTCAAAAGGTATGGCACCTTTTACACATGTATGTATTTGCAAGCTTTGCTTTTATTCATTATACTTTCATTTGAGTACAAGCATGAACCGTATTAGCCACTGGTTAGTTCGCTGACAGCAGGTACAGATATTGCTACCTCTGTTCATCTTTATTTATTAGAGAGGAACGTAAATTTTTGCATATTATGTGTACATAATGATAATAATCAGTGATCGGGGATTTGATTGCCACTCAGGGTGAATGTCCTCATCCATTATGCTAGTATGGGTATGCCGCGGGATCGCGGAATAAATGACAGTTTTTTGATATTGATATTGACTATTGCAATTATGGGTCAATGTTAATTCTTTTGAATTTATTCTTCTAAATTTGTTTAGCATAGGTCTCATTTACAACAAAACATTGTGATTAATATAAAAATGTTCTTAAGTATCATCAAAAAATACAAAACTGCAACAGGTTACGTAGACTAACTCAAAATCTTAAAAATGGTACCTACAAAAACAGGCATTTATTTCAAATATAACCTTTTTTTTGTTACTCCTAGTCTATAAAATTAAAATAATAAACCAGTATCTAGTGTTAATCTATTGTTTTTCAAATATTAAACCCAATTATAAGCCGAAAATAATCTCTACTTTGACAGACGGGGCGAATTTGTATAGAAATTTCATTGCATGTCGATTCGTGAGATATTTGTTCGACGTATGCTCAGATAACATCCAAATCCGTATTTCGAGCCATGACTGCTTCTGTTTTAGTATCTATACATAAGTTATTAATCCAACGCAGAACTGTCCGGACTTCACGAAAGATTTCTATGGCATCGATGATTGACGAATCGTAGTGACAAACAACATCCCGACATGACTGTTAAAATGAAAGTATGACTTCTTTACGCCTAAATAATTAAATAAATACATTTTTGTACAATCATTCCTATATACATATATCACAACCAACAGTGATTATTTAATCTCATTTATTTTATAAACATAATGCCAACACGGATATAGTATTTATTTTTCGAACAGTTTAATTAGTATCGTGGGATAGGTAAACGGCGTATCCATATTACTCATTTTACTTGATATCCCGCAGTATGGCATCCAAATCTCTGATCACTGAAAATAATAATAATACTTGTACTATCTGTGGGTTGCATTGTAAGATTTTTTTTGTCAATAGGTACTGAATTATTTACATTTATTTGGCAAACCATACTTACAGATATAAAAAAGCTCGTTGACACTTGAAATGATGGTTAATACTTTTCCCATTCACCATTTAAATGTCATTTTTCACTATTTCTCAATTGAGCCAAAAAGAACTGAATCTTTAGTATACGAGTAGTCCCACAGAAAGACGTCTAAGTGAAAGTCACGCAAATTAATAAATAATATTGATATTTTACTCTAAATGGTTTTCCTTTGATGAATAAGTTCTAAAGTCGAGTTTAGAACTTATCAAAATATCAATACAATAGCATAATAAAAATGGCTCGCTCATAACCTGCGTAACTGTATAAAATTGTACGAGTTTAAGAAGTGTAATTTGTACGTTTGCAGGTCCAAAAGCCGGTCAGTGGACCACGGGTTTGCGGCCGCGTTCGAGCTAGACTCGCTCCGCTCGAAAGTGGAGGGCAGGTTCAATGCTGTGAACAGAGGTGAGTCCACACATCTACATCTTTATTATACTGTAAAATAAGACAAATTTTATCCATTTATTTTCTCACATCGACGAAACTTGCTATTGCGTATTGAATAAATGTTCCACTGCGGCGTATTTTTTAAAAATATTTCTGTCATAAAACTGTATCCGGCTATTCATATTTAAAATATGATTAATGTTGCTGTTGAAGTAAACAAACTTCTGTCAAATTATAATTTTCAGCATGATCTCACATATTGAGTTTTACGACTGTTGTAATTATAACATTTTATTACACATTTGAGTATTCAACTAGAACGGAGATGGTATCGCTCATGGGTTGCTAACCATTTTTTCTGCTAAAACTCCCTTATAATAGCTTTTATCCCGAAAAAATGCACAGTTCCCGAGGGAACAGCGCGCGATAACCGCATACCACGCGGGCGGAACCGCAGGCAAAAGCTAGTTTGTATATAAATAAATAGCCATGTAGTGTCATCCAGATCGGTCGAAACTACATTGAGAACACTTTATTTATTTGCATTTTGCTAAAATAATTAGGTACGGTCAAGAACTTTAATTCATGAGCCACCACGGAACCTTTTCAAAGCAATAGTCAGTACCATTTCCGTTGTTAATTAATGCGATACCATATCACTATGATGTTTACTGTGAAATGGTTCCATGGTGGCTCATGAATTATAGTCCTTGACCGTACAATCGTATATCAATCAAGGTAGTTAGCAGAAGACGTTTTCAAATGCGCAGTAGGTTGTCAAAATGATGGAATTTGGCAGTCGTTAGAGTCTCGTGTGGAACATTTTGAGCGCCACAATCGCTTATCCGTTTCTACTGCTAACTGTACCAAGTTAAATATTTTCTAATTAGAATTTTTACTTCGAGGTATGTAGAGGTAGTCAGATGATTTTTAACAGTTACCAAAAAAACAAGTTTTCGGTTTGTAATAGTATGTTTGTCTATGTCCACCTTAAAGGTCGGTCAACGTCACAGAGCCACGTACACAACTCTTATAAGTATGTGCCGAAGAGGCGGTAAGCAGTGAGCTGCACTAGGTTTTATTAACGCCTATCGCGTCGCTCGTGGCAATCGTAGTCGGTCGTAAATTATAATTAAGCTCGGTCAGGCTTCTAAATAATGACCTCATTTTATAAACGTAGTATTACAATTACTGCTCGTTCCCGACGATTCTATTAATATTTGTACGTTTTAAATGTTTACATAATCGGTCACTTTGTTTGAAATGTTTCACTGACGATGTTTAAAAACTAAGATAAATTGGCGGTTGCTCATGTTTAAAAGCTAAGATAAATTGGTGGTTGCTCAATTAATTTTTGTTTTGTTTCTGCTTATTCCTGTCCGAAATATCCTGCTTTGAATTCCAATTAGTCGACTTACCCAACTTATTTTAAACCTAGATTAGTTAGTGAAAAGGAGAGAAATATGATTCAGTATTGTGGTTTCTTTTAGCGTACCTACCTAATATATGTATGGTTGAGGTAAATCCGAGAAAATGTGTGGCAGTAAAATCAAGCTCATGACACGTACGTATAGGTTATACAGTAACCCGTGGTCGACACATGAGGCATAGTTAGAAATACGAGGATCGATATGGATGACCCGTTCGTGCACTGCACGTTGACGCTCCCCCGCGGCACTGTTTACGATTTATATTCGCTAGCTTTACCAGCGACTACTTTTTTTAATAATTATTACCATGAAACCTGACTATGTGGATGTTTCAGATGAGGACGATCAAGCGAAACGGCTGCCACCTCCGCCTCCTATTAAGACCATTACCTACACGGTAAGTTTATGTTATTGTTACTATTGTAAACCTTGTAAATACGCTGATATAGCCCTACACGTTCTTCTTTGCATCTTGTTCAATTTTTTAACAGTTGAGCTATAAAAGTTAAAACGGATGACTTAAGATTTAAGATTACTTATGTTTCTAAAAAAAATTCAATGGAATATTTTCAAAATAAGGATAGTTTAGGTAGGCTTGTACTTAGTTCCGTTTTCTCCTTAATACATTTATGTATTATTTACACAACAGCTTATCTTGTTTTCTATATTTACCAATTATACTTTATACCTAAGTATGTATAAATTGTATAACTTACATAAAACATTTTTGCCCAGTTAGAAATATCAGATTTACATGACCTTTGGCTAGATGGTAGATGCGTTAGGCGATGAGTCGATGAATGTTCTATACATAAGTAACGTTGTAGCATAAACTGATCAATAATATTCATTATAGGTCCGGGACCGCGACACACTGACATCGCTGGCGGCACGGTTCGACACCACTCCCTCGGAGCTGACCAAGCTCAACAGGCTCGCCACGCAGTTCATCTTCCCCGGACAAAGGTTGCTCGTGCCTGACAAGAACAAAGGTGATTCACCTCTTATACCCACTATGCAATGCTTCAGTAACTCGAGATGTAAGTACATCTGCTTGCTAACATGGACTTGATGCACTTGCATTACCTCAACCGCCCCTGCTAAATCCTTATCAGAGTTAACAAGAGGATTTAAGTTTGGATAACTGGTTTGGAGGACGAGTCGACAAGTCTACTTGCATTGCAAGTTTGGCGGGGTTACTTCAGTTTAAGCTCGACAACTATAGATAAGACCTGAGCTTCACCATCCATTGATCAGTGTTAACTGACGGATAAATGTGATGCCGTATCGTATTTGTTTTGTTTGAATAGACGGAGACGGCATCACATTTAACCGTCAGTTAACACTGATCAACGGATGGTGAAACAGTCCCTTAGTATCCAGTTATCTTAGATATTTTGGCTGCTAAAATCAGTCGCAACCTACTAACTACAGTCATCTAACTTCTTACTTACCAAGGCGGTCTCGTGAAATAGACGCGCTACGTGGCAATATAATGTACTGAAAAGAAAATATGATTATTGTAGCGTATTAGTTTAAGTGAAACATGAGGATAAGTACTACTGTTTATATTGGCTTATCTGTATATATGTTTAGACGGTGATACTTGAGCTATAATATTCAATTATCGTGTAGCAAGCTCGTAATATTTAAAAACAGCCATGAAGAATTAAAGAAAATTTGAAATAAATAATATTGGCTGAATTTTAAAGTACATTAAAGTAATCTATGTCTTGTCTGCAAATAACATGTCTATAAATAAAGTCAAACAGCACGAGGAAATATATTTAAAATATTACTTACATCCTTTTATTTCTAGGCTAATAAATTATTCAGGAGCAAGCTGTGGTAGTTAAATTGGTTGTAAAAACTACACCGTGTGCAACTCGCTGCGCGAATTTTTACAGGCTTTGCGAAACTTAGCCTTCATTGTTGTCAACGTTTACGCAGACGCAATAGCGTCCAATTTATACCATACCATGAGCAACTAAGCTGACAATGAAACTCTTACATAACTAGTCAAGACTAACAAAAAGTGCTGGTTTTCCTGTTTTTAATTTAACATGAACCGTCAGCATCCAGTACGCTCGCACTACGTAACATCGATAACCAAACGTAACCCAGCAATCCCTACAGGAACTAGCCGTCTGCTTTTTTTACTCAGACCAGCGTGGACAAAAGCGCGACGTTTACAATTGGTAAATATCATAAATGTAAACCTTAATGATAATAAAACGAAGTATCGATGTCTGACGCGACACTTTTGAATGCTGATATCTATAGTCATATCACTAATATTGATTAGAGACGTGATTCAGTATGGTCCGGCCGGCGTAAAGCACAACAATAACATTCAGCCTTGGTGTTATTCATTCATGTGCGACGTAGACATGAAACAAATATTTCTCCTATTTGCACAGTAAACAAGAGTTTCCATCGCCGCCGCGGGCCTGCAGTTGCGGCCGCGCTAGTGAGCGGAGACCACGCGCTACGAGTTCCTATTCTATAGATACTTCACTTTCGGTCGTCGTCTATAATTACTCCGTACTAAAACCAATTGTGCACAGCTATCAGCGGCGCCAGCGCTTCCACGCTAACAACCATAATGTACTTATCTAATTCGTTGAGTTACTATGCATGATAAGTGTCACCGTATAATGGAACTTGTTTAGAACTTCTTCAATATGTTTAGTGTTGAATTCCTGAAGCGTTGGTATAATGGTATGTTGAAAGTTTTACAATGCAATCAATCTCCGTAATATTTTACTTAAATGTATTGTTGTTGTCAGAGCCGAGTGTACAGAAACAAGTATAATAGACGTTTCTGTTACATATGTTACAGTATACATTAGTCCTTATGATTTATTATTCCGCAGGTGGTGATAAGGACTCTGATGGCCCGTCAGAGAGTGGCGACAACACATCTGAGTCAACACAGGGCCCACCGAGTGAGCCGGCACAAGAAAAAGGTACGACAATCTTCACTTTTATTTAACATCTGTGACAACATGCAAGTGCGGTGCGTGATAACGATAACAAATATTGTGTATATATTTTGCGAGAAATCACTTTATGTGGCTTTTTTATTATGATTGGAATCAATTACAAAGTATAAAAAAAAAAAACAATTTCGACTGTGCCGATTACATACACAGTTTAGTATAAATATTTCCATTTAATTAAATCAACAAAAAAAAGTTTAATCGTTAAAGATAACAGATAAGGTCGCCATAAGTAATTTTTCAGTAAATTGTTTCCATGTATTGTGAACTCTGGAAGCGTGCTCAGCTACATACATCACATTATGATGACTATTTAATAATTACCTACTTAAAACGTCTGAAATAAAATTAACGACGTAAGAAGTAACAAACATAAATAAAGATCTGCTTCATGATTGGTCCATGAAACCACGTGGGATGGTTTGTTTATTTACCTTTGACATATCACCTTTCCAAAGTAACTTACAACGTTTAACGATACGATCGTGAGGCATTGCACAGAGTACAATAATTTGATAGTTATTTTTGTTTATATATTTTTACTATTGCTAACACTGGAGTGATTCTAACGCTCCAAGGCAAGACAGATGGGATGAAAGAAAACTGATCTGTTTAAAAATACAAGATTTATCACAATCTTCATCCTTCCGTCACATCCTGCTATCTATACTCTGGCGTGCACGCACTGTATTTTATACAGCATTTGCAGTCTTTGTCCTGGAATCCGGCAACTAAAATATGGGAATAGAAGAATTTTTCCCAATGAAATATGTATTTGAGACTTATGTAACTTGTGGTGTAAGCAAAATGGAATAATCATACCAAAATACCTTCGTATACTTTTACTTTAAAATTAATTTGATTCACAGTCGCCATCAGATATTTCGGAGCAGCCAAGGTGCTCAAAAATATCGATACATAAACTCTAAAATCTTAATAATAGAGATGCACTCTACCTGCCGATATTTTTGCCCACTTTAACCGCTCCGAAATATCTGATGGCGACAGTAATACGATGAAAATTGGGCGGTTAACTTCAAGTATACGGTTGTATTCTATGGCCATCCCAATTTTACATGCAATGTATGGATTGTAGGAGGGAGGATGACAATCTCTTGCTCATTACAGGGAACAGTTGCAAAAGTGTCCAGCTTTAAACAATAAAAACAGTTCCCAATCCCTTCAGAGTTGTGCTGTGGAGTAGAAAGAATGTCTGAAATAAGTTAGTAAATATTATACTGAAGTAACTGTTATTGTAAGAAAACGTGGAAGATTTTCTAACGCAGTTACAATTGGCATTGTTCATATTTTACCAATGTACCCTGATTCGAAAACCATATCGAGGGATAGAGTTTTTGAACAATTTTGTCCTACTCTGATTCAAAAATACTTAAGGGTTACGAATATATAGGCAAAAATATGTTTGACCTTAGTTTGACCTTCGTATTTTCGCAGAGGTAGTTATTCAATAGGCATAATATGATTTTTCAGACTAACGTATCTGTTTATCTCTACTCTTTCTTAAAACAATCTAGTTTGAATGTGACACGGACAGTTAGCTTAGCATCTATGTATTGACATTAAAAACTAGCTTATTTTTTTTAAATATTATTTTACTTGGCCATTCACTTGGTTTCAGCCGCCATGTGTAATTACGAGACGTCGTATCTGATATAAAAAAAATAACTATGCTATTTTATGCTAAGATATTCAAATGAGTATCTTGAAATTATCTATATTTTAAGAAAATAAGATAAAACAGAGTTGTAAAAAAAGTGAACAATGCTAATTTCTGACTTATTATCTATTCGTAGTAATTCGGTAAAAAGAATATTTTACAAAATATGAGAGGTAATGGCAGATGAATGATGACAACACGTTATTCCTGGTACATTTAAAAAGATTTTTTGACATGACATTTAGATTTGTCAGCTGACAATAACTCTTGACCGCATTGTAAACTTCAGAATTGTCCTAATAAGGACAGAAAGCCATTTTTTAAAAGAGAACTTCAGAAAAGTTTTATTTGTGCGAGGAAGGATTGAATGTTATAAATTTGGTGCGTTGTAGAAATCCTGGAGAGTCTTCGGCCCGTGTCGCCGGAGGCGCCGGCCTGCAGCAGCGCGCCGCAGCGCTTCCTGAAGATCAACGTGCGCCACATCACCGACGGACAGGTCACACATTTTAACTCTTTATAACTTGTTGTTCGATCTAAACTTAAAATTATAAAAGTAACCAATTGTATTCTAACTCTTATTATACCTATTTGTAACTAGTTTTTGCAAAAAAAATCGACCAATCCATTATCACTTACATTTTAGGATCAATTTTATTATCGACATAGAATAGTGTTGCAAAACCACTAACACTGCTGCTGCCGCTAGCAAAAATGAAAATATTTATTTCATAAGCCTGGTAATCCTGCGCCAGTTTGCTCCGATTGAGTTGCCGGGCGGCGCAAAGTGGGATCAACTAGGTCTCACTGCCTGAATACACCTACAGCTTAATACCAGATCCAGATTCAGTCAGTGGTTACTGAAAATCAATGTAGCTAAATAATATTGCTGTTTGTCTTTTCACTAACATAAATTTTAATAATAACTTTCAATGAAAGATTCTTCCAAAAATTTTGCTACACAAAATAATCTATTTGCATTTGCGAGTGATGTACTTTTGTGCTTTAATTAATGTAAATTTGATAACTTAGAAGCTTTGCGAATATTTTTATCATGCTGCATATGTATAGTTACATAATTAATTTTATTTTTGTTGGATACAGTGAGTAATGTTTTGAACGAAAATGCCTTGTTGTGTTGGATTTCATATTATCTGTGTAATCATGCCAAGCGACTTGAGCTTCACATTGGTTATATTTATAATAAAAAATACAATTATATACATGCAACGTGTTCTGCTACAGGAAAATTTTATTTATTTTATGTGTGAAAATGAGACTTTGGACTGACCGATTCGAAACTGTTTTGGCATCAATTAGAGACGAATCGTATTTTTATTTCCATTTATTTTACGTGTTACTAACTGCATTTCATGGATAACGCATTGCAGGATTGTAAATTTGAACCAGCTTAGAAAATAACGCGAACTGAATGGTTTTTTTAACCAGCATTTTAGTAAAAACTACCCACCACAATGCACCAATGGTCTTTACTGAATTTAAATCCTAGATGTTCGGGCTTTTACTATGACACATAGACATACATTAAAGATGCATCGAGTTTAGCCCAGCATCCGGGAGTTGTTTACGAGACGTGAGGTTATGTCGTGGGCTGCGGCCGGGCTGACGTGCGATGGTTTGCAGGGCGTGGTGTCCGGCGTGCTGCTGGTCACACCCAACGCCGTCATGTTCGACCCCAACGTGTCGGACGCGCTGGTCATGGAGCACGGGCCCGAGTCCTACGGCGTCATCGCGCCCATGGAGTACGTCGTCAACGCGGCCATATTCTACGATATCGCGCACATGCGTACGCACGGACCTGATCAAAACACACATAAGTAAGTGGACACTACTCTAAATGCCATTTTTAAAGTGTTCCTAGTTGTTACTTAAAATATACAGCCGTCTGTGAATCAATTCAATAATGCGTGTTGAACGAGTTCGAGCCATTTCATTATGACGAGAAGCCTGGTACACAATAGTGTGTCGTTGTGTGGGTGCTAGAAGGGCTGTGATGGTGTTCAAGATTCAAGGCTCATTTTGGAATTCTAGATTTTGCACAATCTCACATCAGTGCTCTGCTAATGCATACGTATTGTTACAAAACAATCCGCCATTTCTAAAGCCTCTTCAGTTCTTGTCAGTTGCCGTTCTCAGGCGTTCAAGATGTTACGCCATAGTAATGATGTTTATTTCACATAACTACGAGTAACAATTAAACGTAATTAACATCTATTACTGAGTAAAAAACAAGTATTACCCGCTTGTGATCCGTTGTACTTACAAAACTATACTAAACGTACTATTCAGCTAATACTTATTCTAACTTTACCACGAATTTGTTGTTGTTCGCAAGTTAGTCTATGCCCCGCTTCGACATTGCTCGTTCAATACTTCAATACCTCAGTAGTCCCGCAGAGTATGTTAGTTAGTAAGTTTTCCTCTTTATTATGTTAGTGTACATAATTGCAAGTTTAGGTTAAAACTTTTTTTTATCATTCCAGAACCGAAACAGCTGAAATATACTACATGAATAAAGCCGAACATTCGCCTGGAAAGGACTCGCTTCTAGTCAAGGTTAGTGTTATAAACACCTACTCACCACGTAGAATTCCGTATTTGATCTTGTTACTGCACCAATTACCACACACGCGGTGCCATTTCCCGAGGAATGCACGTCAGTGCACGTGTAAGGCGGCCCTGACCTAACGCGAAGGCCGTATTATGTCTGCCGATAACAAGAATTATTTTTAAAATCCTGCCGCACAATGAATTCTTTGATAAACTTAATAAACCATAAATATACAGTACAGCTCAAAAGCAACTAATTCCTAGTGAGATAACCAAAACCATTGATATCAAGACAGAGATCAACTACATATTCGTATCTAATCTAAGGTTAAAAGACAATTTTATTAAGGTTTTTAGACTAGTGTAAATTAGTTTAAGTAATTGAACTCTGGAGTTTCTCGTTATTTTAATGTTAGTTTGTGATTGTTGCGTGAGTAGGTATGAAAATTGTAGTGATATTGAATTAATCGTGTCAGGACGAGACGTTTCCCGAGCTGCAAGCGGCGAACTGCGAGGGCGAGGCAGCCGGCGACGAGCGACCCGGCTCTGGCGACCCTGAGGACCGCGGCGGCGCCGCCTTCCCCAAGGCCTTCGAGCGGGAGCTCGTCACGCCCACGGCCCTGCAGGTACACACCTATACGCATTGGCCACCTTCAATGTTACGTGGTCCGTGTCTACACTGCTCTCTCTATCCGATTGGACGCCGACGTACCTACCCTTTTGACGCGTGTCTTGGCGAAAGAAACGAAAGAAACGAGCAAATGGAAACACAACAGTGCAAGTACTGATGCATTACGGCAGGATTAGCGAGCAAGATGGTGGTAGCAATCCGAGCGGACCTTGCACAAAGTCCTACCACCTGCGCTAGAAAATAGCTCTCTAGCTAAAAAATAGTAATAACATGTATTTGTATTATTTTTAGCAACAATCTACTGAAGAAAGACGAAAATCTCTTTTGGATCACCACTGGGCTATACCGAGCAAAGACAGAATGTCTATCGACCAAGGAAGCGAGGTACCAATCAATTTTAGTAATCAATTGTTATACAACCCTCACACAACTTTTAGCAGAATGTTTTTGCAAAATATTTACAGTCAAAGATAAAAATATGTATACACTTTAGTACCTTGTCTATTTGCGTCATTTTTGAACTGCCATATATGAACTGTCAAAGTGGTTAAAGTGACAAGGTACTAAAGTGTATACATATTTTTGCCCTTGACTGTACAACGACGTATAATACCTTTTAAAGTTTTGATGGTTTAGACAAAGAGCTGTTATTTGAGCTGAGAGTAGAACGACGACGTATTTCAGGTGTCGTCGACGGAGCACGGCGATAGGGAGAGCAAGGAGGAGACCGAGTCAACCGAAGCGGCGAGTGCGGCCGAGGCCTCCCCCGCGCCCGCCCCCGAGCTCGCCGCCCCGCCCGCCCCCGCCCCCGCCGCCGCGCCCTCGGACGCCCAGCACCTGGTCAAACTCTCCTATCACGACTCCGGGATCGACATCCGCGACCCGCTGCTGCATGTGACACCTGCTAAGTCTAAAAAGGTACAGAACGTTCTCATTGCTTTTCGTTATATACTTTTTTTACCAGTAGCCTTTTTGTCTAACGCACATAAGCAAATCGTATTCGCCACTTCTATGTGTCAGACATTATACCTAAGAGGTAATAAAAACAGAGAGTTAATACGACTGTGATAGTGCACATGTTAGGCAAAAAGGCCTTCTCAGCCTTAGCCTACGAGCAGAACCGCATTTTTATATTTCTGCATTATGTCACCACTTGTTATGTACGTGGAACATATACGATATATCAAATTATATTATAACAATAAGCATTATAATTTTTTTATAATTTACATGTAACAACTCAGTTACCATTCGTTTATTTTTTGTTGCTACTGCGCCTGTATCACTTTTAACATGCACAATGTTTTAGGATTATCACGATTCATATCACGATGACTATGCTCACGAAATAGACACGATATACGAATTCCCCGAAGACCACACCATGTGTGATATCAAGTACGAAGCAAATTTCCTTGCGTGTTTTTTACACCACGATGTTGATATGAGCCCGTATGACTCGCACGACGAGGTGAGACCTTTCTCAAAAAAGCTGGTGAAAAGGGACACTTATTTGTGATCCGATTTCTCTCTTTTTCTTTGGATTTAAATATGTACTTTCAATGTGTCTTTTGTCATGTCCAAATTTCTGGTCGTCTATTTCTTAACTTGTGATGTTATGAGTATGGTACCATTACCATTCTTTTTCATACTTTGTGCCATACAAAGATGTTTCCGTTTAATAACTTTTTGTATGTGCTTAAACAATTTCTTCAAAGTATGAAGACTGATCGCAAAGCCCCTCGATCAGTCTTACATGTAGTGAACAATTCGCATTAACTTAATAATCTAATACTTCCCTGAATTAATAGCGCATTTTTCAAAACATTCTATTAGTACTGAAAGATTTGAGTGTGGTGTGGGCACCGCTGAAAAAAAAAATAGTCTATCATCGCTGTAATCCTATTACCTCCTAACGCCCAGAGTGCTTTATAAAGGACTTATTGTAATTTGAGCATCAAATTCTATCATCAATGAAATAAAGTTTGATGTTCATAAAAAAGAATTGAATTGGGTGTGAGGAGGATAATAATTATATTTTATGCATATTTCTTTGATGCTGCACCTATCGGATGGAATGCATCCAACCAAATACTTAATGTCGTGTCCTGAACGCTACGTTGGATGCGACAGTATTCATTTGTAGTGCTTAATAGATAACCGTATGTTGCAGGTTTATAGCGACGCAGACATAGTGTTGTCGGCTGACTGGGTGCCGCCGGTGTACCTGCCGCGCTCGGAGCCGCCGCTGTCGGCGCCGCCGCTCGGCGAGGCGGAGCGCGCGCCGCGCAAGCCCGCCGCCGTCTCCTTCTCGCTCGACGGAAATACTCAGAAGGAGGACGCCAATAAACCTGATAAGAAAAACAAGGTATTCAAGAGTTATTTGAAGATCGTAGCTTTGTCACAGTATATATATAAGCTAAAGCAGTATGGAAGCTACGAACAAATCGATCGAAACGAACACAGTCACACAGACGCGCGCTCTTCACGGCCTCTGAGGGGACTCGCGCGGTACTGCAGTAAAAAAACTAAATAGGTAGTCATTCACGATGAAGCATGCCGTGGTTCTTATTACAATGTCATTAATGTCTAATTTTGTCTAAATCACGCGTCTTCGTAGATGGCACTAGTATAACCAGACCCCGTTATCAGTTGTGAAAATTTAATTAAATTGGCGTGTTCCTACAGCCGCTGAGTCGCGTGCTCCCTTGAAGAAAGGCTACGAAATAGCCCGAAACATGTCTAGCTAAATTCGATTTAAGACGTGAGTTATCCGTTACAATATAATTTAATATGAGTGAGTCTCACGGTAGTTCTATATTTATATGACGTCAAACATATTTTGACAAATAAATGACAATAAACCTTTTTTTTAAGCCCGTTGGCTTAACGAATATGATGTCCGTAAATAAAATAAGCATATTGTTTACATCAAATAGGTACATCCAATTATACACGTTGAAAATATTAATGTAATATTAATGTACAGTGCCAACCCTAGCATTTGTATTGTGATAGGTACGGTCACGGACTTTAATTCATGGAACCTTTTCGAAGAAACAGTCATTACGATTTTCCTTGTTAATTTAATTAATGCGATTTCACTATTGCGTTTTAATGTGAAATGGTTCCATGGTGACAGATGCATGAAATAAAGTCCTTGAGTGTACAAATACTTCCATACACAATTCATTATATAAAAGCTGTTATTACAAGCTTTTATTTAGTTTCACCTGTCCCGTTGTCAATCTGTCTGTCTGTAATAAAATCTTGCAAGTTAAATTTGACCAACTTTCAGAAGTCAGTTTGACTTGAAATTTGGAATACTTATGTAAATTGCGTGACGATACAATGATCTAGTATTAGCACCCTGATAGTCTAGCCAGGATCGTCTCCACAGGACGAAACTCTTCAACGATTAATAGCATCGTCTTGAAATTTGGTATGCAAATGTAGTTTGGGTGACAATGCAACTACAATCAATAAAAAGTACAGTCAGTAAAAAAAGCTTGTATTAAAAATAATTTTTTTATGCTTAGGTTATTTTTATACTACTTCCAGACATTGCAATTTTATTTATGTATAGGTGTAGATATGGATTTGTTGATTTCCAACCTACATGTGCATGTACTTTCCACTACCAGGAACTGATGATCTCTTTTCACAACAATAAGGCTTTGTTATTACAATTTCTACGCACTTTCTAGTTTCATCACATCATGTCATATCTCACCTCTTATCTTTTCTCCTAATCGGCTAAAAATATAGGTTAGCTGTCGGTGGTCTCACATTTCTTTGTCCTCTTGTATATCATAAGATTACCGGGAAATTTTAGATAAGCGCGTCAGACAAAAGAATATTGCATCGCTCGTTGAAAATAATTACCTATAGGATACAATCGAATTATCATAAACTTATCATGGCTTAAATTATGTAAGATATAAGCGATTTTTTTACGAACGTGCATCACAAAATATTGTTATTACGTCAAGTTTCTTTATTTTTCTCATTGTTTTCATGAAACCGGGTCATAAAAATGGCGTCTTGCTAGTCTTGCCTTATCGCTACCGCAACGTTTGATAAAAGGCGTCATTAAACCTGCGTGCTACGCAAAAATACTAAGAACACATCGACAATAAATATTTGGTTTGAATATGAAACAAAACTATATATGTATTACCATGAATACATAGACGATCATAGAACAATACAACTCATTGAAAACTTCTAACACCTGTTTAAATATTTTGTAGTGCGACCATATTATTCGGAATATCGCAACGTCCAACTGATATGCAGGCACATAAAATTACATCCAAGTTTGATTCCTTACCACCAAGTAAGACACTTTCCTTGACACCTTTCCCTTTCATAAGGAAAAACGGTTTATGTTATTTCAAGAAAATGTTCTGACGTCTAATGCAGAAAATCGATTAAAACCATGTTGCAATACATGGTTCGATTTGTTTTACTTGATATCATCGATTTTGCCGTTAAATAGTTAATTGCGCTTTTGAAGGATTTGGTAATCATTAATAATAATTATTAATATAAGTATCCTCTTAATTATCTAACCGTGAATGGTTTTGCTTTTTTTTACGCGAGCCTAGGCTTTCTGCGAAAAGCGTTTTGTCAATGTTGCACATTTGTTTGTCGCCAGATGCTAAAGCGGCTGTCGTACCCGCTGTCGTGGGTGGAGGGGCTGACGGGCGAGGGCGCGCCCGCGCACGCGGCCGACGCGCCGCCCGCGCCCGACTCGCACAACACCAGCGTCTTCTCCAAAGTCTTCAACAGGTACACCTCGTTGACACCGCCACCCTCACCTGTGTGGCCGCAACTACTACGCAAACAGCTACCAGCCTGCTTATCATGTTTCCAATGATATGCATGGTTGGCCTACCAGTCTGTACTACATTATGGAATACGGAGTATGGACTTTACAATAGTATTCTACTCCATATCTCGGTACAGAGCACAAGCTTGCCGGCGTTGGTCTGTCGTTGATGACGTGCAGGCCACGTATCAACAGACATCCTCATCAACATCAGCGCCCCACAAACCAACTCAACCACTATAGCATCGTTTCTGACTTTCGAGTACCCACCAAAACCATCTTTAACCCCAACTGAACACGCTCTGAATTATTTAATTTCGATACATCTATTGTATTTATTAATCTTAATTATCTGCTGATCGCTTGAACAGTAGTCCATTTCACTTACGCGTATTCATAAGTAACGGAAACACTGTAACATATACACCAAAAGGTACTATTATGCTAGAACCGAAAATAGAATAATGATTGCAATGATACATTTTTGTTTTGCTACCGTGGATGCTAACTGGATTTGACGACTCCGCTCTGTTGATTGATCGGTAAAGCTCGCCAATGAACCTAGTGGAGTTCGGTACTGGTTTGTTCCTGAGTAAAACCCCCTCCGAGGAGGCGCCGCAGGACGCGCTCGCCGGCCCGGGGTACGTGCGCTCTCGCTCGCTCCAAACTCTCCATGTGCCAGCTCCCTGTGTGAATGTCTGCCTTGAACATAGAACTGGACCAATCTTATCGTTCTGGCTCGTGCTATGTATGACCCACTTTATATCTCCCTCCTGCTTTTTACCGAAGTATTCTTTTAGGATTCCGTAGCTAAAGATTTTAAAGATTTTCTCCTAGCATTTGACAAAAAGCTCATGGTAAAAAATGAAACCTTCTATCTCATAATTTAAGAAACAGTAAGGAAATATTTAGTCTTATATGTACTCGTATAATAATTTGTGTATATACTTGCAATAGTAAAACTTCACCAGGTATGTTTTTATTGCAAAGCTAAATTAAGAATGTTTTAATACATGGACGCTACGCTACGGAATCCAAATAAGTTAGCCGACGCTAAGTTGCCTCTCGGCTGATATTATAGTGTTCTCAGTGAGTCTTGACTGATGAAGGTGAACTAAAACATTCAAGCTCCAATCGCAATATGTCGCTGCTGTCAATGTGGTCCTTTTTTAATGTTTTCACATTTCTCTATTAGAAAGCAATTTCACCAACTGTCTCTGTACTTCTATTGTCGTGTGTTAGCTGGTTTTCTATTGCGGTAACTTATAAAAAATCTGTTTTTTGTTATTTTGAAATCAGTTTTCGCTTAGTTATCCAGAATGAGGTTTAATTGTGCTGAATGGCATGTTGTATTTATGTTAGGATAATATTATAGAAGAATCACATGTATAGCATAATATCTCAATGTTCATGACGCACTTAGTAGATCATCAAATTATCATAAGGGCAGTTGTAATCAATTTTTTAAGTTTTATCGTGTGTTTTTGAACTTCTCACCATCATGCGGCATTATCATTATATCATCAGCACTTGAATTATAATGGCACTTCTTTCTTTCTCTGTGTTTATTGTGCGATAAAATACAATAAGGCATGTTTAGCTTACACATCCTCAGCTGTGAACGACGAAACACGCGTCATCTAGTAACAATGGACCACATAGAAATGTTCTACGTCAGTGCAACAATGTGTTTCTTTGGTTTGATGTTGTTTGTTGATTGAATTCCGATGCATCCGATGTAAATAAAGGGTAACTTACGTCTGCATACATCAAAAACGGTGGAACACAATAGTATTATATTTTTGTAGTGATAATTTAAGTGTGGATTTTCTTTTCATAAAAAAATCAATAATTATTTGACACAACATACAGATGTATTGAATTATGTTTTGCCATCGTATTTAGACAGAACAAATCGCATTTATCTTGCTTTCTCAACTAGCTTACTGAAGTTAACTGAAGGTAGTAAAGAAAGCAAGATAAAAACGTAATTATCCCACAAAATAAGATGGCAAAACATTATTCACTAGTTCAGTAAACGTTATTCTAAAACGACTCTGTCATAATTGAAAGAATCTTGTTAAAGTTAATTGCAACGTAGCTACTGATTTATAATTGTGTGCTTATAGATTACTGAATATTAAATGTGATTATTAGTTACAAGGCCGTTATTTAATAAACAATATCCTCAGCACATTAGTAGCATCAAACAAGAAAAAGTTGATCGATACAAAAAGAAAAAAATTTGAAGTAAAATAAAACTACTTTTAAACGAGACCCGTTTCTTTTTTCCAACGGATAATGGTTATACAGCGTGTATTTTTAATGCCACCTCAAACTGTAACCATCGGAAAATTTAAGTGATGTGAACCGATATCAAAACAAATTGTTAATTTAGAATTAACTAACAGAGCGTAATTATTTTTTGAATTATTTTCGAGCAGCAATGTAATGCGTACAAGAAGAGAGAAGCGTTCTGTGACAGCTGTCACGTCTACAAGTGCGACGTTTTGAATAAAAACAAAGTAGTATCGCGTAACGATACATTGCGTGCTAATTAATTTTGTAAGGGAAATAATAAGTCTAAATTTTTTACTAAAACATAATAAAATGTGATTATTAGGGCCTTCACTAACTGCCCTTAAAGTTTGAGTTAGTATTAAAAAACAAGCTGTATTGTTATCTACAAATAAGAAGAGGGCCGGAGACGTGGGCATTGATATCTAATTTGTCAACACTAGGTAACAGGGTCCTCGTTTGATGTGGTCTGAATGTATGTGGCGGTAGAGATTAGTTTGGAGTGTGTGCGCAGGCGCAGTTCGCTGGGCGGGTTCGGGCGCACTCACACCAAGTCGGCGAGCGGGCCCGCGCCGCCGCGGCTCGACTACCGGAGCATGGTCTCCGTCGACGACATGCCGGACCTCTTCGCATCCTTTGACAGTGAGTAACTCTACTAAGATACTACCCTAATTTATTTTGACTTGAAGTCATCGCTATTAAAAATATCTATCGAGATAAAAAGTGCGAAGCGGCCAAAGCTGCGGGTTAGATGGCAGTCCTGCTAATGCTAATGTTATAAATGCAAAAGTTTTTAAGTACGTGTGTGCTTGTTGTCGCAGCGGAAGACCAGCGTTGGCCTACACGGCCAACACTATGCTGAGCTGCGACCGTTTCGTGCTTTCCCATATTGTTTTTGTTTTTATGTATTTATATTCGGTTTTATTATGCGAAGCATGAATAAATATATTTCTATTTCTTGTGTTTGTTATTCATTCTCGCTAAACGGCTGGACGGATTTGGTATAGAGGTAGTTGGATGTCTAGAATATGCATCTAACCTACGTCTGTATATCTATACAGGCTCCTTTTTTATCCCTTTCCTCGGGATTAGAATAAAATTTGAAAATCTTAACCGCTAAGTCTAGACTAGAGACACGAGATATTTTACACGGCTGTATGTTAAGCAACGTAAATGAAGATTACGTAAGTTTTGTGAGCTCGAGCAATTTCTGTATTTTTTTTTTAATTTATTCCCGGAATTAGAATTAGAATCGGTTATTTCAAGTCACATTTCAATTTAAAGGTGGAAGTATAATTTCGATCCCACTGACAGACCAAATGGTTTACGCGAGTGAAGCAGCGGGTAAAGGCTAGTTTTTAATATTAGTAGGATGCCATACGATGCTAGCCCCCTTGTGTTAGCCAACGTGTCTGAGGCTACGTACGCACTAAGCGGTTAGCCGCGCGGTTTTAGCGTGCCGTCCCTCTTCAAACTATCGCTAGAAAAAGAGACGTAGGCTAACCCCGTGCGGCTTGCAGAGCTGATCCCGCGGCCGGCGCGGCCCAGCGACGACCCGCCGCTGTACCTGCGGCTGCGCATGGGCAAGCCGGCCGGCCGCCCGCTGCCGCGCACCACGCCGCTCATGTCCTACGGCCGCAAGCGCATGAAGCCCGAGTATTGGTTCGGCGTGCCCAGAAACAGGTATTAAACTTCATCAATAAAATACTTCACTGAATTCGCTTCACTTCGCTGAAAAGATCGAATGCCATTGTAATTAGAACGAAACTACGTTTGTATGGAGACGTGAGCGTGAAGGGGTCTCTTAAATAGGTATTAGAAATAGCACATTCTGTGTAAAAGAGACTTTCCCTTATTTTTAACAACTTTTTAACAAAAAAATTAAACCGCCGAAAAATCTGAAGAGCAAAAAATAATATTTTTTTTATTTTACCTTAATCTAGGTTCTAGTTTGAAGTCGGTGGCTCAGCACGAGCCAGGAGTGATAGAAGCCCATCAGATAGACGACTGTAGGTCCACTCCTGCTGGCTAGTGCTGAGGCAACGACTTCCAACTAGTATCTAGATTAAGGTTAAAAACCGGCCAAGACGTATCGGAACGCCCAAGATAGGGTTCCGTAGCCATTACGAAAAATTCTTACTAGGAGTCCCAACCTACCTTGATACCTCATATTGTAAACCCAAAAAAGAAATAGGTAAAATATTTTCATTTCATTACGAAAAAATTAAGTCATATTTTTCTAAGAATTTCGTATTGTATACGAAATCTTTCAAGTTTAGGTATATTTTATACATTAGGCTGCTATTTTACTCGTAAATTTCAAGCAATAATAGCCATTATAATTTTCCTTGTAAATTTGACGCTTTGATTTTTGATTTGATAAGTTTAAATTTATACGTGTCGACTTGAGAACCTTCTCCGATTTTTTTTCGTCGGTTAAAAATAATAAATTCTTCATTTATAGATTTTTGCAAAATGTTTGCCTTAAGTCGGGACTCGAACCGATCAAATGCGGCAAAAAGTAACATACCGTATTTTATAAAGCTGTCGAAAGGGCTACTGATAAGGTTCATTTATATCTAAATAACCAACACAATCAAAATTGGAATTTCGAGCACTGTTGAACTCCGTTCCAAATTTCAAGTCTTTGGCTTCAGTGGTTTAGGCTGTTTCGTCTGTTATTTATTAAATCGTGGTAGTGTTATGTACCTATCATTTGGGGGGGGGTTTGCCATAATCCCCACGCTTGGCAGGCGGCTTGGGGATCGCAGTGTTATGCTGATGGTGTACGCAGAAGACGCTGCTGCCCGTCCTCTGGATTTTTCCCGGTGGATGCAAGTGGCGAGTTGTCGTTCATTATGGCGTTCTAAAGGGGAGCCCTTTGTCCAGCAGTGGACGTCTTCCGGCTGATGATGATGATGATGATGAGTGTTATGTTTAAAGTGTTGTCGTGCTCGTGTCCAGGGTGGACGACCTGTTCAAGTTCCTGACGCACTGGGTGCCAGACCGGTACGGGCCGCTCGGCGACGTCGCCGCGCACGGCTTCGAGCTCATCGACAGCGACACCGAGTGGGACGATGACGACCAGAAACCGCACAAGGTCAGTCTCAACATAACTCTCCAATAAATAATTGTTTACGACTCCCCGTCTAGCGTGAGGCCGTTAACTGTTATTTTTTATATATTTTTAACTATTTGCGTAATTTAACAGTTTTTATTACATATTTCCATTTTGGTCTAACGTATGAGTACAAAATTGCGTCTTTTTCGTGAATTCTTCTAAGATAGGTTTAGAATATTACATATTTGTGGATAGTAGAAGTTGTCCACTCAATAGGGTAAATATAATTTATTTTTAAAAGAAGGTGGCCAGTAGTTGGCAAGTCAATTTAGTATACTAGTAGACCCTACAGGTGGGGTAGCCAGTTAGTAAGGGGGGGGGGTAGTGATTGACACCTTACACTTAAAAATAAGTGTTTATAGGTGAGTAGATTTTTTTTAGTTTATGGTGGCCAATTATTAAACATTCTCCGTTTTGGATATCGAGACTAGGGCACGGTCCATAAGGGCCGTTAAGTTTCATAAGACAGGTCTAACCCGCAAAAACTGAAACCCCACACTACAGTCGAAACCGCCGCGATCCCAATAGTCCGAAGCGAACGAATGCATCGCATATATGACATTGTGTTTGGTGCTGGTGTTATAGTACCTATGGAATTGCTGCTCTTTTGCCCTGATATGATATTGTATGATGATGATGACTTCAAATCAAATGTATGGCCGGTCATCACTAGCGCCAAGCAGTAAATATACTGAGCGGCAAAAAAATTGGCCCACTAATGTGTCCAGTAATAAATAATTTTTGCATGTAGAGTGGGTCAAGTATTGTGCTGCTGAGTATATTTATGTTCTAATTCAAAAATATGTTTACGTTTAGTAGATCTCATTTGCATAGACACAATCTGAGAGGCTGGTGGCATTTTTACTATGCACCCACTCATTAATTTTCCACGCCACATAAGGCGCGCTATGTTAGCACATTCGTTACGTGGAACCAATACGCCGTACCGAGGCTTGCTGTGTTTCTTGAGTTTATTTTACTACTTCACTATTTCACAAGTAGTTATGTACATGTTTTCAGGCTGCTAATTTAGACATAGGTATATATTGTTCACCTCTGAGGCATTAATTTAAAAGCGCATACTTTAAGAAATTCGATTGATCTTATACTACGTTGTAGAGCGAGCAAGGTCTAATATTTGAGTAGATTTATATGATCGGTATACGCACTATGCCCGAAAAAGGCAAATATTTTTGACTTGTACTAGTACGACAGTTACCTCGTAATATATATACAGAATGATCAATCCAGGGTCAGTAGGAAGAAGTCAGAAATTATGAGAGATAGCGTAATCTGTTGTTAGGAAGTTAGGAACCATGGCTTCGGTTTTAAATGGTTCAAATTTATTGTTTTAACTCTCATAATCGGGAATCGAATCAGCTCAAAATCTTTGTGAACTATGTTATAAATTTGGTAATTTTTTTTGTTGCTGTTGTTGATGGTGCGAATCATAATCATAAGTAAACAGAAACACATTTACAAGCTTTTATTCAACTTTCAATGTGTGTATGTGTGTACCATCAGCCAAATGTGTGGTCTACCATCCTAAAGTTTATAATCGTTTGCATGTCCTAAAACAATCCCTACTAATATTATAAATGTGAAAGTAACTCTGTCTGTCTGTCTGTTACGCTTTCACGTCGAAACCACTGAACCGATTTTTATGAAATTTGGTTTAAAGGTACTTTGAACCCCGAGGATCAACATAGGATACCTTTTATTCCGGTAGAGGGTGCCACCGCGCGATAACCTAGATCCGCGCAGACGAAGTCGTGGGCATAAGCTAGTAAGCCAATAAACGTGTCTGTCAACTTGAATGTTCGACTTTAGCAACATTCATTTGATAGGAACTTGTTTAAAAATTGATAGACCTCTTATCGGGCTGATGGTACAGTTCAGTACTACTGGAAGTGCTTCAAATTTAACTTGCAAGATTCGACCCGTACAAATAAACACACACAGTTAAATAAAAGCTTGTAAATCTGTTCACTTATGATGATTCTCACCATCAATAGGAACAAGGAAAAACTGAGCAGAATTTATATCATTGTTTTCAGAGATTTTGACCGGATTCGATCTCCGGTTACGTATTAAGTAAAAATTGAATGTAATTTTTAACTGACCCCTAAGGAAAGTTATTACTAAATCTAAGCCTCGTTGCCATGGTTTATATCATAAGAACAGATCTCGTTTCCTCTCGTAGTTTCTGGCTTCTCCCTACTGACCTATTTTGACTGATCTGATCATTCTCTATATGCTTGTAACATAAAAAATATATATATATATTCACGAATTTAAAATAACGGCAGTAAATACAAGCTGGTACAATATTGTTAGAAAACAATTAATTTTTAATTTTTGAAAGTCTACGCTGAACTAACGTTAGATTTAACGTATAGGCTAGTATCACAGGGATATCTTAATCAGTCATCAAGATAAGTTGCGAGTTGACATATTGACTTGCGCGTCTCTGGTCCCGCACAGCGTGCTAATTAGTGTGTGTGGTAATGAGCCGAGAGTTTAGCAATGTGTGTGTCCGCAGGGCGAGCGCAGCGGCAGCTCCGGCGACGTCTCCGACCTCACAAGAGAGTCCTGGGAGGTAAGTCTTTCATGATCTTATCTCTTTACAGATTTTATTAACCTACTACATATTATACTAAAATATTTTACAAACACCTTCGATTTGTGACTAACAATGCATCATAATACACTTTTTTTGTCTTCGACATTGCATCTTTCTCCCACATTCCACATCAGTACACATTGAACATGATTGATTTTATAAATTAAATGCATCTATTTTTTATGATTTCATTATGAGTATGTATGTTTGATTTATTTGCATTGTGCCGGTGAGGTGCGCACGTATCGCGTCGCTTATATATTTAGCACGCGTCAGCGATGTAAACAAGACTATTAAACCTACCTACCACCCCTATACGCAAATGTTACTGAGGTGTGCGAATCACCAATTCACATTATGTTTCTAATTGACAAATATCAATTAACTGGTTCAAACATACTGATTTTAATAAACATGCCGTCTCACTTTGTCTACAAAAGAAAAATTTAAATAAGAAGCAGTTAAATATTCAAAGTAATTGACGGCTCCCTGCTTTGATGGTTATATTTAGTAAACGTATGAGAGCTACTTACTAAAGCACAACTTAATACTTAAGACTGAAAACAAAACAACATGAGCATACACTTGGGCATAAACACATCGTGTCACTATTTAGGTTCTCGATAATCCGACAATATTAAAACACGTTTGCAGTTTCAATAATAAACGTAAAAAATATATTATCTTTCCAATTCAATTATGCGTGTGTGCAATAGCGTCGGCTTATGGTGACGATTGTTTATTAATTGTGATATATGTGGGGTTGCGCGTAGCTGCTGAAGGCGCCGTACGTGAAAATATATTCGATAATGAAGAGCCAGGCGGAGGCGTTGGGCGACTCGCTCGGCGAGGAGCCGCAGCCCGAGGTACCCGCGAGCGGCTGCGACCCGGAGTGCCACCGCCAAATGCCGCATTCCCTACTGTCCCGCACTATTAAGGGCCCATTAAGCTGTCTGCCATTGCCTTGCCCAAAATTAATCTTCATTATATTCAACATTTTGACATAAAGAACCGTCACCATTGGACATATTGGAATGGACAATGTTTGTACTCAAAAATATTTGATCCACTCCCGATCCATTGGAAGTTACAAAGTTTTCAAATATTTTTGTCCTCTTCGTTCGTTCCGGGTGAATCCAAAGATGACTGTTCTGTATGCTGTGTTGCGTTCATGGTGTAATGCGGTAAAGGGAAAAAATAAAAATTTGTCAATGGCACTATCCGAGTCACAATCGCCCGCACGTGTAGCGTAAGTGTAACGCACCCTATCATAGTGAATGATTTAGTATAAAATGCACTCAGTACCCTAGATCTAAAGTCTCCAAACGACTGCTAAACAAAATCGTGTGACTGTTACAAGTAGCAAGCTTAATGTTAGTGTGAATGTTCTCCCATTGTTCTCTATTTAGAATATCTATTAAAAAATTTAATATGATTTGCTTTCAAAACTAAATTATTGTTTATAACTGCACTAAAAAACTAGCCATGGAATTTCAAGAATCCAAAAAAGTTAGTTATAGGTTTTAGTGTAGTGTCACTTGTATCAGTTGTAAGTGATTATGTAATTTATAATAATGTTTAATTGTAATCAATCGTCGTGAAGCTCCATTCACCATGCGTGATTATTCTGTAACTAGGTACAAGTTGGTTCTATTTAAAAAATCGCTCTAGTGTGAGTTGGACATTCCGTCCTAGGGTTCCATTCCGTATCACTCTGTACTCTAGCAAAAAAGGACGTTTGTGCTCAATAACATTTTTTTTGTGTTTATAAATTTTATATTAAAATACAATAATTATTTAATTCCTTAGTTAATGGCATACTAACTTAAAAATTCTCCAGTTCCTAAGTCCAATAAAACTCGATAGCAACATCTTAAAATAAAACTTGTTCATTGAAAGAAAAATACAGTGTTATTTACGTATACTCTACCGAATGCACCATATTTTTTTAGGGGTTCGGAGTACATTACCAAGACGCCGAAAATATCTATACACCTTTATGCTACTTAACATAAGGTCGATGGATCATCATCCCAACCTATATACCTCCCACTGCTGGGCACAGGCCTCCTAACATTTTGACCGTCTGCGATATTGATTTAAACATGAATCAATCATCATGATAACGGGCCAAATGCTCAACTCAAGCAAACTGGGTTTAACGTCAAACTACTTGATCATCTCCGATACCTACTTATCCTCTCCGATATCTTAAAATACTATATTTTTTTCTCACGAGCTAATTATATACATACCAAACTGGAAAAGAAAGCGCACAATTGGTTTTCATTAACCGTTTATTCATAGAATTCATTAAAATTATACTTCTGAGAAGAGGACAATATTTGTAGATTTTTTTATTCAGTGTAGGTACCATATTAATTTTAGCAGCAAACGAAAGCACTAATCTGATATCTAGGAGTAAGAGTTAGTTCGTTCTTTTACAGCTCTTCGCCGCGTGGTTATTTTACATATTTGGGCGTTCAAAAAAAGTGTACACATTCTTTTTTTTAAATTTTGGAAAAAATGTAGGTTTAACCATATTTTATCCACAATAAAAAAAAGGTTACACTTTGTTTTTAAAACGCCGATTAATGCAACTACTCCATATGGCACAACAAAAATATACAACCAAATTGATAACCTCCTCCTTTTTTTAAAGTCGGTTAAAAAAACTAAGTTGAAGTTATATTGTTTTGTTTCATATAAAATCACACACATTTTTTTAGGCAAACACTAATTATATGGTTAGAGAACTTAACTACGAAGCTTGAGGTCCCGGATTCGTACATATCGCAGCAGATATTTTTATGAACAATACGAATGTTTGTTCACGGGTCTTGGATGTTTAATATGTATTTAAGTATGTATTTATCTATATAAGTATGTTTATCCAATGCCTAGTACCCATAGTACAAGATTTGCTTATTTTGGGACTAGGTCAATTGGTGTCAAGTGTCCCATGATATTATTATTATATTATGACGTCAATGTTAATATTGCGTTCATCTATCTCTCATCATCCCTTACCAGACCAGTTTAACAACAATCTGCTCCGAAATTATCTATCTAGTTCATGCAAATGCCTCTTAGGCTTAGGGTCACATTGACTTGTAAATGATAAAGATCTGACGTCTGATGTGATGATGTGCCCCGTACCGTGCAAACGACACGACATTTGACCTTTGGGCGGCGGAGCAAATAAAATATAGATAGCGGGTACCTATAGAGAATCTATTTTTCTAATCATCAAAGTAACTTTTGTGTAGCTGACAGAACTGTAGCTGACCCGCCATTTTTTAATTGGTTGACCATTAAATTGTGAAGGAGGTGATGAATTTTTTGATGTGGTGGCACTTTATTATTTTTTAATGACAATTTTAGTACGATTAAATATATTTTTTAATTAGTCAAACATTGGACTAGTTAAGGCATTTAGGGTTCAAACTCTTCTTCAAATACTGCAGTGTATCAGTTTCTAACTAAAGTTTCAACATCAGTATTTCAGACATGCACGCTGTGTATTTTAATACTTACTCGTATCTTAAAATTGAGGTAGGTAGTATTTATTATTATATGTAAATATTCGTTAAAATATTGCAATTATTAATGTCATTTCTATGATTAAAAATACGAAAAACTAATTCAAACAATATCTAAAAATAATTAATTCGTCGACATATCATAAAATTCTCGTTTTCTTTATAAAATGTCGTTTAAGTTAACTTTTCAAAGAGTAAGTTTTCAATTTAATTTTTTATAGCTGAAAAGTATAAAATAATAATGTCAAATAAGTCAATACGCACAAGCAAAAACGCTGAAATAAAGTAAACATGGTTCAAAATAATTTTAACCGACTTCAAAAAAGGAGGATTTCAATTCGGTTGATTTTTTTCTGGATGTCTATTTGGTTGGAAACAGTCTAAAAATAACATACATAAATACCCGAAGTATGAAAAAATCAGCTTTGGTAAAAGGTAAATGCAACATAAAACTTGAACCCGCAAATACCTATAGTTTTCAATCAAACATAAACCATTTAAACTGTATTGGCGTACGAAGAGTGGAATAAAATTAATATTTACGCCAAAAGAAGATTCGTTTGCGTAGTGTCGTGCGTAATCCTGCCTGCTCATACTCGTATATGGGCAGGCCTTCTGAGCTGCGCTGCGCCTCATTGTGTTTGCCACTGCACACACCCGCGAATGAGGAACGAATTCATCGCAATCACCAAAACAAATATTATTTAAAAGTTATTGATGTGAACATTCCAGAATTCTCACAGCTCACAGTGGTATTCCGTTCAATTGACTAAAGATACATTTTATTCTAGCAACTATCGTACTCCTCCATCGAGCTAGCTTCTACTCTTCTAGAAAATGCTTCTTTGCTTTACTATACTTATACATAAATATTGTTCACTTCTAATAGGTACTCACGTAAGATATCAAGTAATTACCAATAATCTAATACCTTTAAACGAGAAATTTTTGTATATATGTAGGTATATTTCGAAGATGTCGGAAACGGCTCCAACGATTTTGATGGAATTTGGTATGTGGGGGTTTTCGAGGATGAGAAATCGATCTAGCTTGGTCTTATCTCAGGGAAAACGCTTATTTTCGAGTTTTAGCTCGAGCAAAGTTCTGTCGCCCAGGTACTAATTAACCTAAAAGCAGTCCGCTTTAGGAAGCTACCGAGACGGCTCGAACACGCATGCTAGCTAAACTTATCAAGGAACTATTTCGATAAAATTTGCTATGTGGAGGTTTTCGGCAGCGATCAATCCATCTAGTTTAGTTTTACCTCAGCGCGTGTTGTCGAGTTATAGAAAAATCTGATCTCAAAGGGACTTTTTTACGTTCTTTTTTTCCCAAAAGTTGCTTTTCTATATTTTTATAATAATATTGAGCCATTAAACTGAGCTTTAAATTAAATGTAACATTCTGACAGATGGATAAAAACGGTTATAATTTACCAATTTGCGTAGGCACGAAATTTAGGGATCGCTTTAAATCGGAAAGAATTACATCTAATAATTAAGAATCAGTCACGTAACTTTGTATAACTTATACCACACAACTAACTCTTAGGAAGAATGTAATTACAAAACTTGTGGTACTTTAAGGCGATAATATCTCAACTACCTAGTTATCATTGTTTATTTTAGTACCGAATCATTATTGAACCTTCTTTACGTTACCGTTATTCCACCATAAATCGATGCGAAGTTCACAATATACCATTAATTTCTTCGCATGTCGATAATGAACTTGTAATATTATAGACAAATAAGGAAAATAGTGGAATAAGGTTAAGTATTTATTAATTTTATTAACACAAAACTCCGGAGTCGATCCTACAGATTACATCCTTGTCCATTAAGATAAGTAGTAGTAACGCCCAACTCTGCGATATGCCGTGTCGGACATATAATCATAAAAACCGGCCAAGAGCGAGTCGGACACGCCAGAGATAGGATTCCGTAGCCATTACGGACAAATTAAGTCATATTTTTCTAAGGATTTCGTATTTTGTACAGAATATTCCAAGTTTAGTTATATTTTATACCTTAGACTACTATTTACTCTTAAACTACTGATAACTCTCCAGAAAACTGAAGCGTTATAGTTTTCCTTGTAAGTTTGATATACTTACTACCATACTGATTTTTTTTTTAATTTTCCACCCTTTGGTTAGATTTTAGAGTTGGGACACGCTGGATTTTAATGAAAATTTGCACTTTAAAGTTGAATATTTTGCAAACAAACCACTGACTCGAAAAATCGTTTAAACAACACCCTAATGATTTCAAAAGATCTATCCACCGATACCCCACACTACAAGGTTGGATGAGAAAAAAAAATCACCCCCACTTTACATGTATTAAATTTTTTTATTTTATTTTTATTGTACTGTTTTGTCGGCATAGTTTACATATATATTCGTGCAAAATTACAGCTTTCTAGCATTGATAGTTTCTGATCAAAGCCGCGGACGGACGGATAGACAGACAGACAGACATGACGAAACTACAAGGGTTCCGTTTTTGCCATTTTGGCTACGGAACCCTAAAAAGGCAACAATGGTCTCTTCTTCCGTCGCTGTATGCGTTAACCGTGATGAGATGAGATGCCGCTGTGTTGCAGCCGCTTCGCAGCGTTAAGCGTTAGAAGATCAAAAACCCTAGCTTTAAGGGTATTAACTGTAGTCGCACAGGATAAGTAGTCATACTAACAAAATATTTAACCAATCTTCATCACATATTGACATTCTGTAGGTAGAAAATTTCTTATGATTACCTGACATGTGTTTATAATGTTTTTATATCTCACTACCTATGGAATACCTAGAATAGAATAAGCCTTTATCAACACATAGAGTTAAAGATACAATATTATTAATGAAAGGAAAATATTTTCCACATTAAACTTAGAAGTATAAACATAACTAAGTGTAGATTCACACAAAACCGCATGCACACAGCGCTGATTTACAGCCCAACTTTTTATAATTGCTGCATATCTTTGTTTTTATTATAACTGTTTAGGTTCGAATACACAAAAAAAATCGGATGGTAAAAGGTTTTTTATTAAAACGTAATTTTTGTTAAATATCTATTACGTCTTTTTTCAATTGACAGGGGAACGCTAGTGAGGAGATACTCGTAACTATTTATGTGCCCGCTACCTGGATATTGTATTTAGTCTTGATATAATTGAGCATCAAACTCTTTTGTGTGCGACAGTAATAGCCAGCTCCAGTAGCGTACTGCATAATTTGACAACGTTCTAAATTTTAATGGTATAGTTACTGTACCAGTTTCGAAGTGACATTTCCGTCCCATGGGGACGCTGGAGGCGCCTCAACGTAATATGATGAGATGCTATATACATAGATAACTTGCGCTGCGAGAAGGGTCAATTGGTTCTGTTTGTTAATACTTCTATTTTTAAGTTTGTATTCATCTAATATTTTGTAACCTTGTCCATGTTACTGGGTTTATTCCGCTGTATCGTGTTTTTCTCGAGGTCACAATTTATGTTGTTGCTTAGTTTTTAAAAGTAAACTTTTTATGCAATCGTAATTTAGTCAGTGGCTGAAAATAGAAAGATAGTAGGTAGATACAGTCAAGTTTAAAACATAAGCTTAGTGCAATAGGTAGCTAGTTGCGCATATAGTCGTCCATCAAATAAATTTTCAGCTGTCTACTCTAAATGCTAGTGCAAATTAATTTAATTATTTTCAGTAATGAATTATTTATTGCATTAATCGGATGATAATACAGGTAGGTACAGTCACCAGCATCAATACCTGCCACAGCGGAGCGTGCAAAAATATCTGACACGTCCTTTCGGCCCTAGAAATAAGAGTCAGCATCACAGCAGGTCGGACATGATGAGGATGACGTTATATTTTTTAAATACTATGTGGTTGGGTACTGGCCACTAAGAACTAACTCGTTTAAAAAAAAAGGGTATGATTTTATTGATCACCTAATAAATGCGTTTTTGGTGACCTAATAAATAATATTTGTTCCTAAAATAGTAGATCTGTCACCTAAATTGAATCACCAAATAATATAGAAATGGCTCCCTAAAAATTAATTATAATCACTGGAATTATTGATCATAAATAATTGAACTGAAATTTGATCATTATTATATCCATCTATCCATCCCAGCCTATATACGTCCCACTGCTGGGCACAGGCCTCCTCTCAGAACACGAAGGCTTGGGCCATAGTTCCCACGCGGGCCCAGTGCGGATTGGGAACTTTTTATGCACCATTGAATTGCTTCGCAGGTTTGTACAGATTTCCTCACGATGTTTTCCTTCACCGCTAAGGTCGTGGTAGATTTTAAATGTAACTTCGCACATGAATTTCGAAAAACTTGAGAGGTGCGAGCCGGGGTTTGAACCCACGAAACCTCTGCTTGAGAGGCGATAGGTCAAACCACTAGGCCACCACTTATATTCTTATATGCTTATATTCATCATGCAAGTATAATCGGGCAAAATTACAGCTTTTTAGCATTGATAGTTCCTGAGCAAAGCCGCGGACGGACAGAAAGACATGGCGAAACTATAAGGGTTCTGTTTTTGCCATTTTGGCTGCGGAACCATAAAAATGACCAAGCGCGGGTAGTTCGAGATAATAAGTAGAATACTATGTCACTTATTTCTGGGAATTATATACGAGTAGTTGAAAAGTATCGTGTCATATATAAAAGTTTTTAGAGACCACTACTGAATACTCACATATGTTTGTTTTTAAACAAAATATCCTTGGGATTGGATGTGTTCTGGTAGTCACGCATAGTTATTTATTTAAATTTATATTAATTAAATCTAAGTGGCCTCTATTGTATTTTACGCAGTATATAAGAATTACCTAATGATGTAGTAACTAACGTATGTTGTTTGTTACTTATGCGAATTACTTATACATGTAAATATTGACACCTTATCTATCGCACACAAAACATGTTTTGTTTACCGTGATGTTTCATCCTTATTGCAATTTCCCTCGTCACGAGTAGACTATAAAATTATAATTTATCATGGGTCGGTATCATACAGGGCGTAGCTTGGTGGCCAAGGGCCCCGGTGCATAAAGAAAGGATGGGACCATCACCACTCTCGAACGATCATCGCCCGATGGAGGGTTATTGTAGTGCTCTTAACTCTGGTTTTTCTAATATACTAAATTTATTATAAAATACGTTTCATTCTATTATCAGCCCGGTGAAATTCCATTTAAGTTCGGATCTTAGACCATATTAAAAAGGAGATTAATTTAGATATATTCCCTGTACTTCTTATTATCTTCTGTGAATACTATTTTTAACACTTCTTCATATAGGTACGATGGTTTTATTCTTAGTTCCTTCCTCATTTTCCAATTGGATAGCGTTGTGATTAACTCGAGCAAAATTCCACTTACAAATCCAAATATCGGCAACCTCGCTGTATCGACTCGCGGATGTAAAATGTATCGTAAAAAATGAATTTTTTTCTCCCTTATTTATTTGAGATTTCTATAATTAGATTAATGTTTATCTTAGAGCCTGTCTGACCACTTGTCGATTAACTTTAGGGTCAGAAAAATTAATGTCGTCTTTATTTATTCGGACAAAACAGACAGAGACGACATCACTGATATCGTCACTTAAAGTTAGTCGACAAGAAGTGAAACAGGTCCTTAATCTTTTATATCTGTATATCTTTATATGGGTTTATTTATAGTTATCATTTATAACACTTGAGACCACTCACCGTTTAAAAAGTAACATGATCTGATGATACTGCAGATAAATAAAAAACAATTTAGCCTAATCATTATTATGTACTAGCATGTTCCTCGCGACTCCGTCCGCGTAGAATAAAGGACCCCAGACCTAAAGTATGAAAAATGTGGTTTCAATTAAATATCCTGAGATTTCGATATGTTATAGATCTCACAGTACTGAACAACAGAGGTACCGTTAGAAACTTTTGTTCAGGAAGTTTATGCTGCGGGAAGTAGCAATTTTTCGGGATAAATACTATCCTATATCGTTCCCGGGGACTAAAGTATCTGTATCCCAATTTCCATCTAAATCGGTTCAACGGATTACACGTGATGAGGTAACAAACAAACAAAAAATAGCTTTACAAACTTTCGCATTTATAATATTAGTGGGATGGGATGGAGCGGCAATATTGCGAAATTATTGGATCTTATTTTTAACACTCTAAACAAATTTGATTCCGTCACGTTAATTACTTTTGCGACAGCTTGTTTAAATAAGTAATTGATTGATAGTGAAACTTAATTAAAAACGTGATTATAGTAATAGATTCGACATTCGATGACACTGAGAATCGGGCCCAGGTCAAATTGAATGTCTTTGGAGGGTTGACAGACCTCACATAATACATACCCCTATTGGCCACTATTCTACAATGTAACAGATGAGATAATCGAGTCAGGACGGCTGGTACGGTTAGCAGTTAGCATAATGTGCTTTATGTTAAGTGAGTTTTTTTTGTACCTCCTGCCATGGCTAATTGGGAAAAATCCAACAGCAACAACCCGACTCTCTGATGACCAAGCTATGCTAGTAGTTCTGGTCTATATCCGGACGACTTGTGTCAGCCACCTAAGTGATGAATGTTGATTGTTGATGATACCAATTTGCATTTCGAGTTAATACCCAGTGTAATGTTTCAATTGAAGTTTAACGGGTTTATCATTGTTATTATTCGGTCCAGTTAAGATGTTAATCGTTGCTAATTGAGAGCCTGTCGCGAACTCATTGCTCCGACATAGCACAACGTATGATTTATGCACGCGGCGGGTTTAAACGCAAGCCAAGTGCATTCTGGTGCCGTAGTGTCGGGGACCACTAGTGCGTGCAAAAAGGTAATACTGCTTTGTGATTTGCTGCTCTGCTATTGTGTTCTAGGTACAATAATATTGTAATAATAATAACTAAGTGAATTTAATTTAAATGAGATAGCAAAAGTGAGGTTTTACTAAACGAATTCATATGGGTATAACCACTGTCACTTCCAGGACTTATTACGTTATGGCTGCTGCAGTGTGGTCGAAAATCGAGGTAATTTAATAAGTTTTCCGTTTTTAAGTCGTTTTTTTTTCGTTATTAAATAAGTACTTATGAATGAGTGAACATCGCGAAAGCTAAAAGAATACATGCAATACCTACACGCTTAGGCATAATAGCTTTGGTTCCTATTTGATAATGTATGATATGCCTATTTACCAGGCTCGTTAGACCCGAATTTTTTTTAGTCAAAATCTGACGTCTTATTGTGCATTTTACTTCCTCACATTTCCACCCTCTTGTGTCATACTAAAATTATTAAAATTGTTCAGCGTTAATCGGTAAGAAAGGGCTACAAAGATAGATAAAACGCTGTGACGTCTAAAAATCCTAATTGTAATCTTCGGATTACTTATCTAGCAATGAGTGTAAGTATAACGTTCTTTGCGTAGGAGCTTAAAATTTGATATTAAATTAAAAGATATGAGATAGCGGAATAAGGTAACTACACCAGTAGCATCAGTTCAATGAGCTTAAAACTTGTTTGTTAGATGGTTTATTCTTAATATTGCAAGTTTTATTTCACCAACTCGCAAAGCATAAAACTAATACTTGAATGAATAATTCTTCACTACTTAAAATTTTCATGTAATTTAGAAGTAATAGGTACAGTCAAGTGCATAAATAAGTAAGTATCTATTCGAACCACTCAAAAATATGTTACTACGGCCTTATTGCGTCGGAATAAGAGTCTTTGGTACTTATTTTTGAAACTTTGATTAAGTTCATATTTTTACACTTGACTGTACTTTTATTTTTACCTAGACTTTATTAAGCACCTAATTAAACAACAGAAAATTAATATGCTTAACATTACTTTGTCTGTACCTATTCTTCTTTTGATATAAATTTCTCCTAAATAAATAAATTTTTCATTAAATTCTCCTGTCACAGTGTTTGTGACCAAAGTCCTCCGAAACAGCTCGACTGATTTTTATGATTTTTTTTTTGTGTATATTCGGTAGGTCTGAGAATAGGACTTAAGCTATTTTTCATACTTCTACGCGGACGGAGTCGCGGGCAACTGCTAGTATCAATCTAAAACGTAGATCAAGATTTCAGTCACAAAAAACTCCCTGCTAACAAACTCTAGACACACGTTATATATAGTAGCATATTTTGATTTGTTTACATGGCAGCGCGTCAAGTATTTAAGTTTGAAATAAATCTACAAATTTTATTAACTATTTGCTTTTTATAAATAATTTTCGTGGTGTTTTTGAAGCCTGTTAAATTTTTATTTATACTTTTTATTGTTGTTCGCATAAAAACAACGTTTATTGGGTCTATAAGAGATTATAGCACTATATGATCATCATTATCAATTGATGCGAATTATTTTTGTTATGCAAACGTACAAGGTATGTAATTTTTTCACTCTTCATTATTAATCTGATATCTGTCTTTTGTGACTATTACTGGGTTTGGTTCTTCCTCTGAATTTGCCGCCTAATGCATTGCGTGTTGCGCGTATAGAGAAAAGTGTGGGAATTTCAACCCATCTGCAAATAACATGTCTTAGGTATGTTTTTAAGCGAACGAGCAGACTTACAAATTGCATAGACTGGGTTGCTAAGTACAAACAACCACCGTTAGATAACGCAAATTTTTTGTCCCTCTAGCATTCACTGGGAATGACATTCATATTAATTTGTTAGGGTATTTTGATTAGTGTTCATACACAGTTCGTAGGTTAAAGTAGAGATCATAAGGCAAATAGATATCTAGAATCGTGCCAAGGTTTACGTACTTACTGTATTTTAATAATTATCTAGAAGGTTAGTAAAAGGCTACAATGAACTCTTAGATGACATCCAAGTGTATTTTGAGTTGTTATTTGTTTCACAGTGTTATTAAATATTATTTTCAGTATTAACCTTTGTACACGTCTTTGGTATGAATATTCATAAAATAACCTTAAACCTAGTAGTATTTGCGAATGCTGGCAATGGGTTGACGCAAACCTTTCCCGGCGGCTGGCTTCGCCGCACGTCGCCGTCGCGGCAGTTCCGTTAATCCGGATACGCGGCGCGAGTCGTCGCTACCGCCGCCGTCGCGCGCCTCAGGCCTCGAGCGCCACGACTCGCTCGCATTCCATTCAATGTCGTCAGTGATTCGCGCCTTTCGAATCGTTTATAATTAAACATACATTTCACCTTCAATCAATTTGTCATCTCATCACACTAGTCATCATTTTAAAATTCGATTCAAAGTGCTGGTAACGATCAGCAAACTTTGAATACGGAGTATCCATTAACTACCAATCATTGATAATTACTCTTTATAAAACTGTTGTCCTAAATGCATTTTTTACGTAAGTAAGGTAAACAACAATCTCAATTACCCCAGGAATTATTACATGCGAATACCGAGAAGATCTTGTATGGAGTTGCAGTAGTTTTAAATAAGCACTGAAAACCCCCTTATTTTTATGTATTTTGTATTGGATGAAAAAATGGAAATTTTAATAGGCCAGCAAGCAGAATGAATTCGTTTGGGCTTTAGTGGCCGCGAGCCGCCGGCGCCGCGCCGCCGCGCGACCAGTCCCCCAGCAGCGGCGCTCTGCCGTGCCCGCCGCGCCGCTTTAGTCGCTGCATGTTATTCAAAACATTTGGACGTTAGCCATTAATTCCGCTGACCGTCAGCTGCACACATCATTGGCGATTGTTTCCGTGATAACTACGCGCTCGTTAAACCGGCCGACCGTCAATTATAACGAACTTTGTTTATAAGCCGACGGTCACGAAGCCGTCGTTCAGTGTTTAGTTACGAAACCTTGTAATCGCGTGGGTGATTCTAAATTAGCTTTGGCCAATGTGGCCGCCGTCGTGTTTTTCTGGTGCATCATAACGACGCGCGACACATTGCAGAGCAGTTCGCTGTTGTATATATAGTGCGTGAGAACTAATACAAATGCACAGTATGAAATGTATAGAGATGGTGCGCCTCGGGCCCACGTCCACGGAAAGGTCTTCAACTTTCGACAGCGATAAGGTGAGGCCGCGCGTTGCGATACCGGGTGCTGCTTGCACGCAAAAAATACGGCCACGAATACGACATCACCATGTATGTTTTAAAACGTTGTACAATGATTGGGGTAAATTAAAAAAATGATATCATATCTTGCATCATAAATTGCTTTCTGTAGATATATCGTTTTATTTACAATTAAAAGTTTTTAAAACGTGAGGACAGACACCTACAACTATACACATATTTCACGTTTTGTTTCCTGATATACCCCTGCGTAAAAAACAATCTGAGTTTACTCACCATTTGATGAATAGCTTAACTCATTCTTACCTACTATTACTAAGCGTCATTGTAATGAAGTAGGCGTAATGTAGAATACTTCTTCAATATTAAACACAGCATATCCTTTTTAGGGTTCCGTAGCCAAAATGGCAAAAACGGAACCCTTATAGTTTCGCCATGTCTGTCTGTCTGTCCGTCCGCGGCTTTACTCAGGGACTATCAATGCTAGAAAGCTGTAATTTTGCACGAATATATATGTAAACTATGCCGACAAAATGGTACAATAAAAAATTAAAATATTTTTAGAGTACTCCCATAGACGTAAAGGGGGTGATTTTTTTTTCTCATCTAAATTTGTAATGTGAGATATCGTTGGATAGGTCTTTTAAAACCATTATTTAGGGGGTTGCTGAAAAGATTTCTCGATTCAGTGATTTTTTTGCGAAATATTCAACTTTAAATTGCAAATTTTCATTAAAATGGAGCGTCCACAACCCACCCCCCCCTCCCCCCATCCAAAATCTTAAGCAGTGAGTGTAAAAATTTGGAAAAATTCAGTGTGGTAGTAAGTATAAGTATATCAAACTGTCTTTAGAATTATTAGTACCTAGTTGAAGAGTAAATAGCAGCCTAAGGTATAAAATATACCTAAATTTGGAATAACAATATACGAAATCCTTAGAAAAACATTACTTAATTTTTTCGTAATGGCTACTGAACCCTATTTCGGGCGTGTCCGACACGCTCTTGGCCGGTTTTTTTTATAATATGAATGTCCTCGCGAAACTTCTTTTCAGTTCAATTACTTAAAGTCTTAAGATCAGGTAGGGATTTGTATCATACCTGTTGCGATTTCAGTGATATTTATTTACCGCCGATGGCTCAATGAAAAACGTCATTAAAAAAAGTTAATTTTTAATAATTACTTACAATTAAAAACAAAGCTACTGCCTAGGAAGAATTATTTTTTGTCCATTATTTTGATTGGCATCATAAAAATAGGGGTGATTTTTTTTTCACATTTAAGTCTGTTAGATTCCCAGACGAAGCAAGTAATTCTTAGAAAATCTTTAAATGCAGATTTAATAACTTTTATAAATAAAAAGTCCTCGTTCAGCAAAATATCCTATCTACGATATTTCACGTACTTTCCCTTGACGTCCCATAGTCTTGGGACGGCCTGTATAGGTATCCGTATAAAATAAGATTTCATCAATTAAGAAAAATAATTACACCCAAGTGTGGTAATTTCCCTATCACTCTACTTGGTTTTTGAATTCATCTTAGACTGAACAAGTTTTGAATGGTGTTTTAAGAAATCGGCATCCTAGCTGAGCTATAAATAGAGGTGTTTCACTGCACGTCGGGACCTAAGACGTCCGAAGGTCTAGTTGAGACCACCGAAACGACTCCACGGCGGTGTGTCACCAAATAGTTACAAATTAAAACGTCATCGCCGTCCTGTCATTATCAGTACTTTATCTTCTTTGATAAATTGATAACAATTCATTGTGATCCGAATGAATAGTTTACGTATTGGATTAATGGCCTGATGTGGTCCTGATAATAAATAAACCTTAGTTCATTATACGACGCGGCGAAGATCAGACAGTGGTAGCTAATAAATGTCTCAAATTTAGTTGGACAAAAAGGGTTTTAATTACCTCTTAACTATTTAAATTCTGGTCACTGTAATGAACTTTGACGACTGGATAGCTTAGTGCAGGGAGGGGGTTGTACGTAATTTTACAGACAATTTCGTTTCGGAGAATTTTTTTCTCATATTATCGTATCATAGAATAATAAATACGCAGAACACTTACTTTGAAAAAAAAAAATTTTTTTACAAATTTATATCGTAGACATGATTTATATCGAGAACATGAAACTACCGTGAAACTCACTCATATTAAGTAATAATAATATACCGGAAAATTCACGTCTAAAATTGAGTTTAGATCGACATGTTTCGGGCTAATCCGTAACCCTTCGTCTGGGAGCAACGCGACTTGGCGGCTGTTGCAACACGCTCACTTCGCGCCACCGCTCCCGGAGCGCAGCATACACCCACCCATACACAAGCCTTATTTGCTTTGGGACTAGGTCAATGGGTGTGAATTGTCCCATAATATTTATTTATTTAATGAACTAAACAAATTGCGTCAGCATTGTTAACTAGCTACTTTTTATCACAAAATATTTTTTTACGTTTAATGCGCTTATTCTCGGATTCGGATGGAGTCAAATCTTTTAAATTAAATACTAAGTAACACTAAGTGACCAATACTGTTGATCCAATTAAAATTTTGTACATACAATGCCTAAATGAAACGCATTGTCGGTAACACAATACACTATAATTCAAATCGTAAATTACTGATTAAGCTCTACATAATCCATCGATTGTTGTACACATAAGCAAGCATTTAGATAAAAGTGGCACATTGATTGCCCCAAGATAAATACGAGTTTACATTTTGGTTGTAAAGTCAACGTGTTTTAGTCTGGGTTTGGATTCGTTGCGTACTTGAAGAATAAAAAGGCCTGCCATTCTTTATAACAATGGCTCTCGTAGGGATCCAGCCATAAGTTAGCAGCTGCTAAATATGACGTGACCGACCGTTCAAATACATCATCGATTGTCGCCCACTTGCGCTTTTTCCGCCATCCATACTCTGGTGCCTATAGTACTCTGCCTAAAATATCTTTCATATCATTACTAAAAATATTTATATATTTTATTAGCAAAATCTCAAAAGATCTAGAGTGCAGTTTCGGAAGGAAAATCCAAAACCAAAATGTTTCGTCTCGTGCGTAGAATAGCACGTCGGCTTATGGAAAAACTGCGAAAAGCAGAGATGTTAATGTTTAACATGACTGTGCGCAGAAGAGGCACGATGCACTCCATAAGCAGGAGAGGGACGTTAGGCTCCATCAGAACCACCGCCAAACGCAGCATACGCAGGGGCACAATCCATTCCATATGCCAGGTGAGATAAAATAACATTTTCATTTGTCACGCTCGTAAAGTTCGTGTATATGGCTGATCTAGGTGACATAAAATGACTTTTTATGCTCTAGTGCTTAAAAATATTCATGTAAGACCAAGGCAATCAGGTGTAAACAGCCAGAAACAAAGAATTTTCTACATATTTTTTTAAATAATATTTATTTTATATAATTCAAAATCAATCAAAACAAAACAATCAAAAATAGATCGTAAAACTAAAAATATATAATTATAATAGTAATGCGTGAACAATAAAAGGAGAACAAATTGTTTCCACTATTGCTACCTATATCATGTCCTCGCAATCGAAGTGAAAAGCAGTCTAAAACTCGAGCATTAAACCCATTTTCCCCTCGACGTGTCTCTCCACCCTCGCCGTACCGGCTGGGGTATGAACGTCTTAGGTAAAATGGCTCGATTTATGCTCTTGTTCTACAATCTACTATGTGTGTCACAGCGCAGCAAAAATTTAGTTCCTGTACGTATACTTATAATTGAGACACATTAATTCCATTGCCTTATCTGTACTAGCTGTTCCCCCCAAATTTCTTTATCGCTATTCTGCGTGAAAGATGCAATTATCCGGGGTAAAAAGTATCCTATGAGAGTTTATTATCCAGTTTATAAACTAACTAGGTAGGTATGTATCTTCTAAATATTTTTAGCCTTTTTTGTGTGATTAACAAACATCCAAACATTTAAATATCCAAACTTTTACATTAATAATATTAGTTGGAAAATAATTAAATATAAAATAAAAATCTATGCAAACAGATAATTATGTTTTTAACATTATTCGTTTATGTATTTGGCTAAAACATATAATATGAATCTCACTTATTCTAGAACTTCAATATTTCGCACCCTGATATGAAATAGGTACTTAATCTAATTTTGTTATCCAACTACATCGCGCTTGGCGACTGTAAGTACTAATATTTTACTTTCAATTGAAATTATATTTTTGGTTGGTGCTAATCGTATTTAAGTTTTGCGAAGCTTTGCAAAACTCTGATTTTAATAACTAGAACTGTAAAATTGGTCTGAAAAAGTTATAAATTGCCCTATTTTTTTTTCTTTTGTTCGAACTTATTTCCTAATTTGGTAGGGTAACAGAGCAGCTGTATGTTTAGTATGATTTACCCATTTGTAGTTGTATTTAGTTTTTTTTTAATCTACTAAGCGTTATGCCAATTTTAAGCAAATACCTATCTAAACCTGTTAATCTTAACCTGTTAATCAAAAACACAACTCTCTTATACCCACAAGAGAGCCGAAGGCACCGAGGCTGATAGTAGGCCAATAGAATAGAATCCTTTAACGGCGTTTTGAGGAATAAATTTCCAGAAAGCTGGAAATCGTTTTAATACCTTCATTTAGTTCTAAATACTATGAGTAAAATCTTACTATCCCATTCTATGAGGTAGCATAACTTTTGGGAGCCAAATAACTGCAAAAATTTTCTCAGTTTTTTCTTATAGGTATATAGCACAAAAACGGTACGACTGCCGGAAATGTAACTTTCCTTAATATTAAAGAATATTAGGTAAATTCTGCATCGAATGAGCATCTAAATATCTAATTCGTTTCAATGGTACAGCCAAAATAAAAAAATAGAAACCAAGAAAAGAGTTTTGCAGTCTTAGCGAACAACAATGGCCCCCGACGACGAATGTGGTCAATCTTACAGGTGGTGTACTATGCAATTAAAAAAAATTATCTTATGTCCTTCCCTCGGAATTCAAACTATCTGTATAAAGAGTTTTATCTAAACCGTTCGTCGGTTTAGACATGAAGAGCTAACAAACAAATGGAAATGGAAAGTAGTAAAACATTAAGTGAGAAACGTTCTAGCAAGCTAAGCGAACAAGAGTGGACCCCCGACGACAGATTTGGTCATTCATTCAGGTGATTTACTGCCAGTACACACAGTATACCTACATACTGACTTATCTGCACTGCACTGACTGTAGTTAGTTAAGAGTTAAGTTTAGATGCTCATTCGACGCAGAATTTAACATTCTTCAATATTGAAGAGAATGACACTTCCGGCAGACGTATCGTTTTTGTACTAGGTATACGCAAAAAACTTAGAAAAAGGGGCAAAATTTTCACAATTTTTTTGGCTCCCGAAAGTTACGCTCGCATCCTAGCCAGCAGGGCTACCACGAAATTGACAACATTTCATATTTCTTAGACTATAATTTGATTCGTTCCCTGTATTCTGCTTGGAAATAGAAAGACGCTGATATTTTTTTAATTTCGCTACGATTATTAATTAATTTATTACAATTTTTTTAAGACGTGCTTATTCGAAAAGGGCTTAACTCCAAAACTACGATATAATAGATCCATTACTTTTGTCTAGTCTCTATTAAAAAAAATATCACGTAAATCATGCGTAAATCTGAAGTAGACGTTGTCAAAATTATGACAGCTCCTTTTTCTGGTGCAAAAGACAAAGGAAACATATCTATGCTGTCGTAGTATTGGCAAATTCAGATACATTTTTTAATTATTTTGTATCATTCTAAATATGGAGAAATAAATTTTAAAAAATATTTTGCCATGTTCAGGAGGCAAAAGTCTTTCGATTCCTGTAGTAATTTACTGGTGTTGAAAAAATGAAATCTTGTCAATTCGAAACTTCGTGTCGTGCGGTCCCTTTGACACTTATACTATTTAATACGAGAGCGTAGTAGCCCAGCTGGTGCGAACTCGGATTACACGTCGGTACGTAGGTATTTGGCCAAATGAAGGTATTAAAAGGATTTCCAGCTTTCTGGAAATTAATTTTTCAAAAAACGACAATCCTATTGGCCTACAGGCACTTAGGCTAAAACTAAATGGTATCTTTTTTTTAAGAACAAAGTGTTAAGCTAATACATGATAGTCTTGATACTTTTATAACTAAATTTAACCTATTAGGAAAGCCTCAAAATGTTTTTCTGCGGGCTTATTTTCTAACAGTATCTTGACATACGATTGAATCACATACATTGTGTAAAATATTTAAATGATTTGCATAGTAAGTAAGTACGTTGCCACCTACGTAATGTAATGTAGTGCGCGATGCGCATGAGAGCACGCTCTGTTCTGTTCGCCCGCTGTGATCTCCATGTTGAATGTGAACTGTAGTGGTCTACACTCATTGTCATCTCGCTAGTACCGTAGAGCACCTTGTCTGTACAATATCACCGCCATTGTCATCTCGGCCCCTAAAGGGAATGTTGTTACACCTACCTTTTGAAAAGAGCATCCTGATACTTACCGTTTTATTGAATTGCTTGATCTAGGTACGCACTTTAAATTTAACAATAAGTATGTACTCACTTGTGATATCAATTACTGATATGTAATTTGCATGTATGCTATATGTAGTTTAGACGAACTTCGAACGACTTCTAAATTATGCACACGTAAATATAGGCTGGTTATCTAGAATCGGTCAAATGGGTGATTTTAATGCAGTGTAAGATCTCACCACAAAAATCTGCCTGCATATCTCTGTTATTTGATCAAAATGTACCTAAATTAAATAAGAGACTACAGATGGGATCATAAAGCACCTGAGTTCTTTTTCTAGCAAATTCTTACCCCGAATGTACTTATATACCTAGTTTTAGTATTTCTAACACAATTGTTTTTGTTAAGTACAGTCATTTCTTTACAATGGAAATGACATGCCTTAGAATAGAACTTGTTCTAAATACCTATTTAAATGGAAAATAAAGTCGTAATTCGATCAAATATTACATAGGTAGCGAATTTAATGGTGTGGTGTGATATTAGACCAATAACTATGTAACAATTAACCAGTTTAGCTGCGTATTGGTGAAGTCAGCATGTCACCGCGGCAATTCAGAAACTATTTAACCTTATTAACAGGTTCCCTGTCCCCTTGCCAGATTGCACTTTCACTGTCTTGCGTCCATCGTTTAACTTGAAACATTCAAATTAAATAATCCAGACTCGTGTAGACGTGTGATAAAACTACGTTTATGAAGCATTATTCATGGGAGAGGAAACCTGTTAAGGAATTAAAGAAGCGGAACGAACGTTAGGTCGACTTTTTTTAATACTTAAATTTAAAAACGAGGCTGACGAAATAATACCTACCTACGCAAATAGGTAGGTTCTCATAAAATTTAGTCTCAAGCATAAAAAAGTACAATCCAGCACTGGCTTTATCTAATTTTGCGTCCAAACAAATATTGTTTACGGTTAAGCAAGACACTGCGCAACATATTGTTTACCGGTCGCTAGACATTCTCGGCACTTGACAAGCAGCTATCTTATGATTATAGGTTGGCCACTTTGCTTTGTGCCGAGCACCAAAATGTCAACCAAATAAAATCGAGCCGACTTAGGCACTACCTAGCTACTTCGTATTATTGGGCACTGAGTATAAGATTTTTCACAAATAGGTGCTGTCGATGAGCGATGAGTTGCGCCGCGCGCTTTACTCGACGGGCTCCTCCGTCGATATGGAGTTCTCGCCGCCCGACCTGCTCGGCACCTCCGAGATATTCACCATGGAACACAGGTACCTACATCTTGCAACACACCTTCAAATTTATTTATTATACCGGATGATGTAGGATTGACAAATTAGTCGTTTCATACATTTCGGCATAAGTGAATCACTAGTCTTATTGCTGTATTTATGTAGTCTCAATGCGGTCTCATTATAGATACCTATGTATATTGAGTTCCATAATTTGGTAATATGACTATTCCAGCTAACTACATTAACCCTTTACCAGGCCCCTAATACTAGCGTGTCTTCATACGTACTTTATATATTGTTACAACCGTATTTAACGCCTTGTAAAAATATATTTACGAAAGTCGGAGATGTTCCTTTAAACCAGAAATAAAAATGTGGGTTACGGTTATCCCATCGCCTGTCTAAGTTAACTGTCATACTACATTTTGTCTTATTATATTCTTGATCAGGCGAAGAGATATATTCCTCCCACATATCGGTTATCATAATCAAGGTTTAACTCCAAATCTACAAACATTATATCAATCACTGAAAACATTATTTTATGATCTTCATTGACAGCTCGCTTCAAAATCCAATCATGTATAATTTTATGACATGACAAGACAATTTACCGGTCCATGGGAAGAATAGCTCCTGCAAGGTTAAACTGTAATAAGGCCATGGGATAATGTCAACCCATGTAGAATTAGGATGTCCTAATTCTGGTCATACACAATAATGCATGAATATTTAGCAATGTTTACATTACTTTTCAAACCTCAAAATCTACAACATATTAAAAATTGTTCGACCTATGTATTTCTATTTCATAGAAATTAAGGAAAGTGTTCGAATTTCTCCGTGGTTTACTGAAATAAGAGTTCAAGTAAATTTAAACGGCTGCCAAAGATATTACGCGATTTAGAAGCGTGTTGTGAATGAAGATCATAAAATACTATTTTCAGGGGTCGACAAAATATTTCGTAGGAGGTTTGGAGTTAAAACCTGACTACGGTAACCGATATGAGATATGGGAGGAATATCCCTTCGTCTGGTAAAGGGTTAAAGCCCGTTCAAAAAATATGACGTTATAAATTATCATGTATATACTAAAAAAACAGACGCTAAAGTGCAATTTTAGAATCTGTTATTAGAGCACTTGTGCTAGTAGGTAATTAAGCCAATGGCTGTAAAATACGTAAGTACATATACCAGAAAAAAGCGGATTTGAGAGCGTTTGCATAGCTCATCCCCCGAATACCGACACCAATAAGGCTGGGCATTTGCAAAGCAAGATTTAGCGCCCGGTGAGCCCTCCTAGCTCCAGCTTTAATTGTCCGGGTTCGAATCCCGGCCGACGATCCACAATCTTTTTTTGTTTTAGAAAATCTTATATTTAACTCAGTATTATATATACCGAGCAGTAAAAAATCTGGCTCTCAATATGCATTAAAATAACAGGTAATTTTGTATGTAGAGTGGGCCAAATTTTGTGCCACTTTGTACCTATTTGTCGCCAAATATTAGAAATAGAAGCGATTCATTCGAGAACTAATTTGGAACGTAGGTGTCGTGTCGTGGCTTATGGAAGTTCCGGTAGATGCCACCCCACGTCACAGTTGGCGTATACAAGCGATTAAGTTTTCGGTTGGTTGGTCGGATTTTCCTGTGGTCCTGTTGGTAGGATACCTCTGGCGCGCCACAGGTGCGAGCGAATCCCGTCCAGCGACCGGAACATCTACTCGTAGTCTTTCGTCTAAAAAATGTTTGTGTATGCTGGCCTGGCCTTATGATTATGAGACGTGGTTGTGTTGCAGAGAGAAGCTGTGCGGCGTGCTGCCGGCGCGCGCGCAGGGCTACATGTGGTCGCTGGCGTTCAGCACCAGCCAGCACGGCTTCTCGCTCGCGTCCATGTACCGCAAGATGCAGCGCGTCGACAGCCCCGTGCTCCTTGTCATACAGGACACGCACAACAATGTGAATACTTCGTTCTATTTCATTTTTACACGCTTTTATATTAGCTTCACCTTTAACTGTGTATGTATTTATAATGTAACGGAATCTTTGAACTTGATTTTCACCCACTTCTTATGGTGATATTGATGATAATACTGTTGCATTCAAAAGGTAGATAATCTGACCTGTAACGCACAGACAGTTTTGGATACAGAACTCCACAAAGGATGTGATTTTGACCGTCTGACATTTTATATAGCGCTTGATTTTCTTTTTCCAATCGATTTAATTCGATCGATTTTAATCTATATAATTTGGCCAGTCCTGAAATTTTGACTGTCTATCCTAAGTAGACTAACCAACGGTTGATCAATTTATTTTATACATTACTTAGCCGTTGTTGCCTTTGTTGCATGGGTCCCAAGGGCGGATCCATCGTAGTGGGCTCGATGGGCATGCCCATAACTCTAAGACTTGTGATTACACATTTTTAAAAGTCTTTCATAAATCATTTTTGTTCATGGGCAAGCTCGTATTCCGACTCGCACTTGCCCGATTTTCGGGTGGCTGCGACCATAACCTTTGTTCAGGACTGGATCCGTGCCTGATCGGTCAAATCACTGTTTTCCTCACGTCAAGGGGAACGGGAACCGTAAGGATCGAACACACAACACTTGCAACCAGACTATAGGTAGAGTCATTCACGATGACGCGTGCCGTGGCTCTTATTACAATGTCATTAATGGCTAATTTTGGCAAAATCACGCGTCTTCGTGGATGGAACTAGGTATACATACCTAACCGATATTGTAATAAAAATTGCCATTATTTCATAATATTGACATATCCTAAGAAACACATTCATGTTACGTGTTATCGGTATTATAAACTGTGGATTCCGCGTCGCAGGTGTTCGGCGCGCTGACTTCGTGCGCGCTGCACCCCTCGGAGCATTTCTACGGCACCGGCGAGTCGCTGCTGTTCTCGTTCCAGCGCGAGGAGCCGCCCGCGCCCGCGCCGGCCGACCACGACTCCACCGACGACAAACAAGGTCACTTGCTTACTACCGAATACTATGTATATCAACATGACAAAGATTTCAGATTTATACATAGGTATCCCTAGAGTTCTAGTGCTCTGGGGCTTTTATGTTACAAAGCAAAGACCGAAGTGCTTCCTTCGCGATTCAGCTTAGCTATTCGGAGAAGGAACACTGTCTGCATCATTCTGTACCATGCTTCACTCATTTTAATGATACGTATTAGTTTTGTTTTGTGCAATCTAACTTTAGACTTTATGACGTATTTATTATTATTAGTAACAAAATAAGATGATATTTACATCGATAGTAATGAATAATACAAATGTTTGTTCTCGGGTCTTGGATGGTTAATATGTATTTAAGTATGTATTTATCTATATAAGTATGTTTATCCGTTGCCTAGTACCCATAGTACAAGTTTTGCTTAGTTTGGGACTAGGTCAATTGGTGTCAAGTGTCCCATAATATTATTATTATAGAGTTACAATCCAAAAAAACATCGAAGTAATATGATATTATGGCATCCTATGGACAGTTAAAAGACATTTAAGACATTAAAAAACTGTTTATGGTTTGTGCTAGTGCTGCATTCTGGCGGCAGAACCCTGCAGTAATATATTGTTCAATAATATTTATAAGTAGAGCTTATTTAATGTATTGGATAAACTAAATTGAGCATTATGTGAATATGCTCAAGTTGAAAAATATACATTTAATATAAATTATACAAAGCGACACGTATACTTAGATACGTGTAGGGGCAATCAATAAACATTTTTGAAAAATTTGTTTTATCAGTTTGTCGGCATGGTTAAGATCTAGTTTTTTTCTGTTCCGTGGTTAAGATTATACTCATGCAAAATTACAGCTTTCAAGTACCTACTAACTACCTGTCTAACCCAAGCCGCGGACGGACGGCCAAGACAAAACCAATAATAGTTCGTTTTAGGACTACGGAACCTCAAAGAGTGCAACTTTATCAATCCTGATATTTAAATTTACAGATCTATCGGCGCCGGTGAAAACAAAATTCAAGTACTGGGGCTGGACAGGCGATAACATGTATTTCATTCGTGGCAGCAACGACAACATCTCTATTGGTGCCGGCGAGTGAGTACTTCATCAATGTTATACTATTTTCCTCTACCTAGACTTTGTATGAGTCCCGCGGAATTTGGTATTTTCGCAGGATAAAAACGCAGTCTACATACGTAAATAAAACATACCAAAATTTTTTTGAATAACCCCAACAGTTTCATTTCAAATTGTTATCTCTCATACACGGCTATAAAGCTTAGGCCATGTTGGTTCTTCATCATCGGTTTAATGAAACCGCATCACAATCGGTGATCGCCAAGACATCATCTGGACACATGTCAAACAAACAGTTTTTGTCGTCTTGCTGATAGATCAGATATACGCTGCCATCCGATAACATTTTGCGGTCAATATTGACCACTATTTACGATCAATGACTATTCATTCAACAACCACAGTTCGTGCACTGCTGAACGTAGGCCTCCTTCATGTTAAGCCGCAACTTTATATCCTGGGCTTCCTTCACTCAGCAATGGCCAACAGTCAATTTTAAGATTACCACTCCAACCAGTACCCATAAGACCCACTCGACTTTCCCAAACGCGATCTCCACTCCAGAAGTCGGTCATACTATAAATTAATTAACTTTTTAGTTATTTATGTATTTCAACTAAAAGACCACAATGAAGTATTTAGAATTATCTTGGAATGATTACGTGATGGTGTCAAGTGGGCATCAGGACACCGTGTCCTCGTAGATATTGTATTGTGATAATTGTCCGGCAGCGGGAAGTTCGGGCTGTGGCTGGACGGCGACCTGTACCTGGGCCGCACGCAGCGCTGCACCACGTACGGCAACGAGCCGCTCACGACGCGCGAGGACTTCATCGTCAAGATCATGGAGTGCTGGACCTTCATCTGAGCGGCCGCCCGCCCCCCTCGCCCCGTCGCCTGTACCGTCACGCCGCTCCACCTTAACACAACACGACAACATAAGCTTTAGACTATCTTATGAAATTTGCTACAAAGATTTGACACTTTTACAAGTCAATCTTTTCGACTATAGTACCGTTGAGTCTGAAAACGATTTTGTATTCACGTCGTGACTCGATCGGCGTAGATCGACATCGATAGGCCGCAACGAAGACAATATATCGAAACTTCTAAGCGCATTTCTAGTCAAATGTACTGAAACCTGACCAATGTTTTGATCCTCTTCGAATTTAGTGGCGTGTTCGGATGGAGCGCCGTCGCCGCTATGAGGCGCTTGCCGCGCGCAGGCGACCGCTCGCGAGTAGAGCAAGTGCATTAATCCTAGTCAATTGTCACTCGTATCTAAGTTGAAGGTTTGTAGAGACGGAGAGAGCTGTTAGCGTGAGCTCTAGGGTAGACGTCGAATAGTTCGCATTGCGGCGTGACCGCGCGCGCCGCGCCGCCGCCAGTCGCACCTTGACCAGCCCAATACTGATTACGTGTCAATTCATACAATTACTATTGTGCATTGTTATTAAGGAAAAGTAAAACATATTTGTTACGGTAATAAATCAATGTATAATGTTATGTAGCAGTTTTTATGTAAGGAACCGCCGTCTTGTTGAGGTGTCGTGGTTGCTGGAGTCGCGTAGCGGAGTTTGAAGGGCCGATCCGCGACCGGTTGCGGAAGCTTAGTGATCTCGCCAAGTGGAGCGCCGGCCTAGTCTGAATCTGTACGACGATGCCTTTGTAACGGCCGCACCTTTTCTATTTCTATTTATCGTTGAGGATTTTTGAATTGTTAATTGTCGTCTTATCTCATTAACTGGAGTCATAATAATTGTTTTTAGTGAGCATATTTTACATCGTCCTGTGATTTCATTTATATGGTTGCATTTTATAATAACACTATTTAAAAAAGCTACTTTTTTGGTAATTGAAGAAGGAACGGTTCACAAACATGATCCGTATTATATTATTTTGACTTAGAGTAGAAATTAATTTTGTTATTACATCAGAGTAAACCATATTCAGCACAGAAATGAGTAGCAGATATTTAATATAAAATTAGTGGAAAAACTAGTTAACTTAGAGAGCTTGATGAATATAATCGTCATTGTGCTTAGTAATCGTGTCAGTTAGCAAGATCTTACGCGGATCTATCTGGTCGTGTCGCATACTGCAGTCGGTGCGAGCGAGCGCGCGCTCGGGCCCGCTGCCCCGCTCGCACGGACTTTATGCTTGTCATGTCATGTAATATACAGACTATTCCTATTTGAGATTATTGGAGTTATATATTTTGCGAGAAGCCACGCGAAATAATATTAATGTGATTATGTAATGGTAGAAAATATATTGAGAAAGGATATTTTGAAGCAATGTGCATAAAATACTTGGTCCTCGCAGAAGCATTAATATCAGTTACTTACAAGAATGATTGGTATTTCCCGAAGCGCGCGTCACCTCAGCGCCACACGTCCCGTATGAAGCACATTGTTTTAAGGTTGTCTGCATAAGTTATTATTGTTACAAATTTATAAATAACTAGACTTGTTGAGTAGCTGTGACAAATTAAAATATATTTATTTATTCAGTTTGAGTTTCACTATAAGATTGCTGTAGCTGCATAATTTTCGTGGTGATTATGTTATTTATAAGTTGTTAAAATGTAAATCAAAGCCATAATAATTGAGAGTATATTATTTTGAGAAAAAACTAGTTTTTATTTATAATTTAATACACCAAACATTTAATTTAACCTAATATCTTGGTCGTTTACTTTGATGACCGTAATTTCTGTTGTCGTATCCCCGTGAGCGGTGGTCGTGCCCGCGATGGTCGTGCCCGCGATTGTCGTGGCCGCGATTGTCGTGTCCGCGGCGGCCATAGGCCCAGTTGGAACGCCGGTCGTTCCGCCGGCCGCGGCTGTTCGGAACCCACCAGGATTCGACAATGGGAGGCGTACTTGGCTCTGCATTAAAAACTTTCATATATTCTTCATCTTTTTCAGTGTATCTATCTTTAAGTAATTCTTCACAACTAGCCAAAAAAATTTGGTCATCGGATAAAGCTTCAGAAGTCATAGTTTCTTTTTATAACTTCACAGGATGCTGCGCCAGAGAATCTGTAACTGCAAAAATATTGGTTATTGTATTGTTTGGTAAAGCCATGTATCGGTCATACCAGATGCAGAAAATAATTAAAACCGGCCAAGTGCGTGTAGGGACAAATTTAGTGTAGGTAAGTGAGGTTCTGTACTAACAACAATAATTGACACAGTTCGATTGAGATTTCGTTGCTTATTACTCGGTAACTTGTAGATCTTAAGGAAATTGAGGGAACTCTTCAAATAATGCAGGGACACCTATGGTAATTTGGAATATTTAGCAATAACTCTTGCATTTGTTCTCGAAAATCATAATTTGGTGAAGTGGAACTGACGTTGAAAACCACATTTGACTAACAGAGCTACTGCTCAATAAGAAGTACTTCATGGGTTGATTATATGAAATTAAATAAATTATAATATTTTTCCATGTTTAGGAGGCAAAACTCTTTCGATTCCTGTAGTAATTTACAGGTGTTAAAAGAATGAAAACTTGTCAATTACTTTGCTCACTCGGTCACTCGCATGCCTGGTCGCGGATTTGTACTTAATTAGCAAGTATTAAATTGAGCTTGACACAAATGAAATCAGAATTTATACCTGTAAGAGGGCACAAGTTTGCAAAACACACACAAGATATGAAAAAATATCGATTTCTCTGAGGACTGATGAAATAACCTTCACCATTCATGAATTTCAAACTCAACCATGCAAACCAAACATAAACATTAAACAAATATTTAATCTTCAATAATAAGTTCTCATGGTCAAAAACTAATTTAAACAATCTGTAAATTTTCAGTAATCTATTGAAAATTGCACAGAAAAAACTTGATTAAACGAAGATAATTAGTTACCTTTTGAATTAAAAAGCTCTAGTAGCTTAATGAAGCAAGAAAAACTAATTTATTTTTGAACTTTTGGGGTTCCTGATGAGGATAAATTTTTGGTCCATCTGTCTGTATGTCTGTCAAGGCTTTGTCTTAGAAACGCATGGAGTATCAGGCTGAAATAAATACCACATACTTATCACATTAATGCACACTACTTTCAATTAAACATTGTTAAGACTTATTGGCATACTTTCCATCAACATCTTAAGTCTGCTACTCCTTAAAGCAGGGAACAATCGAACTTCTAAGTCAATACTATAAAAGATTACATTACATTGAGCCTTCTTATTTATTTGGACTTTTCCAGAATTTGGGCAGTAAATTAATTGGTTACAATCCCATTATTTGTTTCCATACAAATTGTTGTAACCAACACCTATATGGTATTGCTGGTTGTCCTAGAAACTTGAAGTTTTAAAGATACTCATAGTTTTTGTAGTTTAACCAAAAAGAAAATGACAGTAGCCATCTAAAATTACTCCACACTGCACACATTTTGCTTAGGAGAGGTGTCTGCTAACACTGGATATTCTTGTAGTACAGTTTAAAAAATAATATAATGGCTCTATCCATTGGAGGATTATTTTGCCAGTGTCTTTTTTGTCATTGTATGGTAACAAAATCTAGAAAACTAAATATGAGAAAGAGGTAATGGTGCATGAATGACAACATTCAAATTATTCTCATAGATACCTACAAATTTAAATGGAACCCTCAGAACACAATTTTTTTTCACTGCCTATTTTTTTGATATTAATGAAATGTATGTAGTTGACACACAACAGCATTGTAGACAAAGGTTATGAAATAAGTTGGAAATAAGTTTGTTATCCATACTAATATTATAAATGCGAAAGTAACTCTGTCTGTCTGTCTGTTACGCTTTCACGCCAAAACCGTTGAACCGATTTTGATGAAATTTGGTACAGAGATAGACTAGACCTTGGGAAAGAACATAGGCTACCTTTTATTCCAAAAAAAAGGCTTGAAGGGGTTGAAATAGGCGATGAAATTTTATATGGAAGTTCGTCATTTTTAAAGATAAAACCATGAAACTTGGCATTTAGGCAGTTAATAAGAAATAAGTAGATATTTGTTCGCGCGTTTTTGAAAATTCGACCTGTGAGGTGGTGAAATAGGGGATGAAAGTTTAAATGGAAGTTCGTCATTTTTAAAGATAAAACCATGAAACTTGGCATTTAGGCAGTTAATAAGAAATAAGTAGATATTTTTTCGAGCGTTTTTGAAAATTCGACCTGTGAGGGGGTGAAATAGGGGATGAAAGTTTATATGGAAGTTCGACATTTTTAAACATAAAACCATGAAACTTGATATTTCGGCAGTTAATAAGAAATAAGTAGATATCTGTTCGAGCATTTTTGAAAATTCGACCTGTGAGGGGGTGAAATAGGGGATGAAAGTTTATATGGAAGTTCGTCATTTTTAAACATAACACCATGAAACTTGATATTTAGACAGTTAATAAGAAATAACTAGATATCTGTTCAAGAGTTTTTGAAAATTCGACCTGTGATGGGGTGAAATAGGGGATGAAATTTTATATGGAAGGAAGGAAAAATTCTTCCCAAAATAACTATTCAACGCGGACGGAGTCGCGGGCAAAAGCTAGTTATCCATATTACTTTGGCAATTACCTTGTTGAGACAAAGCAAACATTTTGCTATAACAGTTACGTTATTATTATGCATAAGGTTGGATACAGTTAATTAAGTTTAAAAGCTTGTCAGTTTCATACATTTTAACACCTACTTATTTGGGCTAAACACTAAATTAAGTTTTATTTTTTCTAGTAAAAGGCCATAATGCAAAATAATCCTCACCATAACAGGCTCTTCAAATAAAAAGGGCATCAGATGAAAAGACCTTAAAATGATGGCCTTTGTGATTACAATAAAAGTTCACAGGGACAAAAGCATTATAAAACTGCTTTCCCGTGCCATCATTTGCATACATACACAACACTGATGATGAACTGCAAGTGAGAAACCAAGTTTTTGGAAAGACAGACAATTAATGCATTACCTCACATTAATTATGTTTATGAAACAATGATTGGACAAAAACAATAAAAGCTCCCCCACAAGAAAGAAATATGAAATAAGTAGTTACAAGATTCGCCAATTAGGCTAGTCAAAATAAGACTGAAAATCTTATCAGGTGAATTTCGGATTCTGGGGTTGATGGGTTCAAATATCCATCCAAGAAAAGCTGCACAATCTGGGCAGACACACAGCTTCCATTGGTAGCCCGGGAACCATGAACTATCAGCTTCCCACTGCAATATACACATCACCGGCAAAACTTTACTCAGAAATTCTGATCATATTATATTGTTTCCACAGTTATTTGAGTTAGGCAATATAAAAATATTCAAAAAACAGGTAGTAATAGTGAATAGACTGAGATACAGTAATATTTTTAGATGATAAGATAATTAATGACCTGATTACTGATGATAACATACCTCCCCAATACCTACACAAGTTGATTGTTCAAAGACAATCACTGGAAATTGGAAAATGTAATCATTTGACACCACCTGTACTAGAACAGACTCTTTACTGAATAAAGTGTCATTAAAAGAATAAAGAGAAGCTGGACTCAATTTCGATATTATGAAATTGTTCGACGCAACTTCACTTCCACAGCTACGACACAAAACATTTTCCTCATTGTGAATCTCTGAAAATTGTAATTAGTAGTTTGTAAACAAGTACTATGAATCACGTCAAGTTATTAAACAAAAGGCTAATTTATAGTTTTATGTTACCTGTGTCATTATTTTGGCTGGCTTGGTTCATAGACTCGGTTAAGTTATCATATATGATTGTAGATAGTTCAGAGTTAGCAGGTATTTCAGTAATCATTGCAAACGTAAGAAATAGAGTGCATTTTAAATTCATAGTGAAATATTTTTACACTTACTAGATTTTGATTATTTGACTTGTCTTCAGCTCAATTATCTAGCTTATCTTGTTGTACACGTATCGATATAGATAAATTAATTCGGGCGCTCACGAATTCCAGCTATAGCAACGAGCAAAGATTTTAATTTTATGAACGATCACTGAGCCTGACTGAGTGAGAAACTAAACTGCCTGCATGCAACTGTCAGAGTTGTCAGCCAACACTTCGGTTGTCTTGTCAGACTGAAGTACAAGCATGTGAATTTTTGACTTGACCACAGACTACTAAACTAAAGGTGCGGCTACATGCAGTAGCTCGACGCTCGTTTCCAGCGATAAATAAATCTGGTCACCAACCCCATTTTGAATTTCTTGCGACTCAAATCGGTAATCGCTAGTCACTCGTTTGCAATCGCTCGTCGTTTGTTTGCAGCGACCAATCTGGTCTCATGATCCTATTTTGATTTTCCGCGGCTCAAAAAAGTAGCGTCAAGTCGCCGCGTCAACATGGCGGCTGCTTGAAAAAAAAATTATAGTGTTTGTTTGGAAATTGACGAATGTCGTTTGTTTATAAGTACCAAAAATAGGTTTATCAGTGTCAACACATTGCTGCTTCCCATTTTGAAGTTCAACATTTTCAGCTTTATCGCTATATACCACATGACCAGATTTGTAGCGATGAGCGATTGCATACAGCAGTAGCTCAACATTATCAGCTTTATCGCTATATGTCACATGACCAGATTTGCAGCGAAGAGCCATTGCATACAGCAGTAGCTCAAAGTTTATGTCACGATACCAGATTTGTCGCTCGAAACGAGCGTCGAGCGACTTGCATGAGGCCGCGCCTTCATAGCTAATGCCACGTGACCAAATTTGACACTGGAAACGAGCGTCGAGCGATTTGCTTGCATGTGGCGGCGCCTAATTTACATTTTATTTATAATATTTTTTTTAGGGTGAGTGGTAAACATTATGTTTACGTTTAAGTGGGCGTTAATAGGATTATTTATTTAAATAAACATCAATACCTCATCTCTATTTTATTCCATGAATCAAAATGTTTTATTTCAGATTAAATTAAGGTGGTTTTGATTTGTTTTTAAAACCTGGTTATTCATCGTAACATTCGTAACGCAAGAAGATCATAAATAAAACATATTAAATAAATTTCAAGAATGTCGGAGAGTGTGAATATCGATCTTTCTGGAGAAATAAATGCTACAGTGGAAAAAAAGGGATTACAAAAGTATGTGAATGATGTGGAATTGTAAGTTTAAATAAATAATAATTTTTCATTGTGTGGCGTTATGTTGATCCTGCTTCTTAGAATGTATTGTTTACGTCACCTACATCAACGTACTATGAAAGCAATTTCAAAGGCGTAAAATTTAGAAACCATTGCCTACATCGTTGTTGCAATTTTAGTTTCAATACATGTAGTTTTCATTGATTCATCCACATTCATATTTTTTTGGTCTATACTATCCTATCATTATGGGATCATATAATTTTTTTTGAATCAAAATGTATTTGGTCGAAAATTCTCACTCATGTTACTTACTTCCTAAAGCTAATAAAACTGCAGAAGAGCTGCTGGCCTTATCTCTAATAACACTATGAAAATAAAAATTATTTTGGGATTATTTGTGACACATCCATACAATTAAATCAAACAATATTATAGCAGTCAATGTTTACAAATTACAAGTGCTAGGTACATAATTGTTACTTTTTAAAATAGAATAGATTGCAGTAGAGTTGCTACCTTCCTATTTCTTATGATGGATTCAATGAAATTTGTAGTACCTATGTACATTTAAAAAACCAATATCAATTATAATGGTTTATATCAATAATGATAAATTGCTTAAAAATAAATTAGCTCAATCCACAACCATAAAAGTAAGCAAGTAACAACATCTCTACTGCAATCTTATTATCAAATTGCTGCCAAATGAGTGATTCCTAATTATCAGATTTATTACTGCTAACTAAGCTTGTTATTTTTTGCAGCTTAGCCATCAATTTTAAAATCTGTTGTGGTGATTTGTGAATGGGTGTATTAATAATATGCAATATGGTTTAAGGTTGATGCAGCATGTCCGCAGTGGTGGTGGGCAGGCACTGTTGATGGGATTTTTAGCATCACGAAGGCCATGGACTCAATTTGTTGCTACTGACAACTTTAAGGTAAGCTACACTCCTGTAGATTGCCACACAGCCTTGAGACTGATTCTGAAGTATACATTTATAATTTTTTTAGCCTCCTGCTTCACTGCCAAGGTTGACACGCCGATTCTATCGAAATGTGGAATATTTCCAGGCCAATTATTTTATGGTCTTTCTGGGACTATTTGTATATTGTCTGTAAGTGTATTAAAACATAATTTTTGATCTATCAACTGAACTCTGTATATAGTTGCTTGTACAATCGCCATCAAATATTTCATATACAAACTCTTATACCTTGATAATAGGGTGCATGTTCCAATATTTTTGACCATCTTGGCTGCACTGAAATATCTGTTGATCTGATAACTGTACTTACTAGATTTTGTTTCCAATTCCATTAATTTATTTTGCTTAGTGTTTATAACGAGTGTACCTAAAAATTTATAATTTTTCAGTGTCACTTCTCCATTACTGCTAATAGCTATGGTTGCAAGTTTCTTCGGCTACAGGAAATTAACTTCTGGTCCTAACACATGGAAAGTAAGTAATTTGCAATGTATCCTATACACTAAAGAAATGCCAGATACGAATAATGAGTTAATGACATCAGGATGAAGTACAGTCAAGGAAACTTGATCGCGTACCAAGGTGGAACCTCTGTGCTTCTAATATCATCTTGACATCCCATATATTTGCTAAAAAAATAACAGTGAAATTTATTACGAAAAGGTTCCACGCTGGTACCTACCTGATTAAGTTTCCTGAACTGTATCTATATCATGTGATCATGTCTCCTTGGTTTTGCTTTAGTAAACTAGCTGTTGCTCACTGCCTTATAGTATCTCGCACGCGAGAACCATACAGTTGAATGAATATAGTCTTTTTATTATTTTATGTGTTAAAAATCACCTAATGACATACATTGTATTGTACGCGAATTTCTAATGGTAAAAATAAACAATTGACTAAATATTTAATTATGACCGCCTTATAAAGGCACCTTTGAGTATTTATCTAGAATATCTAGCTAAATAATCAAAGGTACGCACTGAGCTCACCGTCCTATATAGTTAAATACGGTATTTAAAATACCTAGGTAAGTAAAAGGTAGGTAAAGGTAAGATAAATTTTAATAGCTATTTTGCATTTTGTTAAAACTATTCATTAGTTTTTTTTGTTTATTCCAGCCAAAAGTAAGTTATTTTTTTCATTCAGAAAGTTAAAGTTGTTCTCGCACCTCAGCTTCTTTTTGGCACCCACATCACATCCGTATCACGGAATTTGGAACTGCCCACCAAATAAAGCACAAAATATTTTTCATCACACTTACTCGTAAACAGTGTCGTAACATGCAGGCCTGGGTTGCAACCCCTGGCATGAAACCCGTGGTCGGTATATGGGTCATTGCGCGTACAAATTTTCCTGTCGTGAAGCCCAAGGTCGGTAAATGAGTCAATGTGAGCTGCTGCTGCACATGCATGACGCTGCTGCAGGCTCACACGCACACGTCAGGCACATGCTGCGGGAAGGCGAGGGCGGCGCTGCCAAGAACGCAGCCGGCGTTATCGATAATATTTGGAAGAATTATATAATATCTTTTAGAAATATAAAAATTTACTCGCAAATGTGATGAAAAACATTGTATTTCGCATGGGCCGTACTAGAATTACATCGACTCATTAAAGCCCTTCGACTTCGGGCTTCTAATAGACTCTCGTTCCAAATCCCTTATTTTCCGCCCTTAAGACACAATGATGAGATGGACGGATGACCTGGTTAAAGCCACGGGTTCACGGTGGATGCAGGCCGCTGCCAACCGAAGCAACTGGAGGTCTATGGGGAAGGCCTATGTCCAACAGTGGACGTTCAACGGCTGAGATGATGATGAAGACACAATGAACTATTTTTTTCTCAAACATGACATTGTTGAGGCCGGGAAGTATCGCGCTGCAGGCGCTGCGGCTCGGCTGCGGGCGCGCGATCACTAGCGGCCTGAAAAGAGACTTCATACAACTTACCCAGCCGCTGGCCGGCAATGCGGCCGTCTTTTGTTTCAACGCGCGCTCTGCGGGACGGCCCGCGTCCGTCACCAGCAGCACCCGCCGCGCCACCGGCCAGCGCGACACGCGCGCACAACAGGGCGACGAGACTTGCATCCCGCCAGCATGATTTTTTTTTTTTTATTTTATTTCATGTTATGTTGAGAAAAGCACTATACGTAAGCATTTTGCGGATCGTGGCGTTGCCGGCCTCGCTACGCACTGCCATCTATGTCTGCATGGCCGGCAACCCCCTATACCTACTTCCCGGCCTTTACAGTAATTTACTGTTATAGATCGGTAGCTGGGAGCTAACAAAGACGCAGCAGTACGCCGTGGCGGCCGCGGGTAGTGTGGCGGTGTGCTGGTTTGCTGGGGTGGGCGCTGTAGTTTTCTGGGTCTTAGGTACGTACCCTTGTACAAACCGTCCACTTAACTACCAAGTAAAATCACCTTTCGATTTAGGGAATAAATTTGATACCCTGCAATGAGTGAAGTTGCAGTGTAACCTATTCATTACGCATAAGTAATAATCGTAATTACGTGAGTTAAGAGTTTCATTTTTCTCATAAACCTTTGAATAAATTGCAACTTTTTAGCATTATTCAGCATTCAAAATCCAAGAAAATAAATTCGCCCCACCCTACTAATTCATACTTTCGGTTTTTTCGTGCTTTTAAGGTTTCTACCCACTACACCGTATCACTCCATGCCCGTAATATGAACGTATCAATAACAGAATGTCTAACGCGTAACCTCATGACGTGCGACGGCGGCGGTTGGGTACGGAACGTGCTAGTGGGCAGTCTTATACTTTTCGATACAAAAAATAAACCTATTATTGTCTGACACGTTTCTATTACGGTCCGGTACGGTACGGGGTTGCGGTATGACACGGTGTATGGGTAGTCCTTTAAATAAAATTATGATTTTTGAATTATTTGTAAAATGTTGGCACTTTAACGGTTGAACTTAATCGTTAATAAGTTTTTGGTATTTTTTTTTTGCTGCCTCCAATTTTGCCGACTTTACGAGTAGGTACATGCATTGTCACCCAAACTACATCTGCATACCAAATTTCAAAACGATGCCATTAACCGTTGAAGAGTTCCCTATTCCTATGGAGACGATCCTGGCCGGACTACCAGATTATTGTATTGTCACCAATTTACATAGGTAAGTATGCCTAATTTCAAGTCGATCCGACTACTGGAACTTAGTCGAATTTAACTTGTAAGATTTGACACAATGAGACAGTTGAAACTAAATAAAAGCAACAATGGTCAATAGGTAGGTCGTCAAATGTGTATGTAAGTGATAGACGTTTTGGTTGGTGTTCCAGGAGTGACTGTGACCGTGGTGGCACTGCACGCGAGCCTGTTCGACGCGGAGGCGCTGCCGCCGCCCGAAGACGCCGCTTTCCCTACGATCGAGCAGGTGTGACGGCTGCTCCGATGCTCGTGCGACCACGCTCCCACTGCGAGACTTCACTCAAAAACTATGCCATTAATCCCACAATAAATTGTATTTATTTATTATTTCTTAAAATAACTGTACATTGGCTTGTATTATAATTATATTATTAAGATATCAAATTAAATAATAAAAAGTTAAATATTTTTTATTTTTTGCAATATGAAGTCAAGCTCTTTAATATGAAGTTTAATTCCATTTTATGTATTACATAGTTACGAGTATATGGATGGTAATCATTGAAATCATAGCTCTTTGGGTGCGATTTTTTAATCTGGAGAAAAGCTATTTATTATTTACTCATTTCACACGTGATAATTATATGAATACTTGAATAGGTATGAGATTATGCCTAATGCCATTTTAAACATAATGAGAACAATATACTAAGCTTTCCTAGGAAGCAGTCGTAAGACTGGTAGGTTTTGAAATTGTTGGATACTTTACATATTTAGATACATAAATTATCCGTAAGTACTTATTTCACATTATCCGCCTTAAGGTGGGTTCGTGGTTCTTATTTCTTATTACAATGTCATTGATGTCTAATTTTGACAAAATCACGTGTCTTCGTGGATGGCCCTAGGTATTCTATTGGTACTAGCTTTTGCCCGCGGCTCCGCCCCCGTGGTATTGTTATCGCGCTGTTCCCTCGGGAACTGCATTTTTCCGGGATAAAAAGTAGCCTATGTCATTCTCAGGCCCATAAACTATCTCTATGCCAAAAATCATGTCGATCCGTCGCTCCTTTACGGCGTGAAAGACTGACAAACGTACAAACACACACACTTTCGCATTTATAATATTAGTATGTTATACAACCAAATTTAACCTCCTGAGTCGTGACATTTTTTAACAACTTGTGCTAAGACCTAGTCTTGGTTGAACTGCTTTGTTATTTTTATTTTGGATATTATTTAAAAATTCATAGAATTCTTTATTCAATGAACAATTTGTACTTTATTATAAAGTACGTACGGCCGTTATTATCAGGGTTAGGTATTGGCGGGCTATTTCCCGCAACTCGACGTCTAAGTGCGCCTATTTTGCGTGTTTCTTAGGGTTAATTGGTCCTTTATAAAGTAGGTACGCGACGACTCGGGAGGATAAAATGTTCTTATTCACAGTAACGGTCAAAAATATGTAGACAGATTGGCGCGTGTTGGGACTTTTTGAGCACATTTTCACGCTGTCTTAGAATAGTAGGTAAGGAAAGGAGGAGTAATTAAACAAGTATGAATTAATTTCAGGTTACTTTTAATATTACAGATATAGCTTAGCAACAAATAGAGCATGAAAAGTAGCTTTAAACGCCTTAAAAATATTAGAAACTTTTAATGCATTCATTTAAACTGCAGCTAACGAAGACATTGTTACGATTATCACGGCTCATTATACCTATGAGTAAGTCCTTTGCCTTAATAATTCGACAGTATAACCACGGTGTTATCATTACGAAGACGCACCCATGTCGGGTACAATACCAAGCATAGTTGTTGAGCACGGCAATCAATACGCGTGATCTCTTTAGTGGGAAGGTCTCGCGTACGAGTCCCGGGTGCCATAAGCGCACCCATGTCTGATTTCCGCTAACTGCTCGAAAGCCATGCTGTGTCGTAATTAGTTACCTACTGCGTTTTACTACAAATGCGATTATACAAAAAAAAACAACGGAATTCAAAACATAAACATACCTAAAGATAAGGGAAATTATGCGGTAAGTCCAAAAGGTTGCCTTGGCACAGTACCTATTCTACCCTGATTCTGTCCATTCTAGTCAGTAACACTGATCTAACCACGAGGAGCAGCGCTACTGCGGTGAACGCATTATTTTATAGGTATTCGGAGTCATATAAGTAATAGGTAATTTTCAAATTATATGTTTTCGTTCCAGAGTCGCATTTAGAATGAAGTAGGTTATTTTTTTATTTCACTCACTTTACAGTTCTACTTTCAAAAGATAAGTTAGTAAAGAAGAATGCGAAACTAGTCGACTACATTGATCTGGTGAGAAAAGCTCATAACACTTATCCTCGCTCGATTTCCGGAACTGACTGGATTACGGCATCACTATGGAGCACGGCGTGACGTAGTATCCAATCAATCCATATGCAACAGCAAGGGCAAGGTGTGTCAGTGGTAAAATATTTACAGGTTTATAATATACTTTACCTATGTACTCTGTTCATTCTGAAAGTTTTGGAACTATTAAACATTTATTAATAAAATTATATTATTTCATATACCATTAAAATTTAATTCCAATAAGCACGCATTTTATGTAAATATTGTAACAATCGATTGTATTTAACATCTATATATGTAAAAAAAATATTAAAAAATATCCTCCCTCTAAGGCAATAAGTCATGCTTTTACAGGTAAAATTTTATAAATGCCTACCTAAATTGACTTTTACCGTAATTTTACAACTCATTTAAAATGATTTTTTATACGTCTTTATAAAGTTATTTACTTAATACATTATGCTTTTATATAAGTCAACAATTATCTAATTGCACCACTAGTCTCTGAAATCAATAAAACTCTTTTCTGAGCAACAATAATAAAATTTTAACAAAGGAACATAATAACTGTTGTTCATGATTGATCAATGTTTGAGAGGATATCTAATACTTCATTAATTTGAAGCACTTCCTGGAAGACGACTTAAGCAGTTCAAGGTCAACACAAAAATACATTATACTTACTAAAAAATATATATAAACCTTGAGGTGCATTTAGGCCAAACAAACAAATGAGCACTCTTTGCACGGACGACTTAATAAAGTTTGTGTACTTATACTAAAATTACAAAGAGTCAGAGTAGGAATACAAGCGTTCTTTTGTTTATTTTTTCCATGCACTTGAACGAAAATTCTTGTTTCTCATTTGCATCAAAGAATTACCTAGAAAGAGAACCAACAGAAGAGCTAATAATCGCCAATATGCTCAATGTAACACATGTATTTTTTCCAATTAAAAATCCAAAAAGATTCATTTAGTTAGACTAAACGATCAGACATGTAAGCTAGGCCCGATCTCCTAAAGCTTGAAACGTATTAAGAGCGGTGGTGAAGCGGTACCGGTTGTAATATTCGAGGTAACATGAAATAGTCCGTATAGTATACCACGCGGGAAATAAGCGTGGCACGATGCGGACTCTCTCATGTTAGCTCGAATTTTTACAACCAGAGGGGCTAAGTACTACGAAAATCTAAGTTCGTATCGTACCGTCCCTCTCACTTTCGTTTTAAATAACATAAGCGTCAGCGAGACGGCAAGACACGAAGTTCGAATTTTGCATTTCGTAGTAGAGGGCCAAGTACCGCCTCCGCGCCGCGCCGCACGGCTCCACCACCGCTATCACTATCAGTGCGTTTCAAGCTTATGTTTTTCAGGGACAAATGCGAAACAAAAATATATTCTGAGGGGTTCGTATAAATAAACAAGTATAAGGTCAACCGGGGCTAATGCGTCACAATACTTTAAACAGCATATTTATCAAATTATAACAAACACATTGTGTCCCTAAAAGCTATAACTTATGATACGAGTTAGCATATTTTATCTAATTTCATATTTTAATGATATTTTATGGCATTTTTAATAACTTCTACGTGTAAATTACGTTTATGTAAAAGGTCGTTTTTTTTAGACGCTATTACCCAAGGTGGGGTGAAACCGTCTTTTACTAGTATTGTGATCGGATTGATTTTAATCGAGACAATTTTATAAAAGCACAAATGATAAAAGTTCATTATTGTGTTGTACGCTAAATTCTAGCCATAGTTTAGGGTAATTAATTAGTTGAACAAAAATATTCGGGGCTATTGCGTCTAATTGACCTCGTTTCTTATAGACGCGTCAAAAAAAGAGCTCTGCCACGACATCTAGTGATCATTTTTTGTACTTTTAGTGCCAAAGCCTTTAAAAAAATTACGTGAGTATTTCTAAAGGAGGGTTTGTTATAATTGAAATGGACGCATTAGCCCCGTAGACGACAGTCCCGATTGGCCTTAATTAATTATACTTTTACATTTTGCGCTTCACATTTCGGCCTATATATTTACGTCCCACAGAAACCATCACTATTTAGGTAAGCTCGCTAAAATTAAATTACATCTTATTCTCATCACTACCGAAAATTAGTAAATAGATTACCTCATTATACAATACAAGTGAGTCTTGGTATTTCTTGATAGCATCGACTTAAAAAATGCTTCGATTTAACAGCTGTAAGAGACCATGTCCCTAGTCTAGTAGGTATTTTATATTAATATTGACTTGATTCCTCTACCCGTCCCTGAGAAAATTTACAGATATATACGCACAAAAGCACGCATAGACGACCAGCGAAGTGATCTCAAAAGGATTTACTTTTTCCATTTAAGTCATGGAATCCTAAAACATGACATTATGATCGTGCTTCTGCTCTGGATCTGTTCTTTTTGTCTGAACGCACAAGTAGAGACGGCATCGCATTTAACCGTCTGTTAACATTAATCAATGGATGGTGAAACAGCCCCTTAGTGTAGCTGTGTGTGTAGCGTAGGTACATTAAAAGATTTCGATACCAACTTTTCATTTGCACAGTGAATTATGAATTTATTTATACGCCCAACATTAGATTTGTCCCGTAGTAGTAAAACACACTACCCACCACTAACCAAAAGATATCACGTTTACAGCGAGCGATTTGACACGAGAAGAGTTACTAAGAATGAGCATAATTATGCTCCATTGATTTTAAGTTAATTTATTATTATACTAGCTTTTACCCGCGGCTTCACTCGCGTGGAATTCGGTTATCGCCTATGTAACTCTATGGCCCATAAACTATCTCTATGCCAAAAATCACGTCGATCCTTCGCTCCGTTTCGACGTGAAACCGTTTGGTTAAAATGTCATTCAAGCATATTAATTTTTATACATAAGACGGTTTCCGAGATAAGTTCTTTCTAAAGTACTTATGAAGGTATATTTTCTTTGCTGAAAGAATGCAATTTCCTGCGGGACACGATAATATTTCATTCAGGCCAAGTTGCAGATGCAAGCAATTGATTTACGTATTCATGTGCGGTTACCAGCGCTAGTTGTAATGTTATGTTGTCGCCCGAGGGACAAAGCGGGGAAACAACAGGAAAATGTTGATTGTATATTTTATACAGGGCAACGTCCGCCGCGCAATCATTGAGTCTGTCCTCTTACGATTCGCGAACCATAGAATCAAGTTTCAACTCAGTAAAACCAAATTGAACCTAAGCTCTGTAAGGTATTTTTAAAATAAAATTACATTAATATAACATAAGATATACATCCTGATCTTGAACTGTCATCGAGATTTGAGATCAATTGGACATACATTCTGAAATTTTCTTTGTTAGAACGAACGAGAATAACTTTTTATGGTCTATATCCACTAAAATGTCAGTACAATAACAATGGAATTAACCTGCAGAAAGTCATAATAAACCCTCCTTGTCACCTAAACCATTTCCATGGACGGATAATTTCTCCAAAAAATATTTACAAAATAATTCCATTGTTGATTCTAGTTAGCTCCATATCTGCGACCAATAAGATCTCGTCCCATTTGTGGGATGGAGTGTGAGGTGGGGTGGTAACACCAAGTTGGATTTCTTTATTGCTGTTTGGAGTGCTAGAGAACTCTAACTTACGTTTTGATCTACCAGAGAATACATGGCAAGGAGTCAAACGCTGGTCGTGACTGAGTACTTTAGGAGTAATTGGAGATGATGTATTTATTATCACCTTTTCAATCTTCTTCATTTTGAACGGCCCTACATATTTAAACACAGGTTTCTTCAAAATCGAATTACCACTCACTTTTTCAATGAGACCAATGGAAATGAATACATTAGCAATGTCATACAGCCTCCTTACTTTTGATTTGTGCTGGCGATCTAGCATTTCCGGAGAAAGAGAAGTTTTGTTCTTATTAGATGAGTCTATCAGTACTCTCACAGCCATCTCCAGGTTAATAAGCGTATTCTGAAAGAAAAGTAGTATTATTAAGTACCGACTTGTTCTAGCTCCCACTAAACCTTCAGTTAATGAATTTTTCTTTGAAGATTGATGGATAATGAATGAGTATACACTTCTGTTTGAGGTAAGACAACGAAGGGGCGAGAGAAAGGAATAAAAGCAAGAAAAAGGGGCAAAGAAGGGAGTAGGATGAATTCTTAAAGGGAAGTTAAGTTACAGATTAAGATAATAGAAATAACTTACTGGTGGTTCTACCAGAAAAAGCATCAGAAATCTTTGAGCCAAAACTCCTAGTGTTTTATGTTTAGGAGCAGGTGGCTTTGGAGCTCTCCCGCGTAATGCTGCTGACAGTCTCAAGTTCTCCCCTTGTTTTTTAAGCATTTTCAGAAAGGAATTCAGTCTTGATCCTCCGTGCCAAAGATAAGTATTTTTTCTTTTATGGACTGCACATTGCATGGCTTCAAGGATGTTAATGATGTCATACATTCGGCGTTTTTCAACACCAAGCCGAGCTGCTGTGCTGTCCAGCTGTATTTCCACTGTGCCGAGCCCATACAGTGGGAACAGGTTGAGGAATCTGTGAAAAAAAAAAATTTCAGTGCTTTCATTTTTCAGAATCTTGGAATGCTAGGCTAATTTGCAGCCCTATTTGCATATATATATACTTTTAATGGGGATTTCCCACTATTATTGTAGAATCTTAGGCCACATTGTAATATTTTAATGTAGACTATACTGCCGTGCTCGAACTAAAAGACGGCTAAGTGACATTTTGCCCAAAATTGACTTTTTGATACAGATCAAAAGAGAAAAAAAAGCCACATCGATGAGTCTAAGCCATCTCAATTTTGGCCAAATGTCACTTAGCCCTCTTTTAGTTCAAGCACGGCAGTATATTCTAATGCTGTAATACATCTAGAAAAACTACCTTTATTCTTATAGTCTATAATTCATAATTCATTTATTGCATGTCATGTTGTACATAGGGTCTTACATTAATAAACAATTCCAAGAACATGAAGCCTGCTAGGGCACAGCAATCTTATAAATATTTACTATAGAGTACAATTAATTAATTACTAGAATAGGTTTGAGACTTAATATTATCAAGTTTAATATTAACAGCATGTCAAACACAGTAGTTAGTTTAGTTAGTAGTTCTGTATAAATTAATTGCAAACGACATTTAAATGCCAGATAATCCCAAAATTGATTAATACTTAGGGTCCAATTAAGGGGCTGTTTCACCACCTATTGATTAATTTTATTTGTCTCCATCTATTCAAACAAAACAAACAGAGACAGCATCATACTCATCTTTCAAAAATATTTATGGATGGTAAAACAAGGGTTAGGTGTATTATTATTTCTGACAGCCATATTAACATTACTTTTAATCAAAATTATTGATTATATTAAATTTAGTATGCCTCTGAGCCAGTACATGAAGTGCTTTAAACTGAACATAATATAATAATTATTAAGATATACAAAAAAAAAATTAACATCCATGTAAAACTCATGACTAAACAAAAAATATAAGAATTTGAATTTGATGACCCTTGTACCAAATTACCAACATGTTAACCTTTGTTAAAATAAACCCCCTTGCAAAAAAAACGGGCACCTATGGTTTTTCAGATTTTTAGGCATTGAAGCTTAGAAAGTAAGATGTCATGCACATAAAATTCAAAAACCATAGGTGCCCGTTTTTTTTTGCAAGGGGGTTTAGTTATGTATGGACATATCGATGCTTGAAAGGAGAAATTGACTAAGCAACAATTTTTTAGCATATACATGTTTATTTGTGTTATTTACTGATTCCAAACATGTATATAACTCACTATGTTAAAAAAAATTGCTTAGTTTATTTCTACTTTCAAGCATCAATATTATATTATGTGTCAACAAATGTAGCTGTGGTGCAATGTTAGTAGCTGAGAAGCAAGATAAAACAATGTAGCACTGTTCAATAACTGCAAGTGTAAGAGACCATCACAAAATGACTATGCCAACTAAGCATGAGGAAAACAGATTTTACAAACTGTATTCATTTTGCTGTTTTTACAATGTGTAATTGGAACTATATTTAGTAGAAAATCTTGTCTTCACAACAACATTATTACAATTATACTAAGAATTAAAGAAATAATACGAACAGCTTTGTTGAATAGTTTAACAATAAGCAGTGTTAGTCTATAACAGTACTTCAAAATAGCTTGCTCGCTAATCCTGCCATGAAGCAGCAGTGTTTGCACTCTTGCGTTTCGGCATGGCGAGTAAGACAGCCAGTGAAATTACTGGCACATGAGGTACCCCATCTTAGGCCATGCAATCCCCCTGGTGCTGCAGGTTTCTTTGGGTAATGGTTCTCTTACTCTTACCATCAGGAAACCCACTTGCTCGTTTGCCATCCAGTCAATTAAAAAAAAATCTACTGTAAAAATTACTATTAAGAAAGCGCCACTATCCTTGATATAGCCATATCAATATCATGGAGTTCTTTATATTCCGAGAAAGTGCAGTTCTCACTGGATGCTGTCAAAATTACAACAGCTTGTTATCATATAGAGGTTAAAGATTAAGTGTGAAAATGGTTTACCTATCGCACAATATTTGCAAAGACTTCTCCTTGCGGTGCACGGCGCTCGGCGGCGGCGTCGGATACAGCAGCGCGACATTCGTCAACAACTTCAAGTTCGCCGTGGGAGACACATTGGTCGAATTGGTTACTTCAGTGAGCACGCAGCGCTTTGGAGTCGAAGTTATGTTGTCATCTTCATACATCATGCGATAACATTCTGTAAAAATCCAGGACCAGAAAGATACGGGTAGTTTTGAGAGACTGCACTAATCTAGTTGGCCGTACACTAAGAGGGACGATGTGGTTTAAATACGTAATCTAATCATGAACTTTTAGAATCTCGATATTGTACGTAATTTATTTAAAAGGGCAACTTGTTTTTATGAAACATTTTTTTATTATTCACTGCAATAACCTCTCTGTATACATTTTTGACAGATACACTAAATGCGCGCGAGCCCTGAGCGTGCCTTGCCTGTGCCCGCTCGCTATTTCACTAATTTCGGGCACGGTATAAAACGCTCGTTTTACACATTGCAACACTGTAGGGCTACTACGAAATTCAAAAACCGAAGTTCGTATCGTATCGTACCGTCCCTCTTTCGTATTCATAGTACCTATTTTATTTAAATAAATGAGCGTCAGCGGGCGGGACGGCAACATACGTCGTAACGTGAAATCGAAATTCGGAAATCGAAGTTCGTTCGTGTCGTACCGTCCCACTGGCGCTCATATAATTTAATACGAGAGTGAGAGAGACGGTACGATAGGATTTTAAATCGAATTTTAAATTGCATAGTAGGATTTTAATATACTTTAAATATCCTATCCTGGTAAATATCCTCAGGATGGTGTCATTCTTCTGAGATAATATCACAAATTATTATATTTAATTTTGGAACAGGCATCGTAATGCTACATTTGTACCCTTGTCTAGGCTTGCCAAGCCATAAACTTAATATTAAGGAGTGCAGAAAAAACACAAAACAAATACGAATAATTTTTTTCTGGAGGTTAACTTCGTAGTATAGCCGGCTGCAGCTTTTGTACTGTTGGCAACATTTTGCAAATTCCATAGACAAGAATAATGTCCAGAGGGTAGTTGTCTATGGAAAGAACGTTCTATTCTCTACACCTCTTCCTCTTCCACAGCCTGCGTCATGTCATGGCTGGCATGAAATTAAGCTTGCTTTGCTTGATTTCTTTCCTCACGAACGAAAGAGTGCTTAGTTTTCTTTGGTAGTGATATCCGTCAAATAAACTTCTATTTACAACTTCTTGCAAATATACTTGTAGTTTTGTGTTCCTTGTCGTAAATAGTAGTGCAGGGTAATATGTAATTGACAATAATTGTGTAGTGAAGGCTTACATACGTTTGTATCACAATGAACGAAGGCGCAGGTGATTGGATATGTAGTGATCAGAGTTGTGGGAACATAAATTTTGCGCGTCGAGTATCATGTTATCGTTGTAATAAAGATAGACCCGATGGCGGAAAAATGTTCAAAAAGAAACTTGGCACAGAAATAGGTAAATCGGCAGCTGAGAAGAGCCGCGGCTTGTTCAATGCTGATGACTGGCAATGCAATAAATGTGCGAACGTAAATTGGGCCCGGCGCACAACCTGCAATGTTTGCAATGCTCCAAAGTTTGGTGAAGTAAATATCGCAATAATTAATTAAAACCGTTTTTTATTGCGAGGGATTCGCTAAATACATTGGTTGTAATGTTTTACTAGGTAGAAGCACGCACCGGCTACGGCGGTGGCTACAACGAGCGCGGGGTAGTCGAGTACCGCAGGCGGGAGCCCTCATCTGATGACGAGTATGATGAATTTGGGAGAAAGAAACGAAAACGCAAACCCGAGGCGCAGAATGTGGTGTGTATTCTACCTACTGTGTATGCCTTATAACCCTGAATACCCATGTTATATCTTGCAACAAGCATGCCCTTTTTTCATATTAATTGAAATCCAATTAAATAGCAATTCACATCAAAACAACAACAAAACACGAGAAGTCTGCAAGAATATGTGCTGTTTTTAAAGACAACTGCAGTTTTGTAACATGTGCAAACAGTGGCATCTTTTTGTTCCATTAAATTAGTGAAAAGAGAGTCATATGCGTACAATCAATTCAGGGATCATATTTCTACATATTTCTAAACATAACGAAAATTACATATTTTCTTGAAATATGTTTTTGGATTAAATTCAGACTTTGAGACATTCAAATTCTATCTACTAAAATAAAAGACACTGGATCAAATGTAGTATAAAACAGTTTCTGCTTATTTTATGCTAATTTGATAATTTCATCAAGTCAAATCAAAACATTGTCATACTATTTAGATAAAAAATAATAAATTTTACTGTAAATGTTACAATATTATCCATTTTGCTATCAAATGTTATTACAACTTTATGATTGGTGAAAATTTGTAACTGACACTAACAGCCATCCTACAGACTTCTATTGTTTATAAGACCTAATACTGTATTTCTTACAACACATCACTCAGCATTTCCTAAGGACATTTTGCATAAATATTTTATTGAAAATTCAGAGGATGTTGGGAATTTGAAGCAGAGAAGACTTTTATTTATATATAAGTGCAATAATTTGATGCACATAAATACTAAAGTGGAGATAATTTTTCCTGCCTTCAGGTCGGCATCACTGAAGGACCTCTTGTCAAAAAATTGCCACCAACATTGCTGCAGATGGAACTAAATATGGATGCAAAGGAAGATCCTGCACCAAATGTTGTCAGCAACAAAGATTTCGATAAAATAAGGGGCAGTCTAAGTGACAGTTCTATATCAGAGCTACCTCCACTCAGTAAAATGGCATTTAGAAGGCATCAACTCCAAAATCAAACAAACTATCACAGACAAAATCATATGTTACCATCTTATAAAACCAATGGAAATTACATGCGTAAAAGATTTACTAGTTCCACAGACCAGGATCTGATTGAATCATCAGGAAATCCACCAAAAAGGCCAAGGCATATTTCAAATAAAACACCAAAATTTCATGATCAAAGTATAGAAAATCGATTACAACCATCAAAAGATGATGTTGTCTATAAGTTTACAGCAGGCACTCCTACAGCCAATTATGAAGTTACTTATTCTATTGAAGAACGTGTGAAAGTAGCAGCTTTTGCTATTGTACATAACAATTGTAAAATAAGTACAGAAAAATTTGAATCATTATATGATAAACCTGCACCAGATTTTAAAACTATTTTTGCTTGGAGGCAACGTCTTCTGTCAACAGGATGTTTAATTGATACCCACATTAGTCAACCATGTTCTAACAAAACTAAAATCAGTCATTCCAAACCACAGCCTAATCCAGATGAGATACCTATATCTTCAGACGACAGTGATACTGAATGTATTAAAAATAAGACAAAAACAAATAGCATTCAAGCTACAACACTACAAAGAAGCATAAGTACTGAAACATTAGTAATTTGCAATAATCAAAAAGCATCTGGTAGTTCAGCTAGTAATGCTGAAGACCAGCCAAGGAGTATGTCCCCATGCTTCAGACGTCGTTCTAGTTCACGTGACACCCAGGACTCTAACTACCCTGACAGTGATTTAGAAAAAGGAGGTCCAGCTACTATGAAGTCTAAAATCATACCAGATAGCCGTGATTCAGTTCAGAATAAGCAATCAAGTACTGTGTCAAATTCCGAATCAGATTCCATTTCTTTTGATAGTGATTATGTTGATTTCCTTTCAAGAGTTTATGGAGAGGCAAAGAAGCCAGAGCGCAAACTACCAAAAAGACAAACACCTTTAGATGAAAAATCAAAATGTCAATTAAATGACCTTCAAATATTTCAAGGCTACTGCACTGTGAAAAAATCAGAACAATCACCATTAGCTACAGCAAATATCTACACTTCAAATGTGCGAAATATGCATGTCAAGGGAAATACAAGCTTTGCAGATGCAGACGGCTCCATGGCGGAGTACGTCCCTACTAAACTTGGGTCTTCAACTATCAAAAACTATCAAGATTTCAAGAATAATGTTAAGAAAAAAGGATTTTGGGCAAAAGGAAATTGTGCAAAATTTCGCAAAAATGGTCAGGCATTAGATAAAACTAAGAATGATCATGGCACAGCAAATATTGCTCCTGTAATAATGAATAATGTGTCCAGTATTCCTCTGCTTAATTCAGTTGCTGATAATGAGCCCTCAAATATCATTCCTGGGTGTGGTCCAGATCATTTGTCAGGTATTGAGCCACATGGAGTTGATTTTACAAATGATGATTTTGAACAAATAGCTATTACTAACAATTACACCTCATTTGATAAACCATTGCAAATTGAAAGTGCTAGTATGGTCCAAGCTACAGAAACTACTATGATGTCATCTGAAAATTCCTCTCGCATTTTTGACTTGGTACAGTCTGATGCAGCTACAAAAAATAGAAGTATAATGGAAATTTTTGATCTTGGTCAACATTGTGTTAGTCCAGAAAGGAATCCTTCAGAGAATAGTACTAGCAAACCCTACACAATGGTCTGGGATGAAGATGATGATGCTCTCTACAATGATTCAGATGAGTTAGGATTACAAAATTTGAGTAGCCACAATATGTCTCCAGTTAACCCCGAGCAGCAACTTTTGAATTCAAGTAATGTTTTGTTTGGTTTTGAAGTAGAAAATCAAGATATAAATTCGAGAAAGTGTCAAGATGTAACAGATTCCGGTGTTGACTTAGTCATAAAGTGTTCTACAGCAGCAAACTCACCAATCAAGTATAAGGACACTAGAAGTGTTCTCAGCCAGGTTATACAGCCGCATTCTGGTAGAGACAATAATATGCTGTCGGGCGAAACACGCGATAGTCAGGTTACTCAGACAGAATCACTTGAAAATGAAACTTTTAATGAGAATGTTCACAGCACGCCTAATAAATCAAAAATAATTAAGGTTATTGAATCAATAACTCTTACACCACAGGTAATAAATATTCCTGAAAATGTTACTGCACAGAACTCAGTCAAACCTCAATCTGCAACCACAACCTTGGCAAATAATACAAAATCTATACAAAATGCTGTGAATGAAGATTTAACTTCACAGGAAACCCCACAAACTGCCGTTAATTTATCCAATATATTAGCTGGTATTAATACAGATACATTGTTATTAGCTCTTCAAAATCTGCAACAAATAACACAAAAATCCGATGATGCTACCAAACAAAATGGTCAGACACTAAAAAATAATGTGGAAGACAATGCAGACCCAGTGGAGACTATCAACCTGACCAATGATGAAGACTGGGAAAAGGAGTCTGATAAAGAAGGGAGTGTAGAAAGACAGTTGAAAAGATTACATGGAAATACTGGCGACACACCTTTTTTAAGTGATATATTTGATCCTGGCCCAGTCATAATTCCACCAAATGTTGCAAAAAAATTAAATATCAACTTGCAGCCAAATGTTGAAAATGAGATCTCAGAAACAAACGAAAATACGGCTGTTATAGGCAATTTCAAAAGTTTCGCTTTACCAAAACCAATTATGTTGAATAGGCTCAAATTGACAATAAAACCTGCAGACAAGACCGTAAAGCATACTGCTGATGGAAGAAAACGGAAAAGAAAAAGAAAGGTTTGTATTTCATTTAAATGTTTTGGTTTCAATGCTTCACAAATTTTACGAGATTTATCCCCTGTGTCACTACTCATTGATCAATTTTATCTGATAGATATCTATGATGCTGTCTCGGTTTTTTCGCAATAAACGGAAACGGTATCAAATGAATATGTCACATAAAATTCAACAATGAGTGGTAAAACAGGTTCTTAATGTTTTTTTTATGATGGCTAATAAAGCCAATCTATTACATCGCCGTCATGTTTAATTAATTACCTCTCGAAATCCTGTATTGTATGTATTGACTAAGTGTCTATCTGATGGTGCTTTACTGATTTGTTTCAGAGTCAACCGTCGGACGCGCAAGAGGAAGAGAGCGGAGCCGGAGAGGCGGTGGAGGCAGCGGAGGAGGGCGACGAGGAGGAGTCCGGCGACGACGCCGACTTGTCCAAGTACGACCTGTGGGGCAGCGATGACGACGATCGCCCGCGCTCCTCCAAACCAGGTGCCACTTCCATCTGTCACGTCTCACCATGTATATCGATCATTTCCCCTTAAAATCGCCTATTGATTTTTGGTGGCAATAAATTATATATATAGCATATGGTAAAAACTAAACACTTAATTCGGTAATTACTTCTGGGGCTTTTACTTAGTGGCTTTTTGGTGGCTTTTATTTAGTGGTCTGCAGAATACTGATTAAAATGGAATGGGCTGCAATAAATTCACAAGTAATGAGTTAAACATTTCAGAAACGGCAGATAAAAATCAAGATAAAGACGACAAGGAAGGTAGCTCTGATCCAACAAACAAAAATGGCAAAGCAGCTCCCGTTGATAGCAAGACGACCAACAGAAGGTTTGTTTATTAAAATTTAATAACCATATTAATAGTTGTGCTAATTCAGTATGGATGTTGATAACATAGATCATAACATATAAAATAGAAGTTTAAAAATAAAATGGTAAATATACAGCCTTGGCCGAAAATATTAGCACCTTATAAAAAATATAAATCCACAAGATATGTGCATCCAAATTGTATATAATATTTAGAGATTATTAGTAAATATGCATAGTTTTATACTCAGTAATAAATGGCACCAATAATTATTGCGAACCAGCATGCCATTTATTGTGTATAAAACTATGTATGTATACTTACTAATAATATGTAGATGTTAAATACAATTTTAATAATAATAATAATAATATAATAATAATAATAATGGATTTATTTATCGACCAACTTGGATCAAATTGTTAGTATTTTATTTACATGTCACAGACTTATAGCTAAGGTTAGGTTAACGAATTCACAAATTAAATTAAATTAAAACAAATAGTACCTACCATTAGGCAGCGCCTCGCACATGAAGCTGACAACAGTGATTCATGTACGGACAGTCCAACCTATTCGCCACCACGCTCAGGATGCTGTTGGTGCTGGCACGAACTCTGCGCACCAGGGATGCACATCGTTTTCGCATCGTAGTGTAAAAGCAATCTACTCGAGCCTCCGCGAACATCCCCGACGCACTGCAGTACCGCGGCAGCCCCATCAGCATCCTGAACGCGTTGTTATACTGTACGCGCAGCGCACTGTACTGCTTCTGTGTGTAGTTCACCCACAAGCTGCTCGTGTAAAAATTTGTACAGTAGGCTTTAAAAAGAGTCACCTTAACTTCTTTAGAACAGCGAGCAAACCTGCGGGCAATCATATTAGCACGAACAGACAGCGCCCTGCGCTCACGCTCAATGTCGACATCGTCTTTTAAGCTGGATGTTACCAAGTGCCCTAGATATTTAAATTGCTCCGCTATTCGGAGCGGTACACCGTTTAATTTTACTGGTGGTATATTAGTCGGACATTTACCTCCAGCTGCAAAGACCATGCATTCAGTTTTATTGACATTATACTTAAGACCATGATTTGCAGCATATCTCTCGCAAATGCCAATAAGTTTATTGAGCCCACAGACAGAGGCGCTCAGCAGCACCATGTCGTCTGCATAACTTATATTGTTAACGCATACACCGTCGATATGGCATCCGACATGCGTGCTGCTGAGCTCCTCTATCAAAGAGTTGACGTACAGATTGAAAAGGCTGGGCGAGGTCAACCCACCTTGCCTCACCCCACATTCCAGCCTGTACGGCTCGGAGTACGAGTTGGCCCATCTGACGACATTGACCTGGTTGTGGTACCAGAACTGGAATATTTTATTTATCTCAGTGGGCAGATTAATGTTGTTTAACTTATCCCACAGCCTATCGTAATGTACCAGGTCAAATGCCTTGGAAAGGTCCATAAAACAAGCATAAATAGGCGTTCGACGGTCGATATAGTATCTGACAGTTCGCTTTAACCCCAAAATTGCACTTTCAGTTGATAAACCTGGTCGGAATCCGAATTGATTATCATGCAGTTTTAAATTTTGATTAAGGTGTGCGTTCAGCAAACTGTCAAAAACTTTAGCGACTATAGTGGCGAGTGAAATAGGCCTATAATTGTTTACATCACTAATGTCACCGGTTTTATTTTTGACTATTGGGACCACCACAGTTCTCATCATGTCGGCAGGTAGATAAGAATGTCCAACACAAAGCGTGTAGAACATTGCGAGCACTCTTGCAAGATGTGGGCCGGCATGATGTAGATGTTCAACACTGAGCCCATCGTGGCCGGGAGACTTACCACTAGATATTGATTTAATGGCATTATTAACATCTTTAGCCGTAAACCGTATAGTATCCGTCTTCCGTCCACTAGGCCCCGTGCCGCTCACGTGTGGCTGTGAGGGTCCCATAGGCGATTTTACAGTAAAGTGTTTCTTAAACAAGTTCGCAATACTCCTACCTTCGCTCACACCGTCAACAGTCACAGGAAGGCCCGGCTTACTATTCAATTTATTAGTAGACTTCCAAAAGTTACGAAAATCCCGCTTAGAATGATGCGATGCAATAATGTCCATTTTTATTTGCTCAGCGTTCTTATGGCACCATTTCAAACGGGACTTAAAGATCCTCCGGCTTTCGCACATGTTTTCATACACGGGGCCCGAAACAGGCTCCCCATACCATTGCCATAACTTAAATTTCCACCTTGCCTCCCTGTGAGCTTCACCCACATGCCTGTTCCAACCCACTACTGGCATCTTTTTCTTATTACAAAACCTGCCGTTATAACTTTCAACTGCGGGCTCACTGAGACAATGTATGATATTTTTATACAATATATCGATTAGAGGTATGTGGTTTACATTACTACATATATGGTTACCACAGTTTCGAAACTCCGTAGGAAAGTCTATTTGCTTAAAATTTTCATGACATTTTGCAGTAAACAAATCTATCTGTTCGGGTGTCCTGTTCCCCCAAATAACTTTGTTTACAACAAAATTATTCTTTCCAATTTCCTTAGGTCGAACCTGGCATAAATCACATTCTATTATTAGAGGAAAATGATCAGACCACATCACATCATATTTAACGTACGAGTTACTAATTGAACTAACAGCTGATCTAGTGCTTATACAGTGGTCTAACCATCTCCTAGACCCATGCGCCTCACTAACAAACGTATATGTTTGAGATAGCAGTCCAAGTCTTTCCACGTCTGCACAAGACCACTCTTGTTCATCACAAAAACATGTTAACTCATTGTAAAATGGTTCACCCGGATGCGCATTAAAATCACCAAGAATATAAACGGACTCTGTACCACTATTGTCGACAATGGCACTTACCAACGCAAGACAATCCGTAAACTCGATTAGATTCTCGATCTTATCTGTAGGCATGTAAACACCTACCACCATAATTGACCTTTGTTCTATCACAATTTTAACTGCACAAATCCGCGGATTATTGCACTGCACAACCGATACGTTGGTAAACACTCTTTTATTCCACAATATCGCGACTCCGCCGTAGGGGCGGCCACGAAGCATACCTGTCGCCGTGTCTATTGCAGAAGTTCCTGTGTAGCCGAAGTTGTCGTCTATACTGCCAAGATAGGGAATATCGCATGGTAAAAGCCAAGTTTCCTGTAAGGCGATAATGTCACAGGTTTGACATAGTTGTTTTATACTCTGCGAGGATCGTTTTACACTCTTACAATTAAAGGTAACAAACTTATATAGGGAACTATTTTCCATTTATTTGTTTTTCGTGCCGATTTATGCTTGCATTCCCACTATCGCCATTAGCTTCGAAGCTTCTATGCTTAAAATGCACAAAGCGGCGAAAAACAACATCTTGTGGCCATAGTGATTCGTCTAAAAATAATGACAATTTTTGTTTCGATATAAAAAATTTATATGCGTTGTGGTCAGTTTCCCTCCTAATAATCAATTTTTCTGGTTTAATTCTTTCCTGAGTCTTACTCCAAACATAATCGGCTATGTCCTGTTTGATGCATCTATTTTGTGGATTTATATTTTAGGGAGCTAATACTTTTGGCCAAGGCTGTATGTGATTAAATAAAGTTTAGGTAGCATTTTAATTCAAACTATTAATCTGCCTTACCTCATATTGTAGTTCGTGTTGTAATTGGAATAACATCCGCTTGGAGAGATTTATCTAATGTGGTACAAAAGGCGGTGTTTTAATTTTATTTGTGAATGTTATTTTCATGGTAAAGATCGCGAAGTTCCTCGTCATCGTCCAGCTCCTCCTCCAGTTCCAGCTCTAGTCACAGCTCCGCAGAAGCGCCTAAAAATAAGTAAGTACTGTAATTGTTATAAAATCTATATTTAAAAAAAACATGAATGAACCACGGACTTCTCTTAAATAAAGTCTTGGCTTAAAAGTCCCTATATCAACCCATAAACGCACAAAAATGTCATGCGTCTTCTTTAAAAAAAAAAATTTTACGTCCTTTTGAAATCCGAGGGGTTCTATGAGGTTTTGTATTGATGGTGATTGCGTAGGTTCGACGACTTCAACCTGAATAGCGAGCGTGACTCCCCGGCGCGGTCGCCGTCGCGCCGCTCGCGCTCGCCGCACGCGCACGCGCGTGCCACGGCGCCGCGCCGCAAGCGGGACTCCCGCTCCGCTGGGGAATCTAGGTTTGTTTTAACTCATTCATGGCAACAATTTAATTACTTTTAGAAGCTTTAGTAAATTAAAAATTACCATATTTTATTTACATAGTTTCGTCATGTCCGTCCGTCTGTGGCTAACTCTACACTATACATATGTACATATACATATAAGAATGTATTTATCTAACTAAGTCTGTTTATCTGTTTTCTGGTACGTATAGTACAATTCGATTCACAACTAGAGCTGGCACGAATGGATTGAATAAAAGTAACGTCACTTAGACATTTTTGTAGGAAAATGACGGATGCATGACATTTTCATATTTGTGTGAAGTGTATTAAAATAGGTAACGCATAGATACTTTGATTCACTCATTCAATCCATTCGTGCCTGCTCTTGTGAATTAGCCTGTACGTGCATTGCAATATTATTTACCCGTTTATATAAACTTTAATTACTGCTTTTAACATACAAATCTGATCATAATAAAATCAAAACTAGTCTATCTAAGGGTTAACGCGTCCGCCATTAGCGAAAGTTGTACTAAATACACCTATATATTGCATTTAGCGAATTTAATTTTATAGAACCGAAGAAAGTTTTAAAACTTCTAAACAATCATTTGGGTTTTCTTACGCAGCCGTAACGTATAGGTCGATTCACGAGGGCTGGCACGAATGGATTGAACAAAAGTAATGTCGTTTAAACATTTTTGTACGAAAATTACAGATGCATGACATTTTCATATTTGTGTAAAGAGTATGCAAATAGGAACAGATATAGATTTCATTCACTTATTCAATCAATTTGTGCCAGCCTTTGTGATTCAACCTGTACATACGTTTTTTTTATGTAATTGTTTATAATATAATGGAAAATGGACTTCAAGAGTATGACATTAAATAACAAATGCCATTTGAAGATGGAATTCAAATTTTACCTACGAAATTGCTGACTTGTTCACCCATTTGTTTTTAAAGGTGACAGTTAGGAAAGAAGTGTTTCTACTCTTCTGTTATTATCTTTTTATAGTCAATTCGTGGAATACCGTCTGCAAGGCCCATTTGGGTCTTAGTTGAGAACTAGGTCAAGAGGATTAAATTGCCCTAATTTTTATTTCATCTACATATTTGCTTTAATATCCTTGTAAACTAATTACTAGGTGAATTTGGCTAAGCGAGATTATTAAACGCGATTTTTCATTCTTTGAAATTTTCGACGGTTGTCATGCTGTGTATGTTCTACATTACGAGTTAATAGAAAAAAGAGACCAAAACATTTCAGTCGGAAACCGAGTAGCATGACATGCATCACGTGGTATCAACGATTAAAGTAGTAATCTTGGCTCTGCCCATTGCGAATTTCCATCATGTGCCCCCTTGTGCACCTAAACCACCTTACTACTCCTTCCGCCATACTCATTGCCAAAAAAAAAACATTGTGTAATTTTTTTTATCGAGATACCTACAGGCCCAGTGACAGACAGACAGATGGACGAACAACAAAGTGACGATAATTAGGTTCTGTTTATTATCTTTCGAATACGGTTGACTAGAAACGAGCTTTTCCTTAAATCATGGAAACATTTACGTAATTCGATAAGCGTTCAAATTAGTAGACTATAACTAAATTACAAAAAAAATAGAATCACAGTAACGTGACAATTAGGTACACATTTTTTTTTTAAACTAGATAAGGTTAAACCCGGATTTTTAATCCCATGGAAAAGATTCCACATTTGTCAGAAATCGACTTCCATTAAAAAATTGATTTCATAACCAAGATAAAGTATTTATTTATGGAAATGTTTACAATGGCATTTACATTTTGATATATTAATTTACAAAGAAAATACTGTTTTCGTATGCATAATTTATTTTATGTATTGTCCTCGTCATACACCCGGGTTTTAAGCCGTGGGCCGCTTGACGCGAGACGGCACTCAATGCACTAATATTGTTGACATTGTTGTTATGTTTTTATTGTAGTTATGTTGTCCATTGTTACGTTTTCCGTTGTTTTTCGTTCATTTTTACTAAAGGTTCTTTTATCGGAAATAGAAAAAACTTAGTAACAACAGAACTTTATAAGTATAATATTTCTAGCTGGCCCGTAACTTGAGATCCCCTGAAATGTCACTTTTTGTTCACATCTTTTCAGTGGGATTAAAAATCCAGGTTCAATTTAGACCACAAAGGCCACATGTCTTATAATAAGAAATATGTCTTATAAAGAAATAAAATAAATAAGAAACTTACGCTTTCAACCAGGGCCTATTTTACAATGGCAGACCGGCCATGCTATTAAAGTATTTATGTTACAACATACAAATAAATTATTTATTTATCCCTGACATTCTCAGAACTAATATGCAATGTTCTTTTCCTGGTAATACCCAGAAACTTCAGAATTCCGGGGAATCAAAAATTATGATTTAGTGACCTAATTATTTCTCATGTACGAGTAACTAGCATTCCTGCCTGCGTACTTTTACCTTTTTAAAATTGCGCTTATGCAGGAGGTAGTCCCATTGATGTTTGTTACAACAATTAGTGTGTAACGTGTCAGCAGAGGTCGGGAGTCATCTCGTGACAAGGAGCGGTCGCGCGAGCACGAGCGGCGCGCCGGGCGCACCAGCCGCGACCGCCCCGACCGGCCCGACCGCAAGGAGCGTCGCTACAGCCGCGACTCCGCCGGCAACTACTTCGGCGCGCGCGGACGACACCGCTAAACTTTCACTACACTACACTTGTACTCAGCCTGCCGGAAGGGCCATGTACACAACACCTTTACTTTAAGTCACCTACTAGATATACCCACTTAATTCTTAAGTTAATGATTAATTTTAAGTTGCGTGTTAAAACTATAACTGTTTTGTATAATTATGAGCTGAGCTTTATTCAGCTGTGACTGCTGCACATATTGCGAACCGAGCGGGCTGTCTCAAATAATAATCAGTCATTTTAACGCTACTAATGATTGTTATAATTATATATATTAAATTTAAAAGATAAGAATGTGAGCGTTCGTTTGTGAGTTCCCTAATCAGGCGAAGGTTGCACACATAAACAACCCCATTTTTAAACCCGAAATGAATCCACAATTAAAATGTTCCGAACGATATTGCGGTAGACTGGTACTGTACTAGATACCTTTTGTAATTTTTATTTTCTAAGTTTATATTCGGAGATGGATTTACAGAATAGTGATCGACTACTTTATATACCAGCAGAAATGTTATGCACGTTATGTTAATTGGTTATTTACGTGATGTAAAGCGGTGAGCTGGTGCCACATTTTATTTTAACCCATTGATTGCGATTGTCGCCCATCGGCGTCTTGGCTGGACCCTCTGATATAATTCGGTAGACGCAGAAGGGCGTTCAGTCTAGCTTTATCTGGTTTCCGCGGACGCGGATGGGCGTCTGTCTACAAAAGCATCGGCATCGCTCGGCAATGAATGGGTTAATGTTAACTATTTAGTTTTATACTGATGGCTGACTACTCTCATTAGAAAACCTTAACTTGAATTAATCATAATAAGAATATAGACATATATGTGATTCACGGTTTTACGCTTGATATGTTTGTTACCGAATGTAGACAGTGATTTGATTACCCTTTGTGCTCCCGACATTGCATGCAGCATGATCATGAGCACGAGTGGACTGAAGAATTTGCGGGTGTATATTAATGTTGTGTAGACCGTGCTCGCTCTATCCCCTTCCCCAGAAGAGGTTTACACAAAGAAGTAACTGAATTCCACATTCGATAATCTCAACCCGTCCCAATGATTGAGTTTTGTGTATTAAATTTCTGAACCGCTTCTCTTCTTACCAGTCTTGGGAGGTAATGCCAGTAATGGCGTTCCGTCGTGATGACCTTTAGGCTGTGTAACTTAATCCAGTTATTAGTTCCAAATTCAATACGATGTTGAGCTGACTTATGAGTCTTGTGGTAATCGGTAATCGCTGCCTACATCCCGTAGAAATATATCAAGGTATATAAACTCTGCCAAATTTAACGTGTTTAGCTCCAGTGATTTAAGGCTATGCGTTATTATCAGCTGCGAGGTACAGTTTAACAGATATTCCTATTGTGTTTGTGTCGTATCAGCCTAATTATTTTTCGTTATGTAAAGGTATTTGTTAGAGTATAATAAATAATATCATATAGTCAGAATAAGCTAACTGCAGTTTATATTGCTGAATGTTACATAGAAATGAGGCTAGCTATACTTGCTTGGTCAGCGACTAAAGATCTCAAGCTATTTGTGTCGTCAAGAAAAAAAACATTTGAAAATTATCTGTATAATTTCTGTTTATGAAGATTTTATAATTACATATGTTGATTTTGTAATGAACAAGAAGTTTCAGTTTCACTGATGATACTAAGTGATTTTTCAAACATGGGAATGAAAAGGGTGCACCGCATAGGGCCTGAACCGCAGGTAGGGTGGCAGTAGAAGATAAAAACATTGATAAAAGACATGAGTGAAATTGATCGTTCCTGCAATTGGTTTCGATGAAGTTTAAAACTGTAACTGTTCCGGTTTAGCTTGTTTTATATTGAGCATGTCCATCCTTTACACCGTGTGTGCGTGCTGTAGTGATCGGTGATGGTCATCTTTTAGTGCATTGGAATAATTTTATTATTCCACTATCATTTTTGTGGCCGACTGTACTTTGTGCGGGCGATTGCGACTACCAGACCCATGGCCTCAGCAATATTGCCCTGACGGTCGGGTGCTCGCGCATGTACCACCTCTTTCAATCCTCATCATACATATATCGTGTGACAAAAACAAATGGTGAAAATGATTGCGATTCCGAATGCGTTAAACAATAAGTTCGCTGGTGCTGGCGTCGGCTTGAGGTTCGTCACTCGGGATGATGCGGAGTTGATTGTGATAAAACTTTAGTTTGGGATCTTATTTAAAGATTGCCTTCGTAATCGAGTACCGCATGAGGCCAATTATATGGCGTTGACCATCACAAAGCTATGTAAAAAAGTTATAGAGGACTCGAACTAGAATTATACCAGCAGTTGACCAAAGGTCCGTTGAATAAAAAAAAAATCTGCCACTTACCTGGTCAGAAGTGCAAGACATGTCTATGGAGGTGACCTTTCAACCTCATTATTTACGTTATGTAATACCAGAATAGGACAAGCGCCGTGTTAGACCAGGGGTCAACTGCTGCGGGTCAGCATCAAAAGTAGCAGCATACTTTTGTACTTTGTCGTTTTACAGTAGCATAGGTACTTAACATCATACAAATTTAACTAATATGCTAATACAGTGTTTTTCAAACTTTAAGGACGCGACTCCCCCCTTTGTTTGTAAAATATTTATCGACCCCCCTGCCTTAGTTATTTGTATTATCCTACGTTAATAATACAAACATTGAATAATCATACACAATAATGGTGTGAGAGTATTTTTAAAGATATCGCGACTCCCGGGGGGTCGCGACCCACAGTTTGAAAAACACTGCTAATACAGCAAAGTAAAAAAGTAATTTACTTTTGATGCTGACTGTACCATTCTTGTTCGGTTACTCTATGACGTAATTTCGACCAATAAAAACTCCCCTGCCTATTAAACTGGTCAATGTAACTAAGGCAGACTTTATTTTTTTACGTAACTTTGGGGCGATTACTACCTTAGTTGTCCCAATGTGATACTCGGTGGCATACGTAAACTTGCAATAAGATTCGGTTCTACATTATTCTTGTAAATATTTATTTTAAACTGCGTAGTCTTTCAGAAAAGAAAATTGTTTAACGCAATAATTTGTAAAAAATAAACGGTTTAATTCAATTTTCCGCATTGATTATAGACTAATATGTAACATCATAATTTTTGTGTACTACTTTATACAAGGTTTTAAATAAATAACTGAAAGCCAGCTCAGAATCGAGAGCACAATCGATTATATTATGTTTCAAATTATGTTGTGTTTGTGTTCTTAAATCCCTTTATTATTGTGCCCAGACTAAAAGTTACTACTGCAACAGGCGCCAATTAAATATGGGAAATGATAAGTGCAGTGACTAAAGTTTTATTTAGCATCCGCAACGGAACATCTGTTTTTGCATGTAAGCAACGGATTAATAGAACAGCTATTAAATTAATATGCCATCTTTACAATGCCAGCAAATTATGCAAAATCGAGCGAAAATTTACAAACAACAAATAATATAACTCTGCTACCGATAAATATTTTATCTTCAAAATTGATGATTTGGCGACTAATATTGTAAGTCGGCTACTATATTTATTTTTTAGTTTCAAAATCTATTACTGACTTGGCAAAATATACGAATATATTTTAAATTAATGAAGGTAGCCATGTGTAAACAATGTATTATTCTTCAGTCAGTAAACATTAACGTATTCAAAATAAATAAATAAATATCATGGAACACTCACAAAAATAAATACAATCGTAACTTAAAATGAAAATATATTTTTGGGGTGTCAGGTTTTCAGTTATTTAATTAACACCTTGTATACAACACAGTATACGATTATGTACTCGTTTAATTCCTACCGTCATTGCATATGGAAACCAAAATACTTTTCCGCATTAGGACAACCGCATACGTTATTTTGTGCTGTGTTAAGCTCGTAATAAGTTCGTTTTTTATTATTATTTAGAATTACATATTTCATTGTCGTGTCGATGTCATTTCGAAAAGGGCGCTTGCATTGTTGTGCTAACCGTCGCAGATATTCAGAAAAATGTTGGTTAAGGTGCGATCTGTTGGTGTTCACGCTAACCCTGTCTTAGAGCGGATCTCCTGGAGGTATCTGAAGGGCTACTACGAAATTCGAAGTTTGTATCGTATCATCCCTTTCGCTCGTTTTAAATAATATAAGCGTAAGCGGGACGGCAAGACACGAAGTTCCTATTTTGCACTTACTTTTTTTTGCCTTTTTTTTAGTAAAGGGCCTGGTCTTATGTATGTGCTAGAAAAGGCAATCCTAAAAACATGTCTTCTCTAACGACATTTATGTATAACGATGACTACCATCATAGAAGATCTTCTGTGATTCTGTGATATCAAATGTCGCCTTCACGTAACTAGCGTGTTATCATGTTGCTGACACTGTAAATACATTATATTCGAGACCGGCGGTGAGGCATTCATTGCTCTAACCTCACGGTAATTAACACTAACTGTCGCTCGCCTTAGCCACTCATGGGTCGATACGTCCGTGTATTACAGGTAATGCACAAATGTACAGAATTATCCATTTCTAATGTAACGTAGACGTGGCAGAGCTAGTTTGACGGTGCATTGCATTACATGGAAAGCTCGGACAGTTTAGTGTCAATAGGTACATAGATACTGCGATAACGAAATATTTGACAATTATACGCTCTTTTCGTTTGCAGGATATGTTGTGCTAGTTCTCTTCTCTCGCATTACGATCCTATTTTGTGTGCCCACGTTTTATTGTACCTATAGCAATGGAATAAGGCACCAAAATTAGAACACAACTTTGATGTCCGTACATACTTACATAGTGAACAAGGTCCTCAAGAATATTTCAAGATACTCTAACGCCCTTTGCAAATGGGTTGTATTCACATTAAATATATTTGAGCACCTGGTCCGCTCGGCTATATCTAATAAATCTGAGAAACCTTATCTACTGTCAGTGTGTCGTAAAATAGGTTTTTGCTGTTTTTAATACAAGCTTTTTCGCTGATTATATTCGCATTCTCATTCAATCTTCATACATTACAAATCAACCAAATAAATAAGCAAGTGTTGCGAGTCAAATAAAAGCTTGTAAAAAATCAACCTATTTACATTTAGGGGAGTTTGATAATTTTATTTAGTAAAGGCGGTAGAAATTAATGTGCTATGTCAAATTTCAGATTGTAATGACATTCATTGTTCTCCATTAAATCTAGATAGAATAATTTAGATATAGAGGAATGAGTATAAATAATTCTTATCTAGTAATGATTCGTAAATGCAATAACGTCAAAACATGGGAAAAACTAGAAAGTATTGCTTTTAATTTAGGAATGAATCAACATAATATTAGTTGCGTCAAAGCAAAAATACAGTGATTTTATGAAAGTAGTAAGTCGTTTTCTTGTAATAATTACATCGACCTGATTTGTCACCAGTCAGTGACAATACCTGTAACACATGAAATGCTAACGTCAATAAAAATATGATACCAATCTGAACCATGAAATAAGATTAATGAAACAAAAAAGTGGGGCATACCTTTGAAGGGTAAAAATAAGGTATTCTGGATGATCGTTGTTTATTCCAAGCAGCGGCATTCCTGAAAACCGTTTTGAATTAGCTTTTAAGTCATGTTCAAATACACAGATTAGTTTTAAGTCATACACAAATTAGTTTTGAGTGGTAAGAGTCAGTAGTTTTATCTGCTGTAAAATGTTGGTATAGAGGTAAGCCTTACCGCACTAATGATTAAAGGCTTCGACACTGGTTTGGCGTCCGACGTCGGCTTCTTAGTGCAAGCCGCGTCCACCGCCCCTCCTGAAGTTAGGAAATCGAATTTATATACATATTTGTATGCATAAACATAAGTCAAAAAGACTACCTACATATTTGTTCTTCGAGTACATACCTGGACCTACGTTGGCACCTTCAACGGGGCTCACTTTGTACAACTGTACAGAAAAAGTTAGTATTAATTTTACTACTTATTAAATATATTCTGACACTCCCGATTACAGAAAAACGTTACGCAATAGACCCACTGGACCAAGTTATCCCAAGGACCAATCGTACCCCGACCTTACGGTTCCGATTTCGTGGGAATATCGGCATAGAAAGTTTTATTCCAGATGTTCAGCTATCTACGAGTACATACAAAATTTCAGCCAGATCCGTAATCATAACTGAAGTTTACGTAAATGCACATCTAATTTAAATTAAAAGAAATATGGTTGATCGACTGGCTGGCGTTTCTGCTCTGCGAGAGTTGGGTGCTATTTCAACAGACACTGACCCTGCCATCGTCTCCAGTGGCGTATCCGGACGACAGGGGCACGACGTCGGGACCCCATTGCTTTATGAAATGGCCGGTGCGCGCCACGCGCTGCGCCGGCGTCGTCACCGTATGAGACCCGCCGCAGTAGCGATTGCATATGTGCTTATCCGTCTCAGACCTGCAAGACAGCTGGGCTAGTATATATTCGAAATTCGAAAATCGAGGTTCGTGTCGTTCGGTCCCTCTAACACTTTTCCTATTGATAAAAAAAGTCTCTAGCGTTCCTAAAATTTTCATCCATTCCCCATTGATTATGTCCTTGTTATTTTTTTTTACTAAAGTAGTTTTCTCAGCAACTATGGGGCTTCGCGAGGGTCGATCCTCCGCCTCGTTGAAAAACACAGGTCTAACACTTGAAATCATAATCGTTTTCACCATATCTTTCTGACACACGGTTTCAGATGAGGATAGAAAGAGATGGTGAATGCGGTCGCGAACATCAAGTGTTAGACAATACGTCTACTGGTTATAGTCAGGGAACGAGGGAAAAGCAAAATTACAGTTAATACTGTTAATAGCAAGTATAACGGGCCTTCCTTGTTGTAACTATGACTTCTGTCTGTACCTGACTTTCTGTGGTGGTTTCGGCTGCGACATCTGTTTGTCAATTGTTTCCCAGTCGTTCAAGTTTCGCTGCGGCATATTGGTGGCTTGCGCTTTGCGTATAGCGTCTGTAAATGAAGACTTGAAAGTTATTGAAAAGTTACGTCCTTATGGGTAAGGATGGATACCTATGTAGTTACCTACTTAACTGTGTTAATAAGTAAAATATGAGGAAGTAAATTTTGAAAAATGAGGAAGGAAGGATGAATTTTGAAAAATGAAAAAAATGAGGAAGCAACTCGAAAAGCGTTTCCGTAACGCACAACTGATTATAGGTACCTATATTTCCCACTTTCCACTAAAATACAGTTTATTTAGAGCCTGGGAAAAGTTTTAAAGTGAAAGGGTGATAGGTAGGATTTTAGCTCTTCATTTTATAGCCGACTTTCTACTAGCCCTTACACGCGTCTTCACATGCGTAAATCATTTGGCCTAGCAACTAAATTCAAATTCCGGCATATCGCGAAAAATCCTGTGGAAATTTCCAAAAATTATATCAACGATTTCATTACTAAGTAATGTATAAAAAAAAGCTATAGCGGTTGAAATCAAATTCCGTCCAAAATTCTAGGGTGCCCCAAAACTTCCACCTGGATATCTAAAACATTACATCGTGAACCAAATCAAATTTTGTCTATAATCTTAAAATTTGGTTTCTAATTTTCTGAAAACTTTCCTAAGTTTTGTTTTACGTAAGAACCATTTGCGTATAAACAGCTGCGTACAAAGCATTAGAAAACTTTAAAAATGAAGACGGATGAAATCAGTGAAGTCGTTCTCATGTTATGGCCTGCCCAAGGTAAATAGGGATTCATTTTTATATCTATAGAATAGATGCAGAAAAGTAACGCAAATCACGTTAAGAGTGTTAGTTGCGGCTAACAAAATGAAGTGCTCGCTACGCAAAGATATTACCTATTTACTAACCCAGAACTAATTTAAACCGCATAAGATTTTAACATAAATAAAATTAGGAACACGAACCGAGTTCATAGGTAAGATACGGTTTCATTGAAAGATTGGCAGCTAGAGGCTTGCTGGTAGCCTGTCCTGAAGCTTCCATAGGCATCACGGCTTGGGCGTCACATGATATACAGTTCACGTCTCTGAAACATCGATCACACTAAGTTTTTATAAAGAACCCCGCAGTCGAAGAAGGTAACGCTTTTGTAAAGGAAAGCACCTTAGCAATTTCCTCTTAGTACCGGCTGCCTCGGCTTCCCGACGAAGAGAAGCCATTTTCTTGAGGTGTTCTTGAAGCTGGCGCAATTTATTGTTGAAGAATTCTTTAACAGGCGAGAGTTCCATCTTATCTAGCTTGGTTTCTATCTCTCGTTGGATGTCATCCAATGCCTGTTGCCACAGCGATTCCTGCCAAAAGATTCATGGTTTAAATTTTTAACTTAAAAGAGGAAGTAAATTGAAAATACAAACTGAAATATAGATGCACAGAAAAACCAGAAAAATAAGACCAGCACTGGGAATCGAACCCAGGTCCCAGGCATTCCGTGCCGCGTGCTATACCGCTACACCACTGCTGGACAACGGTACAGACACGAATTTCCCCTATGCACCACATATCTCAGCTTGTTTGTTTCTTATATAGCCACTTAAGCAGTGACGCTAGCGACATCTATACCGTAGCCCTCATCGAGAAACTTTCGGCATTCCATTGGAATTAACCGCTCACCCGGACATGAGATATCGTTATTAAGCAATCAAATTAAGATTGGTTTTTGGAATCTTTTTGTATTTTTTATTTCAATTCCAAATTTTTTAGGAAGTAATTATAAATTTATTTATTCTATTACTTGGACATTGAGTTTCCCAATAGCGTGTTCTAAGCCTCTGGACAAGTCGTCGCACGCCATCTCGAACTGATCGTGGGATACTTTGCGGGCCAACATACGCAGGTCTGCCTTGTCGGCCATCGCCTCCACCATATCCTCTCGATCCAATTTGATTGTCTTGAGGATTTCGATTTGCTCGAGGAGCGCCTAAAAATTGTTTCCGTTACTTAGAGCTGGAACTTCAACATATGACAAGGTTGAGCTAAAGGGCTACATGGCGTATCCGGATTGCTTTACGAGTAGGTACCGCATTGAGATACTTGTAGAAAAAATATGACCTGTTTCACCACTCTGCTAACGTCTCTGATATTTTCTGCGACTCATAGGTAGGTAGTTGATATGATGTCTCTGTTCATTTTGTTCGAATAAATAGAGATCACATTGCATATTACGCACGTATCTGTCATACAAAATATCGGGAATTCAGGACCAAGAGGCGAAACAGGTCCATAACATCATATTATTATAGCTATAATAATATTATAGGATAATAATATTATAGCTTTTATAATACTTAGTTTATCATGCACGCCCTAGTCATAGATCTTAAAATTACAACATAGCTAGCTCGTGCGAGGAAAATGATTCATTGATCGCCCATAAAAAATATTAAATAAGTAGGCAAGAACTTTTCACAATTCGAGTAGGTACTCGTGTAGTAATAAATGAACAGTAATTTACATTCATGTGAGCCTGCCGGTCCTCTTTCTCCGCGGCGAGCTGCAGCGCCGTGTCGTGCACCTCCTTCAGCTGCGCTTGCATGTCCTGCACGGTCTTGAAGAGCTCCATCAGCCCTACATATTCGTTAGGTCTCAACCTCAATAATTTATTGAACTACAGAACTTTCACTACCTAAGGCCCGCCACATACTGCAACGATATATCGTAGCGATTCCAGTTTGCACAGTTCGGAGGGACCTACATGAAGGGTCCACGGAAAGAACATAGTCTAGTCACCGAAGCAACTTTTTGAGTTATTAGCGGTTTGAAAGTTAGTCGTCGCATCACGAACAATCACTATGGTAACCATTTCTTTAAAAGTCAAGTTAGAATTATTTTTTTCTACCTACACGCTGGGGACTTATATAGAGTTAGTGTGCGAACCTATCTATCGGTTTTGAAGTCTTAGGATAAACGCAATAACACAAATGGCGTTGAGTTACCTTGCAAGTCTTTTACCAAATCCGGTGACAACTTTCCAGCCGACAGGTCCTTGGTGATATCTGCCATCTGTTTCGAAAGAGCTTCCAATTGATCTTGAAAGTTACTCATCTGAAATATTTAGGGAGGATAAAAGTATAAATTAGGTACTTAACCAGTATTTGGTCGCGACTCGGTTTGAGAAAAAATCGTTTATCACTATCCTGCGGGAACTATGCAATTTTCTATTTATAAAGGTGGTTATCGGCGTTACGGGGTAAATTTTCTACGACTGTACCGACCTGATCCTGATTGGTGCCGTCTTTTTTACTGATGCTGTCACAGCACTGCTGTATACGTTTCTCCAATTTCGCCAGCCGCTCCATCATTTCCGAAGCAGCTGAGTTCGAAGGCCGCCGAGCCGACGTGGGGCGGCGCTCCGGCACCTGTGTCTGACGACGCTCAGTTGCCTCGGGCCCTCCAGCTTCTCCTTTATATGAAGAGCGAAAATTTTACTGGTCATGGTGCGTGTACCTTCCGCTTGTTTTGTTGACAAATTTTCATCGAATATCATAACATCGACAACTGTTCATCCAATAAAAACTAAGTTTATTTCTGTTTAGCGTTATTTTATTCCATTTTCCATTCATATAATTTTTTCTTACTTATAAGAAAAACCATTCAATAAAAATTACTTTGTCGGTGATTCATTTCATGAGTATAGCAAGTGGCAGAACTACTAGGTAAACATCGATGTTCAGTTGTTGACACTGATTTTTCACATATTATTACGTCTAAGGTTGCGTTTCAACCAGAGACGTAATAGGATGTGTTGCGAGAAATATGTTTTAACATGTTTATGAACCAATCAAAACGCTTCATTTACCTATTCTCACACAGCACAGCTCTAGTGGAAACAGTTGAGCGGAGAAATGAAGCGTTTCTATTGGTTCATGAAAAACTCTTGCAACACATCCCCGCACATTCAACCGCAAAAATTCAACCGTGAAATAAACTTTTGCAATAGTTTATAGTCAAAGTATCTCTCAATGTAATTTATAGAAGAAATTACACATATAAAAGTAAGGTAAGTAAAGTAAAAATCTTTATACTATAACTAAAAGTCAATAAGCTGTTTACTGTATCTACTGGTCCACATTGCACATAAAGTAACAACGAAAATCTAGTTCGAAAACAAGAAAAATTGCCTATTTTGGACTTCTGTGGTATAAACAAACACCTTGTCGCCTTTAGGTAAAACCTTTTTTTTACCTTGTGCAGCGCCTGCGGCACGTGGTGTGGCGCCGTCCGATTGGGAGGCACCGCCCATGTCCTGCATAGTTGTGTTGAAAGTGTTGGCCAAGTCGTCCAGATCGGAGCGGAGCTGATTAATATCGTCCTTGAGAGCGGCCAGTTCCTCTGAAGCCCCGGTAGGTAAACCAGCTGCAGCTGCAGCTGCTTCGGGCGCCCTACAATTAGAAATAACTAATTAGGTACCCGTCAATATCCCACCTCTGGGTACCGCTCGGGGTACTTAGTAAGGCTGCGTTTACATTATGGATGTGCGAGGAATGTATTTGTCTTGAACTCATGAACGGCTTCATTTACCTATCCTCGCTCCGATCTGCTATACCTGGCACATCTCTAATGGAAACACTCACAACGTTCTACATCCTCGCTACACTCCTCGCACCGCTCAGCTACCTCGTAGCTAGTAGTGGGCATCTCAAGTCAGCTTAAATTCTTACGACTTAGCATCGCGTTGTTTGGCCATTTCTTGCAGGTTCGTGCTCTCGCCGATGAGATCTTGCACTAGTGAGCTGAGCTTGGTCAGGCCAGTCTCAGCGGCTTCCAGCCGGGACGACACGTTCAAAGACGTCCACATGTCGGTTATGGCTTTGAGGTTGGTTTGTGATCTGCGTAATAAATACATCTCTCCTTAGGTATATGTGAAGAAATAAAACAAGGTTTGTAAATTTTACATATTTACCAGGTTAATGAAAGAAGTGTCAGCTGAGTGAGAACCTGCGTGCAAGTCTTCACGATTAGCACCAGCGCATTACATTAGCGTTTTAGCCATCGGAAAACCAACCTGACTTCTTCTAATATATCCTCGTTCTTAGGCATGCTGCCGTAGACGCGGTTTTTGAGATCCTCAACTACACTCTCGAGCAAATTAAACTTGCTCCAGGACACCAAAGAGATTTTTTCTCCAGCGGGTAAGTGGGACACAGAGGTCCGGGAGGAGGGCTGTCCAGATGCGGAGAGCTGCCCACGCGCGCCCTGCTGGCCCCCGCCCGCGCCCCCGGGCGCTCCTGCTGCTGCCCCTGTCTCCACAGCTGTCGCAGGAACTTCTTCGGCCCTGCCTGCCGGTAAAACGGGGTACCAATAATAGTTCTATTAATTAAAGATATAATTTTTAATGTCTACCGCCCAGACATTAATTGCTTCTAATAATATAATTGATGTTTTCCAAGCAACATAATTGATAGTTTGACTCACAAGTTCAAATCATGTCAGTTCTTGATAAATCTTCCAAAAATTGGTGCAATACGAGTAGCTCAATAAATTGGAAATGACGTCTAGTAAAAAAGGTTTTTAAGGATTTTTTTATTACATAAAAAATTTTGGAAGTTACCAACGAAATTAATAAGACGAAGACAAAAGGTTTCTAGTTTTAAGAGTGTAACTCAAAAACTATTAATATATAGGGTGAAACTTTGAACGTGAACAAAACTTTGTAGTTCACGCTCAGTTAATGTTGGACAATATATTATAATAACGCGTTGACCTATTTGTTGAAAATTTTGTTGGGTGATATAAGCGGTTTTCATACATGTATATACTTTCTTAATAATAAAGATAATAGGTACTCTCGTATCAAACGGCATGAAAGCAATTTTAAGAATATTGCAATTTACTAGGTTTTTTTTTTCAGAATCAAACTAATGTGATATATATTTGGACTCAGTTCACCAAGACCTTTTAATTGATGTATACAAGATAGCTAGATAGATTGGGGGAGGCCTATGTCCAGCAGTGGACGTCTGTCGGCTGACATGATGATAACAAGATAGATTTTAGAAGAAATAATTTCTAATTCCCATACAAAAAAAATATGACGTAGGCATTACGCAGGTAGTGAGCACAAATTTATTTTACTTGCAAAACGTAATTTCACACTGCCTTATGGGGTCTTAATAACATACCGAAAATGCAGCTTTACAGTAGATTATAACTGGCCCTTATACCAGTTATAGCTAGTTTATTTATAATACAAAATTAAACTCACTTCCTTCTTTCTTGATTCGTTCAACTGAAAGAAAAACATATTTCTTTGAAGAGGTTTCAGTTATAAAGATAGGAACAATTTAATAATTAGAAAAACATTTTAATTACCAATCAACAGCGTTTCCGGTTTTCCGGCCGCTGTTGAAAGAAAGGAGATTTTTATGAGTTAATGATTTTCATTTCTGTCGAAACACGAGATAAAAATGTATAAATAGTTGATAAATAGTCGACGAAAAGGTTGTAAAATGTGAACATAACTTTGACCTCGATTGTACATAGGTACCTCAGGCAAGGACATAGAATTGACAGTGGAATTGTATAAAAAATATATTTTAAATGATAACATAAAGGATAACTCACGTCTGAAATCGACTCACGTTATCCGTTATCATTTAAAATGAGTCAGTCTCACGGTAGTTTCATTTTCAAAATATATGTTTATAGTATCTAAAATATTTTATTAACTTCTCTTTTTGGACAAATAAATCCAATCAAAACAGTTTCCATGTCCAACTAAGGATAATCTAAATAAAATGTGGGTCTCGCAATAATATTCCCACCCGGTTCAAAATTGGCTCACTCTCCATACATAATTACCTATTTCTGCATACATTTGAGGGCCAGTTTTGTTGCCGCTTAGTATAATATCCTACGATATTTATCATAAGTTCCTAGAGATATTGAAAACAAGGGCGACTACATCATACCTTCAGTACTGTCCATAAATGGTGGGTTTCATGATTTTTGTTTTTATTGGGTAGGTACAACATGTCAAAAAGATTAAGTGTGACAGTTATTTGACAATGATGAAATTTAAATGCAAATGCCTTAAAAATACAAGGAATTACCTACCACACCACCATGTTTACATGATTGATAATAATAATAATAATAATGTACCTAATGACATTAATTTAAAGTACCTAAAGATAAAAATTGTATTTACGTTTTTCGTGTTTCTTTAATGGTTTGTCTCCTCCCTGAAATCAAAAAGGTTTTAACCTATAAACATATAATGCCTGTATGCAACTTATAAACGTGTATCTTCAAAATGTAGCCATTCCGATACACTATACAGCATTTACCACTAAGTAAAGTCACCGTTACCATGTGAGTTTCGGGACTTATTTCGCTCTCGCTCGCTCTACCCCAAACGAAGGTTAGGTAAGTGCAGCAATGGATCTCTTGCATAATCGAGTTCAAAGATATCTTTACGCTTTAGTACCTTGTCACTGTAAGCATCTGTCAGTTTTATAGAAAAGTTCAAACAAAGTGACAGCGACAAGGTAGTAAAGTGTAAAGGATCAATCAACTTTTTAGTGGTGTTAAGTAACTATTCTGTCCCGTAACTCAGGAGACATCACTGATACACTTTGTTACAAAAATATTTGCAATTTAGGTATACCTACCTACCTACTATTAGCATGCTTAGAGGAGATGAGCGATGAAGGAATTGCCTTAAATAAAACTGTCACAATTCCTATCCTTTAGTGGATTTGTACCCTATAAAATCATAGTTTTAACCTTTTAACCGCCAATGTTTTCATTCGTACGTGCGTGTTGCCACCTACACCTATATGACATTTTGTCTTAATTATAAGACTGCGGCGAAATAAGCTGGATAATTTGTGTCTAATAATTCAGACGATGGCGGTTAGAGTTAAAAGTAACTCAGGGGACGTTACTATGAAAGAAAGAAGAAAGAAAGATTTTATTTTGGCTCCATAAGTACCACCTAAGACTAAGACTAAAACTAGCACTAAAACTATATTACATAGGTACTTGGTGATACGACAGGATACCAAAAAGGGTCTCCACTCAGCATGTGCGGCAACGCTGGTTTTCTGTGGAGCCCAGTTTGGCAACAAGCAACACTAAAAAATTGAACATCATCATCATCATCATCATCATGTCAGCCGAAAGACGTCCACTGCTGGACATAGGCCTCCCCAAGGCTCTCCACTCAGACCGGTCTTGTGCTTTTCGCATCCACCGCTATCCCGCGATCTTAGCCAGGTCGTCGCTCCATCTTGTTGGAGGCCTACCGACAGCTCGTCTCCCGGTCCGCGGACGCCATTCGAGAACCTTCTGACCCCATCAAAAAGTTGATAACCCATATCTTTGAGCTCGCTACCTTATCATCGGTTTCGACGATGTACTCGTTGACGGCGACCGAGTGCACGAGCTCCTTCCCCGGCGGCAGCGCCAGCAGCCCCGAGGTGTTCCGCAGCTCCACGTTCTTGTCGAGCACGGCCAGCTGCTGCGCCAGGCAGTGCAGCACCGTCTGCAGCATGCAGAAGTCCACGGTGCCCACCTAATCATAATCATCATCATCATGTCAGCCGAAAGACGTCCACTGCTGGACATAGGCCTCCCCCAAGGCTCTCCACTCAGACCGGTCATAATAATAGTTATTTATTCAGATTATTTATCCATTTTGTTAGTAAATGGGCCTTTTTTAACCCTTTTGTACCCTTCCCGTTTTTATTTAAATTTTGGAAAAAATATGGTTTTTCCTGTTCAGAATCAAGAGCACTATCGATTCTGATTGTTTAAAAGAATGTCCCCAGTTTTAAAAAAAAAAAAAATTACGAGTCAGTTTTGTCACGCCCATACGAGTGTATGAAAAAAACGTCGCAAAACTGTTTTTTTTTTTTGGGGACATTTTTAAACTATCGGAATCGATTGTGCTCTTGATTCTGACTAGGAAAAACTATATTTTTTCCAAAATTAAAAGAAAAGAAAGGGTACACTTTTTTTTTAAAACGCCCAAATTATGTGTGATGTAGCGGTATAGCACGCGGCACGGAATGCCGTGGACCTGGGTTCGATTCCCAGCGCTGGTCTAATTTTTCTGGTTTTTCTGTGCAACTATATTTCAGTTTGTATTTTCAATATAAAATCAACTATTGTCGAATATTAGTAGGATGACATTTAAATTAAATTAAATTATCTTTAAGATCTTTTTTTAAGGAAACAGGTATCCTAACCCTGCCGTCGCTTTATGTTTTTGAAATAATCATATATGTTACAAAAAACATATGTGATTTTCCCACTAACGTCGATAATCCAAAGGCTAAAAATATCACCAATGAAACGGACACAAAATTCAAATCTGTTGTCAAAAAGACGTATGTAAGGCGTATTACAAAGTTAATGTTTATATCAGGAAGAGGGATATTTGGAAATAATTCCGATCCGCATTAGCGATCCCTTCAAATAGCGAACCTACTGTGTTAAAAATAAAGTTGTGTTATACTTGTGATATAATCAATAATATTGTAGATCTGTTAAAAAAAAAATACCTCTTTGAGTTTTTTTCCGGATTCTTCTCAATAGAGGTTTTATCGAACTGCTGGTAGATTTTTTTTACATTCATAAGTACTTGTTATAGCCTAGATAAAATAAGGATATTTTGACTTTGACTTTGAGTTTGACATCCATCGCAAACGCATCCTCGCACATTATTGGTGAAAACGCTGCTTTAAGCCGGTGCTTTCTATATAAATATTAATTGCTCGATTAAATGTTTTTAAATCATCTCCGTGTTATTTAATTGGCTTTTTCACTAACCCTAAAAGTTACCCGGTTCAGTAAAAGATACATGCTTACCTCGGGCGTGCCGATCGCCAAGTCGATCATGTCGCTGATATTAGTCAGCATTGCCGTTTCTGTGCGCAATTAGAGCTAACAATTTATTGGTGTTGAGCACATACATATTTAGCGGACATAAAAACAGTAGATGATATAAAAAGAGCATAAAACGAGCCGATCCCGAATTTTACCCGAGCCGTTCATAGAGCCACCAGAGCCGATACGGCGAGAGTAGATAGACACGTCGAGGGGGAAATGGGTTTAATGCTCGAATTTTACACTCTGCTTTTCACTTCGATGGCGAGAAATTCAACCTATACGGCATACATATATTGTTATACATGGTATAATTATATTATTGAGTTTTTCTAATAAGTCATTCACAAATTTTTAATGCAAGTCAATATTATTAGATCATTTTCATTAGTTTTTTATACGCAGACATAAAACAAAAAAGTAAAAAATGTGATTTAAAATTTTCTTAAATAATTTATTGCTTAACATTAAAGCCAATTGTTTTTTTTAAATGACCACATTGACCTTCGACTTCTGCTTAAAAAAAGTGACATTTTCTTTTATGAATTATGATTTTTTTCTATTAATTTTAGTTTTTTTATTAGATATTTTTTTTCTCATAGTATGACATAGGTATATTTTTTTACTTTCCTTGTAGTCCAAATGAAAAGCAGTGTGTTTAACTCGGAAAAAACACCAATAGGTATCACACTTGAATACCGCCATGCTCGGGTACCAAGTTATCTCGTATGATATTGGTTCTTTTCCTCCCTTGTTAAACAATGTACTATATTGAAATTCTTAGTAGGTACAGATTTGGCTGGCGGCTTTCATTCCTCTAGCCGCTGGAGGCGGTTATGTTCTGCCAAACACACCTTTGTGTGTGTACAGTATTGCGAAAACGGATTAAACCACATTCTTTATGTATTATATATAATACCCGGGGTACCCAGTACCAAGTGTTGGAAGCTGTTAATTCTTCTATTTGCAAAACTTAGTTAATTTTAATTTATAAGTAGGAATATAATCTTACCTCCCATCGTAACTTATTAAGTACAACTCGTTTATAAAGTAAAACCGCAATCAATAATAAATCTAAAATTATACGAAAATGTAGGAGTATTTTTAAAAAACCATAGTAAACAATGCAAATTTTCAATCACAAGATACGTTAGTAATAAATTATTTAGGTCATTCTGACAATGTCACTGTCGTTGGGTTATTGAATGCCAGTCATAATAGAATCCGTATGTTGGATTGGCTAACGGGTGTCGTCCATCGTCGTCCGATACCGATATCAAATCGGATAGTGTGAAAACCTCAGTGAAAACCACGTGATAACGCTCTTATAATAAACTTTGATTTTATTTTAGCCACTTGACAGTCCGGAGCGCGCGACCAATATGCCTCAAACCGTCCGGGGTTTTTTTATTGACGGACGAAAACGCGCTGTGTGTCAATAATTTTACGACATACTTTACGACACTAAAGTATCCACGGACGGTTTGGAGCATTTTGGTTTTGGATACCATGGTATCGTCGGACTGTCAAGTGGAGTTTTCAAAAGGAAGAAGAGGTTTTTAATCAAAGTAACTACTTATTTAAGACAATAGGGTACTTAATGTTAACGGGTCGTCATTTTTTACAAAATATTAATTGGCCCGATTCAGACACATTAATTTGTTGATCAGTGCTTTCACCGTCAAAGTCAAAGTCAAAATCTCTTTATTCAATTTAGGCTCTAACAAGCACTTATGACCGACAAAAAAATCTACCACGTTCGGAAAAAACCTCTGTTGAGAAGAATCCGGCAAGACACTCAACGAGGTATTTTTTTTTAACAGACTTTTAACACAACTTTATTTTTAACACAGTAGGTTCGCTATTTGAAGGGGTCGCTAATGCGGATCGGAATTATTTCCAAATATCCCTGTCCTGTCCATGATATAATCTCAGATGATATAATTATTGATTTTATAATAAGCCTTAGATACTAACGTCTTCTTGACAGTAGATTTGAATTTTGTATCTATTTCTTTACTAATATTTTTATACAATACAATACAAATACCCTTTATTGTACACCAGAAATAGTAAGCGATACAGAAATCAGGTACACAGGGAAAAATTACAAGGTAAGCAATAGGTGGCCTTATCGCTTAAGAGCGATCTCTTCCATTCAACCTTTTTACAGAAAGAAGGAAGGACTAGTTTAACACGTAGTACGTAGTACAACATGTACGTATAACAACATATAGTTTAATTTTATTCCGAGGTGCCGGTAAGCAATTTCCAATAGAGCAGATAGTTACCAATCAGTATTATGAATAAATCGTCCAACCGTGTGGGACAACGTCTCGCATTGAATATGCTAAGTGCGAGCCGAGTGGTTGCAGCGAGGCGGCCGCAGCGGCCGGCTGTTCTTTCTTTTTGTTTCGCCGCGTACGGAAACTGCAAGCCGGTCGGTCGGCCGTCATTATTTTTAGTCCGTTTCAAAATAAAAGCGGTAAGTAGATATACATTTATAACTACCACATAAGCTATTATTAGTTTCCGTAAATAAAATGCTGAAGGCGAGAATAATGCACGTAGGTATCCATCAGGTATCTATTCGTACTTTCATATTTTCCAATAAGATTTACATATACATATTAAATATTAAATGTAGTAATGGTACGCTGGTATTTGATTCTTGAAATAAAAAAGCCCGGATAGGTGCGATTCGAGCTTGCGCACCGAGTATTTCGTTTCAAATTTGTAGGTAAGTATCTCTGAATTTCCACTGTTATGTAGTAGAGCTCTTCTCTTAACCAAAATGTATGGGGCATTTTAGACGGTTACTGACAAATACAGATAGCTATAAAAAATAAGATTTTCAGAATTTACTTATTGGTTGTGCTATACGGTAGTACTATTACTTATTCTGTGGCTATACCTAAGAGCTAACATTAATGCAAAATTTTAATTTTCCAAGACAACCGGAAGTACCCTATAGTAATTACGGCAATTTGTATGGAGACACCTGTTTTAATGAAGCTATATTTTGATTGTGTTGACTTAAGTTTGATTTTTTTCGCTGCTTCAAGGGGTTGAAGACCTGAAACAGGCAGACAGAGACGGACATAGAACACGAACTATTTATTGCTCTTGTATTTTGAGCCACGGAACCCTAAAAAAATATTTATTTTGTAAAACCTCTTGATTTTTTTGTTTTCCTTTTAATTTGTGATAGGATCCAAAACATGTAGATGCTAAAGGCATAAATCAAGCTAGTCAAACTCTGAGAGCACTCTCTTAACGAGTCCTATTTATAAGTAGGTACTACCTAAGTAGTTATTTGTAACTACCTGTAGCTCGCGACTCGAATCCGTTACGCTATCCTGTGGGAACTATGCAATTTTCGATGATAAAAATTATTCTGTGCCTTCTCCGGGTCTCAAATTATGGTCTCATTAAATTTAACCTGAAACTGTTCTGTGCTTTAAGCGTAAAGAATTGCATAATTTAACAATTATTTCCAACAAAAATAAAATCTAACTGGAAGGCACTATTCCATATTTCTAGGAGCGTGTGTTAAAAGCCACACCATGACTTTTTTATGAGGAGAAAAACTTAGGTATTCATTTTTCTCATGTCACGCACACGATACGGCCATTGACGCAAGCGGTTCCGATATTCACAATAACTAACTTTTGGCCGCGATTTTGTTTGCGTAGATTTTTATATTTACACAATTATTATTATTACAATATTCGAAAAGAATGAGGATAATAATGCCCCTTTCCGTGGGATTTTTAAAAAAATCCATTCATAATACGGCTAAATAACCAACTGAAAAATCTGATCACCAAGTTTCATATCTATGTATAATGCTCAAGGAATAAGCTTTTAAATCCTCCCTTATTATTTTCCTACATCGCGCGATCTCAAAGATGTCTTTGGGATCGCAATCGCAACCGCTGACTCGCGCTGGCTTGCCACTTCAGCAAAGTGTTTAGACACAAAATACTATTTTTTTTTTTGCATTTTTCCTTCGCAATGTGATGAAAATCAGTGTATGTATTACGGACATCTTAATCCATAATGTACTATTTTTACCGGAGCCATTTTGGAGCCATAAAACGATTAGCGTTAAAGTTAGTAGGTACAAAAATGACTGTAAATGGAGAGCGAGATATTACGAAGTTTATTTTCTAGGTATTCTCATATGTTGCGATAAGAAATGTCTTTGAGGGATGTGAAAGTCTATGAATAAAAGAGCTCCCGTAATAGGATTTAAGAGTGGCGGGCGGTTTGCGGATGCTTCAAGTTTATTTTAAGCCTCGGGGCGTTGAGTGCTTTGCCGTGTCGCGATGGGCTGCGACTTGCGGTCCTCTGGCTGGCTTCCACTCTGCAGTCCATCTACTGGCTACCATCTACTCCCAACTTATTGCCTGGCTTGGACTGCAAGCGCCTAACTTGGTTTATAGAAGCGGTATGAACTGCATTTACTACACCAATTCAATAATATATTACTTACTTCGTGTGACAATTGTTAATATTGATAATATTTTTGTATTGCAGAAATAGACTTCCGTTTAATCACAATCATACCTTGAGGCGACAATGTGGACTAGATAGTTTAGATAGAGTTTAAATTAACTGCCTAACATTTTGCTTGCGTTGAACTAGACAGGATTTCTTATGGTATATTTTCCTTATACTTCTTTCTTTGAGCAGTCATATAAATAACTTAAGTTCAAGGCTATTTTGCGTCTCGTCTGGGCTGATACGAAATAAAAAAAGGTTGATAGTTATCTGCTCGCAAGTTAAAGTATAACATAAACGATCGTTTGGAAATTTAGAAACAATTCGAAAACCACTAGAAATTACATCTCGTTCATTATGCTGAATGAATACCTCAAGACTTAATTTAATTTTGATAATGTGTTTATTTATAGCGAGGGGATCATTTGCATACTCTTCCCTTAAACGAATTGAAACAGGAAGCGGAGCGGCCCCATACCCCATGCATACGGTAGCGCGCCGTAGATACACGTTTGTTTAGCTTCACAATAGCGAGACCTATGTCAACAGTCAGCCACCCGTGGTTTCTTGACTTTGTAATCGTAAATATTGACCTTAGGTATTTTAAACGGAGATAAAACGAGAAAACAACGTCTAATTGAATTGAATACTCGGAAATGATGGTCAAGTGATTACAGGTCGACCGCTAAAAATGAACCCGTTGTTTGATTGGCTCATTATCATGTCAGTGCTAAAGCTGTCTTTGCTCTGAGCATGGCCACTACGTTTTGCGCATTTAAATTTAATAACTCTTGTTATTCAACATACAGAGATATATATCTATAAGTACCATAATCAATACAGAACGTCGATTAAGCAAATAGTGGGTTAAATAAACCAGGGAGAGGCGAACTCTGTCAACTCTGTGGTAGGATAACTAGTCCGAGGAGTCCGTGGCCATAGTAGGTTAGGTATGCCGCGGTCCGCGACCAGAACGCGCCTCTATCCTTAACTTTAAGGATGTCAATGCGCAACGTAAGCGAAGTTGCCGCGTACCTGTCTTAGGTTTAAGGTGCTGTTTGGTTTGGTTCGTGTTTCTCCGAAATGTGAGGCTTCTCTTGTTTTTTCAAGACGGGCATGTTACCGGTTGCGCGAGCAGGACGGCTGCCACGACTCCGAAAGCTCGCGAGGATCGCGGCGACGGCGAGTATCTAGAGATACGATACGACCGCCACAGTCCTCTGTCGGCGCGGGCAGAGACTGACGTCTGGCGGTTCGCTCACATCCGCCGTACACCAGTTCACACGTCAAAAACTTTACGTTCTGTACTGACTACTCGGTTCATGCCCCTGGACGAGGACTATCATTTTAAGTAATAACTGCCATTTCTGGCTCTACTCTTTTATATTCGTTTATAGTTTGCTTGTGTCGAGAGCATATTTAATAAGTTTTGTGAAAAGCAGCTCCAGCGGGTTTCGAATCTGCTGCACCTTTTAAATAACGGTGAGTGGATATTTAAAATCTATATTTTAAGGGTGTAAGGTAAATAGTGCATAGACGTTCACTTGGTGTAAACAAAAAAGGAAAGTTTGATACCGCATTTTTGAATAACAACAATTTGGTATTGTTGTGTTGGGTTGGATTGGAGGTCGTATAAGAATGGACTAATTTTGTATCTTAGTGGGTACAGTAGGGTGCTACTTGCTTTGCGCGTTATGTCCTCGTATGGCCCAGCGTATTGAATCTAAGAAATAAGTCAAAGCGAATGTAATTTTTTATTTGAACTTATGTTATTTTATTGAATTTCGGTGTCAAAAAGGCAGGTTTCGTGACAATATGGTGGTTTGATTTGGCTTCCTTTTAATCGCAAGGAATTTTATTTCGCAAGAAAAAACCATGAAGAACGTTGGTGTTATTTTAGTGAATTGTTTGATTAAGATTTTTTTAGCTTCAACTGCTTTTTTGTTAGTTCCTAACTAGGTACTATTTTTAATTCCTAACCAAGTTTGCGATCATAATATGACATTATAATTTTATTAATTGACACGCACGGTAGTCACTTACAAAAGGAGGTAGAAATAGGTAAAAGTACTTAGGTACCTACGTAGGTTAAGTATTCACGGTGCTACCGCTGTTGGTACGGTCAAGTGCAAAAAGAAGTACTATTATCTATCGAACCTTTCAAAAATATGTTACTACGGCCTTATTGCGTCGGAGGTTGGCACTTATTTTTGAAACTTTGAATATGTTCATATTTTTACACTTGATACTGTACCTAATTGGTACATTGGCAGAAACTTCGTATATCGATATTCATTTGTGACGATGGTGAGGAATTCATAGCTTATACCTTACTGTAAGTACTGTAAAGGCTGACTAGGAATATAAAAAAAACCGGACGCGAGGGCAGCACTTCTACGTTTTATATTGCAACGTTATTTACACTTACTATACTTACCTACCTACGATACCTACGCCTGGCAACGGTGTCGGTGATGCTTAAAGGAATATTTTCTAATCCCTCAGACTTTTTCTATGACAAATACTTTTATACATTGTGAATTATTTTCCTTCCAAGGCTATGGATAATCTTAGGCATTTTAACGCACAAAAATACAAAATAACACTTAAATACCACGCGCAAACGTTATAAATGGTTATACTTTGACTGAAATAGATAGATGACATTTGAATTTAGTGTTATCAGTGCAAGAAATTAGTTCTACTGGCAAAATTGTCCCATTGGACAGACGCCATAAAAAAAAAATAGTTATATTAGTTTTCTGCAATATGACAAGGTTTTATATAATTCTAGCCGTCAGGTACATTGGTGGAAAGGACACTTTTACTGCCTACCAGAACGAACAGTACGTAGGTATGTTGAAATATGAGCTCAAGTAGATACATAATCAGGTAAAATGTTTTATGTTAGGTAATTGATTAATTTTTCTTCCGTCCGCTTTTATTTTAACTCTACTTACTCCATTTATTTTAACATTTGAAACTTAACGGTACGCTATAAATGTACGTGTACCTAGGTAGGTATTTTTAGTCCATTTGTGTTCGCAATACCCATGGCAATACCTACCGAGAAACGCGTGTTAATTTGACCGTTAATTCAAACCTTAAACGAAGTATACATAGGTATGACATAAAACAGGAGAATTTGAATGAGGAAGAAACTGTTGTTATGATTAACAATTACCTACTACAAAGAAAGTTGTAATTTTTTCTATTCTGGCTTTGACATTTATGGTCGGTAGTTAAGCAGTTAAATAGCTTTACATAGGACATAGTCGTCAGACAGGATACTAAACCCTACTCCGATGCTAAAGGTCAGGGGGTGCACTCTTAATTCTCGCTCAGGGTTGCCAGGTTTATAATAGAACTGTCATATATTAGCTCTCAATGTCATCTAAATTCATGCCATGCGGCATTTAAAAGTTAGGAAACATCAAGTACCTAACTACAAGAATAGGAGATAGAGAAAAAAAAACATTATTAGGTTATTAACCCACCTTCTTAAAAACCTTTTTCGCTTCTGTAGATTGATTACCTACCTACTATTTTAGTTTATTTTATGTCAATACAACAGACGTCGGCCAAAAACAGGAGAAAACAGGAGACCTGGCCATACATAATATTATCGCCTTATTTCGTGTGGTTAGGTAAGTATATGCGCAAAGAACCTATCTAAGTATCTGTTTTCTATAAATGCAAGTGCGACAAATGCTATATTGCGACAGGGTCTTACCGAGTGTCTTGATTAAAATTTATTAGTAATACGAGTATAAATATATATCACTTTCTCAAATATTCCTCTTCTATTTAGATTTTATCTAACCGTGTCCCACACATTAGGTAGGTTACTTTACGTTTACAATATTGTTTTTTCCCCTCGATTATGTGCAAGGAATGCTAATTCTTATTTTGAATCAATCAATCCAAACTATTTACTGCATAATAATGTTGTTTTTTCATATTTTATCTACAAATTAGGTTTAGGTACCTATCACATAGATACGTAACAATTTACGGAACACACCCATTTAAATTCAAAACGCATTTTTACGAATAGGTACAGACAGCCCGGTGGAAACTTAAAAAGTGTATGCGAAAATAAAAATATTTATTAAAAAAATATATACGAGAAATAAATAATTCTTCTAGTGCGAAATGTAAACAATGGAACGCCAGGTGATTAAGCTCTGGCTTACTTACTACAATTGTAGTTGTATAGATATACAATTAGACGATGCGAGAGGTCCATTAATCACGTGTTGGCCGAAAGGAGGGAAAGGGGTTTGGAAAATACCACGAGTGATCAGAGAAGGGAGAGGGAGTCGGAGTAGACATTACGCACGGAATCGAAAACTCTGCTGAGAATATAGCTGTTGACAATGAGAGAATTCGATTTCGAGAAGAGGAGAAAAGCGGGTTTTTGCCGTATTGACATTTTATACGTATCGCACATACCTACTTAAACTGTGGTGCACTAGTGCACGGTTTGTAGCAAGGTTAAAATAGTGTAGGTCATATTGATATGGCCCTCCGTAGAGTTATTACATAGAGTTATTAGTATTGCGTACTTAATGCCCGAATCGTACAAATTTTGATTTCCTGATGTACCAGTAATATGATGTTAGAAGCAGCACACGCTTTAAGTCTGTAATCGGCATCGCACAACGCACTGATCCACTAGGTACCGACCTAAATGGACGGCAGAGACCATTTTTTTACTCTGGGATCTAGTGGCACTTCCCAATAAAAGGAATAAAGCAACGTTTTCTTAGAATCCACTTTTTTGGTCCCCTATAATTGCTTCTTTCGGAGCTCACTCTAAAGGTTTAACAATATGCAAAAACATACTTTTCAATGGTACAATTATTTGAAACAATTAGATAGGTATTTATATACGATTGCAGTAAAATAAATATTTATGTACCTACTACTAAATGTATCCAGTACTAAACAACGTCAATGTTTACAGTGCGACAAGGATCAGACATTGACGGACGGACAGACAGACAGACATGGCGAAGCTATAAGGGTTCCGTTTTTGCCATTTTGTCTACGGAACCCTAAAAATAGACAGTTCAGTAGTACATACTAGTTTCTCCGGTCAGTCGTGGTCGTTACATCTCCACTTCCCTCTCGATCGGGATACTTAGCTCATCTAGAGGGTAATCTGTGAATCCACTCCACGAAGAGTAATATTTAGTATACTCGTACCGCCGTAATGCAGTGAATGGCAGACTAGTAGACCAGGTACATTTTGTTTTCGTGCTCGTTCTAATTCAAAGTTTTTAAGCACCTCGTACTTTGATACGATTGTTAAACCTCTGACTCAGTTCGGCTTTTACTTAACGAAGACGAGCGGGGAGCACCTGCTTTGCACCGGTGTGATTGTCCATTGTAAACGGGCGCCTTGAGTTTTTTTAAGAATTCACCCAAACAGTAAGTGTAAGAAAGCAGATTGAGTATGTATTTTATTTAGGTAGGTAGGTACATACTATAATAGAGCGCGCAAGACTGTTTTTTATAAATGTGTACTTACATTGCGTTATTCCGTACGTACCTTTTCTTAAACTCAGCATTCTTATGATATGAATGAAAAGAACAGTAGGTATTTAACGTGCGATTGTATAAATCTAATAAAGGGTTGAATAACAACACGGTTTGAAGCTTTTGAGGCTTCTGCACAAACACAACAGGCTTTTGATCTTTGTTTGTCTAAAGTTCCTTCACATTGTATAAAAATTATATAAAATTGTACCTACACGATTCCGTTATAATTTAATTCAAATAAAACCTTTATTTTGCACTAGCCGTTACTCGCGACTCCGACCGGGCAGAATTCGTTTATCGCTACTACGCGATTTTCCGACATAAAAACTATCCTATGTAAGGCCCCGGGACTCAAACTATCTGTATACCGAATTTCATCTAAATCAGTTCAGTGTAGACGTGATAAAGTAACAAAAAAACAGACTTACAAACTTTTGCATTTATGATATTAAGTCAGAAGTGAAAAAAATTTTTTGTAAAATATTTCTGCACAAAGTGACCGCTTATTTTTACCCAACAGTGCACGTTACATGCAGAGCATCAGTGCAAGTACCTACGTTGTGTCGCCCTTGCTGTTACTCAGTAATCATTAACAGCATAAAGAAAGGGACGTATTAAATAATAGTTACAACATCATAAAAGTCTGTAAGTTATTCCCCATGCCGAATGACCGGGTCGCCGTGGCCGGGAGGCAGGGTACGCGCGGTCCCACAAAGAGCTCTCACAATGGCTCGATTGAATGACAATAGCACCGCCACGGTCCACCGGCGCACAACACTGCACCTCCTGCTCCTTCCATAACACTGTGCATAAAATGTAACTACATATGGTACTAAACATTATTTCTAATTAAAGTAATAAGGACCAATTAGGTTACATTTTTTGTTCCCAAAATACGCACTGCCACCAATTTAGTTACCCGACTAAATGGGCTATGTGTTTTTCTTGTACCTATGTATTTTTTTTAATTTTGACTTGTATAGTTTAAAAGATTCATGTACCTTTCAATAATCAATGTCACTATGATTTCCTTGGCATCCCATACCCAACATGACATTAGTAGTAGGTACCATGGATGAAATAGAGTACAAAGGTTCCATGAACACAAAACAATGACGTTCAAAAGTTTTATTGTTTACAGTTAGGCTCCCTATTTGTCTTTTAGGTAAAAGCATTTTACAATTGAACGCTGTCCCTTACCTAACGATAGAATCCTTAACTAACTAAAGAGCAAATTTCTAATATTCAGCCACATATTTCAATCGGAATTTATCCCAAGTTTGTGCATAGTTTGACCCGTATTTGACCGGGCCTATGAAAGTGTGGTTGGTTCGGTGAAGGCACGTAAGGGTTAAGTGGTATGTCACGGAGAACGTATTTCGTGAGTTGCGCTACGTTCCAGCCAGCAGGTCCACAGAATTTGAAATTATATATGGATAAATGACAAAAAGAAGCCGTGGTGGCCTAGTGGTTTGACCTATCGCCTCTCAACCAGAGGTTCGTGGGTTCAAACCTCGGCTCGCACCTCTTGAGTTTTTCGAAATTCATGTGCGGAGATTACATTTGAAATTTACCACGAGCTTTGCAGTGAAGGAAAACAATTCAGTGGTGCGTGTGAAGTTCCCAATCCGCACTGGGCCCGGTAGGAACTATGGCCCAAACCATCTTGTTCTGAGAGGAGACCTGTGTCCAGGAGTGGGACGTATATAGGCTGGGATAGAAATGACAAAAATAGTGGTACACTTTTCGTATAACTTTGTATGGACCCGTTATGCTCGTAACTGATATTACAATATTTTGCCATAATTAGATCCGGCAGTCTGATGACTGTTGCAAATCAGAATTGCTTAATGATTATTAGGTTAATAGCAAATTTGCTACTGTAAAATTTTATTGCAACAGGTTTAGGTTTGGTAATAAATGTAAAATATATATGAAAATTTTAACATACGCCTTCTAAGAGAGATAACAGGGGTTTCGGCTTGTTTGGAAGTTCCGTAATTTTGAAACAAGGAAACTACAATCTTAGTAGTCAGGCGAGGAATGAAATGTATACTTATACATATAAAAAGATAAATCCTGACTGATTGACTCATCAATGCCCACCCAGCCCAAACTTTAATTTCATATTTACAAGAATGATAACATATTTACAAGAATAATGTTGATACAAGTTGAATGTAATGTAGGCAAGGTGAGTAATACGGATAAAATTTATGGAAATTACCAAGAGATAAGGATACAGAAGATTATTAAGAATTTGTTTCAAAATAACTTTTCTCTGTAACTTTAATTGAGTATTATACTGCTATTCTCAAATTTGACATGCAAGAACTGCGAGAAGATAACATAACTATTATTTACCTATAACAATTAAAAACTCCGTTGCAGGTTGTGACAATAAGTAGGTATTATTTATTTAGAGAAAAGAGATATGCCCTCTTAAACGAAAGGTGCTATCTCAATAAACAAATCGCTTTTCTGGAATTTACATCATGTGATGCAGAATGTTTTAAGCTACAATAAGTGATTTTTTTGAGATAGCGCCTTTTGGCTTATGAGGGCCGAGATGACGAAGCTTACCTACCACAAACTTTAATTTTACGTGGGCGAAGTTAGTAAATAGACTAGTAATATACTTGTGTAAGGTCTTGAAAGCATAAGTTCGTGGAATTACTCATGAGCCAAAACATTTCGCTCCAAGTATAGACGAGTGGCTGACTGAGACGTGTTTATAGTGTGTTTATTTGCATCGCAGACGCAACAAAAGCCCCGTAATAGTAATCGCGCCCGCCGGGGAATCGAGAAATGGCTACGCTTGCCTTCTTGCTTTCTGATGTTAAACCAAAACTTCTGAACTACAAAGTTCAAGCATGAAGTTGGTACTTAACTTTGTTGGAAATTTTTTGTTAAAAATTACATTTTTAATACTAGCTTTTTTTGCTAACTATACCTTTTCTTGACTGTACTTTTATTGGCATCTAATCTACTACATTTCCGTACCAAATTCCAAGTCGATGCTATTAACCGTTGAGGAGTTCTGTTCTGCGGAGACGATCGTGGCCAGACTGTCAGGATGTCACTACCAGATTATTATTATTATTATACGGTCAATGAGTTTTTGTCAGAATGCAATTAATTAATGGTAACTGCACAACTCCGTGGTGACAGCCCATTATTAGTTAAGATTTTGTATGCCCTACGGCCCAACATGGTGATCTAATATTTATACTTAAGATCTGTGCCTTTGTACAATTTTACCCGTGTTGAAGAAATAAACTATTTGTACTTATTGTATTGTATTCTATTATTGCATTGTTACCAAATTTACATTTAAGTATTCTCTAAAGTTCATGTCAACCGGACCAATAGAAGTGGGTTAAATTTAGCTTAAATAAATAAACAGGGCAAACTAAATAAAAGCTTACGAAATAAAATAAAAACCGACACGCCCAGGATAGGGTTCCGTAGCCACTATGAAAAAATCAAGCACCTAATATTTTTCTAAGGATTTCGTATTGTGTACGGAATCTCCCAAGTTTAGGTATGTTTTATACCTCCTACTTATTTTTAAACTACTAATAATTCTCAAGCAATCTTAGCCGCTATAATTTTCCTTGTAAATTTGATATATTTACTACCATTGAATTTTTTCAACAGTTTAGATTTTAGAAGGGGGGACGGGACGCTCGATTTTAATGAAAATTTTAAAGAATGAAAATTGACAGTGCGAAGTAAAATTTTAACGTCGAGGGTAGAGCGTTAGTACAACTAAAGGCAAATTGGTTTACTAATTTGTAGGCTAGAACTAGTAATATGTATACTGATGGTTTTTCAGAGGTAATTTTTTATTATAATGTTATGAACCGATACCAATTTTTTTTGTTTGAAATTATCTGACTTAGGGCTGGTTGAACTGGGACTACCTTAGTAATTGCCGCGACCATAACAATGTCAGCTGCAATGGCTGCAACACTGAGTTCATCAATAGCGACGGCGTCACTCGATCAGAAGTTGTTGACATTTCAGCGTACTTAGTATTTAATAAATGTGTAAGGTGTTTGCTTAGATAATTAAAGACGGTGTTTGTTTGCATTTGCGAAAGAAAGACCAACACATTTGCATCTTCCACACAGTTCCATTTGGCACTCCACAAAGAATAATAAAGCTCTCCGCACCAAGGAAACATCAATTTCTAAATTCCAAAATCGAGGCAAGGAAATACGTGAGTGATGATGTTTCGAGTTGGCCGTCGTCCAGGGCGCGGCGTCTCCTCGCTAGCCGGGGCCTCAGGATCCTTCCGCGAACTGATCTGAGGCCAATGTCGTGTTTCATGTTTGACATAATAGTAAAGACTTGACAACTTTTTATCCGACTGATCGAAGGAGGATTATCTATTTTGAGCAGTGTGTATGTGTCTTTCTTTGGTCCTCTCTGCAGCCCAAATGATTGGACAGATTTTAACATAGGTATATCTGAGTGACCTAGGGAAGATATATAATATTTCAATGTAACATCCATGAAAAAAACTATAGCTATATAGATGCCTTAAAAAATCGTATTAAAACAATATGGGTTTCAAGCTGTTTTAAGTATCTACCTATTTGCTAAGGTCACGTATCCGAATATCGAATGTTAAAATACCGAATGTATTAAAATATCGAATGGGTCATAATATCGAAAAGGTATTTCTGTTAGGACTGTTTTTAGATTGTTATAAATCTAACCTAACCTAACCTAAGGGGTTCTTTACGATGCTGTTTTAATTAATCCTCGAAACTTTTCGATTTCAGAAAATAAACCTTTCGATATTACGACCCATTCAATATTTTAATACATTTGGTATTTTAACTAGTCGTCTAGAATTCTCATCTAAGTGATTTAAAATTCAACAGTCGGGATCTATTAGATACCTACTTAGAATTGAAGAGACTGAAAGCCGCCTACGATTTAAAAAAGGGCCCCACTCTTGAACTTTAGGTTAATTAATAAGTAGAATTCTAGACCACTAGACTTGTTCTTCCTTTTTAGATTTTTTAACGTTGTCGGATTTTTGTTTTTTTTTTTTATTGTAAAAACTTTGCCTGCTAGGTATAGCGAGCGGTGGTCATGCGCTAATAACTGTTATGGTATTCGGTCACCTCCATCTATCTATCTATCTAGAGGTATAATACCCTTAAATAAGCAATTCTTGTGTACATGTATATAATCAGAATCTCGTGATACGGCTCCAAAGATTTCGATGAAATTTGCCATGTAGGGTTTTCGGGGATGACAAATCGGTCTAGCTTGGTGTTATCTCTGGAAAAACGCTTATTATCAAGTTTTAGCCCGAGCAAAACTTGGTCGCCCAGGTACTTCTAATTAGAGACTAACAATACATTTCCACGTTTTTATGTTCGTTGCCCTGTTTTTGGATGTTTTATGTATTAAATAAACCACAACTCCAAAAAATCATCAATAAGAATCAATTCAGTTCTTACCTATTACAGTAAAGTAAATATTAAAGAGGTGAGGTTCATATTCTATACCTAAGTATCCATAAATGCTATGCTAATCTCAGTGCGTGACATACTGTACGAGTCTAATAATAGACATGAAGCGGGTTTGCGATTATTCCAGTATCACACTCGCAAATTGGCTGATACCACAGCAAAATAATAATAGTAGGCGATCTGCTATGTTTCGGTATAAAATGGCCTAGATGCACAACAATCATCTATGGTAGACTAGATTTCGTGTAGACATTGAAAATTTGTGAGGGTTGTCTCAATATATACTCATCGGCACAATATTTGGCCCACCCTACGTACAAAATTACATATTAGTTATTGCATACATTTGAGGGCCAGATTTTTTGCCGCTCATTATATTTACCTAGCTGGAAAAAAAAATACAAGCTTTTTGGCTAAGTTTATTTGAAATTCTATCTTATTTACATATCCGTACTAAATGCAAGTTAATCCGACCATTAAAAGTCTGTAAGCATTACCCTAAGCATAACCCAAGTTATTACCCTATGGTTTAACACGCGTCAAAATCCCAATAAATATGAATTTACTTAAAAAAAACTCGCGCCAAATGTCATTGTTCTAATCGGAGGGGTTAAATGTTTGAGATTTATTTTTGATCCCGTGGAAATTTGGGAAAAAGTAGCTAATCTGTTATTTCAGATGTTCAGCCAGTTATGTTTAAGTATAACTTTTATCTTGCAACGACTTTTTAATGTCTATCTACATCATTTATTAAATTAAATCACATTAGCATTAATTTACATCTTGCCACTAGAAATGAGTACCTGCCGTCTCTCGCTAAAATGTTTTAAAAACACTTCACTAACCTGTTTATTGAAAAACAATTTTGAAAAATAATTCACAGCAAATATGTAACAATTAGCAAGGACATAAGTATGATCATTTACATTCTTTTGGTATCATAAGTACCTAATAGTTTTTTTTACAGTTCCTAAAATAATGAATAAGTTTTTTGTTAAAAATTCATATAAAAGCATCTTTTGCTGACTACACTAAAGTTGAGTTAAATGATTCACCTCTAAATTCAAACGTAAATATAAGCACTGCGGCGGTATTAAAGGCCGGGTGGAGTTCATCCCCGTAGATATATTTCGTAATCAATTCGTTAAGTAACTCGTAGTCGCAAATTACGAGCAAGTGATGTCGGAGCAAGGACCGCAGTTCGCTCGAGCTCCCCGTTTATTAAGAGTTGCGTTCTAGCCATTAAGCCCGATAGGCGAGGCGAGTAGACGAAGCAGCTGGTATATATGATTAAATTAAATTGATTATTAAAATGTAACTAACTATCATTACTAGTTACTACTTCCAGGACCCCTTATAGTTTCGCCATGTCTGTCCGTCTGTCTGTCTGTCTGTCCGTGGCTTAGCTCAGAAACTTTTAGTGCTAGAGAGCTGTAATTTGACATGAATATATATATCAGTCAGGCAGAAAAAAAAATTGGCTCACTCTCCATACAAAATTACCTATTTCTGCATACCTTTCAGGGCCAGATTTTTGCCGCTCAGTAAAGTAGGTAGTTTCAGAGTTAATAGAAGCCTAAGGTATAAAATAGACCTAAACTTGGAAGATTCCGTACATAATACGAAATCCTTAGAAAATATTACTTATTTTTTTCGTAATGGCTACGAAATCCTATATATGTCCGATACGCTCTTACCCGGTTTTAATCTAATCCATAGATTTCCAAACATTTTCCCAGTTCACATTATTTTAACTCTGGAACCAAACAAAACATATTTGCGTAACAATCTAGTCAATGATTATCAAAAACAGTAAACTATTATAACAAATTATGATTTGTTTCGTGGGTAATGACCATGTTTGCTTTAATTTAACTGACTTTGAGTACCGTATAGAGTTTATGATGCACTTTAATAGGACTTACTTAATAACACAGACATATATAACAGACATAATAATACATTACAATTATGTTAACAATGCACACCTGCAGTTTTTTTTTTTCTTAGAGTTTAATACAGAGCCTTAATGTGATATATATAAACAACGATACATGCATAGGTATATGAGGTAATTTAGCGATTTGCTGACGTAAGTTAAAATAGTGGGAAGGTGTTCAATCAACTATTTGGATTACCTATTTTATTACTATCGTATTTACCTGCATTTTTAATCGATCTTTGTGTTTAATTCTAAGATGTTTTGAATGATCTCAATTTCCAAGATCGTATATAAAAAGCTGTATGTATGGTTAGCGTAGTTAGCGAGCGACTGGCTTGCAGTGAACGCTCTAAAAGTGTTATACTAGTATTATGTGTACTTAGACTAACTCGCATACACTCTCCGCTCTACAACCTTCGTGGCCGCACTTGCTTGGATTTCAGACTTCTTTTGTTCGATAAAGCATAACAATAAATAATTAGGTATGATCATTATAGCTTTCTATATATTTTTTTGCCGGTACGTTGAATTTATTTTGCCCTTTGAAAGTTTAGCCTTTGTAAATAACGACTTATGTAAACATTACTTTAAAATGCAATAATTGAATAGGTGGCAGTATCAAGTGTTGATAGTAAAAATAACAGTATTCATACAAGCCTTGATTGGAGTCAGTTACGATTATGGGTTTCTACAATGTCTATTTAACTGAAGGACGAGACGAGAAGTTACGATTATTAGCGAGTACATGTTTACGATCGCTTTATTGAGGAAATCAATGAAAAAGTTGAACACAGTGCGTATACTACTCTGTACCGTATTTTACCAAGCAGGACCTGACATCATCCCAGAGAGGAAAATGCTAACCATTGGCCCATCCAAATAGGAAGCCAATAGGCATAAAACAAACGGTTTAATTAATGAAATAGAATTATGTCACACGTATTACATAAAAAAGGTTTTTTTATGTTTGTCTAATTTATATGGATATAGTCTTGTACGGAACGGAACCATAAATGTTGAAGTACAACACGCGCTTGTCCGATTCTTTTTTTTTTGATAAAGACTGCACTATTGATTGTCACAGTTACATACGAGACAATAGAGATTTCAATTTAAAATGGCTGTGGCCAATTCCATGATATATATAAGTATATATGAATAAGAATAGGAATGTGTAGTGAACTGAGAGTGAAAGAACTGGTCCGCAACTCGATGGCGCCACTCTCAGCAACCAGTCTTCGGGTGCCGACCTAGGTGTTATTATAATGACTGACGTTGTACCCATAAACGATTGATGTTTAAGTTACTCATAAATTGTAAACGTCTTAAGCGTGATATTTATGTTTAAAGCCCGGTTCCGTAAGCTTTCGTTCTTGCTTACGTCAACAAGTAGAGCGGTGTGCACCTACCAGAATATGTTTTTAGTAAATAATAAAAAAACCGGCCAAGAGCGTGTCGGACACGCCCAAAATAGGGTTCCGTAGCCATTACGAAAAAATTGAGTAATATTCTTCTAAGGATTTCGTATTTTATACGGAATCTTCCAAGTTTAGGTATATTTTATACCTTACGCTGCTATTTACTCATAAACTACTAATAATTTTCAAGCAAACTTAGCCGTTATGGTTTTCCTTGGAAGTTTGATATACTGACTACCATCCTGAATTTTTTCAAATTTTTCCACCCACTGGTTTAGATTTTAGAGGGGGGGGGGACGCTCGATTTTAATGAAAATTTGCACTTTCAAGTTCAATATTTCGCAAACAAATTACTAAATCGAAAAATCGTTTTAGCAAACCCCTTATGGTTTTAAAATACCTATCCAACGATACCCCACACTATAGGGTTGGATAAGAAAAAAAAAATCACCCCCACTTTACGTCTATGGGAGGTACCCTAAAAAAAATTGTTTTTGAATTTTTAATTGTACTGTTTTGTCGGCATAGTTTACTTATATATCCGTGCAAAATTACAGCTTTCTAGCATTGATAGTCCCTGAGCAAAGCCGCGGACGGACAGACAGACGGACAGACAGACATGGCGAAACTATAAGGGTTCCGTTTTTGCCATTTTGGCTCCGGAACCCTAAAAAGGTAGGTAAAGTTTGTTTTTCCGGTGGCGGTACAGAACTCTCGGAGAGCGAGTCCAACTCTCGTTTAGCCTTTTTAGGGTTGCGTAGCCAAAATGGCAAACACGGAAATAGTCTCGCCATATCTGTCTGTCTGTCAGTCCGTCCGCGACTTTGCTCAGGGACTATCAATGCTAGAAAGCTCAAATTTTGCACGAATATATTTAAACTATACCGACAAATTTTTTTCAGAGTACCTCCCACAGACGTAATGCGGGTTTTTCTCATCCAATCTTGTAGTGTGAAGTATTGTTGGATAGGTTTTTTAAAACGATTAGGGGGCTGTAAAACGATTTTACGATTCAGTGATTTGTTTGCAAAATATTCAACTTTAAAGTACAAATTTTTATTAAAATCAAGCGTACTAGCTTTTATTATTTAGCTTATGTTATCGCGCGCTGTTCCCTCGGAAACTGTGCATTTTTCCGGGATAAAAAGTAGCCTATGTCGCTCTCGGGCCCATAAATTATCTCTATGCCAAAAATCACGTCGATCCGTCGCTCCGTTACGGCGTGAAAGAGGGACACACATACAAACACACAAACACACTTTCGCATTTATAATATTAGTATAGATTGTCTCGTACTGGCTAAGGAACCCAATTTCAGACGTGTCCGACACGCTCTTTGCCGGTTTTTTTTGTCAACCGCTTATGCGTAGTAGCTTTACTCTTCAACAACAGGTTACATTTTTACATTCTAAACAATGCATTAAATAGATACTACAGATTATCGGTAGGTCCAAGCAGAGGCCGTTTTGTATAAAAACTGTAAATAGATTGCAATCGCGAGCGTTAGAAACGTTAGGCACTACGGCTTCAGGTTATAATCAAAAGATGTCACATCTATACTTAATAGGTACTTATAGTCTATTATAATTAGGTATGTAACCTTTCCACCAACATTGACATCTATGTAACGTACGGTACATATTTAGTATGTATTTAGATGTCGATATTTACCAAGGAACGTCACACAAGGTCCCACAGGTACCATATTTCTCCTCTGGAATTTCCGAAGGGTATATACAAAGGACAGGAGCGACCATGAATTTATGGTAATTAGCAAATATTTCTCCTTAGATTATAATAAAAGGTAAGGGGCCAGGGTCCCTTAAGCATAAGTGCTTCGATTGACGAATATTAAGTTTAGTACAGTATGGGTAAGGTAACCCAGACGAGCGTAAGTCGCGTACTATCGCGTAATTTCTAACGCATCTGGTTTAATAAAATCCAGCTTGTGCAACGACTCAAAATGAGTTGTACACTAATCACCAGTGCCGATTTTAGCACTTCCAGCGCCCAGGGTGAGATTTCCTTGACGCCCCAAATTTTTGGGAATTTTCTAGAAGTTATAGGCTTCAGGCGCCCCTTTAAGTTCGTCGCTCTGGGCGGCCACTCCACCGCGCCCTACCCTAACGCCACTACTGCAAATCATACAACAGACAGCAACACAGTAAATCATAATACAACTCAAAAAATTACGCTCGTCTGGCTTTTCATGGGCTTCACTCTAAGGGGCTGTTTCACCATCCATTGATTAGTGTTAACTAACGGTTAAATGTGATGCCGTCTCCATCTATTCGAACAAAACAAATAGAGACGGCATCACATTTAACCGTCAGTTAACACTAATCAATGGATGGTGAAACAGCCCCTAAATCTTGCTTATAAAAGAGAAATATATTTTATGGCCATTTTTTCGAGATCATGAAAAAGTAGGTAACCGTAAAATATTCTTTTACATGTCATTTTTTTTTTTGCGACATAAGAATTGCTTAAATAAAAAGTCCATTACTTAATGTTTGTCGTTTGCGTTTTAAATAAGTACCTACCTAAGTAAGTTTACTAATAAAATATGTGTAGTACCTTAACTACAACATATTTCGTATTTTGTACCTAAAAAGAAGTTGATTTGAAAAAGTTGAACATAATAGGTAGATTTCAGATAGCCTAGCCTTAAATTCTTTTGAGTGCAGTTTTCACGTCCATCATGCGAATCTCAGCAAAGCAAAGGTCGCAAATCGTGTCATATGGTGCGCCGTGTTTAGCCATGCGCATGATTGTTCGCTCTGAGAAAAAACCGCTTATGAGTTTATGTCTACCGCTGACGGCGACAACTGCGCAATTAAAATTATTTATTTTAGTTGGCGATAAAATAAATTGTGACGCGGTTAGGTTGCGCACATGGCTTCGGCGCCGGCGCACGCGGTCTCGTGGGAATCTCCGGCCACTCGTACAGCAGAGTAACGATGTAAGGTACTAATAGTCTAAGATCTAACCGCATAGTAGCAGTAGTATGGCATTGTAGCAAATCGATTCGTACTGGATTAGCAGTCCAAGATATACATTAGGTACTTAAGTATACATATGCGAATAGGTATGTTACATAGGTATCCTAATTTGTACGAAAAAGTGTGACAACTTTTTCTACTAAATTTTCTTTCATTGGTGTAACTTAATTACCTACCTAGTATGAGTTGTAATTTATCACATGGTCGCAAAAATTTGCAGATTTAAACACGTAGATTTATAATATACAAATCTATTCATGTTTTTAAATAAAATATTATTTATAATAAATATAAACATGCCGTCGGATCCTTATCTGTAATAGATCAAGCCACTTCTCTCCAAATCAGGCAATAAATTGCTGAGCTCTGTTGAAACATGTGTTAAATGTTTAAATGATTTGATTTGTAGGTCATTTTTTAACTCATGCGCGTGTACATAACAACGTAACTTCTGTCTTGTCGACAGCGTGTGTCGTTTAGACGCATGATTGCTTCGGAGCACATCTCTCTTAACTAATTAAATTATCTGATACTGGTTGATTTCGCTATTATACTGTGTAAACTTTCTCAAAACTATATTTTAGTTTAGTTCTTACAATAAAAATTAAAAGCACGACTACAAAGTCATTTCCTGGAATTATGCAAAATAGTTTCTGCTAAGTATTATGTATACATGATGGAAACATCAAACTGGATGCATCAGAAAATTCAATGTTTCCAGCTTCCGTACATTTAGTACAGCCACAGAGTTAGGTACTAGACAACATTATCAGAAGTGTTAAAAAAAATAATTAAAGTAGGTAAATTCTTATAATAAACTCGTAAATTGCATTCTTATTTAAAATCATTCGTCGGAAATATTGATTTTAGTGCTATGTGGCTGTACTGGGTAGAAATCAAAATATATCATGTTTAAAAATAAATAATGGACGAAATACATAATGGTCATTTGCTATAATGCAATTTTCTTGGTAATTCTCAACTTTACAAGATTTTCATAAAATAAACCTAACCTAACCTAAACCAATCTGTAGACTACACGATTCAAAAAGTTCTTTTAATCAATAGTTTCATAAAAAATGTGGTACATGTGGTGACCGCTTGAGTAAAACGCATAATTCCCTCTTGGGCTCCCCTACGAAAACGGTCTTGTTCAGTTGTTTATGAGCCCATAGATATTTAGGACCTAAGCTACGAGTATAATGTCGTGACTTATCCTCAGCTGCAGCGCAACAGTGCAACCAATTTTATTGCTTAGCCGAATAATTAATACTTAAATAAGTCGATGGTAGCAATCCAGACGGATCTCGTACAATGTCTTGCCACACGCATTTATCGTGATCATCACAATTAATGGCGTTCCTTATCGGGGCAGGTGGCGACCCGCGGCTGGGCGCCGGTCCTCGCCTAACGAGACTAGATTGAATGGTTTTAGCACGTGCAACACGGACAGAGCACTGGCCATGGAGCGTAATGAAAGAATCGCGTGGCGCAACATCGTTAGCCGCGCCACCAACGGCGTTCCGGCCATTTAAGACGGATTCTATTTACTAGTATCTCCTTTACACTCGATTTGTTTGTTTTTTGTTCCCTTTTCAGTTCATTACTATTTGTGTTCAGTTTTGCAGTGTCAACTCGCCATGTCTACGAAATAACTTTTCATTTTCTTACATAATACTGAAAAACCCATTAAATCCATGTATTCGTATGCTTTACAAGGTAAACGTCGGAGAGCGCGACACGCTAATGCCCAATAGATGACACCCTGCTGTGATCTCTACTGCTAATGACTTAAAATTAAATATGCCAACTATTGGGACAGTAACGAGTACTCGTACGTTCACCTTCGGTTGCGAACCTGCATTATGTTGCGCTACTTGGCATTGTTTGAAATATGACCGTGTAATGCTATTCTGGTTTGATAGTGACAATATTTATTACGAGTTTGTATAACGAGGGTAAATTTTGAACAGTGATGAGTGAATCACTCAGACCCGATTACCTGTTCTCGAAGGTGCGTTTTCGTATTTAATATTCAAGTAGGCAAGTATACTTATTTGTATTTATATTAAACAAAAAGCTTTGCGGTGAAGGACAACATCGTGAGGAAACCTGCACAACCTGTGAAGCAATTCAATGGTGCGTGTGAAGTTCCCAATCCGCACTGGGCCCGCGTGGGAACTATGGCCCAAGCCCTCTCATTCTGAGAGGAGGCCTGTGCCCAGCAGTGGTACGTATAGGCTGGGATGAAAAGAAAAAAAACTACAAAAAATCTAAATTAATAAAATAACAATAAATTAAATAATATTAAATAATGTATAGTCTAATAATATATAAAATTTTCGAGTCAAAAATGTAACTTCGAAACGGCTAGACTGATTTTTATGATTTTTTTTGTTTATAAATATTCTTGGTGGGTCTGAGAATAAAATGTAAACTATTTTTTATACTTCTACGCGGACGGAGCCGCGGGCAACAGCTACTATTATATAATATTAAATTTTATGGATGTTACGACTAGGGTAAATTTTATACAAAGATAACGACCTCAGAAGCTCAAACCAAGAACTGGGTTTCGCGGTTGTAAATAACTATATAGTTTAAGATCCAACCGCAAGATTCTGCTCTGCATCTGTCTTTTTTGATCAAAATTAAATATCAATAAAAGTTATACGTGGGGATGTCCCCACTCCAATAATTTGAACTAAACCATATAACTTTTTCATTTAATTATTATTTGTGATAATTTTGAATTTACAGCGCTTTGGTATGACTTGTAATGCTGTAAATTTTCATCCCACTATAATTTTATAAATGTGAAAGTTTTTTTTCATCACGTCTAAACCAATCAACCGATTTAGATGAAATTTAGTATAAGTACAGATAGTTTGAGTCCCGGAAAAGGACACAGGATAGTTTTTATCCCGGAAAATTGCGCAGTTGCCGCGGGATAGCGATAAACAAATTCTGCGCAGACGTAGTAGGTAACGACTGGTTGGTTTAGAAATAAAATAATACCTACCGACCTACAACCCCGCTATTGCAAAATCTTGCCGCATCTGCTATTCTTCATAATTATTTTTGTCACACTTTTTTTTAATCACACTCCTTTGTCTAGAAATTAAAGGATGCGACATAAAAACATGAATGGAAACAACAAACAAAAAATATGTTACCATTTTTCGACCATCGCACGCAATCTTAGTAGGGAAATCCATGAGTTGTTGCAGACTGAGAGGTGGCAAAAAACTTTTTTCCTGTTACGACTACGTATTTATAAAGATCCACCTCTTTTCTATGGCACTTTATGTTCTTTGAAATAAATAATTAATGAATATGTTGAAAAATACAATGATCAAAAATAATTATGAAAAAAGTATAAAGAGCAATATTATGCCAGGCAATCCAGCAAGCAGGCCTGGCACGTCGTGGGACCCCGTGTGTAACTATTATTTAAGTGGAGGTTATAATTGTGTTCCGTTCCGTACAGAAGTCTGGAATTGTAAAATCTATTTTTTTTATTCGACTGGATGTCAAACGAGCATTGCCTTGCTGACCCGACCCCCAAATACTGTGCGATAAGGACATGGCCGCTCCCGTACTTATTTACTGTTAATAAATAGTGAAATCCAAGGTTTTACTCTCGACGATTTTCTCGTCCAAAATTGAACCCGTATACATAAAAAAAAAAATTTAAAGTCGCGGGAAAATAGTCGAATTATTTTATAGGTATGCAGAATTTTACCGTAGGATCCCACCCTATAAGAAAAAAAAAACTTTTAGGCTGCGCAAACTATACAATGCCCAATGGTACTTGACCCAAGGCGCCAGTTTCTTTAGAAGAAGGTGTATTGTAAAAAGTGCGCGTATTGTGGTTGGTTCTAAAATAGATCCAGTTTCTTCTAATTACTATGATGCAATGAAGTGGTTGTATTGTTTGTATCCATAGTCCGTGACATGTTTTTCTAGTATCTACATAGGTATCGAATTAAGTAGATATTTTAAATTAACTTATAGACTAGTCTAGGTTACTTACTTTACTTACTTCAGTTAATCACCTCGCTCCTAAATCAGATATCAACATTGAATTCTCACCGCCACCCATTGTTTATGCTCAGAATATTAAATGAGTCAATGAAAAACAATTATTAATACCTCATGCTGCTTAAGGTACTGTAATGACGCTTATGGTTTCCCAGATACGGTGCTACCGGAATTCTGTGTCCTGATCATGACAAAAACGTACCCCCGCTTCGCCATAAGAGACACTGCTTGATCGCTGATCAGACGAGTCCAATGCTAGGTTTTATACAAACAGGCTATTTTGAGGAATCCCATCTAAGGTATAATTAATTTATTCTATGAAATACTCGTAAGCAGCTGTAAGAACTTTTGCACATAAATAAAATATTGGAAACGATTTCTATTCAAGTAGCTGCTCTACTGAATAAAACAGACATCAAACAGCATCCGACTCAAATTGCGGAAGTACCTATGTAGGTACCTACCTAATAATAATGATTTGGTTCAGCGACCGACACCGGTATTTGATGAAGTGACACCGGTATTTTCGTAGTCATGGATGGGATCTCGGACGCAATAAGTGACTTCCGACTTAAATCCAAATATACGATCCCTATTAATTATCGGATCAAATTCGGCCACTATGCAAATGGATAAAATACCTAAGTAGGATAAGTACTTAGTCTTTCTCGGGCTCCGTAGTAAAAATTATAAAAACGGCTTCATCTCCATCTTTGCCATGGTTAACACCATGTGGTGACGTTGGACATGGAATTCAAGAGTATTGCGAGAATATTGCAGTATTTCCGATTTAGAGAACTGTTGTAAAATTACTTGTCCAACACTGTCTGATAACGTTTAGGTACCCTTGAAATGTCTACAAACTTTTAATCGAATATCAGTTAAAAGTTAACATTTCCTATTTTTCTTTTCTACGAATATTCATTACTTCGAATGATTAAAATTAGTATTTTAAATTACCGACTTTTAATTTCAGGAAATATTATTTAATAAACAGTTTATTTTTGTAGAGGTCGCAGTTCTAACCTGACCTACATTATTATACAATACAAAGACTCTTTATTGTACACCCTACTTACCTACTATCCTGGTAGAGACTTATTTTTCTTAGGGTCCCAGTTCTAACCTAACCTAACCTACTTTTCTGACAGAGATTTATTTTTGTTGGAGTAGCGGTTCTAACCTAGCCTAACCTATTGTTCTGGTACCGGTTTATTTTTTTTTAGGGCCACAGTTGAGTTCGTACTTCTAACCTAACCTATTTTTGGTGTTTTATAATACTACTGTACTATTACTTTTTCTGTGATACATTGAAGAAATAAACAGCGATATTTAGTTGTTCTATCTCACGAATAGAAATGAAATGTATTTTGAAGCAAATAATAATCCTTGTACTGTTGCTCTAATAATTGTTTTAATATGTTACGAATAGTCGATGAGGTGAAACTACTCCAAAATTAAATATTAGTACCTGTTTTAAGGGGCACCCGTTGATAATCTAACGCATGGACTAAATAGTTTTTTTTACCCAGGAAGCTACTTCATTCCTGACGAAGGTACAGTCAAGGTGATAAATATTTTACAGTGCGTGAGATCTTAAAAAAACCTTCGGATTTTAGAAGCATGCTTCGGGTATTGACGATGACACGCGATCGTGATACGCGGTTCTGTTCTGTTATCAACTTGCAAAACTTTTCAAAGTTACCGTAAAAAGTTATGTAAAGAATAACCATCAGTACAAAATGAACCTTACTTTAATAATATTACGCTTCTTTATCTTTTTCTAATTTTAATACAATATAACTTTTTGTCATGATACAAATAAAACAAAATCAGCATTTTCGAATTCTTCCATCGTCAATTTAAATTGAGAACACCCCGCCTCAACACAGTACTTTTGTTTGGAATTATATAGAGCTGTTGTTATACTGTATCTACTTCTCTTGGGTATGTCAAATGAATTTTTTTGGTCTGCTTTCGTTTTATATTTTTTTTAATGCACCTTTCGAAATCCCCGTTGCTTCTATAACACGGTCTAGTACCTTATTAAAATATTTACGACCACTTTTTTCTTAAAAAATTCAACTTATATACAAAATATTTATAAATATATTGTAATCAATTTCCAGTGATTGGCTATTTACAGACATACCCTGCTTAAGTTGACTCGCCATGGAAATCAATTTCCGAAAAATAACAAACTATCTAAATAAATATATGCAATTGGTGGTTTTAACTGCTCTATATACATCAATGAAAACACAACGAGTGCACTCTACGCGTGATGGATTGCTACTGAGTCAAAAAGACAATTGTCATTTTTTACTAACGAATTCTTCCGATTTCCCCCGAAACCCGAAGGGTTTTCTAAAAGCTCACGGATTGTATGTACGTTACCAATTCGTCAAAAAAATTAAAAAAATGGTGTGGTGTTGTCTTCTCCAATCTTTATCGAATAAAGCTTATATTTCATCACTATTTCAAAATCTTGTATCTGAAAATAGATACTAACTACCTATTACTTTACTAAGTTTGATTCAAGGTCAATCACTTCGGTTTATGTAATTATTGATTTGATATAGGTATGGCTGTATTTTAGTACCTATTTCCGGTCCCGACAAAAACTTGCTGTAAAACCACCGTGTGGGGCTTTCGAAATGAAATCTGGAATTAAATCCCGAAAAGCTCGAATGAACCTCAATTGTTTCATTAAAAGTTAAGTGACTGACTTTGATGTGCGCAAAAAAAATTGAATGTCAGTCAATACGGAGTCCGAAACCCGAGCACCGCGTCGCCGCGGCGCAAGCCGTAACACTAACAACGCTTTTCCATTATTCCATTAGGTATCCAGCCATTCGACCGATCACTCCGGAATAAGTACATAGTTAGGTAGGTGCTTTCCAAATGCTCTTATGGGTGAGATCCTACTGTTCCCAATTTATTGTCCGCTGATTAGGTCACGTAAAGTAGGTAGACGTATACTTAAGGATTTAATTTTTTTCGGAAAAATGGCCTTATAATCCTTTAACATTAAGTACATGCAAGCGCAAATGTGAGAGTTTCTTAATAATAAAATAATAATACATCCAAATCACTATAGACAGTAATTTGAAGTTTGATTTAGTAATTTGAAGAGTTCCCACGATTTTCCGAAATTCTACGCTACGAGTACAGAGACCGGAGTGAGGCCTTACTGTCTAACACATTTGGAATCACAATTGTTTTCATCACATCTTTCTGCCACACGGTATACGGCGAGGGTGAAAAGAGATGGCGATTGCGATTACGAACGTCGGGGAACGTCAGCGACGGCCTTTGGTCGTAAAGTATTTTAGAGAGACAACTGAACGCTAAAGATTGGTACTGTAGGGTTCAGTTCAATTATAATTATAGATAATTAATCATTAAAACTCACATTAACTTAAACGCGATGGAATGGTGTCTATATAAATGAACTAAAAGAATTTCCTTGCTCGCCCACGACCTTACGATAGCCAAGCTTATGTAAAATATGCGTGTTCATGCAGTTCCTTCACCTCCACACTGTAAGAACACTCACAAATTACACAATTCACAAGTCTATATGTATTTAAACAGCAATTTGGCAGCAATACACAGATAATAGAGTAATTTGAAAAATCAACTCTATAACCTTCAAACAATGTTCTCGTACCTATATGTCTAGTCCACTTCCAGTTTATCGTTTTCGAGTCCGTGTTTGCACATATCGACATTATGTATGTCAAACTACAATGAGACTCAGATTAGTTTAAGTAATTAATGTACACGGGCCACTCACGCATATTAATAGCCGAGGTGTGTCCGACATGTTTCGAACCAATCCGCGGTTCCTTGTCAAGGAGAGCTCGAATGGAAAGCCTACCGTGAACACCAAAGTTTGGCTCGAAATATGTTGGTATTACGTGTACGTCGACTATTGTTACGTGAGTGACCCATTTGCCTTCTTTAAGTATTTGTGTTTTTTGCCAAGAGCTTTTTGTTGAAGGAAAATGACACGAGGAAGCTACTTATAGGTATACACATGTAAAACATTTTAATCGGCGGTAAAAAGTTAAGACTCGCAACAAGCTCGTGTGGGAACTAGAGCCGAAGCCTTAGCATTGTTAGGAGAGTTGTGGCCTGCAGTAATCTGGCGATGATGAGTTGAAGCAGGTTATTTTTTTTTAATTCTTTGTAGATTATAATTCCTTATAATCTTATAAAACCGGCTGAAAATTTATGTTCGTGCCTGAGTATGTCTCATAAAATTAGTATTGTGCAAGCAGGCGGCGCGATCGTGCTCCACCAGGACGAACCTAATTAAAGCCTCCAGCAACGGTCCTCGTTTCGCTTTATTTCTTGCAATTATTTCAAAACACTGCAATACCCACTAAGCCAGGAAGGGCATGGTTACGTTTTGTCAAAAAAATATTTTATCAAAATATGAACTCATATCTGCAAGTTTACAACCCATAGGTATAAACAAGTTTTCCTCTTGTTACTAGCTTATCGATTTTTAGTTATCGGTGGTCGATTGTAGGTAGGTACAAGTATATCTACCTCCTTGATAGTATAATGTAGGTACGTACGTAGTTACGTCTTTACTCCCTTTCGCAAAATTATATTGCTAAATAGCAAATGCTACGATATTTTCATCGGTTTTTTTTTCTTAAGTACATTTAGTTAATTAAATATCTATTTTATTTAGGTACTTACTTCAAAATCTCACGGGCCATTTGAAGACGGACTTGAAAAGATAATTCAATTGCAAACGTAATATTCTTGAAATAAATGTCTGCTCATATAAACACCAACTGTTTCAGTGATACAGATATTATAGCCTCCTCGCCCAAGTAAATTCTCTGATTTATGAACATCAAACTTTATGTCATCTATGATAGAGTTTGATTTAAAATTACAATAAGTCCTTTATACCTAAAGGACTCTGGGCGTTAGGAGGATAAATAAACAGGTAACATTTATTTCATAGAGTATTTACGTACTCATTTATTTCTTAAATTATTACGTTATTTACGTAAACACAGAATAAGTATTAGTACAAGTACTTAGTATTAATGAATTATATAAGTAGAACTTGTAACCTGTGTGGACCTACCTATCTTATATCTATAGCGAATTCACAGCGAGCCTTTGCGATTGTTTATTAGAGAAGGAGTATTTCTGTGACAGGGTACTTAGTTGGCGCCAGTATATTCAGGTCCCATAGACAACTTTGTCACTTTTTCAAGTTCCAAAAATATCCAAATAAGCCAATCGCTAGCAAGACACTAACGTCAAACGGACCTCACGATACTAACGTCATCCACAGTTATTTCGTCAGTCATGAAAACCACTAATGGCCACTTGCTGGAAAAACATAAATCTCGAGTTAGCGTTAGGATTCGATTTGTGGCATTCGAAAATGGCGGATGTGCTCAATATATTATTTTGCTATTTCTGTTTTTTTGGCTGGTTGAAGTATAATTTTGATAGTGTTTTATGCGGCGATTAAGCTTAACAGTGAACAGTGATCATAAAATTCTATATTGCTCTCGTGTCTGACATTTTTTAATGTGCAAGTTGTCTCCACGTGGTTTCTGGAATTTTACTATCAAGTTGCAAAAACTACGGCTACCGAACAACGTCCCTCTCAAAGAGAGTACTTTGACACTGGCGAAATTGTCCTAATAAGGACAGAAAGCCATTTTTTAAAAGAGAAGAAGAAGAAGAGTTAGCGTTAAGCTTAGTTTAGTAGTGTCAAAATGTATGGAACTGTCAAGCTTATGGTGGTTGAACATTATGGATTTTGCGAGTGTTAAGTATTCTTTATTCGCGCTAGTAATTTGGAAAAGAGTCAGCGATATTAAGATCCCTACTGACTACTACACGCGGAAAGACATACAGGCAAGTTTGGTTTGGAAGTAATGTGTCAATTTAACAAATTTTGATTAAATTTACTCAATATTAATTTAAAATATCTTATATAAATTTGCTTCAAAACAAAAGCGCTAATTTTAAAATTATATGTGTTCATAACTCAGTTTCTATTACCTTGTTCATCAACATTGATATGAAATAACTATGAAACTTGCATCCATCTCATCAACAACTTAAAAGGACGGTTAATGGGGTTAAACTCGAGCCTTATCCAAAATGCTTTTAGTTTACCGCTTGAACGTTTTTAGCCTGAAAGTTAATAAAGAACAACTTTGGCAAAGATCATTAGGGAGATTTACATAAGGAGTCGCGAGTGCGCGCGAATCATAAACTTTCCAATGGGTGATTAAGTTGTAATTTATTAAGAGGCTCATTACCGATGGCTGCGGTACAAAACTTAACAAAATCAGGGCACGGGGACAATTCACGCACCATTATTTATAATTATTCAAGTTAAAAACAAATGTTTCAAAGATTGGTAAATTATGCTATTTAATTCTGCAAAATATTTGCATGTTACGTCTATGCATATGCATTATGCGTACAAGTAAGTTAACCATTTGAAATTGACAAATAAACCAAAACCAAGAGCCGCGGTACGATCTTCGCGTATATACTGTGACAGGTGTTTAGCCATGCGGCAAAACAATAGTGATACGGTACCTTCCACTTCGTTCTATAGTGATCACGATCGTTACAAGTCTTTGACGCGATCAAAAAGCAGATTTGCCTACTTGACGTACAAGGAGCGGGAGGGACATTGGACACCAACAAAAATCGGTGGTGCAAAATTCTGAACCGAAAAAATTAAATGGATTGTGCAAAACTGCCGGTAATATTTTTGCCATTTTGACTAAGAAAACCTAAAAATTCGGGTTAATTACTCAAAACTCTGATGGCTCATTGATTCAAGCTGATAGCTGTATTCGTGGCTTAATCGAGAGCGCACGATTCTGCAACAATGTTTATCTTTACGTATTTCAAAAGTGAACTTTGTGCAGCTAGTGATGTGATGACCGTCATCGATCGGTTCTCTGCCCCTATCAATTACTCTCGGCTCGGTCCAGCGCCGAACATAAATCAAGATCAGCGCCAATTGCCGGCTTGCGCCGCGCCAGCACGCGCCCGCGCCGCACCGGCAACGCAAGGAAACGTAGTGTTCATTATTTGATTGAACTAAATTTAAGTATAAAGCTTAAGTTGGCAATGGAAAACAGCGGCAAAAAATATGTAGACGTACTACTCAAGGGACACTCTGTATGTACTAGTATGCGTTTTAATATTCTAATCTACTGTTGATGCACCACCTGCTGTAAACTAGTCCTTCCTTCTCTCTGTAAATAATGCCTGAAGATCGCTCTTAAGCGATAAGGCCGCCTATTGCTTACCTTTTAATTTTCTCTCTGTGTACCTGTCTTTTGTATCGCTATTTCTGGTACAATATGGAGTCATTGCATTTTATTGTAGATTAGGTAGCCCTTATAATAGTAAATTGCTTAGGTGCTACGTTCCATCGAAAAAAGTAGCGTCTGCGATGTCTAAAAACGTTTGTGTATGTACCAGTAACGGGGTATTTTACCCCGTTTGACGGGTAATGCACTATTTATTTCCAAACTGGCCGTTACCCCGGCCCGAGCAATTCTGTTAAAAGCCGCCAGTGAGTGATGCTCTGGTTGAGGGTCGTTAAATGCCCCATATTGACTGCCGAGGGATGTTACCTTTTGAATTCGTGAATATTCAATTTCTAACTAGAACGGAGATCGGTGCAATAAAACTTGTTTTCCAAAACGTATTTTGCGATAGGTAAATGACCACGTAAGTGGCCATGATTTAATTTATTTATGAGTATGTATGGATTGATATATGATTGATGTTTTATGAGATAATTAAATAATAATAGCTGGTCGAACAGAATTAATAATTGTCTTTAATTAAGTACAAACATACGGAACGGACGCAAACAATAATTTCCTTTTATTGGGTTCTTAAAACCGTATATTGCCTTCTTTATTTCAAAACTGCGAATAAGGTGATGGAACAATTGTCTCAAAATTTATGTCTTATAAGAGACCATGTAGCGGAAATATTTAAAATGTTATAAATGAAATAACATTAAAAGATTCAAATTATAATTATTCCTGTGCGTGAAATGCTTGTAGCTGGGCACAAGACCGTTAATCTCTTAATCGTTAATTTGTCAAAAATATAATTTCGAGTAAAAAATTGTTAACGGACTCATCAGCTTCCGTTTACTTTCCATAATTTAGTTAATCCTTAATTAAGTACTTAAACGAAAAACTCGTTTTGACGTTAACAACTGGATTCAGGCAGTTTTGTTTAAATTCGACCATTAAATATTTAGCATTAAAACGAATCCTTATTTAATTACTTTCTTATCCTACTTAAAATTCTAAAGCCCATATTAGGTATAATTTTTGTAGAACTTGATCATTTAACAATATAAGACAAAATTTCAGTTTCAATTATCTTAAACAGTATTTAGGGCAAGCGCTGCGCGAGAACTGTTGCATAATTGCTGTTCTAAAATTATAATGTCTTACTTGGTTGCTTTGCTATTTGAATGATTATTTTGTTAATCATTGTCATATTCTGAAATGCCATAGCCATAAACATGTTTATGCTAATTTTATTTAATTTGGTAAGACGAAATTTTAATCTTTAATGATCAGTTTAAACATCAGTTACTCGAATTTTGACATCATGTTGTAGTGTAGGTACCTAATGGGTTTCACTTTTTTTTAAGGGAACATTCAACAGTTTATAACTAAAGTAAATTTTTCTAAGTCGCTATGGTGGCCTAACTCTTCATAAAAGATAATCAAGAGTTAAAATAATGTAGAAGTTCCTTTCAATGAACTGAGCTGTCTGCCAAAGTTAGGAAAAACACGGTGTAAAAAAGGAGTGCATGTTTATTGGAAAAACCTCCCCTATTACGAAAAGTGGAAATGAATTAACTTTTTCTTATCCTTTCGTCTCTTCACAGGTTTCGCCGAATCCATTTTTTAATTCGCTAAGTAAATAAGTAGGCTTAGCTATATAATTTATAAAATTTAAACTTACATAATACTGAATATTGGCCGCAACTAGTACTACAAAATCTTACACTGCGTGTGGAACGACGCATCAAGGGTGCCTTTCCCCCAGAGATGTGCTATGCAGCTATGCTGCGAGGAGGTGAAAGCTACGCTACGAAACTACGTATGTGACCGTCTCCAGTAATGCTAAGCTATGTACGCTATGAAGATGCGCAGCCGTGAGGCAACTGTGCGATTATGATGCGCAGTTCGCGTAGACGCACGGATCCAGAGCACGAATCATTGCTCGCATCTTTCCATACAAAAAACATAGCTTTGTTGAACCGGTTTCCACCAATATTATGCTATGTGGACCAAACACATCCATAGCAACGTAGCGTAGCTCGATCATCTCTGGTGGAAAGGCATCCTAATACTAGGTTTTTGTAGATTTTTCCTTCTTTGTTTTTTCATCGATATTATTACCTACTCCTTATCATATGGGGGAGACCTAAGTCCAACAGTGGACGTCCTACGGCTGAGATGATGATGATTATATTATCTCTGTAACCCTTTTCTTGGTATTGTATCATATAATATTAGTACATAATTTTTTAGATCACCATTTATATTCAATCAATACAACATAACATAAAACAGAAAATAAACATAAAACATATGGACTGACCTTGCCGAGAAAAGTGTTAATATCCTAACCTTTCATTAAAACAAATCTTGAAAGTGTCATGGTGGCAGCAATTATTGCGCAATATCTGCGCTACCGTTGAGCATTTTTTTTTGTTCCTACTGCGCTATTTATGCCAAAATTCGCGGCCTCATCCATTATGTAGATAGTATGAACCTGCACTCAACGGCAGACGTACCTATGTGCAGACAACTGTTCATGTTTGTGTTGTTGTTTTAGGTGGCGGTTGAAAATGGCTGAGCGATTAGTGAAGTTTGGCTGCCAGGCGGTGCTGCTGTCAACAGCACGGAACTTATAACTTACGACTCGCCTACATAACTGAATAATCTACAAAGAAGCTTAAATTTGTGATAAGTAATTAGGATAAGTACACTATGAATTTAAAAGTCATTCCGCTTCTCCTTACTTGGAATTTCATTTTCATATCAGCGAGTAGGGATTCATTTGAAGACGAAGAAGCGATCAGAGCTCGAGAAGTACGAAATAGAGAAAACAATCGCAACCGAACTACTTTCAATGGAACCCTTACTGACTTACCCGAGAGGAGAAATCTGAGACACAGAAACAGTTCTAAGTTTCGTAGCGACAGGCGCAGGGCCTGGGACCGCGAGTATGGGGTCCGGCGGGACCGGAGAAAAGGGCCCGACGCCCACTCGTCAAGCGAAACTGCAGTCAATAGAACCACGGATTTTGCTAAAAAGGAGAAAAAGCCACGTAAGGGAGATAAACAGATGAAAAACAATACCGACAAATCTCTTGCAGACAGAAAGAAAACTCTCAACCAGAATAAAATGCAGGAGAGAAATCATCAGATGCCAGTAAAAGATAACTCTACGCGTCCGAAAGGAAAAGTGACGAATAAGTGGCAAACTGGAGGATATATACCATTCCCGCAGCAAAGAGAGCGCAAACCCAACATCATTATGATACTCACCGACGACCAGGACGTGGAGCTGGGCAGTCTAAACTTCATGCCGAGGACCATGAAAGCGATCAGAAGTGCGGGCGCTGAATTCCGTCATGCTTACACTACTACACCAATGTGTTGCCCTTCAAGGTAATTAAAGCTAATATATTTACATATTGTACTTTGTGTTGTAAGCACAGTAAGTAAGGATTCACGAAGAGACTCCATTAGAAGGCTTGGGTCAAGCTTCGGAATTCTTATTCTTACAGCCCGCGAAACATACAATGTTTTTCATCACACTAATATTTCCTGTTACGAGTATGTTTTTACATTAATAACTAACCAACTTGCTTAGAAAAGTGACTAGCGAAGAGTGTCTTTGTTGCTTACCTAATGCTCCGTGGATCTTACAGAAATGGCCAAATTAAACTTAACTGAATGATATAATATGTCCATCAGGAGCTCGTTGTTGACGGGCGTGTACGTGCACAACCACAACGTGTATACCAACAACGACAACTGCTCGTCGCCGGCGTGGCAGGCCAAGCACGAGACCAAGACCTTCGCCACCTACCTCTCTAATGCTGGTTACCGAACAGGTACGTCGATCGGCTTTTGCGAATGCCTTTTGTGTTGTCAGTAATTTCAGGCGCAGTATTCCAAGGTAGGTACGTCCTGTCAAGGAAACTGCATCACTTACTAGGATGGACCTTTGTGTTACTAATGTCATGTTGACATCTTATACATCGGCCAAAGAAATCATGGCAAAATTGGTTATGAAAAGATTCCACTCTGGTTCATTATTCAATTTCCTCGACTGTAAGTACTCGTACTCACTTCTTCCTCCTAAAGCTAGTCATACAAGTAGGCCGGAACGAATGAAGAGCGGAACAGAGGTTTTTGTTATGAGTTGCAATATTTTAGCTCGCGAAAAAACAACATTTATATATTCATTCATAATATGGAAATTCTACATTCCGATCCGACTCGCACTTGAACGGTTTTTAAATAATCGGGTTTAATAGTAAGTCTTTATGTCGAGTTAAGCTAGGTAATTGGCAACTCAAGCGTTATAATGTCTTTACCTTGCATATAGGCTTCGCATAAACTATAGGAGTATTAAATACCTGTGTGTGTGTAGCTATGCAGTTTGGTACCAATACAGTAGTTGGAATGTTTCTTTTGGCTATTTATTCGAATAATACAACTTTTGCTGTTTCATTAGTGTTTAAAAAACTGGTGCTTGCATAAAAAATTTCATGCACAGAAGAAATGCGTCCCTCTGTGATGCTGATACATTACGAGTACAATTTTGAGTTAGGTATTACTTTCTCTGGTACTTATTATGCTGGGCATATTAGTATATGTATTTACCTACCTATATCTTTCGAAGATCTCTGTAGAATAAAATTCGTGAGTTTTGCTCTAGTTTTAGCAAGGCCAGCGTCTAAACCTGTTTTTTTTGCATAAAAGTTCTGTGTCTTATAATTTTTTAAACTAAACCCTAGCTGTCTAAAGTTACAAGCATTTTGCCGCCGTTAAAAATGACCACATAGAAAACGCCTCGAATTCTTAAATACTTACTGACTATATGTTTAAGTAAATTAATCTTACTGATCCATACTAATATTATAAATGCGAAAGTGTGTTTGTATGTCTGTGTGTTTGTCCGTCTTTCACGCCGTAACGGAGCGACGGATCGACGTGATTTTATGGTCCCGAGAGTGACATAGGCTACTTTTTATCCCGGAAAAATGCACAGTTTCCGAGGGAACAGCGCGCGATAACCGAATACCACGCGGGCGGAGCCGCGGGCAAAAGCTAGTTATTATTATAACTTAGCCAGTAGTGGTGACCCTACCTAGAAGCAGGCCAGGCTTGTGAGTGAGCTACGGTTTAATAGCGGCGGTGCGTTGAACGCTTATCCGCCGTCGGCTGCGGTGATGCAACGCAACCCGAGGAATGCCGTCGCTGCCTCCCGGAATCCCTGACTCATGACTTAATACACAGCTAAAATTGCAAATCGTTAGTAGTAAAGAAAGTTAACTAACCAGGAAATCAGGTAAATGCACAGTATTCGACTGTGAAAGGGACAGAAAATATAATCCGTTTTAAGTTAGAAGGCACCGAAATCAGTTAAATGCTTTCGAGGATTGTACAGTCAGACCCATAAGTAGTAGATTACTTTTTCACTTTGATACAATTGTACATTATAAAACAACAATCGGTACTAAAGTGTGTAGCTGCTCTTGATGCGGACTGTACGAAGTAGCGCCTGAAGGCTCGACTTGCTTCAGTCAACGAACCCTTTATTATTTTAAAGCTGGTCACCACAGAATTGAGTCCAAAAATAAACAGTTTAAAAAAATATTTTTGTGAATTAGTTTCTAAAACAAAGCCAACGAAACGAGATATACTTCATCTTTGTCTGATAAGTCATTATTTATTATTATCTCGCAAATTTTCGGTCTCATGATTGTCTCGTTGGCTTTGCTTTGTTTACACCATCCTATTGTGTTAATACTTAGGCTAATATTAACTTCTTGTGCTTTCCCAAAAGTGTTCATATCTTGTAAAATTTTATCAATAGGGAACAAACAGTCACATAGTTAAACATTTTCTCATGAGTAATGCGTAAAAAAAACAACAAGAGAATCATTTGCTGTTTTATATGCATAAATTGTACCTACCTTATGTTATGATAAAATTACAAAATTAACAATACGTAGTAAATATACGAGTATGAGTGAGTATGAGCATTAAGCATACCTACCTAAGAGCTAAGAGAAACAAACTTGTGTAAGTAATACCAAAGTGGGTAAGTAGCTACCGCAGCCCTAGCGTCCGTAAATCAATACCAGGACGTCGGCGTCATTTGCAATCGTCTCTAAAGCACCAGCGTCCAGCAACTTGTAAGATTTGTTCTAAATTTCGTATTAGGTCGTGACGTGGGCGCACGTGGGCAGGCGGACGTCGGCTATTGCGACGAATCACCGCCGTGCCACGCGCGTACGAATAAATCTAGATGGAAGTGTCCTTGCAGGAATTTGGGGTGAGGTGAGACTGATCGGCTAGGCCGGTTGCCGGCCGGAACCGGGACGCGCTCGCCGGGGCGTGCCACGGCCAGATTACCGATAGCACGAAGATTTGCGTTGTTGCGATACGCTGGACTAGGGATGTTACAATCGTGGGTATACTGGGTCAATGAGATTTTTTATTTATCTCAATCAGAGTTCGAGGTGGAGTACATAAAAAACTCAAGTAATTTCAATTCCCAGTGAATAGTTACTTAGTAGGGGAGACCGGGGACAAAAGTAACAGCGGGTTGAAAGTCAAAATGGCTTTATAGAGTTATGCAGTGATCAAAATACCACATGCAGCCGTCCAGAGCTAGCAAATATCATTTCTCTGCTTGTAACCAGGTATAAATCCTATTAACCTCGAGTAAAATTACACATTCTCTAACACTCCCTCTAAATTTTCACAGGGATCGAGTTTAAATGGCGTTTATGAAAAGCAGAAAGCATTTTTTTTTTTTTAAATAAACTTACACGAAACAGAAAGAAGTGATCATAGGTTATGCAGATCACTTCAGTTAATTGTTGTTTCATGGGTTTTACTTTCGATTCTAACCATGTAACTTTCGTCCTACCCCTAAAGGACAAAAGTAATAATCGTCAATCATTTTTCAAAGCCTTGTAACTATAAAAAATCGAACTCTATTCAATAAAAATGTGCGCATATGGGTATAAAGAAAAGTTTTATATAGCTATATTCATTTCAACACATAATACATAGCAAGTAATCGGAGCACAAATGCCAAATGTTACTTTTGTCCCCGGTCTCTCCTAGTCATAAGTTCAAAAGGACTTATCGGTAACAAGTTAATTTCTAGTAAATATTTTTACTGGCTGTGGCTGCTCGTTACGTTTTGATCTTCGTTGCAAAACGATTGAATCAGAGGGGTAAAATCCATCCGACAATCCAAGCTCTGTAACATCCTTAGTCTGAACAAGCAGAAGTTAAAGGTGGTAGCGCAAGAAACAACGTTAATTTTTGAAATTGCGAGAGTAGATCGATGTAATGAAAATATTTCTAGCCGTAAGTAAATAAAAACGATAGAAACGTAGTATTGGTTCGTACGAGTGTTTATTCAATATGTATCCCTGCTCACGTTTGTGCAGCTACCTATATTAAGTTGATAACTTAAGTAAGTTTGAATACGGAAATTAGCACTTCTTCGAATAGGTACATATTTTACAGTTATATTGCGTGCGTCATTTATAAGATGTTGATGACTACTTTATAGGTAGGTACGCATAGTTATCGTCTTTCGAGAATTTATAAAAAAAAAGTAGAACACATTATAATTATTTACTATTTTTAATGAATGGTTAGGTACTATACGCTGAAGCATGAGACAACGAGCAGCTTAAATTTTTAACAGTACCAGAACCTGAATGAACCCCAGAATCGGTTTATCACCCATCAGCCATCACCCCTGTCGTACACGTGAATGCGCGGCCATAATAATCATAGCGGTTTACAAGCCGAAAAGATACTCGCTCAGTTTGTTCTTCAAAGCCCAAACGCCGAACAGTTTTAGTGTCCTACAGCTCATCGCAAAACCAGTCCTCAAACAAGTTCTAAGTATCTCATAAATACATTTTTTAATGTTACTTTTTAAGTGTTCGTATCGCGGGTTCATTGGAAGTACGACATTTACATAAGTGCTTTTCGTGTCAAGGAGCACGTGTTGGCGATTTATCACTGCGCTGTTAAGTGTCTATTTGGCTTGTAAATTTATACTTGGTACGAGCTATCATAAATTCGCCCGTGCTTTCCCTTCCGGGCTGGTGGGCGAAGGGCCTACGCCGCGGGAGTGCGGGAGCGGGATGGCGCATACTTCACTGCTGCCGCTGCCGCTGCGTGCAGATGGACTCTTCCGGTCGAAGATGAAAGTAGGTCTATATAGGTACGTGGGTTGAATGTCTCACACATAGCGATCTTATATAGAGTTTTGTCTTGCAAAAGAGAAAAATTTAAGTTAGCTTATGCTGAAATAATCTGTTTAGGATGGAAAAGGCAATATCGTATTTTTACTTACCTACCATATAGGTTGCGGTAAAAAATTCTAGGACCAAGAATCTAGTTGCTAAAAATCGACTAAAAAGTAAATGATTAAAATGACCATCTTTTAGATTTTACATCAAAATTATGATGAAGGACAAAGGAAGCGAAAAATTTAATATTTACTTGAGAATATGGAAAACTATCTACCTACTATTAGGAATAGTATTAGGTACCTACATTCCAAACCTTTGTGAATACTTTGAGCTCATAAATTATTCCGTAATGATGATGATGATGACCCGCTTAAAGCACTCAAAGGGAAAATGTACCTACACCGAGGGGGCTCATGTAAAAAGCTTTTATTTAACTTGCGATATATGTATGTTTTACGTACCTACAAGTATTGTACCTACTCATATTTATCTACGTATGTGCGGGTCAAATCTTGCAAGTTAGACCCACTACGAGTAGTCGGATTGTCTTGAAATTTGGCATACTTATGTAAATTGCGTGTCAATACAATAATCTGGTATAGTGATATCCTGGTAGTCCGGCTAGGATCGTCTCCGCAGGAAGGAACTCTTCAACGGTTAATGGCGTCGCCTTGAAATTTGGTATGCAAATGTAGTTTGAGTGACAATGCGAGTACCTAAAGTCAACAAAAAGTACAGCCCGCAAAAATGTAATTTTTACCAAAACTTATTTATTAAATTAAAACTAGTGACTCAAAAGTGGTAAAAAATTGGTTTGCGTTTAGTAGGTAGTAGAGTCACAATAGAGATGCCACGAATAATTCCCATTTAAAATTTAAAAAAATAATGCCGAGCTGCAATATAACGCCGCTGTTACATAGTAGTCTTCGAGTAGGTACCCCGCAGTAGGCAGACCATGCCTCAGAGCAGAAGCCAACGCGGGAAAATCACTCTATTCACTAACGAAACTATAAAACGAGGTAATGCACAAACAGTCTGCTATCAGGTTTCCGGTTGATTGCGTTTTACGCAATCTTTAAATCTGATGGTTCTATTGTAGGAAAGGTAAAATGTACGTAATACAGTAACACGTTCAATGCTTGTTTGACCGACATTATGAGTATGTAAATCTTTATAATAGTATGCGAGAGCTTAGGAGGTAGTCCAAATAAAAAAATAATGACTGATTTAGCTACTATAAAAAACAACAATCAGGTTTGCTTTATGATGCTTCTTTCGCTTCAAGATAGACAATGATTAAGAATTTAGGTGCGCGTAGGTGAACGACGACTCGATTGAAAGATGCGTGGGAGCAGCCGCCTCACAGTCTGGCCGTTGTACTATGAGGCCAGAACTGTTTACCTAATGCCAATCAATATACTGCCTTGGTAAACCGTACTTTAAAAATAGTGAGCAGTTAAATACCGTTTGTACCTTTCTTGATGCCCTCGTTAATTGAGAGCAAGAAAACAAATGTATCTTCGGAAATTTGTCCTACAGTTCGTAAGACATTTTAAATCTCATGAAAAATGTATGTGGTTTCAATGTTTATATAGTGCTTTATATTCCCCGTTAGCATTAATTGGGTAGGTGCGAGTACGTCTAGCTAGCTAGTTGCGCGCCGCCACTGGGCGACGAAGCGCCGTTTTGTCTAGTGCTCCCCAGCGGGCAAACCACTTGCACCTTCGCGCGGCGACCTCGCAGCGACCGCGGTGTCGCATGACCAACCGCATTTTTATTCCTACTCAAGACAATTTAAATATCGATTGAACATTTTAATAACAGCAAAATTTTGTCTTCTGGAATATAGTTAGTGGCCGAGGATCGTGCTCAGTGGCGTGCCATGCTCCCAGCCCTATGTCCAGCAGTGGACGAACATAGGCTGATGATGATGATGATGATGAATATAGTTAGTTACTTTGTTCGTTATCGGGTTATTTGCATATACCGTGGCCAATTTAGTGATTCGAAGAAGTTCCATTCCATATATCTCTAACAAGAAATGGGGGCATTAATAATGAACAGACATTTTTGATAACGCGTCCAATTTACTACGATCGAGATAATGCAAATTAAATGTGGGTATAGCCACTTTTATTTTCGCAAAAAACATAGCTATTGTTTTTCAGTAATGATACAGTTTCAATAGTAAAGACTTTGCCTATTAAGACGTTCGCTGTAAGTGGATTGGTGATGGAGTACTACTGATAGGTAAGTCTGCCCTTAATTAACCACACCTCATTTAGCAGCAACTTAGTGTACCTATAGTATATACAATCACTATGTATGAGATATAACATGCTACAGCTCGCGCAACAACGAGCACCGACTGAGTGAACAGCAATAACATAATCCTTCCATTTTTAGTGACGTGACGTTGCCATACTTGCTAACTATAAGTACTTGGTGTGCTTTATTTTACTGACGGTAAGGTCACCTCGGTCAGCCGTGAACGGACTCTGCATCGTGAAGATGCTTGCTGTAGCTAGCTCTTAAACACCGTGTTATTTTTGATTTCCGTTAATTTTAAGGCAACATTCAACGGGTCAAATTAAGTTATTATTTAATTTCTCCAAGACGTTAATGGCCTAACGCTTACGGCTTACTGTAAAAAATAAGCAAAATTAATCAAGATAATTGATCATACGCAGTAAATAAAAAAATGTTAATTTAAGGTACCTAATTTCACACATTAGCAATAGAACTTTCTTAAAAAGTGGGTTATTTTGATGTCTCTCCTATGACTCACGACAATGTGGCTCGTCACAAAAAAGTACTATCTGACCTTTGACAATGACTGTGAAGTTATTTATATGCTGGATAAAAAAAAGTCTTTTCGATTTGGCCAAAAAGTTTTTTACCTACCATGTATTTTCTGTCAATAATCAGAGCCCTCTGTCAAAGGTACGGAAATAAAGAGAAACTCGATGTAGCTACAGCTATACAGGAGAGAAGAAGGCGCTTTCTCGTCACGATTCAAACCAAACCCGTCTGTCTTTCTACCTACGTTACTCCGCGTGCAATACACGGCTCCATCAAACCCTAAGTCTCATTATGATTACATCTAGCGAATACGTTACTTAAAACTTACTTACTAGCTATTTATACCTACGCGTCAATTTTATGTCAAGTCAAGTCAAGAATCAATACAAAACGTGCATAGCAAGTCGTCCAATTTTTACTGAAAGCAGTTCGTGTACAAAGACTATAAAATAATAGTATGCTACCTTTACCCAAGAAACATTCAGATTCCACAAAATGTTTCGTAATCAGCGCGAAGTTGCGTGGGGCGAATGGTTAATAGTGAGTGGCCCTTCCCTAAAAGGTCGTGGGCGCGAGCGAATAGGTCGGCCGAAGTACTACGCAGCAGCCACGATGGAGATGCCAAGTCGACATTCGTGGATTCTTGATTGATTAGTCTCGAGTTTAACAATTCCGTTTTAAATGAACGTAACAACAATGAAAAAAAGTTTACAGGTAAAAATGGCAGAGCCTCACTCATATTAAGTATTAAAGTCCTCATTTAATACATATACCCATATAAGACATACAGAAAGGGTATAAGAATATATTATGTTTAGTCTTTATGTTATACTACATGCCTTTACATTTTATTTATAGCCCCCGCTGAGACCATTAACTTCTTATCATTATTGTAAATTATCAGTCGTGTAGGTACCTACTGGCCAGAATTACTGGACACAAATAAAAGCTTAAATTGGTTGCTTGGGTTCAATGTAATCTATAGTTTTAAAACACCAGGGGATTGATTCTTGTAATCACTTCACTTGAAAAATAAATTCGGAGATATAGGAAAAATCTGTGTATTGCTACTACACTACAGCTCTTTCTTATTATAATATATACCAAGGTACTCACAATTAGGTACTTAGGTCAAGATCAAATAGAGGTGTAATATTTGATTTGATTACTCTATCTGATCGTTCTTATGGAGCAGTGAAGAGCGGAGTCTAATTGACTATAATTTTTTTTTTTTCATAATTGCCATTGTTGTCATCGGAGCATTTCTTCATGACTCTGGTCGGGTCAATTGCGGTAATTGTCTTGTTAAAATACAGCCGTGCGTGGACGTCCGGCTTAACGGCCGGATACTGAACAATTTAATTACATTAAGGACTTTTATGTTATATGTAGGTCTGTCTGACGGAAACTCAATCCTAACGCCTGGAAGGTAATGAAACGCGAAATGTGTTCTTCCTGTCGACTAAGGTTGAAAACACTTCGGGCGATGAAAATCGGATATCTGGTGACAGAGCTGCTGCATTTTCTATTCAACGTACGCACGTAAATACCGGGTGTGCCTGTAATATGAACAAATAATTAAAACATAGATCATGCTCCTCAAACTGAACATCATAAAGTTCAGCGACTTTTAAAAATATTGGTGTAATTATTTTTTATTACACTTTTAAGTTTATTAAAAGAAGCAATGTAAAGCAAAATGCTTGATGTTTGTAGCGTGACAGGCGACGTCAGTTGGGTTCTAGGGTGGCGTACATTGATAGCAGTATTTAATTTGGAGAAAAAAATGAAAATTCAAAGGCTCCATTATTTTTAAAAGTCGTTGAACTAATGTTTTTTAGTTTGACGAGGACGATCTATGTTTTAATTTTTTGCTTTAATTACAGGCCACAGCCGTTATATAGTAAAGCTATCTAATCGCAATTTAAAATATGAACCAATATACTCGTGTAAATAAACGTTACCATTAAATTATACACATCATATCATTACATAATCCGAGAGTAATATTATTGTCGTTCGATGTCACGGACTATTCATTGATACGTTAAGTGGGTTAGTTGTGAATGAAACGTAGGAGCTTGCAGGTTCGCCCACGCCGCGCTCGTTTGTTAACCTGAGACTTATCTAACTGATAATTATTATTCTTGATTTTGTTATGTGGGCTTCTTATCACAGACGGCACTTTGTTTTGATTGCACGAGAAAAGCGTTCTCTGATTGCACTATAAATAAATGAGTTACAAACCATTATCTGTGCCATTATCGAGATCGGCACTGTACTCAAATTCGAGAGATCAATCGCTTAACTACCTCTGCATCTATAACTTTGTTTTTATTTCACTTGACAGTCCCACATAATTTCGTTTCTTAGGCTGTATGTATGATGGGTGTATTTTACCTTATCTTACGGCCGGCTAAAAATGATTCTGCTATGAGTCATACATGCCTATATAAATGCGGTTACTACTGCCTACCACTATTACTACTAGGTACTATATCCGAATGCTACGTAATATATTGAACTGCATCCCTGAAAAAAGGTAAACGCATTAAAAAATTAACTGTTTTTACGTCGCTTTATGAGCTTCCGTATTGAGCTTTCCGCGCTTCTTTTGTTATTTCTATGTAGGTAATCTCCGCAATACTGCTATCACCAACGGTAGTTTATGATATGAGATAAAAGCAGCGGCGCAGGCATGAGTGGCACCTGGGGCGGATATTGTAGGTGTAACCCCAAAACTCGAATAAAAAAAACTTGCCATGTAAGTAGGCACCTATTAAGTAGGTAAATACTTATTATTGTTGCATTATATTATTTTATTAGTGGCGGTTATGCAATCAGTTTTAGGAATCTTGACTACGTACGAATCTGTACTAAGAATATTTTAAATACTTACTTATCTTATTTTTTCACGTTTACACTTTTTATTTAAATAACAATTTATTTACAATTTAATTCATTTCTAAATGTATTATTTGTTCCTCAATAAATATATATTCTATGTTTACCGAAAGTCCCAACCAATAAAAAATAAATACTGAATAGAGTACATGAAGTGGTATCGGAGATGTTCTGCACTGTCTTAGAGCAATAGAGTGATTTGATTTATATTATTTTAATTTTAGTTTTTGTGTCTGATATAATATTAAAAATATAAATTAAAGTTATGTTTATTTATTTTAATCATATCGTAAAAGTACACTAAATATACAGAGTACATATGACGGTTTACTGATAAAAGAAATGGTGCGGTCAAATGTAACACTGTTATGTTAAACAACGTACTGGTATAAAAGTTGGATTTATGAGAAAGTTGAATTCCTGATAAAAAAGGATGATTATGACTCGAAATCAGAATATCTATATTTGTTTCGTAATTTATTTTTCGTTGAATGGATTATAACAACAGAGAACCGTCATTAGTTCAGATTTTTTAATGCCCTAAATGATTTCATAGATTATCGGTTCAATTTTGAATCGGCTTCATCTTAATTGTACCTACAACGAGGTCGTTAATAGGACAGTGACCTAAATTGTACGAGTTGTACTCGTATTCCGTCAGCAAGGTTGTCAGATTTTTCTTACTTACTTATTTTTCCTGTGTCAGCAAAATAATTTAGAAGATACCGCCAGTTAAAAAATCGCGCCAACGAACTTTGACGCCCTTCATTCATATATATACGAGTATATGTATGTATTTTTATATGAAATAGCTAGCTAGTCGAGCGTGCGGGTTACCTTATAGTAAGCGATCACCGCCATCCATGGACACCTACAGCATAACTAGGACTGTAGGCGCGTTGCCGGCTTAAAGGGAAGGGGATAGAGGAGGGGAAGGGAGAGGGAAGAAAAGGGGGGAGGCGAGGTGGGTCTTGTTTCATTGGCAAAAGAAAAATATGTCTTCAATACTTACTGATAATCTAACTGACTGATAAATAGATTTTTTAAACAGGAAACTTTATCGCACATGGAAAAAACATAAATAAACGTTAAATCCTAGTAGGTATTTACTAGTATACTTAAAGTTTGTAGTGGGAGCAGCAGCCTTTGACATTCTGTTGTAACATGGTATCTTTTACTATCTTTTCGTATTAGTATTAATTTATAGTCGGGCAACTTGACACTGTGTGATATAATGGAACCCTAAAAATCATAAACAGCCTCTGAGGCTCTAATTTTCAACCATCTACCGCAATTTTTTGAATAAATAAATAAATATCATGGGACACTTGACACCAATTGACCTAGTCCCAAACTAAGCAAAGCTTGTACCTACTATGGCTACTAGGCAACGGATAAACATACTTATATAGATAAATACATACTTAAATACATATTAAACATCCAAGACCCGAGAACAAAAATTCGTATTATTCATACAAATATCTGTCCCGGCCGGGATTCGAACCCGGGACCTCAAGCTTCGTAATCAGGTTCTCTAACTTAGCCATTCGGTCGTCCAAATTACGAAAATGTTTAAATTACCAATGATTAATAACCCCATTTAGGGCTTTAAATGGTTTTCAATCTTCTTGAAGTCCACCCTAATAGGTAGGTAGAAATTAAATACTTCAATCAGCCATAAGTAATTATATAGATCAGATACGACATTGCAAGCTTGATGAACTAATGCAGCAGTATAAATTACAATAACCAAAACAAAATAACGTAGTGTCGTTCGTGTACGTACCTATCCCGTACATACATCGCTTGCTGGAAGTAAGACTTCTTCCAAGACATTGCAGTGTGTGGGCGGTCGTATTGAACGTCAAGGACGGTCGCATATTGGCACCTCAATTAGGTACACAATCGAGTATCGGGCACCAGAGACGTTTCGCGAAAACGTTTTGACATTTGAACGCCTTATACCACATATATAAGCAAAAGAAATCTTAGCCCACAGATTTTGATCCCTGGGCAGTGCTTAAACCCCTACTCAAGACGAGTACTTATTAAATACACAACGAATCCGATCCCCACTACCTACTCATACCTAACAAGGTGTAGAAGTACGTAGAACAAAGACAATGGTTTCTTTTTATGAATAATCGACCGTTTTAAAGTTTGTCTTTTATATTAACATTACGCTACTTATATGTATACCAAATATTTATGAGTTCTCATAGTCTACGCAACGGCAGGTACCCCGATAGTGAAACTCGGGAACTTACAATGCAGCGACAATGCCATGGAAAAATGCGATGAAGGTCGCCGACATTCAATGGAATTTCACTAGAAATGTGCACGACCTCTGGTGACACCGCGAATTTACTCACAGCCCGCAATATACGCCACCGCTGTCAGCGACCCCTGTTCTAATGAAACGATATAAATATTGCCGGAGTGCGTTTAGGTACAATTTTGCCTTGATCTTCTTGACATTTACGTTACCTTATCGTACTACAAACAAAGCCACCTAGTTAGATTTCTAATTTAAAACTTGCTCGAATATTCTATGACTTAGTCACTTAAAATGTGTCAAAGTAAAACGATAATATAAATCAGGCATTTGGAATTTACATAGGTGGCACTTAAGTTAAGTGTGAAGAGAACATAGTCGTCGCCCATAACACCTAAAATTTAAGTATGTACCTACCGTGAACTATCGGTGTGGCTGCAAGTGGCAGCCGTCTTCGCCAACATTAACACGAACAAACGCCCGGCTAAAGATTAGATAAGTAACTATTGTAAGAGCTCACCAACCACTTTGAGGATCATGACTGTAACAACCTCTGTGGCTATATCTAAATACCTGTGTAATGAACCTCAGATACCTCTACAAAAGTTATTTAGTTTCATTCATAACTAACCATTACCCTGTCCGCGTAAAATTCGGTTATCACTATCCCGCGGGAACTACCTATGCAATTTTCCGGGATAAAAACTGTATCCTTTCCCGGGACGGGACTCAAACCATCTCTGTATTGAATTTCATCTAAATCAGTTTAGCAGTTTGGACGTGATGAAGTAACAATTAAACAGACTTAAGAACTCATGAAAAGAGAAAGTCATGTTTAGTTTCAGACCAAGCGTAACTATAAGTTGAATGAATAAAGACACGCAAATTTCGATAGATTGAAATGCTCTACCTATTGAATTAAAACTGAAGAAATTAATAAATAACTGATTTTAATCTAATATACAACATTCTCGGGTCAAAAATGATTGTGGTCAAACTCCTTCGAAACGGATTGACCGATTTTTATGAAAATTTTTGTGTAGGTCTCAGACTATTTAGTCTGAGAATAGGATATAAACTGAGTCGCGGGCAAGTATTTTAAAATGTAACAATGGAGGGCGAAGGTGTAGGCTTGTTTTATTTAAAACATTGCGTTACATATATATATATGATTGTGACGTTTCCGTAGAGACCATGAACTTGCCTGAATTTACTCAGCAAATATCCTATTCATCGAGACCACCACTACCACCACCACCCGAAGATGAAAAACCTCGTCCAAATCTCCCCTGCATTTGCATGAAACCTTTCGAAATTAAAATTTGAGAAGCATTGTCTCCCAACGAACAATGATTTCTTGCCTCGCAGAGCTTTTCATTTTAAGGTTCCATCGTTTTCTTTCCGTCGTATAATTGGAATTCTAGTATTTCATTGTAAACCGATATGTATAAGGTACCCGGGGGTTTCTGTGAGGTAATTTAACTAAAACATTATTGTCACAAACAGTTACTTAAAATTGTATAAAAACTGGCCAAGAGCGTGTCGGTCACGTCCAGGTACATATGTTTTATACCTTAGGCTGTTATTTACTGTTAAATTAGTAATAATTCTGAACTACCATTCTGATTTTATTTCGCAAATAGAACACTGAATAGAAAAATCGTTTTATAGACCTATACAACGAACTACGAATAAATTATTCGTAGACAACGAACGATACACCACACTAGGGTTAGTCGAGAAAATAATCACCCTCACTTACGTCTTTTAGAGGTAGATTTTCTAAAAAAAAAAAATTTTTATTTTTATTTTATCACTTTGCCGGCGTGACTGATTATGTAATTATGTATATTCATGCCAAATTACAGCTTTCTAGTATTAACGGTCTCTGAGCTTTAGCCACGGACAGACAGACAGGCAGACAGACTAACAATAGTTATCTACGGAACCCTAAAAAGCTGCGTCACATATAGTTAACATCTTAAACTTTCGTGATTTTCACTCATAGTCAAAATGGGTCGATCAACTTTTTCTTGCCAATACCTGTCCGGTGCAAACTTTTGATGATTTTGAATAAACTAATTGAATTTCGTTAATTTTATTGTTTCAATGACAAAATTAGAACTATTGTGGTCTTGTGTACACAATCAACTTTTATAATATTATTGAAAATGATGTGAAAAAAAAAGTGACCCAGTGGACATTTTTCAAGTTCCATACAAAATTGCGGTGTCCCTTAGACGTAGTCGTCATGTAAATTGCGGTATTTTGTCAAAATATTCCTAGACGAGCCCCATTTAAACTTAAGAATTAGATACTCGCACACTTTGCTATTAATAAAATAGTATTAATAATGAATGTGAAGTAATTTTATTATTTTTATTTAATTTTTTATTATTTGTCCCAACTGATTCGATAAAATCGGATTCCGCTGAGTCACAGGGTAAAAAGTAGGTATAAGAGCAAAAAACAGAGAGACAGTCAATAGACGGACCAACAGGGAACTGTCTTTCGATCACATGATCGTTGTTTCGTCGCGCAGAAAGCTCCGATTGCTCGGCCATTTCGTCCGTGACTCTGAGCAAGGCAGCGTGTGTTTAGTGTGGTTCTGCTGGGCGACATCGAAATTCTGGTAAGTACGTATTTGATTTTCAAATATTTTATTACTATTATGTAGCAAACGTGACTGGAATGTCCTGGACGTGTTTGGAATAGCAACATTAGAGATATTTTATGAGAAAAAATAATTTAACCGTTATTTTTCTCTTGAGTCACAATTCCTTTGAGTCACATAAAACGTGACCCAAGAGAAAATATGCCGTGAGCAAGGAGAATTTCTTTAGTTTTTTTATGTTTTTCTTGTAAATAAATCATAATATTGGTACTTGGCATAATAGTTGCATTTTAATTTCAAATGGGCTTATATTGAGGGAAAAAAAAAGCCTTAAAAACGAAAGGTGCTTCAAAAATATAAGATTCTATGCTTGGTTCGTCTTTTCTGGTAACATTTTAAGTTAAAATGCTTACTTTTAAAGCCTAATCATTATTATGTGAGGTGCGGTTCTAAGATACTGAATGTTCTTAACTCTTACTCTCTCCTTCTTCGCAGTCGGGTAAACAGAGCGCCCTTATTACATTACATTATACTAACACTACTACTATACTAATTCATTGTAAGGTCTGAAATAAGGCAGCTTTTTCTGTTCACGTGGCAGTGCTTTCTTCGATTGCTTCTCTTTAATGTGTTTTTTCAGCTATCATGGGCTTAACTGCAGCAGAAAGACAGAAGCGATATAAAGAAAAATTAAAACAGCAATCATTCGAAAGACTTTAATAGGATTGGATGAGGGTGGGTCATGACTTGAATGGGAATAAGGCCATTGCCGTATTCTCCTTTTATAACACTTGGCGTCTTTTCAGCCTCACAACGTTGCTATCGATGTCCAGCAGCTGCGCTGCCAAAGGACTAGGGTGCACGGCTAGCCGAGCAGCATGAGATTGTCTGTATCGTTCAATTTCTTCCGCAACTGTTGGCTTGCCTAGGTACTTATGGATCTCCTCGTTTCTCGTGAACCACGTCCCTTTTACTATTTCCCTGAGGATTGTATTCTGTCCACGTTGCAAACAGATTATGTTGGTTTTACTGGTGGCCACACTCCAGAGCTGTATTCCGTATGTACAAATTGGTTTTAGAATCGATTTATAAATCAGAAATTTGTTGTCAACTGACAGAGCAGAATTTCGCCGCATAAGCCAGAGAAGGGACTTGAACCGTTGATTGATTTCATCTCGCTTTCGTTCGATGTGAATTTTCCACGTTAATCGTCTGTGCAAATAGAAACCAAGATATTTGAGCACATCGGTTCTAAGTTGCACGGGTGGGCAGTCTCCTCTCCTTAAGCTCAAGGCGATATGGTGGGACTTCTGCGCACTGGCACGAATGCGCCACTTCTGGAGCCAATCATAGGTCTTGTTTAGGAGTTGTTGGAGATTGAAGCTGGCTGAGGCTGGATCCGTATGACTGGCGATATGGGCGATGTCATCAACATAAGTTGCAGTTGTGATTCCGTCTGAGACAGGAAGGTCGCATGTGAAAATATTGTACAGGACCGGTCCTAAGACAGAACTTTGGGGGACACCGGCATGTATCTGGTGAAGTGATTAGCGAGCATCATTCTGTTTTACCCTGAATGAACTGTCTGACCAGTACGACGCGATGATGATGATGATAAAAAGCGAGTGCGGTAGTTTTTCTTTCACTTTATATAAGAGTCCTTTGTGCCAAACCTTGTCAAACGCTTGCTGAACATCCAAGAAGGCTGCTGAGCAGAACAACTTTCTCTCATATCCCTGCCTTACAGCATTGTACACACGGTGGACCTGTTCGACTGTAGAATGCGATTTCCGAAAACCAAATTGATGGTCTGGCATGATGTTGATGTCATCCATATGTTTCTTAAGTCTGGCCAGAAATATTCTCTCCCATACTTTTGATAGAACGGGTGTGAGACTAATGGGCCGATATGATGCCGTTTCATAAGCAGGTTTCCCAGGCGTATGGATCATTGTAATTTACGATATCTTCCATAGTTGAGGAAAGTAAGATGCCTAAATATGGCATTAAACAAGCAAGCCAGAAAGGTCACGCATTTCTTCGAAAGCTTTTTTAGGATTCGGGGAGAGATCAAATCGAAACCCGGCGCCTTCCTGGGATTTCAAAGCTTTTCCTTCCATATTTCTTTAGGTGATGTTGGTTTGATCGGCAGGCACAACTGCAAGTCTTGGTTAAGCGTGCAATCCAGCTCAGTTTCATCCGAGTTGCTGTCATTAGGTTTAAACACATTTGCTAAGTGCTTTGCGAAGGCTTCAGCTTTCTCTGCATCAGTTTTTGCCCATGAGGATTGGTATTGGAGAGGTGGGAAAGATTGCTGCGGTCGATTCAAATATTTGGTTGCCTTCCACAAGGAGTGCTCATCATTTCTAGTAGGAGACATGTTTTCTAGATTTATTTTCAAGGCGGCATTAGCGGATTCCTTAAACATAGTTTTCAACTCTTTTATTGCTTTGTTAAGTCTTTTTTTATCCAGCGGATGCCGAGATTGCTGCCAGACTCTTCGTAGACGTCGCTTTTCCTCGACCTTTAATTTCACTTAAAGTGGTAATGCAGGGGTTTTTGCTATTACGTTTCGATAGGGTGTGTTACTCCAGAAAACGTGCAGAAAAGTATGAAGAATATAAAAAGAAAAACGAGAAAATTACCACAAGAAGAAAAGACTTGTAAAGGACACCAAAATTTCTTTTGTACAACGCGCTTTTGTAAGTCTTTCGATACGACGCTCTCAAATTAAAAGACTGTTTGTTAAGATTTAACAATGTTGATTAGAATTTATTCTAGTTAGTACTTAAAACTAGTTGTGGGTATGTTTTTGTCTGTGCAGTCACAACATTTTTCTCTGGGCTAACGATTTATCATTACAGAAATTCTAAGACTGATTGTATGACAAAAAAGCTCTGTTTTGTTGTAATATGTCAGTTTGTAATAATTATCAGGAAATTGTTCATTATTATTTTTTGTCTCTGGAGTCACAATTTTTTTTCTCTGGGCTAACGATTTGTCCCTTTTAATTATAACGAACATTACAAAAATTCTAAGACTAATTGTTCAGGAAAAAATCTTTTTTTTGGTTAAATCTATGAGCCACCTTATGATACTTATCACGATATGGTTGATTATAATTTTCGTGTATCATTGACTAATAATAATGAAAATTTGTTTTGTTTCTTATCGCAAGTGACCCAAGAGAAACAATAGGTATGAAAAAAAAGTTTTTGTCACCTTTTTTTGTTTCTCAACAAACCATTTGAGTTTTATTTCGTTGTTGTTTAGTAATAAAGAGCATTATTTTTCTATTTAATGTTGTTTTATTCGAATTACGAACATAAATGTCGTTGTGACTCAGTGGAGTTTTTGTCAGGTCGATTTCCTATTTAAGCCCCAAAAACCGCTTAAAAATATAAAAAAGATCGGTGCTGAAACCAGTACAGCAAACTTTAATATATGTTTTAACTGGTATGATACAGAAAATCGACTAATTCTCATATTATTATTTGTGCAAAATATTTTCATCGCGAGCAAAGAATACTTGATCCACCCAAATACCACGCACAGGACTTATCACGCTAACATACACGAGTAATATTTTCCTCGACGTTTCGGCAACATTACAGTGGCCGTGGTCTACTCGTGACCGTGGCCGTGGTCTAGTCGTGATCACGGCCACTAATGTTGCTGAAACGTCGAGGTAAATATTACTCGTGTGTGTTAGCGTGATAAGTCCTGCCTATGCGTTGCGTGGTATTTTGACTGCTTCAAATATGTTTGCATGCGCGTACCCAAGTGAAAAGGAAACAACGTGAGTCACAGTCTCACAAACGTTCCTATTTATTTTGCAGTGCAATTAGTTAGTTGGATTCAAAATGTAAAGACATTACTACGAGTATCTCTACAATGTAGGTATTTTTGCTTATTTAATGTCATGTTATTTGCGCAGGCTACTTCGGAAAATATCTGAACAAGTACAACGGCTCCTACATTCCACCGGGCTGGCGCGAGTGGGGTGGACTCATTATGAACTCAAAGTACTACAACTACAGCATCAACATGAATGGGAAGAGAATCAAACATGGAGAAGATTATCAAAAGGTTTGCCAGTTGCCGACTAACTTTATCCATTACGAGTATGTATAGTATCCAATAGTAATAATGATTTCTACGTAAATAGCTGGTTCGATAATGTAATTAGTGTCTTAGTAGCTGTCCTCACGTGCCGTCTAAATATAGGTAGCTGTATCCAGGGACGTGCCTTATAAATATTACGATCTTATTTATTTTTCACTAGCACTCGCTCTAAGTGCTCTACCATTTGTGGAAAGAGTTCAGGTGGAACTGGAACTGAAAGCAACCCTTTAAACACATTATGCATTAATAAGGTAAATTTACAAAATCGCATCATTAACCTGTCTACTTATGAGATACTTATGTACTTAATAGTTTCGCGTGGGATCACTTTGTGTATATAGTTCTGCACACGCCGAAGGAAATATTTTCCATACACCTACAAAGTTACAAATTTACCTAGGTAAGGTAATCCTAACTCAATTTTAATCAAAGTAAGGCTTATTTATTGATACCCGAGAAGTGCGATTCTAGTATTTGAGCAACTTGATATGTTTAGTACGGGATCAGACCATGTTTTGATTAATTTATTAACAAAGATCAAGTGTAAACAACCGTCAACTACTAAAAACTGTCAACTGTCGCGTTGCAAATACATAGAGGCTGGTACATGGACACGGTCACGTAGTCTTGTGTATAAAGGCTTAAGGACCTATGCACATGGCGTATCTATAGGTGCCGATGACGCATGTGTCGTGAATGCGCGTTAACGGAGCCGCAAATTCTCAAAAATCTAGTACAAAAGTGACAGAATCTCGTTTATACGCGACAACGCTACGCGTCTTCCTTCTGCGCCCAATGGTTGCACTTCACTTGGCGTTGCATATTTGCATTGCATATCTCTTTCGCACATTCAAATATTTCAGTGAATATGACAAAACAAGTGCCAGAATAAAAAATACGCCGTGTGCATAACCTAACTTGCCTAACCTTTACTGTCTGCATTAGCATCGCTGTGCGGATTTGTTTCGTCGTCAGATGATTATATCATTTTCCAGGACTATTACCCGGACTTGATAGCGAATGACTCGATAGCGTTCCTACGAGCGTCCAAGCGGCGGTTCGCGCGGAAGCCGGTGTTGCTGGTAATGTCCTTCCCGGCGCCGCATGGGCCCGAGGACTCGGCGCCGCAGTACTCGCACCTCTTCTTCAATGTCACCACTCACCAGTAAGTCGCTGCTGCCGTTTGATTGAACTTTGAATCTTGATCCCCATAGACTTCACAGTCGCCACAACTGTTGCGACTGCACATTTACTAAGTATAAACTTGGCCCCGCGTGTCTTACTTTTATCACCATCACATCATCATTAGCTCACACGAGTAATATATCAAATTAGATGTAGAAGCGTTCGCCGTCGATGTACTACGTCGTAGAGCGTGACGGTCATCGTTATCGCCCATCAAAGTATGAACTAGTTTTAGTTTCACTTCCTTAATAATTGGATTTTGAAGACACACTACTGAATATGAAGATACACCTACTGAAGACACAGGTTTCTATGACTGATTATTACATTCATAATTTTTAATGTTGAACGAAATCTAATATTATTTATCATTTATAATGTGAATTATGAATTTTCCACTTGCGTTTTTTTTCTTGCAAATGACATTGAAAAATAGGACGGTAAATAAGCTATTACTATTCGACATAAACTAGAAGTGACTTATGAATGGGCCCTCGGGATACGACATGACAGTTTGACAGTTTAAGTACCTGCTTGAACTTGCTTGCTTGAACTTCAGAGCTGTCTAAGATTTGTTGAAAAAGGAATCAAGAATGTCCATTTAACCTAAAATAAATAAAATCACATTATACAATGGCAATTTTTTTTGCGTAGCAACGGAGAAAGGGAACGATAATAATTATCTTTTACTTCGCTTCGAGCTTAAGCACCTCGTTCGCGTCCTTTGAAAAACGTGAAAACTTGAAAGGTCATTCTACCAATCGATACCCTCCAAGCAGAAGGTAATTTGGATGTAACATACTTAATCTCAGTTTGCTTTTCCAAAGGTCAGTTACCTTCTTTTCGTAGGTTTAAAAGCGTCAGAAATTTGTGCTTAGATTCTTAAATATTTCAACAAAAACTCTAGGTAATTGCGCCGCGTTTTCGCGGGCGCCCAGCCATCTTGCCTCTCTTTAAATATTAAAGGAGTTGACCGAGTTTTTGAGGGTTTAGGTACATCATGCAATATAAGCTTTCAACTGCTGAAAAACGCGAAATCCTATTCAACAAAGTACTTATAAATACGTTCTGAAAGTTAGGACCCATTAGCAACCGCTTTAAATTTTACTAACCTAAGCAGCCTTACGTAAAAGATTTCAGCCCTAAAAGTGATTTAAAACTTTTAACAAGTAGTCTTTACCCGCGGTTTCGCACGCGTAAAAACTATAAAGAAGGTCTGGCAGTTGAATTAAAATTCTGCGATTTTATAAAGAAGATTCTACAAACATTAAAATTAGGTAAGTACATCGTGAATTTAATTTTTTCTTCGTTGCACAATAAACTCGAATGTCTTGTCTTTAGCGGTTGAAATATTGGGATTTTATCTCGATCTCATGGGAATATAGAGATAAAACTGCCTAAGAGCTTGTCAGACACGCCCAGGTTATAGAGTTCCGTAGCTATTACGAAAATATCAAGAAATATTTTTTTAAGGATTTCGAGTTGTGTACGGAATCTTCCAAGTTTAGGTATGTTTGATACCTTAGGCTGCTAAGTATTTACTCTTAAACTACGAATAATCCTCAAGCAATCTTAGCCGCTATAATTTTCCTTGTAGGTAAATTTGATATATTTACTACCATTCAGATTTTTTACAGTTTAGATTTTAGAGGGGTCGCTTGATTTTATTGAAAATTTGCACTTTATTTGAATATTTCGCAAACAGATCACTGAATCGAAAAATCGTTTTAAAAGACCTATCCAACGATACCAAACACTACTCGTACATTGGGTTAGTAGAGAAAAAAAATCACACCCACTTGACTTGTATGGGAAGCTAACCCTAAAAACTAGTTACTAACTAGAAAGTAATTTAGCTTGGATGTACATTTCAGTCACGCCGCCAGTGGTAAAATAATAAAAAATATATTTTTTAGGGTTACCTCCCATGCACGTAAAGTGCCATACCGTTTGCCGTTAGTACGGTCTCTGAGGATACCCGCGGACAGACAGACGGGCAGACGAATATATACTTTAAGGGTTTCTAGTTGACTACGGAACCCTAAAAAGTAGCCTCTAGTGTTATACCAGATATCTAAATAGCTATCTGCTACGTACTAAATACAAATCGGTCCAGCGCTTTTAAAAGCGTTAACTTATACCTGCTGAGCTGGCCACGTTAAATTTTTGTTAGTTTTTCTTGATTATTCCATAAAAATTGAATGAAAATTAAAAATTTTGTCTGATAGAACACTTCTTAATATATAAGTTAATGTGTCTACTCCAATAATTATTCGTTGTAGACTTTTATTTTCTTTAAAACCCGTTATTAAGCATTAATTCGTTATTAAAGAATATAAAGGTCTATCACGAATAATTATTGGAGTAGACACATTAGCTTATGTATTTAGAAGTGTTCTATCAGAAAACATTTTTAATTTTCATTCAGTTTTTATGGAATTATCGAGAAAAACTAACAAAAATGCAACGTTGCCAGGTCAGCAGGTATAAACGCTCTTAACATGAAAGAGTTGAACACTTCGCTTATACAAACCTTCGTATTTATAATATTGGCAGAAGTGGTTACATATACCTATTGTAAACAGGACGAGTTCCTGCACTTGGATGTTACGAGTAATATTGATTGTGCTCGGAAATTGCTTATTTACATTTAGACGGAAAACTTTGGATTGGATGACGTTCGACAGTTCCAGGGCCCATGCAGATGCGCACTGTTAGTAGGTAGGTACGAGAGACGAGTTTTTTGTCAAATCACTTGGAAGTTAGGAGTCAGCAACATTAGGCAAAACAAATCGAATGCACAAATTTTAATGAAAAAATTCAGAATGGTAGTAAATATATCAAATTTACAAGGAAAATTATGGCGGCTAACATTGCTTGAGAATTATTACTAGTTTAAAGTAAATAGCAGCCTAAGGAATAAAACATACCTAAACTTGGAAGATTCCGTACATAACGCAAAATCCGGTGTAAGTATGAATTGCCATACTACGACTTTCGGGCAATGAAAATTTAAGTAGGTATATGTCATTTTAGGGGGTGTTAAGTTAAAGAATATAATATGTAAGCATTAAGATAACAGTAAGTAAGACAGTGTAAGTATGACATTGAAATGTTTGGATTTTCATGTTGTGCTCCCGAACTACGTAGGTATGTGTGGGGGGTGCGCATTTTTTCACATAACTTTTTAAATCCGATAAGGCGCCATAGCCTTCGATGTTAGTTTTTTTTTATAGCAGCAAGGATAACTGCCACAGGAAAGTAGGTTGGATGCCATTCAATATGTTGCTAAATTTAGGTATGCCATTTGCCAATCAGTACATTTAACGAATAGGTAGTTACTGTTATGAAAAACAAAATTATGAGTTCAATACCTAAATGTTTCTTATTAATGCCATTATTAGAAAATTATGATATTTGTCTGTTATGAAGGAAACATTTATGGAAAACAACATTATGAATTGAGATATGTTCTTAGTAATGACATTATGAGTAAAAATAATATGAACACTGTCTGTTATGAATTCCGAAATTATTAATAAAAAAGTTTTAGAAAAAAATTATGAAGAGTGATTATTATGAACACAAATCATTAGTAAACTTAAAAATAGGAATAGGAATTTTTTGAGAGGCAATATGGACCCGCGTGTGGGTATTCTTGTTTCTGCAATGTGCGGCCCCGGATTTAACTTCATGCAAATTTCATTTTGTATTGGCGCAGTAAATCGGGAACCTGATTTGAATCACATCTGTTCATATAAGTAGATTGGCCATCATGTGGAAATGGAAGTGAAGCATCTACGTCTCTGTTAACACGCAACTACGTATTTAAAAGTTTTTGTGTATGCACTAATAACAACGTGATGGTTGTTACCTTTAAAAAGGTAAATGGTGATGCAGTTTCTTTGCTTCGTAGAGAAAGTTACCTCGCATCAGACCGTTGGAGCAGTGACAAGACTGGCTTTTGAGGGACTTAATGTACATACCTACCTACTATACATTATGTAGGAACGTATAGGTAAGAAAAATTAAGATGACCTGTTGTATGTACGTAGTAGGTAGTGCACAAAATTTATATAGGACTTTAAGTAATTTTTCGGATATGGAACGTCGACTTATCTATAGGTACGGACGGACACGTTTATTACAACCGGTCATCTTCTTAGTTTTTTACCTATACCTAACTTCTTGAACTTGAATACTAATTTTTGATCGAAGCAAAATTAAAAAAAAATTGTCCGATATTTTTGTTTATAAGTGTATAGGTTATTTCATATGAAAATACTAACATAATAAAAGCAGAAGCGAAATGAAATCAAGCCCACAACATTGACGTAATCACAAATAAAGGTCACTTGACCTTTTTATTTTTGAACTATAGGTACTTTCACTGCGACATGGAACGGGAGTTGGTATTATGTATAGATCCATGAGCGAATGGAATGGGCCGGAACCTTGGCAGGCAGGTACCACCCGAGTTGCAGGATGCCGCATAAATTAAGGGACCACATGAAAGCTTCTTGCCGGCGGTCTGCAAATAAACGATCCAGTCCCGCCTCGACATACAACCTACGTTAATCGTTATAGATAGATAGATATCTACAATGATTAAGCGTCTGAATTGTACAAACTTAATTCGAGTAGCGTTTTGTTTTATAATTTACGCAGGTGTTTTATTTTACGCTTCTAAATAACAATTGAAGAATGGAACACAATAACGCTAGTAGGTGCCTAATGCTACCTACCTCCTTAAATAAGTAAACTACGCGGGGTTACTGCAATAACATGTTAAACGTTATTAAGGGGCTCACACCGCTCACAGCCGCCAAGTGCCCTAAAAGGGTATAATTTGAATGGGACCCTGTGTTTATACGTTCGCAAACCTTCATTAATAGGTAGGTATTTCGGATGTTAAAAAAAGAAAAGTTTGAAATTAACTACTTATTTCTATTAGTAATACAATATAACGGAGCCGTTTTTTAGTGTTCAGTATTTCTATTTTGACTTAGGTACTACTTATTACTTAATGGCTCAATCAATTCGATTTTATTTCAACTTTTAGTTGTAGAAACAGACGTTTCTATTTTAAATCTAATAACTATTTCTTAAAAAAGTATGAAGAAAAGGGGCAAAATTAGTGCACACTGGGTGACCTTGTCCGATATTCAAAAGGTCACTTGGATGGGAGCGATTTCCGCCTTTAGGTAATTATTTTACTCGCTTAAGTAGTAGTTTTCTATTCTTACTCTTACTTCTCCGTAGAAGTAGACCTTACTCGTATTTCGCTAAAGATATTTTCGGAATATAAAGTAAGCCTATGTGTTTTCAGAATAGAATCCATCTCCATTATATAAACAAATTCATTAGGTACGTTCATTATTAGAAAAACATACTCATGCTAACAAACGACATCAGAGTAGGATTATTATTCGTACCTAGTAGGTAGGTACCTAAGCTAGGAGAATAGCAAGCCCCAGTTCGGTCCAGATTTTTAGTAGGTACCTGTCAGTAATTTCGATTAGGTACCTACAAAATGTTTGCGATCTTACACTTATTGTTATTATTTAGGCAATCAATAAAAATAATCTTTATCTTCTTAAGAACTTCTGATCCAAAGCTTTCGATTATGTTAATTAAGATGTCATCAATAAATATCGAACCATACCTATTCATCCCATTATGATTCATGTAGGTCGGCGAAATCTTTTGTTTATCGTATTCGCGATGGGGTGGCGCCGGCGCCGCCGCGGCGAACTCATGTCGAATGCAGCCGAGATGTGTGGTCTCTGTCAGCAGGCAGCAAGACGACTGGCGACTTGCAAGTTGTACCTCAACCCGCCCGTTGCAAACCTGACTTACAAGAGTTGACCTTCCTGAGCGATATCATAATTTCTCTTTTATTTTACTATTAATATTAAAATCGATGAGTTAAGCCAGGCTTCCGAAACGAGGGTTCATAAAAAAATAGATCTATTCTGATATAATATTACCGACATCATATTGTGGGTTACTTTAGTCGTTGTACACAGGCAATTCGTCTGGAACAGACGCGTAGGCCTGATTGATTGATATTGGGGGTTACAAAATCGAAATCGAAAACAAGCAATAAGGTGTTGGCAAGTAGTTAGGTACCTACTGTGTGCGCGGTGCAGACCGGGCCGGGTGCTGTATGATGCTGTTGCGGCACTCATAAATATTTCTCTAAGTTTTAAGTTTACAAATACATAAAAGAAACATTGCTTTCCATAGTAGGTAACTAATGGTACCTACATATTAAATACTAGGAAATTTTATCATATTATATGCGATGGTAAAAAAATGTTATGTTAAATGATATCTGAAATGTAGTATAATAGGCACGATCGAATAATATAAACGAGACAATTTGGTTATCACGTCTTACAAATGTTTACTTTGGTTATAGGATAATTTTCTTGTACCTTTTCAACGCTGAGACACGGTAAGGGAAAAATCTCCCCCCGGACACTCATCTTATTGATCGCCCACTCAATCTGTTTTTAATAGACATCAAAAACCAACGGCATTTCTCAAAGATAAAGCATGGACACTGTAACTAAGCGAGTTGTTGTAACTTTCACATTTGAGCGCTAAATTTGATTGATAACTAAATATTAGCCTATCTACGTATTGTAGTAGTTCATCAACTCTTCTATGTTAACTTCCTGTTATCCCTTGGCTAGTTTTACTTGAACGTATTGTTATGTTATAATGTAATTAAATAAAGGATTTAATATTAAGGCACAAAGTGATCTCTTACTAAGCTATGATGATATATGGGCTATTGAGCTCGACTAAGTAACTAGCTAGTCTTCAGTTTGATTCCCGGTAGTATATGTAGTGTAGATTCCTCTGATGAATACTAAGAATATCTATAGGTCATGGATCGCCAAGTCATGGGTGTTAGTAACTATTTTGTAGTACATACAAGTATATACTGACTTTTATAAAAAATAGGTACTTAGGTAGGTATATATATACCGATTACCTGGTAGACTTATTATCTGTGAGTAATTTATTTATAGTGGAAGGTCGCCGAGTGTGACAATTAAGGGAAGAAAATGGATGACAGACGGATTTAGACTTTATTGCTATGTCGATGATTTTACATCACATATTAACTGACATCTCAATCGATGACATCACTTGTTTCTTTAACTTCCAGCACGCCCACTTACGACATGGCCCCGAACCCAGACAAGCAATGGATCCTGCGCGTGACCGAGAAGATGAAGCCCATCCACCGTCAGTTCACCGACCTGCTCATGACTAAACGCCTACAAACACTGCAGAGTGTCGACATGGTAAGACCGTATTCTTATTACCAAGACAGAAGTGACATCGGTCGTCCGCACCTATAATTAATTTTGCAAATGTCTTAGTTATTTTTTCCTGACGATATAATTTTTGTATATTTCCAGGCTGTCGAGCGAGTATATCAAGAACTAAAAACGTTAGGTGAATTAGACAACACTTACCTGGTGTACACGTCTGACCACGGCTATCACCTGGGGCAATTCGGGTTGGTGAAAGGCAAGAGCTTCCCCTTCGAGTTCGACATCCGGGTGCCATTCTTGGTGCGAGGACCCGGCGTCGAACCTGGCACAGTGTAAGTTACCTACTTGACTTATTGGTTCATAAACAGGACCATTGATTACCTGCAGACAATCTTTAGCAACTTTAGATTAGATGTCAGATCAGAATGTAAATAAACAAAGTACATAATGACTAATTGTACTCACCTATACGAATATCTGCGCCGGTACCGCTCCTCGGCGACAATGGAGTGTTTTGATCATAGATGTAGGTATAACTGTCATTAGATTAGAAAGGCCCTATCACTAACATGGACCAAACAAAAAAATTACAGCTGCCAGTGCCTGTGCTATTAGAAAAATATATTTTACTATTACTACCTATTATACTACCTATTATATTACGAATACTCAGACTTCAACATGATAATACATACCTAGTGGCAGGTATCTATATGTATACAAACGAGTGTGAGGTATCTGGCAATAGACTTGAATCAAATATGTATGTCGGTAGTGTGGACGACATAGTGCTTAACATCGACTTGGCGCCGACGTTCCTTGACATGGGCGGCGTGGTGCCGCCGGCGCACATGGACGGACGCTCGCTGCTGCCTCTGCTGCAGCCGCGCCGACGCAGACAAGCCGCGGCACACTGGCCCGACACCTTCCTCGTCGAGAGGTATGTATCTATATTGCTTTATTTTGCTATCACAACAAGGCAGCACTTTTTTTTTAATTGTCTTAAGAAAAAAAAAGCAATAATTATTGGCGAACGGTGTTCAGTTTGCAGTTGTTTTTTAATAGGCATTGATCAATAACTAAACAAAATCACACAAACAACGAAAAATACTACCAAGTAGAAGACACCAAACATAATCTACTTGCACGTAAATTAAGAAAAAAAAAATGCACTTAACAGGTACTCGTATAGCTTAGGTACGCTAAAATTTATGAGAAAATAAAACAATAGGTAGCATAGAAATTAGAATGGATAAATTGCTCCCTAGTGGTCATGTAAGCGAATGTGTAAATTACGCGAGCAACAAAGAATATTTGAGAATGGATATTACTTTTTGTAAAAAAAGATTTTCATAAAACCCTCCTTAAAAACTATCAGAAAATTAAAAATTGGAAAATTTTGCGAATGGAAAAATTGCTTACAGTAAAATTCAATTTTCGGAAAATCAACCCTCCGGGTAACAATGAAAAATAATAAAAGCTTGAAAATTTTGCGAGTGGAAAAATCGCTTGCAGTTAAATTCGATTTACGGATATTGTCACACATCGTCTGCGCCTAAAACGCCGTGTGCATAGATCTCAACACTTTAAGTATGAGTCAATTTTTTCTCTTTAGTTCTGGTCGCCGCGAGATGCAGTCTCACCTGGCGGAGGCCCGGCGCGTGCAGAAGTACAGCCGTGAGATGAACGGCGGCAGCAGCACCGAGGCGCCGCAGTCGGCTGAGAGCGGCGACTTTGACGAGACCGACGACGACTTCCTCGAGCCCACAGACGACGAGGAGGAAGACGATGTCAGTACACACATCAATTTAAAATATTACAATACCCCGCTACTTACACTAAATTGTAAAACAAGAATTGATTTTACAGGACTTAGATTCCGACCACTTTGAAGAGAAGAAATCATCTGAAGCAGTTGTCTCAAATGAAAGTCACAATCATATTTTGGATGAGAGCTTGGAAAAAGTTCTCGAATCTGAGGAGGCTAGTTTAAACACTCGACCAGGTTTCTTAACACTTTTGGAAAAGAAACAATTAGATCGTAAGTAAAACAAAAATCTAGACAATCTTCAGAAGTCCCATCCTTCTAGCTAGTATCTATTATTAGTCCGGCAATGCCTTTAAATAACTTTATTTGCATGGATTTAAAGTACCTAAATATTATGTTTAAGCAAAATATCATTTGACATTTTTAGAAAGTGCTGATATAAGCTTAGTGACGGGAAAAGCAGCTCGACTAGCGGATGACTGCTCCAATGCGGAGGTCCGTGGACCTTGCACCGCCACTCGCAAATGGAGATGCGTATTTGTCAATGGAAGGTGGCGAAGACACAAATGTAAATATGAGGTAAGGTGCTGTTATTTGGTTATAAAAATAATAAATTCATTTATTTAAAAAATATTCATTCATTTATGAAAATCAATAATTGATTTTATTTCTGTGAGCACTCTTATTTATAAAGATATATTTACTCTTTGATTACAGTCCGAAATAAATGTGACGCCACCGAAAATGAGTACCAAGAAGTGTGCGTGTTTTACACCGAGCGGCCTCGTTTATACCCGACTAGAGACGGACGGCACCATAGCTAGACGACCAGCTGAAGCTCCTAAAGATAATAATACTAGGAGCCGTAGATCAATTGATAATGACGTTTTTGAACCTAACACAGTGGATAGTATTCTTAAGGAAAATCCTAGCATAGGTCATTTGAGTTCCAAAAATGAACCAATTAACGAATTAGAAAACAGAAATTTAAAAGACAAAATTGATAAACTTATACAGGAAACTGAAGCCTTTTTAGAGGCTTATGAACGAACCAAAGATAAGATAGTTAAAACCAGAATAAAGCGTAAGGCTCAGGGTTGGAGCAATAGATATAAACAACGCAATGAAGCGATCGTCAATGGTAACGACACTTCGTTAGAATGTAAAATAGAAAGAGACGGTACAGTAAATTGTTCTCAAGTAATATATAAGGATTTGAAAGCGTGGCATACTAACAGATTAAGTTTGGAAGATCAAATTAGACAGTTAAAAACAAAACTTGAAGATTTAAAGGAAATCAAAAGACATTTGAAAACGACTAAACCTGCTACAAATCCAAACATTGTGGAAACAATACCCATACAATCAACATTGATTAATAACCAGTTACACAACACAAGTGAGGGTCCAACTCAGAATAGTTCAAAAGAATACTTTAGAAAAGGTAGATTGCATAGAGTCAAATCAAAACACAGAAACGGAACTAATCTGGATAAAAAGTTTCGCCAGTCTAATGAATATGTCATTCCTACGATAAATGCTAATACCAAAGACGATATATTTGACTCACAATTAAGGAACGACACAATTCCAGAAGTATTTTCGACTAACCAAATGAATATCACAGACGAAGAGTATGCTACAAAGGATTCACTAATTTTAGATACTATACTACCAAAGCCGCAAGTCACTACTATAATAATAGATCGAAACACATATGATAGGACTGATTTAACGTTAGAAGAAATGGGGTCACACGGTGTAGCAACAACTACCGATGTTACAACTAGCACGGAAACCATTCAGGAGTTCGAATTATCTACAGCCAAACATGTAGCGCAAACAGATCACTCCACAGAACACTCACCTGTTGATTTTTCACAGACTATTCACAATTTTACTTCAGCAATTGACAAGTTTTTATCTTCAGAATTACCTATGCTAGGAAAAACAGAAACGACATCCATTTTACCAGCAACAGAAATAATAAGCACAGTCTCGCCAGTGGCGAATTTAGGTCCGGCAAGACTAGACGCATCAGAATATGAACAGAGAAACCCTAATAAAGGGGTTTCGATCGATATGGGTAGCTCAAATATATTTAATAAACCAAGGGACGATTTTCAGAGACGTCTACATCCTTTGTTTATAGAAAATGAAGATAAACATGTTTGCTACTGTGAAGAAAACAGGTGGGTTAATCTTCCTTACGGTAGGTATACGCATTTATCTAATAATTCACGATCAACAAGACAGTGTCTAGTATCACAAACGGTTTAAGTCAACACAACACTAATATGATTTATAGATAAGTCAAATATACTCGTATGCTACCGCCCTATTGCTCGCAGTACGTTCAACGTTCAACGCAGGTGGTCAGACTGCGTGATCCTCAAACATCACCACAGAATAAATAATAGTACAAGTAACATCGATGCTCTACCTCACTACCTTAGGGTGGTTTTTCTTACAATTTGTTCGTTCAATTCGTACAACAGAACGTTTTTCTTACAACAATTCTTAACATCAGGCGTTCTGAAGTTGGTATGTCTATGTACGAGTATGTAAGTGGACAAAAATACTCGGTTTGTTATCAAAACTATTTCCTTGCACAAAAACCATTAGGCGTCTAGGGCTGTCTTGCCAATACTATGTGATAACTTTGATTAAAATATTTGTTTTGGCATACACAGAAGAATGAGGGGCCTCGGGCATAGCTATATAGAGGCAGCACACAAAGCTAGAGAAGAACGTAGAAAACTTAAGGAACAGAGACTTCGGAAGAAATTACGAAAGGCAAAGAAAAAGGTATGTAGTGCTTACCGGTTATTGTTTATAACATTCTGGAATTATTTAGAGAGGTAACTACGACCAATTCTTTCAGGCGGAGTTGGAAAGGCTGTGCGAATCTGAGCGAATGAATTGTTTCCGGCACGACAACTATCACTGGCGAACAGCACCGCTCTGGACTGCGGGACCGTTCTGCTTCTGTATGAGCGCTTCCAACAACACCTACAATTGTGTCAGAACTATTAACGCCACGCACAATTTGCTTTACTGCGAGTTTGTCACTGGACTTATAACTTACTATAATTTACGAATCGGTAAGTTATCATTTAGCATTTTAGTACAATTTTTACTATCTTACGTACGTACTTACGTTGGTTTAGTTATTGATATGGTTACATTGCCCCCCATGATAATGCCATTTATTTGTTTTCAGATCCCTTTGAAACACAAAACAGAGTCAAATTTTTGACTGCAATGGAAAGAGAATACTTCCATAATCAACTTCAACAATTACTAAGTTGTCGAGGGTATTCGTGTCGACGACATTCGTACTCAAACTCGCAGGGTGAGTTTTCTAATAGTTTTTTAATTTCTCTGTGTACATCGATTTTATTTAATTAAATTGTATTCCTTAAATTTTAATTGTGATTACCAAGTTACGTTGCGAACTAAATGTTAGAGATTATTATATTGAGGGCATAGATGTGCACTGAAAAAATAAATATCAATGAACCTACTTCGTTTTAGGTCTCACTGACGACAGGAGGCGTTTTGACGATAACCAAATGTTCAGAGGGGAATCAGTTCCGTATAATGAGAGGTATTTAATAAATTCCATCTATTCCAGTTTTTGAACCTAAACTTCTTTATAATAATCAAACTAGCCGTTATCGTAGACCACAAAACAATCTATGCGTTTTACTAACTGTTTAGATTAGAATTATGTAAATTATATTCGTACGCTTTGTTTGTGAGAATAACAGGTGAACTCCAACTGCTGCGAATTATTCGCAGTAAGTCCTTCGTCAGTAACTTTAAAGGAACTACAGCATTTATTTCGCATTTGTTCCATTATAATAAGTGATGAAGGAACGATTGTAGCTTAAGTTTTGGTTTTGTGTTTTAACAATAATACTCGTAATGTCGTCAATGCTTGTTAAGTAGAAAAAAGCGAGAAAGAAGTTGCAGATTAGTTTCTTTATCACTTGTAACAAAACTAGTGTACTGACGAAGGAACAACTGCGGATAACCCTAAGCCTATAATTATCACCAGAATGTCTCCACCGAATTACGAATTAACTTTGATAATTTTGAACAGGTAATGAGATGTATGTGGTATTGGCAATGGTGTTACTAGTATTGTTAGTCAGGATTATTCGTTAAATTGAGTACGGATATTATTTTTTATTATTTTTTTAGGGCTTGGCGCTGGAGCGGCTACGGGCGCCGGTACGCCCGCGCGAGGGCTCTGCATCGCCGCCGACACATGTTATCTTACTAGTCCAACTATTACTTTTGTAGAACAAGATACTGTTTCAAACAGTTAACATATGAGCAGGCCTTAATGTTATTTTCAGTTACAAATATTCCAGAGGACGGCAAATACAAATTAGTTCAATATATCATATTTTTTTAGTTCAATAAACATCTGCGTTTTGCGCCATTGTCTTGTTATTATAGTTAACAACATGTGTCTGTTTATAAACATATTCAAATGTAAAATAACTCTAACATGAAGTGACCCCATAAGGTCTTTATTTATTATAGGTACTGCATTTGTGGAGAGACAGGAGTCTGTTGGTATTATCAGTGTAGGTTATAATTATAAGAAGTGTGTTTTCTGATCTCTCCATTGTTAAGCTTTAATTGGATTCTTATTACCATTTTCTAAAAACATGTAGAACCTTTAAGATTATATGTCATAATTGCTGTTACATTGTAGACATACTTAAATATACAGAGCTGCTAGCATGTCTGCCAAAGCAGGGCATGCTGTCACCTAAAAATTTAAAATTATTTAATTAGTCAGTCTGTATGGTAGGGAGTATGCTATCTAGTAGGGATATTAAGTGATAATAAACTGTTGCCATTGTGATGAAATGTGTATTGGTTTTAATAATAAAACATTTTAAAATAATTTTGTTGTTTTAATGGCTTGTGAAAACAGAACCTATATGAACACTAAAAAAAATCACTGAGAAAATTAAATAGCTGTACATAGAGGGTATATGCGTATTTCTGCTAATATTCAAACAGTATTTTTTTCTGTTTTTAAATGCTTCCAATACTAAATACTAAAAGTCAAGGACTTCATCAAGGTTATCATCATCAAATAATGAAAAAATATTAGATGCATCAATTGAATCAGTTTGGTCATTGACAGCTGGATTTTCATTATTTAGGATTTCTGTTTCTTCTACATATTGAGCCCACTTAGACTTGTTGAGATTTGACATTAGATCAATTTTTTTATGGATTTCTGTCTCTGCAGGTGGGACTATGAGACCAGAGGGGCCTAAATTTATGATGGGTTTGTTAAATTGTTTAGATTCTACAGTTTTGTCTTTAGTAGAGTTATTGTTGAATTTTGTTGCTGGTACATTTTTGTTTTCACTGGATAATGAATCAGGTGTATTGATAACATGTTGTGATTTCCTTGGTTTCTTTTTTGGCAACTCCAATACTACTTCAGTTTCATTTAGATACATGTTTTTGTCAAGGACTTCCTGATCATTTTCTTCAACCACATCTACATAATCTGTCCATTTGCTTTTTTTATTGATTTCTTTAACAACAGTTTCATTTTGATCATTGCTGTCTGAGATAGTTTCTTCATCTTGAGAGTTACTACTTTCATCTGAATCCTCCAGTTTTAAATTTGAATTGTGAGTATCTCCTTGTATTTTATTGAGCTTTTGAACATGTAATCTGCACTCCTTACCTGTACCGAGTCCATAAAACCTTTTAATGGATTGGTTTTCACCACAAATTTTACATTTCCATTTGTTGGCTTTTTTTGTTGGATGTACCTAAACAAATAAAAGTGTAAAGTAAACATTGGATATGTGTTAATACATTGCAAATGCAAGGACAATTTTGTACCAACAAGAAAAACACAAAATAAATAATTAAATTCAGGAGCTTGACTGTTACTTTAATAATGGCATAATCTAGGAAGTTTCGTTTTTGGCCAGTACCTCAACACTGAACTAGCTGAAGCGAAATGGTCTCAAGAAAATAAAAGAGTCAAGGTACACACATACACACATGTTATACACATGTTAGTTGTTACTAGCATGAAAACATGCTACTATAGAGCAAACACTACCTACTAACATGTGTGTATAGGACATGTGCATGCTTATTAGCAGACATAGGAATCCACGGGGCAAAATTTTATGACAGGTAGTGAGTTCCTATATTGATAATCACAATTATCAATTCTTGTTTCATATACGAGTAAAGTAATCGCCCCTGTATTGTGTGTATTTTTTTAAGTATTGTTTTGATGACGAAAGCAGAAATGATTTTAAATGATTTATTTACTTGTCATTCAGCCACCTGAAAATGGATTCATCAGTCAGGACGGAGATGTTTAACGCCTGAACATTTTGAACAAATTCTGATCATTTATTTTAACAGTAGATGGGACAGTAATAAAAAAAAACAATTATAATTAGTTTGATGCTTTCAATAGTTTTAAAAAACAGAAGAGAATTTTTACATTTTTAATAAAAACATATTTTTACAAACAAAACTTGGAGGTTGTATTTTTATTTAACAATGATATAATATAGGTAAACGTGGAGTAAGTAATCACTAGTATATGGAACATCATCGATAATTGAGAATATTGAGGAACTCACTACCTGTCACAAAACTTTGCTCCCTGAATTCCTGTCTGCTTATTAGCATGTTAGTAATGAGCATGTGTAAGGCGGTGTTCAGGGTGGTTATTGTGTGTTGCTTGTTTAGTTAATTGACCAGGTAATGACAATTTTGTTTAATTCAACAGTAAATACTTTAAGATAACTTACTTGAAAAATTAAACATTGAAAACAACGTAACACTTGAAAAGTTTGTGGCATAGTTTGAAATCACTTTGAAAGCTTTACCTAACTTAATTCTATCACAGAAGTCACGATGCAAGCAACAAGCGATTGATTCATAGGTGCAATACTCTGGATTGATCGAATTTGGATTGAATATTGATTGTTATTTGTTTTTAATAGTTTACTGATCAATCGCTATCGCTTGAATTTGACGTTTCGGTTTTTTTTTTTTATTTATTGAAGTATTGGCAACACGGCCATCCATCAGCCTATGCTTATGAGCTTAATCTACATAATGACGTTTCGGTATTTGGCGCCCGATTCGCTCTTTTTATTAAGGTAAAGGCAAAGATGAGATATCCGTACAGCCATTCTGTTTATTTGAATAATTAAATTTCTTTATTCAAGAAAATTTAATACACTATACTTACTAGAGTGTACGATGTACCTTGATTAACCCTTTTTATGTTTACTACTTATATGCTGCCAGAGTTATTTAAAAAAAGTCTCAAAATTATAGCCAAAAAATAAATGTATGAAAATATGAAGTCAGAAAGATTTCAACACTTTGTTCAAGCTAAATAATGTTTTTGAAAATCGGGAAGTGAGCTGTGCCCTAGCTGTGCCTATACAACATGACATACCTAATTAAATACGAGTTATGTAAAAACTACCTACAGTGAAGGTGAATAATTACCTATCAACTTTGTCATTTGGTCTAATGTGGGATTTACACTCTCACCTCGTGCCTCGCCTCGCGCCTCGTCTCGTATCTCGGCCCGCGGCTCGCGTGATCGATGGTAAAATGAGCTTCCTGTTTACACTCTCGTGGCGAGTTCAGTTGTCTTTGAGCTTACAACATACGCAGCACAAGGTTCCAACCCGAATGAAGTGAGAACGGCAATGTATACACCAAGCTTGCGTTCGTCGCGAGGCACTTTGACTTAGGTAGTGGCAACAGAATATATAATAGTATATCATAGTATTAACGTACAGAATGGCCACGCTCCGCCCCTCACCGATTCGAGTTACCCCACCCCTCAAGCGCAGATTGCAGGAAAACCGCAGGAAAGCAGTCGGGTGCGCAACGCGATGTATGTCGGCCGCACACGGCACTAAGTTCAGAAGCGATAATTTTGCGAAAAGGTAACGGTACCCATTTTAAGTAGGTTTAAATAAAGAGGTAAGATTAACGATTACATTTATTTGCACATATCTAAGCCATACCTACATAAAACTACCTTTAAATATCATTGGTAGCACTTATAGTACTATGGGTTTTGCGATAGTCAGCCCTGTGTACCTATCTTACGAAAACATTGACGCGTATGCAGACGTCGTCGGGCCTGTGTAGATTCAAGAACACGTAATTTTGTGTGCCAAAAACCACTCCGGACGCGAGCACAACGAGGAGCGAGGCGCGCGTGTCTGATCAGGTCACATCACACTCACCTCGTACCTCACCTCGCGACTCGTACGCGAGTGTAACTGCGGCATACAACGGCGCTGCGCCGGCCGCAGCGTCGGCTGAAGAAAAAGTCAAAAGGATACCTACTTTCTTTTATTACAAAGGAGTAAGGAGACACAATACTTAGTACAGTCACTAGCACCAATATCTGACACAACAAGCGTTGCATAAATATCGGATAGGACTCTATTGCTAGGGCCGGAAGGACGTGTCAAATATTTTTGCACGCTCCGCTGTGGCAGATAATAATGCTGGTGACTGTACATACCGATTGCAAAAATAGTAGTGAAGGCACAGCAAAAATTAACAAGAATATGTTAAACATCAAATATTTCTTTTTAGAACAATGCGAAGTGAGCAATATTTGAATAATATTGAAGTACCGGTATTATGAAAGCACGCTGCAATATTACATTATGACATGAGCTTTGCGCTGTTTGGCAGAAAGAAAGTCGAAAAAAGCCGTGCAAGCTCGGTCGCACAGGTGCTAAAATCTAGTTTGCTAATTTAGGCACAGGTCAATAACGATTAAAAAGCATTGTTATCATTTAGGTTTCACGTAATTTATTTTAGCCACATTAATCACAGCTTTCGTATAGGTAGGTATAGTACGACCACGCTAACTTGGCGTGCCGTCATGATACATCACATCATACATAAACATTGACTTAGCTACGATTGTAAGATTCAATTAGCGCGATCGCACTATTTTAAAGTAATTTTAATAAATTTGACACATCCATCATAAACCCGCGCCGTTATTATAATTAGTAGTTATAATTAATAATACTTAAGTACCTACCTAAATGTATTGTATGTGTGTGTATGTGTTTTACATATCGTTTAGTACCTACCTAAATATCAATTTACATAATTACCAGTTAAAAGATGGTAAACAAAATAAGCACCTATCTGTATTTTTGACGCATTTCTCTACTAATCATAGGTACATGGTACATAAACGTTTTGGTAAGTAGCCTCCTTTAGTACCAAATTATATCCTTAAGCTTCTTCTGAAAACTGTTAGACCGACTGAATTAGGTACTTACTGACCTAGTTGGTATATGATGACATTAAAATAGATTTTTTACGACCATTCTTAACAACCTAAGAAAACTCTCACATTCATAAAATTAGAAAAGGTATACTTAGGTACGATGGATTGGAGATATTTAGTAACGTTTTCATTACAATTATTTATAATACAGTCTCACTTCTCATTCTTATAAATAAATAGGTATTTATCATCATTTAAATAGTTATTTACATGCAATTAATATTGACAATTAAATATAATATTAATTACCTATTAGGACAGAGTCAAGATAGAGAGAGCGAGAGAGAGAGTTAAAATATTATAACGATAAATAATCTTACTTAGTGATGAGCACGATGTACTTACAATGAGTGAGTACAATAAGTAAAATTGTACCTATCATGTTTATTATTTAATATCTCATAGAAGGTAATAGTACCAATAACAAGTCTATTTTATTAGTACCTGTAGAAAAATAATGTCACTAAAATAGACCTTTCTTTCAGTCAATGTACAGGGAGTTTTATGCGAAGAACCAATAAATTACCAAAAAGATGATAATTTTACCTTTTCAGTATTTAAACTTTAATTTAATTCATTTAAAAGGTTTTTACTGTTTTTTTTTTTTTACTTAGTTAATCGCACCAGCAATGCAGGTTCTACGACAAACACATGGTAAAAAATGCTCAAAGGCCGTGCCAGGATAAGATATAGGTACCTACCTACCTACTACATTTTTTTTTAATTTTTCCTGAGGGAGAACATGGAAAAACCTTTACATAAAATACTTAACATAGGTACATCCTAGAAACGCTACAATAATTAAAACAAAAAATAATAGTAGTAGTAGAATAATTAAAACCTCTTTAGAAAAACGTGCATATTGCATATACTAGGTAAATACTGGCCACTTACATTTTATTAGGTTAAAAATAATAAATTGTGTCTTAAGGGTGGTAAATAAGGAATTACGAACGAGAGTATATCAGAAGTCCGAAGTCGAAGACTGAAGGCTTTAATGATGTTCGTAATTCTAGTGCCTACCACCCATGCGACTATATAGGGTTGCCAGGTCCGCAAACATAATAGCCTGACAGACCAGCCAGTTTGGCCGGACTTTTGTGAAAAAGGCCGGACGTCCCATCATGAAGGACTTTCCCTAAGCTTCGAACGCGTAAAAAATATATTTTTTCTTTATAAATGGTAGCCTACGTACTTCCCAAAGTTATAAACTATATACCAAATTTCATCTTAATCGGTTCAGTAGTTTAAGCGTGAAGAAGTAACAGGCAGGCAGACCGACAGAAAGTACGGACAGATAGAGTTATTTTTGCATATTTCTAACAACACTAAGAGAGGATTTTGTGTCGCTTCGAATTTTTAGTTGAACTCTATTAATATGACAAATAAGAGCGTTGACAGGTAGCTCTAGTTACCAAAAGCAAGTGAGTGGCTAATATACCTATGTGACAAAAAAATTGTATGTACTCGTAATGTCTACGGCAACCCCACATAGTCATCCTTAGTAAATACATATCGTCACTACTTTGAAAAAATCTCCTATCTCAAATCAATACGTCATCAAAATTAACCCTTACAACAATGTAGGTACTTACATTCACTCAGAAAAATCATCGAATTTGAGGTACGAGTTTTTTGGGTTCCGTATAGCCAAAATGGCAAAAACGGAACCCTTATAGTTTCGCCATGTCTGTGTCTGTCTGTCTGTCCGTACGCGGCTTTGCTCAGGGTCTATCAATGCTAGGAAGCTGTAATTTTGCACGAATATATATGTAAACTATGCCTACAAAATAGTAAAATATACCTAACAACTACAAAAAAAAGAAAAATTTACGGTACATCCCATAGACGTAAAGCGGGTGTGATTTTTTTTTCTCATCCAACCTTGTAGTGTGGGGTGTAGTTGGATAGGTCTTTTAAAACCATTAGGGGGTCGCTAAAACCATTTTTCGATTTAGTGATTTGTTTGCAAAATATTCAACTCTAAAGTGCAAATTTTCGTTAAAATCAGGCATCCCGCCCCCTCTCCTCTAAAATCTAAAAGGGTGGATTGAAAATTAAAAAAAATAATGGTACTTAGTAAGTATATCAAACTTACAAGGAAAACTATAAAGTTTAAGTTTTCTTAGAATTATTAGTAGTTTAAGAGTACATAGAAGCCTAAGGTATATATATACGGTATATATATATAAATTTAGGTATAAATATACCTAAATTTGAAATATTCCGTACAAAATACGAAATCCTTAGAAAAATATTACTTATTCTTTTCGTAATGGCTACGGAACCCTATTTTGGGCGTGTTCTACTCGCTCTTGGCCGGTTTTTCAAAGTAGCGACGATATTATGTGACGCACGCTAAAATCGGTAGGCTGAAAACAAAATATTAAAGAAAAATCATATTTCGTTTTTTTTTCTTTTAACTACCTATAGAGGTTAGGGGCTGAAATTTTGCAGATTAATTATTAATGGGGCGCTACATCATCCATAAAAATTACAAGCCGAAACTCGCTGGGAGCAAAATCACATAGCTTATCCTGGCACAGCCTTTTGACAGCGACTTTTGTTACGCTGTTGACTTTCAGTGGCCGTGAACTTGAACATGAATACCAACCAATTTTCTCGAAATTTAGGATCTTGAAACATTAAATCATTGTGTGTTACGTTAATGTAAGGAAGCATAGGTTTAGCGTATTGTTTCTATTACAGGAAACCCGGTATAGTGTAATTATATAGTGTATTAGGTATATGATGCGGAAAATGAGACAAAATCTACGTACCTACCATACAACTACCTACCATATCAACTTTTACTAAACTATTTACAAAATAGGAAACAGTTTGTGGAAATAAAAAACGTACTAAATAATTACGAAATACCTGTTAGTTCCAGTGTAGTCGATGTTAAACGGGGAGTCCCACAGGGATCTATTCTGGGTCCTTTACTTTTTTTAGTATTTACTAACGATCTTATAGACTTTATTGGGAACACAGTCAAAAATTGCAAGCTGACTGTATACGCAGATGATACCAGTGCGACCATTTACGCTGATAATATTATTGAACTAAATAAAATTACTAATGATGCAGTCTCAGCTTTCAGTGACTGGTTTTCTAAAAACAATTTATGCGTTAACACTGACAAAACTAAAATAATACTATTTAAATATAACTCAAAAAAGGCCGACAAACTTGAAGTTGCAATGAACGGAGCTAACATAGATATAGTAGACCATGTAAAATGTCTTGGCGTGCGAATTGATTCCCATCTAAATTGGAAATATGAACTAGAAGCTGTTGAGAGCTCAATTGCGTCATCATGCTATGCCCTACGGTGTCTTAGGGAGGTCATGGGTATACAGCAGCTCAAAACAGTATATTATGCATTAATAGAGTCCAAATTAAGATACAGCATTAAACTCTGGGGAAACAGCTTCAAATATAACATCAATAGAGCACTTATAATCCAAAAGAGAGCAGTTCGTATTATGTTTCGAATTCCTCAAAGGTTGTCTTGTAGAAATTATTTTCAAGAACTAGGAATACTGACAGTACCTAGTCTATATGTTCTAGTACTACTTACAAAAATTCTCAAGAATGAAACGCGCGAAGAGCAAAATGAGCGTCTTCTTACGCGTACTAAGAATAGAAAAATAGTTTTTTGTCCAAGACTCAAAGTTCTATCGCACTCCGCTAGCCATCAAGCTGTAATACTGTACAACAGGCTGCCTATTTACCTTAAATCTATCACAAATAACTTAATGTTTCACAAAGAACTAAAACACTTTTTATTAAGGAGTTGCTTTTACAGTGTGGATGAAATTTTTGATAATGAATTAGAATAGTAGGTATATAATTGTAATGATTGAGTGTAAGTAGGTACATTGTTAACTAGGTATAGGTAAAACTGTTATTATTTTGTTTTTTATTTGGTTTTGTCTACTTGTTTTTTGTTATATGTGTTTCCTTGTTTCTTCTGTATATTTTAATGATTGTATGATTTTCAAACACAATACCTGTATTGTTTATTGAATAAATACTATGACTATGACTATGACTATGACATGAAATGACTACCTACCGACAACAACAACAATGTTACATGCCAAACCGTAACAAATTGTCAACGCTTTCAATATGATAAATCTAGTGTTAATGATCACCAGGCATGTTGACGCACTTTGTAATTTTTGAGTAAGTATGTATATGTAAGTGGCAGAAGATTGTTGATTTGATTGATTGATTGTTGTCTGGGAGGAGCGTGACCGCTCTCAGGGCAGGTTATAGCAAGTTTAACATTAGAAAAAGCACACAACATTAAAGAAGAGCTCAGATGTTTTAGAAGATGGGGAGGGGGCATAGAGCCACCACTTAGCACCCTACCTGGAGCCACCACAGCTGGAGATTAGAAATAATTTGTAGCTAAACAGCTATTTCATCTCCATCCCGTGAGAACTAGCTCTTAGGTAAAATGTAGGTACCTAGCGTATGTAAGTAAGTAAAATATATTTTAACATCAAATACAATGCAATGATACTCGTATTATAATGCAACAAAAAAAAAACAACCAGACTTGTACCCGAACTACGTAAAACATGGTAAAACTTAACTATATAGGTATTTGTATAATGGAAGACGCGAACCGCGGGGGCGGAAGCAGTATAATATTATATTATGTAATTACTCCGCACCGAGTCAACAACATATCGAAGAATAAATTAGGAACAGAGGAACTCCGAAATTCGAAAACCGAACTTTCCTCTAATCTCGTAGCTATCAAATACTATTAAGTGCCAGAGGGACCGAACGACACGAACTTCGATTTTCGAATTTCGTAGCAGCCCTGCAGTTTGAATACAATAGACAACATTTTAACTCACGCAAGTACAGAAATTTCATATCATAACGTAACCTATAACTTTTGGCGTGGTTACTTTAAATATTTTAGTTAGCCGGGGTATTTTAACATGGTAAGCTGCCTGGCCGTATCCATGCATGAGGCTAGGGCTGCTAGCCGAGTGCCCTACGACACCACCATAAAACCCTCAAACTGGTGGATTTCTAACCGCCAATATCTTACTAAAAGTCAAAGAAATATTTTATCATTATATACTTACTTATTCATTTATAAGTAATCATTCTTTATTGTTATACTCACTCGTGTCACTCGTACTACACGAGGTAGGTAAGTAACTAAGTAGGTAATTTACAAACAAAAAATGCATTTGATAATTTAGTTTGACATTGGATTGGATGTTTCATAGAACGGGGTGACGGGTGACAAGATCTTACGAACGTGGGTGACGTTTCGAAGACAATTATTATAATTTTTGTATTTTAGTCTCAAAATATTTATACCTACCACAGAATAACTAACAGTACAACCTACGAACAAAAGATAACACAGCGGCATTCACAGCGAACTGTAAAATGTAAATTTTAGCAAGATAGCCGCGTTTTTCGCGTAGTTTAGTTTTTTGCCACGTTCATTAAATTATTTATTACATTGTACAGTCAAGGGCAAAAATATGTATACACTTTAGTACCTTGTCTATTTTCGTCGTATTTGAACCGCCATATATATGAAATGTCACAGTGGTTAAAGTGACAAGGTACTAAAGTGTATACATATTTTTGCCCTTGACTGTAGGTGTAATTTGATAATTTAGACACGAATTATATCATTTTGGCATTATCTCCAGGCCCGGGCCGGGCACATCTACTTTCAGTAACAGTAATTTCAATCCTTGTAGGTATTAACTTAGATACTAAACTATTTACATTTTGGACTAGATTTTGGCACCTAAATTTCAATAGTTAGTCGTAATAAACTAGTAAATTAGTATTATCAAAAAAGTCAATGAAAACTGGGTTTAATTGAAGCTAAAACGGTTACCGCATATTAATTTATTCACGATCATTAACAATATTTGCGAAAAGATGACCACATTTTAGTCATTGGATAAGTTTCCGATTTACTTCGCATCGCGTGCACGTTGCTATTTAAGATATGACTTGGACGGTGTCGAATAAAGGCTCAGTTGATTGTAATCTACGTCGCGTTTACAGATACATACTGATTGAAATTTACTCGCATGATCATTACCTGTAGAGCATTAGGCCTTATTTAATTAGTATTTGGCGCGTCAGACGAACTTATAAGTCTTAATTTTTTTTGAAATCACTTCACTTGATAATTTCATTTAAAAGTGGTAAAAAATCGAATTTAAAAACTATTAGAAGTGAACTTTTCTGCCGTTCTCTGAGACACAGTTTTTAAAAGTTATACTTAGATTTAATAAAAGTAAAAAAAAAATGTAGAGCTAATTATTTTGGCATTCGTTCGTAATCTTCGTCAGCTTGTTGCGTACTTCGACGCGTTGTTATATTACGGTATTTACTTGGCACATTGTATACTTATAGAATAACCAAGCATCTAATTTAAAATGATGTCGGTAGTGTCGGAGGCAGGCAGACTGCAACCTCGCGGTCACATGGAGGCGCGCGCGCGGCGCTACGTGTGCATGACCGTGGTGCGACGGGTGTAGCCGCGGCGAGCACCGCCGCCGGAACCTTGAGCTTCACATTCCCTTTTCACGCGATCTATGATGTCCGCTACTAACTTTTCCTCCTGGTAACGTCTCTCCTCCCAGTCTTCCCTATTTCGATGATCTGGAATATTTTTCGGTACAAATTAATTAATGTGGCGTCCAAAATCTACAGGATTAGATTTCATCATTTAGTCTTAATTTACTCATACAAACCATGTACAGTTCTGTCTTGGATGAGAAATGGACAGGCAGACCGAAAATTATTTAACAACCCCCCTTCCTCATTTCCCGTTTCTCATATAGATACCCCACCCATCTGCGAATATCTGATTTTTAGTTTCGTATAGCCAACTTGTAGCAAGCAATCAAAAATGGAGTCCTATTCGTGTGTCTGTACGACACATGTATTTTCAAGCGGGAAACTAACTGTTTAGGCTACTATTAAGGTGTGTGAGTGAAAAAAAAATGTCTTTTGTTAACAGATAGCATAGCTATCTGAAGTTGAAATATTGAAAAAAAAACGTTGGTTCTTGAAATAAAGAACAATAATTTACCTTTGGTTCCCTTACTAGTCTTTTTAGAGTCCGATGTTTTGGTCGCCGCATGTCTGAGTGCAGGTGCTTGATGATTCTTGGGTAGTGTTTGCTCAGGATCGGTTTCCTGCTTCATATCCGCGAGCGTCTGTAGTGACAGGGTTTCAGGATCGGATTCACTTTCAGTTCGTGTTATAACAGGGCTTGGTTCTGTTAAAACTTCACTGTGTCTGCTAGCCAGATGCCCAATGTACCCTAGAAAAAAATAAAGCTCTGAATTTGATACGCTCACTGCTTAAAGGACTTGACGCTTCTAATAACCTATCTACCAACGCTAACCTAAATTAATGTGTGGGCACTACAGGGAAAGACAGAGGGCAGCTCCTCGTACTAGAAGTACGAATAATAGGTATCTGTATCTGCTGTGTCATCATCATCATGTCAGCCGAAAGACGTCCACTGCTGGACATAGGCCTCCCCCAAGGCTCTCCACTGAGACCGGTCTTGTGCTTTTCGCATTCACCGCGATCCCGCGATCTTAGCCAGGTCGTCGCTCCATCTTGTTGGAGGCCTACCGACAGCTCGTCTCCCGGTCCGCGGACGCCATCATCTGCTGGATCTGCTGTGTGCCTTGAGACAATTTCTATCCCACCAAAATATTTTACGCAAAATTAGCGCCCAAGCCTCACTACTGACATGTTATATGTACTCGTAGATCTGTGAATCAGTCAAGTAATGCTACTTTTTACCCGACTGCAAGGAGAGGTATTGTTTTTAAACTAGGTGTAGAGTTAAAAAAATCAGGGCTTAGGGAATTAATTAGCTTTTTCTTTCTTTTAGGGAATTGTTTAACTTATTTTTTTTTTACAGCGAAAGCTCATAAGAGCTTGTGAGTATCGACCGCCAATTTTACATAAAATGTTTTTTTTTGGGTCTCATTTCTTTTTGTAATGTGCCTTTTTTTGCCTGGGGAAAATCCTTTATGGATGCTTTATGGAATAATCCTTATAATTATAAAGTCAGTGATTATATCATGGACAGGGATATTTGGAAATAATTCCGATCCGCATTAGCGATCCCTTCAAATAGTGAACCTACTGTGTTAAAAATAAAATTGTGTTAAATGCTTGTAATGTATAGTATATAGATATCATTTATAAATATTGTGAATCTGTTTTTTAAAAAAAAATACCTCGTTTAGTTTCTTGCCAGATTCTTCTCAACAGAGGTTTTTTCCGAACCGGTGGTAGATTTTTTGACATTCATAAGTGCTTGTCATAGCCTAAATTGAATAAAGAGATTTTGACTTTGACTTTGAATCCTTTATAAATGGAAAAGCCTTGATGATGGTGTGAACGTGAAATTTGCAGATTTCTCAATTTTTCTGTTCTTTGTACGAAAATCATTAGCTTCACATTACGTTTCAGCTTTCTAGGAAATTGCACATAGGTATCTTTTGAAACCGTTTTTACACAGGTCAATGAAGTCATAACACTGATTTGTAAAACTTTTGTCACTTTAACATATATAGTTTCGTATACCGACACAAACACACACACACACATTTCGTATACAGGGGTGGGAAGACGAAAATTATAGATTTTTTAACTTTGCTGTTCTTTGTATGTAAGGTAAGTCCTACCTAAGCTCTACGCTGATATCAGGTTCCTAGAATAGTGAGAAGGTGAGCAAAGGTTTCGATGAACACGTGAGCGACTGGCAAATCGTCATATTTTAGATACTTATCAATAATATATTTTATTATATTTATGGTTTAAATAAATAAATAAATAATAAATAATAAAATCTATAGATCAATGATACTTATCTCCTGTTTCACCATTCATGGATTAAATTTATCTGATGGATAAATGTGATATCATCTCTGTTTGTTTTGTTCGAATAGACGGAGACGGCATCACATTTATCTGTCAATTAAAATTAATCAATGGGTTGTGAAACAGCCCCTTAGTGTACTTATTTCATTACTAGCTTTTCGGGCTTCGCTCGCGTTAAATTTGGTGTTCAAAAATCAACCTGCATATAATATATAATTAATTATAATTCGTACCAACTTTGAAACCCTGTTTAGCTGATTCAGGGGCGGAATTTTAGGAAACGTTAAAGTACTACGCGTTTCTTTTGCCCGCGACTTCATAGACGATATACTTAGGATTACAAATATCCCAAGAAATTGTAAAGTTCTCGCGGGACATAAGTGGGTAATTACTATTATGATCTATTTTAATATTCTTTTTATTATTGAAATGAATTTCGAAAATCTGCCTCAAAATTGAAACTTATTTTTATTATGCGGAAAGTTTGCATTTTTTTTAAAGTAGTCAATTTCAATCAGGGTTAGTGTATCTTTCTATTGATAGAGTATTGGTAGAGTCTTGGTAGAGTAAGAATTATTTACAGCTCAATAGTTTCAGAGATTACCCCCTGTTGGTTTGTTTTTAACAGAGAAACAAACAAAGTTGGGATTTTTTAAGAATCTTTCCCTAGTGCACCTCTGTATTACTTTAGGTCCATCTATGCCAAATTTCACACGTCGTAGCAAGCTGAACGGTTGTATTGCTCTGAAGATGAGTTCTAGTTGAGTTCGAAACGCGTCAGTGTGATTTGGTAGTTGGTGACAGATGGATTTGTGTGATTTGTGTGTATTCTTACAGTGTAGAGGTGGAGGAATTGCATGAACACACATTTCATGCATAAAAGTAGCTATCATAGAAGTCGCGGGTGAGCAAAGTTATAGTGTCAGTTCATTACGTACATAACGCACATGTGAAATTTCGTATCTGTGCTATCAGCTCTTGAGGAGTTCCGTCATCAGTAGACGACCCTGGCTGCAGTATCACGTGGTGTAGGTATATCATACAAACGCATTGTCATTGTTTAACAATCATATAGAATATTTGTGTGTGCCATAAACTTTTGAGAAGTTCCCTTCTACGGAAACGATCCTGGCCAGGATGAGCAGGAAGTCACTGCTAAATTATTGTATTGTTACCAGATTTGTACATCAGTGTTGGAAATCTCCAGTCCCCAGTTTTATTAGTTTAGCTTGGGCGTTTTCTGATTCAGATAGTATATAAAATCCTCTTTATTCGTTTTATCCCGTGGGATATTCGGAAAATCTTTAAAACAGTTTCTAACTGTTAGTATTATCTACCTGCATGCCATATTTGAAGTCTCTAATATTATTTAGGCCACTTTGAAGCGAAAATATAAAACCCATTTATTCCCTATCCCATAGGGATTTTGATAGTCTGAAAATTGTTTTTAGCTGTTAGTACTACTTAATTTCTAGCTGTTAGTACTAGTTACGGAATTAGGGTCAGTAATTGGAAGTGAAAATATAAATCCCACTTACCTACTCACTATCCCGTGGGTTTCTGGAAATCCTGAAAACTAATTTTAGCTGTTGGTATTACCTACTTGCATGCCAAATTTGAAGTTTCTAATAATGATAGTTACGGAAATAGGGCTATATTGAAGTGAAAATATGAATCCCATTTATTCCCTATCCCGTGGGAATTCCGAAAAATCCTTTCTTAACGCGCGTCTACACCTACCTAATACCTACGTATTCCAAATTCCAAGTTTCTACACCCAACGGTTTGGGCTGTGCTTTGATCTATAAGTTAAGCATGGCTGTTGTGGTATCAGGATATCAGGAATCAAATGCAATTGAGATATATGCTTTCCCACTAGATTGATCTTCAGAAGGACTTGTTGTGTGTAATACCTGTCTACTTAATGGAAACACAGTGAAACAAAATATAATAAGTAAATTGGTATTACAAAGTTTTATACCTTTTCTGCTCTTAAAGAAGACGAGACATTGTTCGCATTGAAAGAGTGGAGTTGGATTCAGCGGCTGTATGACATGTCTTTTGTACTTGTGTCTGTACCAATGCGTTCGACTCTGAAGTATCTCTCCGCACAACTTGCATACGACACTACCGTCCGTCCTCGTCATGTATTCTAGCAGATCATTCTTAGCTTTTGTACTTTCATTAGCAGATTCCTGTTCTTTGCTTTCCTCGGAATTTTCAGGGTCGTGAACTCCATTATTTTGACATTTTTTAGACATAAAATGAGCGCTTGAAGTGTCTTGAGCATCCGATCCTGACGTGTTGTGAGATGACACGTCACTGGAGTTTCCATCAGGACCCATATCAGTGTTTGATGAGTCCGACATAACCTCTAATGTTATTACTGGCATGCCATTGCTGTCTCCTTCTTCGTCATACGTGAACTCGTAATCTGAAATTGGAGCTGCTCATAGTACTTAAATCTCGTTAACATTCAACTGCAATGCTTTACTATCAAGGCTTAGGTAAATACTGTATTGTAGAAATAAAAGAAAGTTTTTCTATTTATATTTTATTTGGATTATTTTGTAATGTTACATGTTTTCACATTATTTAATGCGATGGTAAGATCGTTTCTCTTCTCTACAATATAAAATCTATTTTTAGACTTCCTGTTACAATAAAATATAAATTTGTTTCAATAACATCAATTAATCGTTAAAGCTTTGATGTCTCAAACGATTACAAAGTACACCTATATATAAAATTAATACCGGATAGAGCGCGGTACCATCTAAATAAAAGAATTTGAATTAGATTTTACGTAATGGAGTGAAAATAAAATAAATGATTCGGATTTGTCATAAAACCCCACGCCACGCTATTGAAAGTAGACAGTTGGCAGCCGCGACAACCACACACAAATGGGTCTTCTGATTGTCATCACTGCGCATTACTGCACGGTCTACGCTACGTTTTCAGTAGATACGGAAGTACCGTAACTCCGAAAAAACTAGTATGTGGTGAGGCTGTACTTAGATTGGCTGACTCTAATAGATTTGCAGTGGGGCGTACGTACCTAAATTTGCTATGAAAAATTGAATGACCTCTTAAATAAGCACATGACCGAAATTAGTAATTTCGCTTAATTAACATTAATACCAACTCAATTTTTTCTAGCGATTAAGGTCTAAGACACTATTTAAAAAAAAGTGGTGACGCAGACAGTTCGCTTTCAGCTTCTACTTTCGGGAACAATGAACTGATAACAACGAAGGCCTCGTAGGGCGGTTCCTGCGCAGATTCTATACAAGTCGCACCTTACGGTACGACATTTTTTTAAACGATTGGAAGTCGGGTAATATACATTTTTAATACTTTTATTCTGAACAAGCGTACAGAATAAATATTTAGTTAAAATTCTGATCAGCAAGATTAGTAAACTAAAATCAATAGAATATAGAAAAAAACAACACTTTGATATATTTAAATTGCACTTAATTAAATCGTAAAAAAATAACTTGAATGGACAACCTTTAATGACTGCTGAAAAATGAAAAATAGATGGTGATACTTAAGACAAGAGGCAGAAGCAAGACTTTAAATAATAAAATAGAAATATTTGCTTTCTTTGCATGCCTAACTCTATATTTAAATTGTACCTAATAACGTTGGCAAGATAGTTTTAACTGATGAGATGATAAGTTTCTGCGACCTACCTAGGGACATAGCGGTGTCCCTATCAAGTCGAACAAGAAAGACAGCCGTATTAGATTTTCTATTCGGGCCTCAGTTAACTACTTCCTACAAAACGTTACTTATAAGATTTGTCAAACGATACTGTAATACTTAGGCACTATATCAATGTCTAATAACGGATTTACTGTTTTTTTTTTATTAAATCTGTGCTGCCTTGCAGCATGGATTAAGACAAAAAGTAAGAATAATAATAACTCAACAATGAACAGAAAAGCCAACTTAGTTAGCACTAATATCACAAAATAAAATACTACAAAAAGAAGAAAAGAAAATAACACTTCAACACAGTTCAATTACATTTCAAAATGCATAAATTGCAGAGGTAAATTAAAGATGAAATAAAAAAAAGAAACTTCAGGATTTGTGTGTCCAGTCCAGATACATAAATATGCTAGCTGTGAGCGAGACACCGAGCGGCGCCGCTGCGCGTCGTTAATACCTCGTGGTGCATAACAAACTACTCCAAGTAAATATACCGTTAATTATATACAAGAACGTGGCCTATCAAAATCTATGATAAACTTAACGTATACTAAACTATGTATGTTAAACTTGTGCGCTAATTATTAAAATACAAAAACTCAATTTGTCGCCAATATAAGTATACATATTAATCATTTCAAAGGTCCGGTGCCTTATTATATAATTGCTCAAATAGTAATTATTCCCAAACAAGTTACTTATAGTTAAAATGGAGATTAGTCGTAAGATTATCATTAAAGTTTAACATTAGAATTCCCTTATTAATGGAAGAACTGTTGATTGTCGTCCGCCGGGCTCGCGCCGCGTGCGTTCCTACTCTACAGCGGGATCTCGGGGATCGGAAACATCCGCAATATACAACATTCATTTGTGCTATGGCACGATCAAATTATTTGCGTATTTAGATACATACCTACCTTAATAATTAGGCCGGTATTTATCGATAAATCTGAAAATATACTTCTCTCGCAAAGGTTCACAATTACAGCTATATATTAACAATATAGGCTCACTAATATATTTTAAACATTTACATAATATTAATCTATAAAATAAGTCTTTAATACATAAAATTTAAGAGATATGATAATAGTTATTAAAATAGTTATGAAAATTTCACAATCATAAACAATTACCAATAAAATTGATATCTTTTGTTAACGACATAATCCTAGATTTCAAGGCACTTACAATTAGACAAGAGCATGTTAAAATCGTCTTTAATTTCGTGGCTAAGCTGTCTGGATAATATTCAGCACAACGAGATAAACGCTGAACCAGGCACTTGATTTTTTATATGTTAAGCCTTCTGTATTTTATTTTATAACGACATTAAAACCTCTTTATACATATATTTATATAGGTACATAAATATGTGTGAGAGTGGACCAGGGGCCGTGCGCGTCGCCGGCGACGGCTCGGCAACGCCTGGCGGGCCCTTTCCGTGACGCTAATTCTTAGACTTCACACAAAGTAATATGCTCGACAAGTAACACATGATTAAATTTCTATTGCGAAAACATGTTTAATATGTTAATTACAGTCTTTGGTTATGTCTTACGGTATCATACCTACGCGTACTTCTATTTCTGGGCAATAACACGGATAAAACATTACAACATTGCTATTGTCAGGTTTACAGCAGTGCATAAATGGAAGGCAGGAATCAGACTTGAACAGCACCCTTTAATGCTACTTACTCATACTATAAAGATATAATAATTTGCTGTTTGCAATTATTGCGTAACTGGCCTCAACATTTATTGTCTAATAATTTGCACAACCGTAATTTTAACAAGCATAACCTTTATGTAACGAACATTAGATATTAAATGCATAACAGTATGATTGGAAAAACATATATAATATATGCAATCAGTAAAAGTGTACATAAAAATTTTACTCAAAAAATAGAATGAATATCTACTTCTATTGATCTCTGATAATAAGAAATATAATGCAAACGAATTGCAGGAAGAAAATCCTAAAGAGCTATCAAATGGCTATCGGTCCGCACTGTACATATATCGTAAGTGGAATTGATAGTTAATACTTAGCCGAGATTAAGGTCGAGGCGAGGTGGTCAGGCGTGCGCCGGGTCGGGCGCGGTCTGCGCGGGGGCCGCCTCCAGCTTGATGCCGGGCGGCAGCTGGCCCTCCATGCCCGGCAGCATGAAGAACGCGTTCGGCGGATACACGCAGTCTTTTGGCACGTAGCAGTCGTGGGTGGTCTTCATATGATTTTTCATTTTATCGGGTCTGGAAAATTCTTTGCAACAGACGGGACATGGAAAAACTTTTCTCTGCTGGCCCTCATGGTACAGAAACGCGTGCCTTTGGAATGAATACTTATTTTTGAAAGTTTTTTGTATATTCTCTTTAGCACACTCGGTGCATTGGTAAACTCCTTCGTTGACCGATGCGTATCGGAAGAGGTTAAGTCCTCTGACGGACATCTCCGTGAGTTGCTCGGCGGGGTCGTTGGACGCGGAGTTCGCTCTCCGCCGGATCCGGCGGCGCACGGCGGGCCGCTGCAGCTGCGTGCCGGGCCCCGGCGTGTTGTTGTTGAGCGAGTCGCTGTGGTACTCGCCCGACGTGGAGGCGCCTTGCGTGGCCGGGTTCACGCGGATCTTGCTGTGCCCTTCGTTGCCAGGAGAATGCCCGTATCTTGAGTCCTTGTTTTCAGAATCTGGAGTACCTCGCCCTGAAAACGAAATTTACTTTAGTAATCAGGTGAATGAAAAACTTAGTTTAATATAAATTATTGAAAACAACGGGTACCTTCTAAACACAAAGTAAGCGAGTGCTGCTATGGGTCTAATTGTTTAGCAAAGCTATGAAAGAAACAAAAAAGAAAACAAATTAAGAAAATATATAAACCTTTATTTGTTCAAATTGAATGATGAAATTAATTACAACACGATTTTTCAACAAAAAGAAAACCATGAAAAAATTGTGGCTTACTACACGGACAAGTTATGCATAAAGCTTCTTTTTTTAGCACCGTTTCGTTTCTAATACACTTAGACAGAAAAATACTAAGCGTTTTACTCTTTATTAAAAAAAACTCGTCCATGGAATATGACAGACAACAATAAAACATAAGTAGCCTTACCACAAAAAGCTTTACATCCTTAAATTATAGTAAAATTGACAGGTGTTAAACAGGATGCCCAACGATTATCTAAGTTTTTGTGGTAACACAGAATAAGTCTATTACTTAAAAACAATTTGACATAAAAATTTTGAATTAAATTAAAACGATGAGTTTAAACCAAAAATGAGAAAACATCAGTCCTACTAATGATGGTTAACAATACATTAAGTGACCCAAAATAAAATGTCTGCATACGTTAAGCAAATTGTAAAGAAATGAACTAAGTAAAATTCAAACTGCTTACACTAGGTATTTAACATTACCGTAATCTAAAATAATAAATTAAAAATGATATAACAAAAAAGAACAGAATTCTCTATGATAATAGGACTCAAGTGTTTGCATTTGGAACTATTTCGGCAAGTACATCATATAAAAATAACGCTTCAGTAAACTTAGCTCTTAAGATCACATAAGGTGGGCTCAAAGATGTAAAATAATATAAATTGTACCATTGGTGTTAGCTTACAGGTTCTAGAAAACAGAAAAAAAAGCTGCCCTTGACTATATAAATAATTGTCTGAGTAAGCAAACCAAAAATACGATTACGAATGAGCAGGAATATCTTTTAGCCTCATGGATAAGTTGCAATACATTTTCTACAGAATCAACAAAAAATAGAAAACAATAATTTGTACTGAACCAAAATACTTTGTCGCATAGTGATTGTCGGTTTGAGCAACATAGAAAGCGAGTTTAACGTGGATAATCTAGCGCTAGGGTTCTCACCACACCACCATCTACGAAACTTGAGAGTAGTACCACAATATGATAACATACCTGAACAGCCCTCTCTTCGAGACTCTCGTGACTGACAAAGCTTTCTAAGTTTAGAAAATTCACTCAAATGTTAACAACACTATTTTATGTCTAATTATAATATAAATAACTTAACTTTTAATCTAATCTTTACTAATAACCCGTGTTGTTACTTTGCTACTACATAATATAATAATTTAATTGGACACTTTAGTATCCCGTGTCGTGTAGGCAAGGCAAACACAACGAGTGACAGATCTGAGTATTTCTGTTCCACGTTGCGAAGCACTCTCTCACGCGCGCACGCGCAAGGAGCCCACCCCCGCGTCGTCTCGTCCGTGACGTACGAACACGGCCGCCAGCTTACAAAACGCTAGCGCGGTCGGCCACTACTCACTTTGTCGCTCAGTACATCTTTTCCTGATTTATCCAGGACGATAGGGAAACAATGACCGGCAAAATAGAAAAAGCCGCGTGTGCTTGCTATTCTGAAGTCTGAACGTGAATATCGGGTACACCCGCGACACACGGCGATATATTAAAGTTCAACAAAATGAGACTGCCACAGACTTAACGTGACCCACTAATGATCATAATTTAAACTACCAACCTCATAATTTTATGTGTACAATATTTTCATAGTAATTAAGGAAGAAACGGCACTCCAAATAAATATTATAACCTCTACTCACTCGAGAATAAGTTACAATTTAAGACTTTCTCAACTCTGTAAGAAAATTAAGTACCTAGGTGAAATAAATTAACAAACAACAAATAATAAAAACGAAATAATAAAATGAATTGAAAGGATCGTCTAATTTTGCTGTAACTTTTATTACTTTCTTTAAAGATTCTAAAAATAGTAATTAACACCTTAAGAATTTATTCCTCCATTAACAAGTAATGCTATATCGTGTAACTTCCATTCTAAAATGTATCTAAACATTACTCTTTGCATTGGCTATTTTGTCTAAGTGCAAATTAATAAAAGAAACTGTTTAAGTTGTACCTTTTGGCTAAAGACTATGATTAGGTATTACAATAACGTATTATTTAGTGTCAAGTTGATTTAGATCACGAACAATAAATATGATTTATTTATGTTTTCAGAAAGTAAGTACTTACGCCGTACTTATGCAATTGTGTCCCTTACAGCCTAAGTTCCCATCGCGACATTTCTACGCACATAGCTATGACGAGTATGACGTGGCGTTGAGGAATGGTTCCATCGAATGGCAAACATATGATAATATAATTAGGGCCACCCAACACAATTTGATGCTTAATTAGAATTAGAAGTCCTTTAATTAAAAATTTCGAGAACCTTTTACCGTTTTATTAATGGAATTATTTAATCGCAGAAGGGTCTACTTTTAACTGATTAAATGGACGACAAGCAATCGAAGAAATATTGCGATGAGATCTAGTACTTCTATGAATTGAGAAACAGATTTAGCATAGAGTGGATAGATACGAACTACTTTTCTATAAGAAATTTCATACCTATTAAAATACAACATTTTAACTCAAACAAATTTATATTCCATTTAAATATGCAGTAAGTACCTACTTAAATTAAAACACGCTTGTATAAGTTAACTCTACGTGCTTCAATGATAGCAAATACCTACGTAGACCAGAGCCCAGCATTTAGAAATGCACTAGTTATCAGTTTTCTCGTTACAAGCAATATACCTAGCCACTGGAATTATTTCGGTATATCTACAAGTTCCTTTTCCGTTACATTCGCATTTCTTTTACTATACTCAACATCAATGGATTTCGTTTCTGGGTTGTTGGCGGCAGTACTGAAGCGGCAATTCATTAAGCACAAGGCACGGCAGTCGCCGCACAGGACCAGACTGAACTAATGCGTGTTTTGGGTATGCACGAGTACCTACCTACCTACAGTAACAGAACTACTTTTGGTATGATTCTCCCCAGCTTAACGCTTTTAAGCTTAAAAAGATGGAACAATACATTCCTAGTTAACTTTAACCTGTTTCTCAATTCGTCTATTAAAATGGATGCTATGTATTTTAAGCTTTATCGTCTTTTGAAATAACATCGTTCATAATCTGCAATAATTCAAACATCTTACAGTATTTAATATCAATAACTTTTCTTAATGAATCCTGTAAGTGACATAAACATTAGTTTTAGATACGTAAAACTCTATTTATTGCTTTTAGGAGGTGATGATAATCAATAGTACAGTATTGAATAAGTGTCATTCTAATATGCAACAGTAGAACTGAGTTTTATATTGCCTAAGTCTCTTTTAACCCTTTTGTTAGGTATTTAATAAATAGAAGTGTGATTGTTTAATTATTCATACACAGTATTATGACTGAATTGAGTACTTTGTTTCTTTTTAATCCCTTTCATTAAATAAATTTAATATATTTTTGCACTTTATAATCGTAACTTGACAATATATGCGGTATTATTTTCAAATAACAACGTCAACAAACAAAATATATACTTAATACTTATGTACAGTCAATATCAAATTCAGATAACCAATTTTTGACCATAAAGTCATACAAATAGAGACTAAAAGTAACACTCTACTTTTATGTTGACGAAACGTAAATAGGGAATTTTGCTTCAAATGTTACATCAAATGTAACATTTCTTAAGTATAATTTAGCACCAATTGATGATATAACATGTAATAAATAACATCGAGTTGATGTAGAAAATATAAATCTATGTATAAAATAAAAAGATCTTAATAAATTAAGGACAAAACGACAAATTAAAGAATGCATATAAATTTCGAATAAGGTATGCTTAGGCACTGGCTGACTATATAAGTAAGAAATTTTAAACGTTCAATAATCGCCTCACCTTACCATATAATTTTTCCTTTAGGTATGTACCTTTCAAAGAATGCCCCATTTAAATTGTATATAAAGCTTATGAAAGGTAGGTACAATAAATTCGTTTTTAAGAATTTTTACAGTCTTAATATTGATTCAATCAAGACTTCTCGCCTCGATCCATAAAATTTAGGTAATTCATTTCAAAATCTTTTACGATTTTCACTATCCAAATTAAGTCGGAAACATGAGATGATATATTTCTTATTCAGATAAGTACAACGACGTTAGTCTTTCTACATGGGTCTAAAAGGTGTCTAAATTCCTAAGGAAGCTTCTTAAAGTATATTGTAAACTCTGAATAATTAAAATAAATAATTTTACATAACATTCTTTGAAATTTCTTAATAATCTAGTAGTCAATAAATATTTAACTTATGATTTAATATACAAGTAAAGGCACACTAATAGGCAAGCGTTTCCTGGACCTACTTTATGTTACTAGAATTTGGTTTGTGGAGTTAAGAATGAATATGTATATACGTATTATATATACTTAAATATCAATGCTTAGACAGCCTCACTTCAGACAATCGCTATTATGCTGTGGCAGACATTAGCGCACATATCACTATGCATATCGGATATTCAATCAAGTATGAAACAATAGCTACAAGAACTTATCAAAATTTGTATTAAGTAACGTGAACGCATAAAATTTGTCTTCTGGTGACAAAAGTGACAAAATGCTTGGCAAGCAGTTATTGCCTAAAACCAACATACTTAAATTAGATTGTAACAATAAATAGGTAATAAAATAATGTGTTATTGTCTTATGAAAATACTAGCAAGATTAAAACAAGGAAAAAGATAACTGAAGGTAGGTAACTGAAAACTCTAGGGGACACGTTATTTTCGAATAAATGCTGTAAATTAATTATTTTTCACTTCTCATGCACTTAGTCTCTGCATATCGGGACTAAAGCTCTTTTTAGTCTCTAGTCTAGAGATAAAAGTTTTTTTTAAGTTTACGTTGGACACTCCTAAACAGCCAACACGGTGTTTGTGAATGGAGAATTTTTAGGCGTGAAATAACCTCAAAATGACAACTGTGCAATAATATGAAAAAAAACACAATTTAATTTCGTGAAACACAATTAATGATTACGAATATGAATTTATTCAATTATATTAAGGATTAATTCGTTTTATTATGCATAGTCCAATTAGTTTTAAAATAGTTTTCAATTATGAAACTGTTGGCTAAATATGCAAGCTTTTAAAACGTCACTTCATAAACAATAAAAGGAGAGAAAAAACAGCGCATCCATTTTTTTTGCTATTTCAATTTTGTACAGATGCCCTGTCCATTAGTCGAGCGTACGTTTTTAAAAAGTAATCATATTGTAATTTTTAACAAAATATTGTTTTTTCTTTGCATTAAAAGTGAAAAGTAGAGTATTTAACGCGAGACTAAACAACCATAATAAAACTCGAACTTCCACCCTCGTTCTGCTCGGGTGGCTAAACATCTCGTGTCGTTATTGCTTGTTTTAGTCCCTTGTTGAACAATCTACTATTACTTTTATGATATATTGAACGTTATTTTTTAAATCATTGAGGAATACTTATTCCACTTTAGTTGTTTCGAGCATTTATGTACTTAATACACTACGTAAACATTCGCTTGGCGTGCAGTTTTAAATGAGACAAAACGTAAAGTTTAGAAAACTGTTAAAACAAAACATGTTTGAGTTAATACATAGATAAAGGCGGAAACAAAACCTCAGTGGCAACTCACTTTCATCGATACGATTAGAATTTAGAAATGTACAGGCAAAGAAGAAACATTTGCAAGAAAGCAAGAGAAAAAACCAATACTTGATAATCTTCATTAAACAAAAGCCAATGTTGAATGAAAAATCAGTTAAAAGTATTAAAATGATGATGAAGGTAGGTACAGTGAATCGACGAACAAAATCTGTACATTTAACATATGAAAATTAAGCTAACAAGAAGCTGCAGCATGTCACTTGTGTCAACCATTGCTTAATTGTACTAAAAAAAGTAAATTAATATTAATCGCTGAGCAAACATGTAGGAAATATCTTAGTATAAAAGTGAAGAACATCCGATATGCACCACTCTCGTAGCACTAGGCTTTGATTAGCCGCTTCATGTTCCACACAAATGTAGTTTTGGAAACTGTACCTCTCATGTTTAAGCAATATATGTGTATAAACGTAATTTCGGTACTACATTTGTATGGGAAAAGCGGCATAGCGACTTGATCAGACATCGTGCGTAATAGTTACGGAAAGGTCACAATTACTTACATACGTCATAAGGCTGCTTTTAGATTTATGACTTTGATATTGTTTTCAAAATAAACGTAGTATCGTTTAGCTGTTTTTGTGTCGTGCTACAAAATCATTACTCGACAGGGTGTTGTGGCAGCTAAACCGTTACCAATTTATGAATATGACTTAAGTCACAAGTGAAATTTACTTACTGTTTGAGTCGAGATAAAGTGTTGCTATCGATACATGGAAGACTACATTTGCCTCTAATTTTATATTAATATTTTAAGTATTGTTACTTATTACATATTTAAGGCATTTGATTTCTACTAAAATAGAATTTACAAATCATCTCATGATTCCTGTCATTTATATACTTCTTTCAAAGCACCTTGCTAAGATCACTTTTTACAACTTCTGTTGTAATTAATATATTTACAATTAAGTATAACATTTAAAAATAAAATGTTTTCATAATTGCGAATTTTTGATCTCGGATCTATGTAGGTGTAATTCACACAAATTTTCTTTTTCGTCATAATATTGTCTTTGAAAGATAATAGGCATATTTAGTAAGTAGGTGGATCTACTTTTCTACGTAATATATATACATATATATAATTACATTTATAATTTATATATATTTATATTCAATAATTATATATATATATATGTATACATATATTTCTATGTAAATAGGTACAGATACAGCTTCTCCAGAACAATATATTTATTTGAATACGAGATTTGGGGCCATTTCTATGTTTCCATTAGTTAAATAAATATTCAGGAACTGAATCCTTACCAGTATTAAGTATATCTAAAACTAAATTTTCGCTGTTAATGAGATTTTAAAAATCTATTTTATTTTTTCTCTTCAATTTCATAAATATTTAGTTACTAATAATGTATTTGTATTGAATAACAATTACATTTACAACCAAAGCTTTCAACATTGAATAAACTATTTTAAAATAACCTTAACAAGTTCTAGAAAATAAAAATCATAGCCTGTGTTGAGTTTTACTTCGAAGAAGTCAAATCGATATTTACAACTAAAATCACTAATAAGGCAAGTCAAATGAAAATGCAATTGAAACCACTAGTAACGTTCGCATTCCTAGTTCAGCTAGAGAAGAGGTCACCCTCCTTGCGGGGCCGGCCGGAAGAGGCCGGAGCGCTCCGGTGCCGGCTGGCCTAGCCTCTGCTGGACGAGTCACGTGTCCGCACAATAATAAACTACTCCTGCCGCGCCTTCCTATGCCCGCCTTTCTTCAATCAGCGGCCACGGCATCAATAAACAATCTATAAGTAACTAAGAAACCTACACTAATTCAGTTCAATGAGAATTGCAAATAATGATCAGCACATACATACGGTCATCTAAAAACTACCATTTGATTTAACGATCACCTTGAGTAATTATTTTTGTACCCTGAAATTTTGTAAGTAATAAAATTAAGTAACAAGTACATAAGTGCGAAATAACAAGTAAATTAAATAGAAAATTCATAAATCTCTTTGATGATAGCTCTCCGAGATATGAATTCGAACAAAATAAATAAATATCAACAACTTCTCTTCCATCGTTTCTTATCAACAAACTAAGTTAAAGTATATATTTGAAACTAGAGCTCGAACACAGATTCAATGCCGCTATTTAAAAATACCGCCGTATATAAACATCGCTTAATGAGGCAACAAGTGTGATCTTAATCAAGTTTCAATCAGATCTCTTTAAATCATCGTTAAATAATGGAGAAATTATGTATTCGACCACATTCTCCTTAATCCCCATTTAAGACTCCTGCTTAGCCATCTGTTCATTAGCATTCGATTGATTTTTGTGAATTATTTTAAGGTGTGCGATCATATTATCTTTTCGAGTGAACTCCTTAAAACAAATGGGACACGGAAAGACCTTCACGTCCTTCTTATGAGAGGTTACATAGTGCCGACAGAAATTACTTATATGAGTATAAACTCTCGAACAAATTTTGCATCGAAAAACATTTTCTCCTTCTTTGATACAATAGTCTCTTACAGATTCATTAGTTTCCTCGTGATAATTCCCCAAATTACTCATATTATTTTTCCTTATAGGAGAGGGAAATATGCGATGTTCCCAGTTTGTTTGTGCCAGCTCGGACACTTCATTATTAGTCAAGTTGTTGAGAGTGTTGTGGTCGAGCTCTGCAGCAAAAAGCTGCGTGGCAAGAGCGGGCATGAGCACAGTTTCCGGCGCGAATTTGTCGAAGCTATTAAGAGCAGGGTTCAAATTAGAAAGACCAGATAATTGATTAAATAAGTTTCGAGCTCTAATTTTTGACATTTGGGGTAGCAATTTTTTACTATTCTTTGGCTTCAAGTTCCGGCCCAGTCGGTTTTTTTCATCTGCATCTTTAATAGGACCGTCCTGTGAATTAGAATTATCACGGCTTCTGTCCGGGTTATATTTGTATTCAGTTGGTTCATTAAAGCCGTCGGTAGCATCAGTCGCTGGCTCCTGTTTAATGGATCCATTTTCGATAGAGAGAATTGGTCCGTTTGTTGAATTATTGTTGTGGTGTAATTCCCCTTTTGATGCTTTTTCGGGATCTGGAATGTTACAATTTTAGCTCTTATTTTGGGATTCACTTGCTTATTTAATTTAATTATTTGAACTTAGAAATTGATTGGAAATATTTAAGCACATCAGGATTTATTTCAATTTTGTTTATTATATTAGTAAGTACTTTACTTAAAATATTTCCAATTGCTTTTAATGAAGGAAAGCTATTGGGAATAAGCCTTGTTTGTTTTCCCTTTTCATTAACGTCAACTTTATGTGAATGATATGTAATAAAAGAAGTTTTAGGAGAAAGATAAATATTACCCAAACCATTACCACACCGAATTTGCCCCTGGCCATTCCTCTAATAGCTCTCCCCAAAAGCAGAAAAGCAAGCAATAGTTAAACTGTTGTTTGATAGAAGAAATAAGCTTGTTACTTGAATATGTCAAAAATAATTTAATACATAATGACTTACCCCTTTTGGATAAACTTTAAATAGGTATGTAAATAAGTTATCAGTATACACTTCACTGGACACTTAAACAGTTCCCTAACATCAAAGCTTATATCCCATTAGCTTTTCCCTTTTTTTCAACATATTTTAACTGTTATTTAACAGTGTTAGGTCAACAGAAAGGAAGATTATTATGTATTTACAAAGAAATGCAAGTATGTATAAAATATCCGCATAACGTTTTTATAAGTAAACGAGGTACATTTTTGTATGAATCGGGTTGGTGATTTATTTTTATTATAGATTTATATTGAAAGTCAAGTTTAAGCTATACAACAGACGTCGAAAAACCAACTAGGAGGACATAACCAATACAATTACTTGGTCAAAGATAAACACGTACCTGCAGATTCTGAGTCTTTTCCAATAATCTGGGCATCTGTGGAGTGTATGTCATCGCCCTCGTCGATCAGCAAGGCTTCTCCCGCCTCCTCGCCGCCGGAAGTAGCGCCGTCTTCGGCACTGAAGCCATCCATAGACATTTTCACTTCCAGCATCTCTGGAGAACCTCTAATCAATTGATCGCCGGGCCGATTAGAAGATACGTGGGAAGCAGACTCGGGAACGAATTCACCCGGGGGGCTAGCAGCTGTGGTCAATGCATCGCTCGAACTTCCGCTCAGTTTCCTTGGCCTCCCTCTTTTCCTTTTAGGTTGCATTAGAGCATTTCCGAGCAAGGGCATCAAAAGATTTGGTGGCGCTCCACCAGTTGGCATTCCAGAAGCTGGTCTTTTTTGTTGCATATAGGGATGTATTCTATGAAGTTGCGGAGGGGGCGTGTGGGCGGACGCTGTTGTCTGCTGCTGTTGTTGAATAAGAGAATTGGTTAGTGCTGGAATATCGCACTTTTCCTCATTTACTTCGGTGAGACCTTTTATTCTTAGGCTTTCAGCCACTTTTAAGAACGCTGTCAATCGTTCCTGGTCAACACTTACTTCTCCTCGGTACATGAAGTCTAATAAGCTTTTCATGTCGGAATATGGAACGTCTTTCAAGATCACAATGGGATGTTTTTCCTGATGGTTTACAAATAGCGCCTGAAAGTATGGACTACAAGCTGATAAAACCATCTTGTGCGCTTTTAATAACTGGCCGTCCACTGCCAACGTTACATCAGTAAAAGTCTCTGCATGAAGTAGTTGGTCAAATACAGACAACATGTTTGACTGGTGGTTGTTCCACCGTAAACAGAATCGTTGTGAAGCCATTTTGAGTGTATATTTCCTTTTTCCACAGGATTACTATTTACCCGTTAAGACTTCTTATCAATACCAACAATCGACAATGATGTATACATAAGTTTTTCTCTTGTTCCATGAACAAATCAACAAAGTAACAACAGCAGTATTTTTTTAATTTACAAGTGCCATTTTAGTTAGTTTCTGTATCGTAGATTTTGTGACGAGCGCAGGAGAACCTGGAATAAAGTAAAGGGTAATTAGTCTAAGTCCAACTGTTGTCTGAATCAAAAGATATCAGGTATAATATTTTAAATTCTTCACTGTTGTATAAATAGTTTTTGTGCTGTTCATAATTAATCAGTACTCGATTATAATAGAGTTCATTTCGTGCGATGCGATGCGAGTCAGTGAGCTGAGTTTTTGCCGTTAGTCATGTTACGTTAATAGTAATAGATAGAATGGAGATGCACCTATCACCTATCCTGTTGCTGCACCTGTATAACGGCTGCGGTAGATATCACCGCCGTTGTGCTCCGAAACTATTGGGCCGATTCATTTGAAATGGAATATTATTACTTGCACATCAAATAAATAACTTTATCAATTTATTCTCATCATCATCATCATACTTTTGTACATCTATTAAATTATTTCAATACAAATGTTTAGACTCGACTCCGCTGGCTGGGCAGCGTTCGGGAAGCTTCGCAGTGCTTGAAGTCAAAAGTCTTTGACCAGTGTGTGTTGCTAGTGATGACATACGGATCTGAGACGTGGGCGCTAACGATGGGCCTCATGAGGAAGCTCAAAGTCACTCAAAGGGCTATGGAGAGGGCTATGCTCGGGATTTCTCTGCGGGATAGAATCAGAAATGATGATATCCGCAGTAGAACTAAGGTAACTGACATAGCCCGAAGAATTGCGAAACTGAAGAGGCAGTGGGCGGGGCACATTGCTCGCAGGACTGATGGCCGATGGGGTCAAAAGGTTCTCGAATGGCGTCCACGGACCAGGAGACGAGCTGTCGGTAGGCCTCCAACAAGATGGAGCGACGACCTGGTTAAGATCACAAGATCGCGGTGGATGCGAGAAGCACAAGATCGATCTGAGTGGAGGCCTATGTCCAGCAGTGGACGTCTTTCGGCTGACATGATGATGATAATGAAATGTTTAGAAAACTAGTATTTCAGATAATTCAACAAAAATATACATCAGCACGACATTACTTTTTTTCCTCAAATGTCAGACAAATATATGTATAATTTTAGGCACAAAAATACTAGGTACAATCACATCCAAAATACTGACAGTACGCAAATTAACCAGAGCCTGCGTATACTCATTCTTCTCTTCTCTCAAAAATAACTTTTATTGTCAATTTGGCACCGGAAAATTGGGTACGACGACGAGTGGAGCGAGAAGGAGCGTTAACTACAATTGCGACCACAACGCGCGAGCCGAGCGAAGAAAGCAAGCGCGCCGCGCTAGCGGCCGGCGAAGCGCCAGAACCTAATTTATTTAGGAAATAATTTGGCCCCTACTATTTATTATGGTTATGTAATTTATTTGATGTAAAAAGTATATAAATGTTGAAAATGAATTGTTAGGTAATTTATATATTTGATGAATAATAATATCCCCTCTATTATTAAGGTATTACAGTTCATGTTTCGATATGTTTTATTTCGGGGGCAATAAAAATTGCAGATCTTATTATGTTCTACTTAATAAATACCTACCTAATATTAAGATGATTATGTCAAATAAAATGATGTTTCATATAGGTGAACTGTTGTATGTTATATGAAAATAGAAGCTATATTAAAAAGATTTACAAGGCATGATGTGCGTTAGTCATTAATAGCTGTGCAATAATAAAAATGCTTTACTTTAAGATAAATAGCGGTACGCTACGATTATAAGTTGCATTTTATTACATAATATTTTGAGTGGAGCATTTTGCTGTGCAATCAGTAATTTTGATGTGAATTCAATGTTTTTTCGATAAAAAAGACGTTTTTTGATGTGATCTTAAACACTACCGCATTTGAAATTTGGTAAGTACACATTATAAACTGATGGTTCAAAGAAGATACTTGTACCATTATTTTTTATTGTGAGATGTAGCGTAAACAAATGAATTTTAAACATAGACTAGGGAAAAAAGAAAAAAAAAATTTTTGCAAGTAAATAATCCTATTAGGTACATCAATTTTATTGAAAGGGCTCATTGTGAAAATCTGAAATTTAGTATAAAAAGTTCTATGGTTACTTAAGGAAAAGCCGTACCTCATTTTAAGCTTGAACGGCTGAACCGAATAAGATGAAATTTGGTCGTATGGAGATATTTTGAGAAGGAATAGGATAGTTTTTATCCCGGAAAATGAAATAGTTCCCGCAGGATCGCAATAAAGAAATTCTTCGCAGACACCCAGGGGCAAAAGTTATGCCACTTTACTTCTCTGCTACTAATTATACCTACTTAATACATACAAGAAAATATTATTTACCTACATTTATTTTTACGTAACTGGAGTTGGCCTACTTTAGACGGCCATTCAGTTATTAACTGCTCATTCAAATATTTTATCGCGCGATTATCACTGCATCAAAAATTCTTTTCTATAGGTGTCTAATTTACTTATATATTATAAATTTAATTCATGTAGGATTCAAACGAGTGCCGGAACACTTTCGTCATAAATAAATAACTATCACAGTATAATAGTACTATAGTTAAATTTTATTACTCTATTTATTGGATCGCCGTAACTATCGGTAATGACATAAATACAAAAATTAACTGGTAAATTACCGAATAGATTTAGTTGAAGTAGGTAGTTATAGAAGCCAGTTTTCATTAAATCTTACAGTGCCTTTTAATGTTTTTTTATTGATAAAATCATTAGAAAACATTATGTTCATTTATATTATGACTAGCTGTTGCCCGCGGCTCCGCCCGCGAAGATTTCGTTTATCGCTATCCCACGGGAACTATGCAATTTTTCGGAATAAGGACTATTATTTATCCTTCTCCGGGACTCAATCTATCTGTGTACCTACCGAATTTCAACTAAATCGGTTCAGTAGATCCAGAGATTTCCCCTATAACCTTACAAACTTTACATCTTTTTATAATCAAAATGTTATGGCTTTTATGTGAGTTCCTCCTTTTTTGAATAAAATCTGATTGAATTTTCAAACATTGTGTCTAAATAATTTATAATTGAAAAACACTACGGAGTATTGATATCAACTTCGAAGCGAATCACCTCCAAAATGACTTTCTACCCCCTTTTAACTGCGCTAGGGGATGAATTTCAATAAAATTCGAAACACATCTTCCATCAGTTCTGTCTGTTAATGAATTGTTTATGCAAAATTTGAAGTGTATTGGACCAAGGAATCACGTTGTCTCTTACAAACTTTGCCCCCCCTTTTTCACCCCCTTAGGGGTATGATTTCGGAAAATCATTTCTTATCGGATGCCTACGTCATACAAAGATCACACCCTCCAAGTTTCAGGTCTCTACGATCTGCAGTTTAGGCTGTGCGTTGATCCGTCAGTCAGTCAGTCATTCAGGACAAAACATTTTATATGTATAAGAAGATATATGTAAAAAATGCAACTGAAGTATTTTGAAAATAAATAAACAAAGTTTTAAGAACTTATATTATATAGTTCATAATCTGCATTTGCATACAGGATAATATTATCCGGAAAATACCGTATTTATTTTCCGTAGGAAAACGATAAAAATTCGTCGTAGACGAAGTCGCGGGAATCAGCTATTGCATAATAAATGGAAAAAATAGTAACCAAATCGTATATAATATCGTAGGTATACGGGTACTTAAATAGTATTAATTTAATGTTTTAGAGTTAGAATCCTGTAACACTGACCTTTGATGTAACTTGTTAATTAACTAACTATTAAAAACAAAGTTAAAGGTTTTTTTTCTGGGTTTCCGGGTTAAAATAAATTCCGGCATAGCATCATCAGGGATTGTTGGTTAACAGTGTCCAATACCCTAATAAGCAGACATAAAAAAGCTTGTATCTTTTTTTGGGAATTAAATATCAAATAAAGCTGTAGATAGTGCCACGAGAGTTGAAGTGAATGATTAACACACACACAGCTACAAAAGAACTAATTGCACAAAGGGGGAATGAATGAAATAAATGAGTAAGTGTCAAAATCCTGATGTCATTATACGACATGTTGTAGCTGTGGGTTATCATTCTTACACTTTTTTAAGAATGTCATCATCATCATCATCATCTCAGCCTATATACGTCCCACTGCTGGGCACAGGCCTCTTCTCAGAATGAGTTTTAAGAATGTCATAATAGTTATTTATTATACGAGTGCGGAAAGTAGGCAATTCCCAACGAGTGGCGGAGAACTTAAAACACGAGCGAAGCGAGACATTGTCCACAGTTATATTGGCTAGTCCTTATCTCCTGCACCGTGCATAGCCCTACCGCGCGCGCACGACCGCGGATCGGCAAGCGCAGCGTAGGACGTCCACCAACGAGATGGACGGATGACCAGGTTAAAGTCGCGGGTTCACGGTGGATGCAAACCGCTTCCGACCGAGGCAACTGGAGGTCTAAGAGTGAGGCCTATGTTCAACAGTGGATGTCATGTCCTATGGCCGATATGATGATGATAATGATGATAAAAATTTACTATTTTATGATTTACTCCTTTGTAATCATCCAACTATCTATCTGGATGTCAAATTTGAACTTTCTAGGTCGTCTGGAACTGGGTTGGAATGATCTACAGGTGAGTCAGTGATAAAAATGTCAATTTTTAGATGTTTGAGGAGTGTTTATGAAATTTGGAGCACATATGTATCTCACAAGTCTCAGCAAATGAGCCAAATTTGACATGTTTATGTGAAATAGTTTTTGAGATATGAGGGGGTCGAACGTGGCTCCAAAAGGTTCGGGTAAAATTACACACAGTTCTGTTAGCTTGAACTTGGCTTGACATGCTACCGCGTGTCTAGATAACTAAAATAAGCAGATGCAATATTACAATTTTTTGCTCCTTTATATTACGACTACGAGGGTATATATTACAGCGATTTGATTTAATGTGAAATCACGACTTTACTGTTCCAGGTTTTGTTTTCATTACTAATTATTTTCAGATTACTCAGTTATGGTTGACAGCCATCTGTTAATTATATTATTTACTTGAGTGTCGGAGTATTATTTACGGCGCACATGATAACTACAAAGAATATTTTTACGTACCTAACACCCGCGGGTACTATTACTTTAAGTGGGGGGAGACCTATGGTCCAACAGTGAACGCCCTACGGCTTGTATGGTGAGGATATAGGTAAGTTGAATTATTATCTTTGAATACTTTTTTGACACTAATAATATCATAACGTAGAATTCACTCCCGTCGTCTGTTCCAGTTAAATACTGTCTAGGTCTCTTCAAGGCTAGAGTGAATAGGCTGTTACTGATGAGGCTGTTACTGTTACTGGTGAGATAGGGGTCAATCACGGTCAGTTTTATGTAGAGAAAATTATAAAAGTAGGACAGACCAAGAGTTTAGCGACTAACAAGAGATATCTTACTAATATTACTGCGAAAGATTGTGAGTGTGTGTATGTGTTTGTTACTCCCTCACACTAAAACGGCTGTATGGTGTTTCATGAATTTTGGTACGTATATAGCTGGATATCGTGAATAACACAAAACCTACCCTAGAGAGAGTATCCTAGAGAGGTATCATCTCGTGAGAATGAAATAAAATCCTGGGACATCAATATAACAGCCAGATCTATGGAATTCAACTTGCGAAGTAGCGGTTAAAGTCTAGCATTAAAAAAAATATTTTTGGTTTAACTATCTAATTATTGTTTAAAGATTTCTTGCTTTATATATCAATCAGATGCGCAAGACGGTTGAGTAATGTGTTTAAATACATTGTTAGAAAAACAAGTATGACACGATTGACATGTTCAGGATGCTTAACGTATTACTAATTTTGACGTTTAATTCCAAGTACATTATTTTTAGGGTTCCGTAGCCAAAATGGCAAAACCGGAACCCTTGTAGTTCGCCATGTCTGTCTGTCTGTCTGTTTGTCCGTCTATATAGAAATCTGTAATTCTGCATCAATGTAAACTATGACGACAAAATAGTAAGTAAAATTAAAAATTAAAAAAAAAAAAATTAAGAGTACCTACCTCCTATATACGTAAAGTGGGGGTGATTTTTTTTTCTCATCCAATCTTATAGTGTGGGGTATCGTTGGATAGGTCTTTTAAAACCATTAGGGGTTGCTAAAAAGACTTTTCGATCGCGAGTGTCAGAAAAGTTAGGCGATACGGCCTCAGATTACCTATGAAGTTTCTTCCGGATCATCCTAACACATTTCAATGCCGGTCTTTATCTATTTACCCCCCCCCCCGTACCATAATAGGTAGGTACGTGTATACCTATATCTAATCAGAACAAGTACATCGTGTATCATTGTGCACAGGTAAACTCAACAGGTACTTACTCAAATAGGTTAGTTAAGTAACACGGAATTGCAAGTGTATAGGTACAAAATGCTTTTACGTAGGTAGGTAGGTACATGAACACCACGCTTTGCCGCAAAAAAAATTGCTCATTATTATGAATGACAATGTTTTAACTAGACCAATGAAATTCTTTGATGACTTTGACCCTAAAATAAAAGCAAGAAGGCTGATTGTGGCATTGATTTCTGAAAGAAATAGACCAAGGCCTATTAATAATAAACGTAAGGCGTTTGAGTAAAAATCACATTTAACCGTATAGAGAGGTTGTTAAAGGGTGTCTATAGCAAGACATAAGTAAGCTAAGCAGAGGGCTTACTCCGAAATTCGAAAATCAAAGTTTTTATCTTACTGTTCCCGTCACTCTCGTATTAAATAGTAAGTATAAAAAATCGGTCAAGTGCGAGTGCGAACGACTCGCGCATGTAGGGTTCCGTACGATGCGGTCGTGTCGTTTTATTACAGAGTTCCTATGGCCAACGTCTAATTTCGTCATCAGATCAGCTCTACGTCATAATAATATTGCATTGCCATCGGGTTCATACACATGTCATCCTGCAGGTGGTAGAACCTTGTGCAAGGTCCGCCCGGATTGGTACCACCATCTTGCTCGCTAATCCTGCCGTGAAGCAGCAGTGCTTGCACTGTTGTGTTTCGGCAGAGTAAAACAGCCGGTGAAATTACTGGAACTTGAGGTATTCCAACTTAGGCCTCTAGGTTGGAAACGCATCTGCAATACCCCTGATGTTGCAGATGTTTATGGGCGGTGGTGATCTCTTACCACCAGGAGACCCACTTGCTCGTTTGCCTTCCAGTCGAATAAAAAAAAACATGCACGCAAAAATTTCAGCTAAATCGGTTGAAGATAGCCACTTCAAATTTAAGTTGAAATATTAATTCCAGCCCAACAAACAACTAGTTACATTACTAGTTAATAAAAACATGTCACCAAAATGTAAGCACTAGGACTAGGTGCAAGTATTTTGAATAAATAATAATTTTAAATTCTCATCCTCTTTGGCTGTCGCCCTGTAGTAGGCTGAATAGCGCTTCAGACTTATGCCATGCTCGCGCCAGAAAAAAAATTACAATTAAAAAAAAAAATTAGCGCGGTAATTTCGGCCGACGCACGGCGCGTACTTATTATTATTAGTGAATTAATCATAACCTGATTTTAAATTTTGACCTTGTAAATAAATATTGTTACTTAGTATAAATTACAACGGACATTTTTTAGTGTAAAAAACATTTAACATAGCGGCTGTGAGTGCTTTATTGAAGTCGGATTTTGTGAAGTGTGTGTAGTGTGTGTCGGAGGTTTGTGGATCATAAATTTTATTTAGTCTTAATGCTGCACGCAAAAATAAACCACGGCCTTAGAGATAATTATTATACTATCGAAGGTTTTATAAAATAGCGCTAATAAAATCACAAATTAATAAGTAGTTGAACATTAAAAACAACATAGGGTCACTCGCGTTACCCCTAGCAACTGACGGCCGAAGCTTAGCAGCCTAGCAACCAAAAACCGCTGAATGAAACACGTTTCTTGTATGAAGACCCCCCTTAATTTTTAACTTTATTTTATTTTTAGTATTTGTTGTTGTAGCGGCCACTGTAATACATAATCTGTGAAAATTTCAAGTGCCTAGCTATTACGGCTTAAGAGATAGAGCCCTGTGACAGACGGACAGACAGACAGACAGACAGACAGACAGACAGACAGACAGACAGACAGCGGAGTCTCAGTAATAGGGTCCCGTTTGGCACCCTTTGGGTACGGAACCCTAAAAAGTGTCAGAGTACGGAAACACGAACTTCGATTTTCGAATTTCAGAGTAGCCCCGCAGGTACTATGGACTTTCGGATCTGTCTGAGTCAAGACATGCCAATGTAGGTACGCACCATATACGCATTTACGCATGTCCCTAGCAACATAGGGAATAATAATTCACTATCATAAGTGCGATTTGGTGAATCATTATGGGCAGTCTGTATAGGAGTTGAACTTTTTTATTTTTTATTTTTATAGCCCACTGTCCAATTCTGCAACACATTCGTTTTGTCACTTGCATTAGTTTTTATTTATTAGAAAAAAAAATACGAAATTAAAGTGCCTATCTACACTTTAAATGAGCTTAGTTGTTTTCAAGTGGTCTTATTTTTCTGGTTTTTCTGTGCATCTATATTTCAGTTTGTAGGTATTTTCAATTTAGGTTTTACGGGATGACCGTAAAAGTAACAAAAAAATTTGGAATTGAAATAAAAAATATAAAAGATTCCAAAAAACCAATCTTGTTTTCAAGTACTTAAGGCTTAATTATTTGGACGCCGTTCAAATAGGTACCTATTAGGTATATAGGTAAAACTGAACTATCGTCATAAAATAAAATAAAAATACTTAGTACCTACTCCGCTGTTAATACTTATTCTATTAAATTCTGTCACGTCTAGTAAGTGCCTACTTATACCTACCTACTAACTGAAGGAAAAAAGACAATTGATAGATACCTAGCTACTTTTCTTATTTACTAAAAGACCGTAGCGTATACATGTGAATACCTACCACAATGTAAGCACACAAGTCAATTTTTCGTCCCTATTTATACAATATTTCAAAAAGATGCGAAGCAATTAATGAAGTTGGGTGAGCACAGCGGTATAATATGTATAGGTGTATTAAAGTATTATATAGATAGACACCTGTGTATCTACACAATATTACATCGTAATACTAGTGATACTGTTGCCCGCGACTCTGTCCGCTTAGAAGCATGAAAAATAGTCCTAGTCTCAGACCTACCGATTACTTATACCTACACAAAAAAAAACATAAAAATCGGTCAAGCCGTTTCGGAGGAGTTTGGTTATAACCACTGTGACACGAGATTTTTATATAGGTAAGTACCTACTACCTTTTGCCCGCGGCTACGCCCGCGTGGTATTCGGTTATCGCGCGCTGTTCCCTCGGAAACTGCATTTTTCCGGGATAAATAGTAGCCTATGTCTCTCTCGGGCCTATAAACTATCTCTCTGCCAAAAATCACGTCGATCCGTCACTCCGTTACGGCGTGAAAGAAGGACAAACATACAAACACACTTTCGCATTTATAATATTAGTATGAATTAGATACGATTTGCACAGGTAAACAAACCTAAGGCAGGATTTACCCGCCTACCTTACCTAGATTTAGCAAGGTTTATGTTGGTGTCTATAAGAGTTTTTTAGACGTTATATCTATCTATGTATCAAAACGAATGACAAGTCCATCTAGTAATATTTCTGGTTCAAAACAAATAAAAGCGATCTATTGACACTACAGTTGAAACAATGAAACGAGGGCGCCTCTAGTGGCAATGGCAAGCGGCAGGACCCGCCCGCTGCGGTCGGGTGTCACTCGAGCGGCGCGAACGCACCGAGCGTTCGATGCCGACGCCGCGCAAAATGCAGTGAGAAAACAATCGTAGCTCCGCTCCGGTACCTAACTACCGAGTTACCAGCTACAAAAAACGTTGACATTACTAGGCGGAAGTCAAAGAAAATGGTGATAAAAACATTAAAACAATTCACGCTTCCACAAACCAAGACAACATCATTTTACTTTATGTCGCGTCGAATCCAATAAGATTCTGATTGGAATACAAACATTTTTCTTATACTTGCAGAAACATGATTACTTGCTACACATACACAGGTGCTTGCTGACCACAAACGTTATCGCGGTATAAACGGGCGCTCGAATTATTACTACGCACCCAGCCGAGCGCGTTACATTACGTCATCACAATGGCATTATTACCTATGATATTCACATTGATTCAAACGCTACGCCGAGATAAGAGCCGTCAAAGCAAATACAATATCACTGCACTAATATTAGATGACATACCAAACGAATCCGCACCACAGTCAACTCGACCCTTTTATGGGAATGAGGATCAGCCCTTCCGCCATAGTCCGAGACCGCGTTTGCGTCGCACCCCGCTCGCCCGACGACTGACGGCGCAACCCCGCGGCCGCGCGGCGCGCACAGACACCGACTCGCACTCGCTCCGCGACTCGAATATCTCACAAAAAATACGCCGTCATCATTGAAATGGCGGCAGAGGATATATTCGGCGCAGGGTGCACGCTAAAATATTGATTTGTTGAAATTTATTGATTTCCTCTCGCTCGACGAAAATACCTTGGATCCTTACAGTTATTGACCAGTTTGCAGGTTTACCCACAGCAATTCTACCTACCACCCACCGGAGAATTTGAATAAATTACACAGGTTTACCTTGACATTTTTATCATTTAAACCTACCTGTAAGTACATGATAATGGCGATCGAGGGATGAATTTTCCGAGGAAAAACATCAATCCATTCGTGTCGTCGCCATGTCAGCACTGCTCTGTCTCTGTTTCTCACGGGCGGGGTTGAACTCCCTCCTCGTGACGATCGCTGCCGGAGATTGCCGAGGGCAGCCACTTTTCGCAACCGAGCACACCCGAGTTAGTACGGAAAACAAATCTCGGGGCGCACAGACTTTTATTATACCAAAATGTCATCACTTATTGTTTTATAAAATGTTCAAGGGTTGTTGTGTTACGATTCAATGTTTATTTATTGTTTGTTTTAAACGATAAGAAATTAGTCCACTTTAAAAAATATAATTTATAAACTTTATAGAAATAAAATAAACTTCGGGGAAGAAAAACAGAAACCCGCGCGCGTTTACGGAACACGAAAGTATTTTTGATAAAATGGCCTGCCGCCTCGGCGGGAGGAGTGGCAATGGGCAATGAGGTCGGTACCCTCTCTCTGGCACCCGCGCGCGCCCCTCCCTGCCGCTTCACTCCGGCACAGGGTTAGAAAGTTTCAAAAGTAGAATCGTGGAAAACACGCAAGGTAGCAACGACGTCCTGGGATGACGCGCGCCGTAGACCGCAAGGGACCGGGAATTGGGACCGATTCCTTGCTTACTTATTTTAGTACAAAAAAGCCTAAGTTCAAAAAACATAAAAAAATATATTATTTTGTGACTTTCTGGCTTTGGTCAGATATTTACTATCAAAGAGGTAGTACAGATCAAATCACTAATTTTAGGTGAAAGGGATGAAAAATAAATAAAAATATTAAAAGCGCAAGTAATTTTTTGAAATTGTGAACATGAAGATATATCATCCGAAAATGGTGAATATCAACCAAACTTGTCAATTGTATAACTACCTAATATGAAAGGCAACGTAAAAGTAGCTGAATTTATTAGGTACTCACTTTTTACTCAAATCACCTAATAAACAATAATGTGACACTTTTGAACGTGGCAAAAGATCTATATTACAAAGTACTAAAATCTAATACCGGCCCTATGTATATACCGATTTTTGAGATTACGTTACTTGGACCATTCAGAACGAAACTTCAGCTGAAATTTAATTTCGACCAGTTGACAAAATTCATTAGTTGACATTTTCTACTTCTTAGATACCTAACCCCATTTCAAATAAAGCACTTTTTTTTTTATGGCTACGAGGACATTAGCCAATGACAAAGAACACATATTTTTAAGATACTATTTTTGAAATGCATTTTCTCAGATGGCAAGTCAAAAATCGGCTTCAGCTTTTTACAATGCTGACAGTACGGTGTCTGCTCTACATATTCTTTGTAATAAAAATTGAACGTAGTACAGGAGAGTTTAATTTTGTTTATCATTATGTGCCTAACTAATTTCTAGCACAAAAGTAGAAAATAGGCCCATAAATATCGAATTGGCAGTGTACCTACATAGCCGCATGTTTTATATGCTTGTCTGATGAGGACACATTTTTGAGTTACTCTTAAAATATTAAATCAAATAAGTAGGTAAATTACTAAATACATCAGTACAATAAAAATATGTATTCAGGCATTGTTCCAATTGCATCCGCTAGCTGCAACAAATCTGTCAAAGCAAGCTAATTACCTACTTGTCTTGCTCTTTTCAGCATTTAATAAAATAAGGTGTATTGTTTCGATGAGTCAGTGAGTATCGTAATTGTATCACCGCGTCGGTATGTCGTGTTGCATTATGTTCTGACGCCGAGTCGGGTTTTGAGTCCGTCTGTCCACCGCTGCAGGAGCGTCTCTACCTAGCCATGCCACAATGCGACGCCCCACTGTTGGGCTGTACCACTACCACCAGTTTACAGTGACCGTACTCGATAGCCCTGTACAATAGGCTAGACGACTAAAAAAAACTGTTTAGTCCGTCAGGTGGATAATTTAAAAACATTGTGCACATATATTTTTTTCGTCTGATAAACAAAAAATGACGAGGATACTGTGCTTAGAAGTTTCTAGTGACGTCACTATAGGATTGATAATCTATATACCAATCTATATACCTTTTGTAGACTTTTAATAAATAGATAAACCAAAAAATACGTGTCCCATATTTTTCCATAATCTAACTGTCGGACTAAATAGATTGATATATTTTTAACCCAGTCCTCATCCCTATTCTCCACACAAATAATTTATGCCATCGCTATCGAGTACGGTCTCTGTAAACTCATGGTAGTGTAGTGGTACTGGGCACCCTAACGAAGTGGGGTACCACCAGTGGCGTGGAGTGAACATTCTCGTTAGGCAACCCAGAGAGTAAGGAAAGCGTGAATTATTTACACAAGCTTTGCCATACTTGTGATCACTGCCTTCACATAAATAAGATATTATGACTACACGTTTTGTTGACTGTACTTGCATTGTCATCCCAAATACATTTTACATAAAATACACTAATGTATTGTCTCAATTTACATACGTTTTACAAATTTCAGCTGTATCGATCAGATACCAAGAAGGATATATGTAAAAAAAAATATTTATTCGACTAAATGGCAAACGAGCAAGTGGGTCTTCTGATGGTAAGAGACCACCACCGCCCATAAACATCTGCAACACCAGGGGTATAAAAGTTATTTGCAAATCTTGAAACCACCATTATCAAACTAACATAGGAATGTTGCAAGTTAAATAAAAGTTTGTAAGACTAAGGCAACCCGGTGGGAACTGAGTTGTTACAGTGCCACGACACTGGTACGTACAGGCCACAGTAAAGTTCAATAGACTTCAATAGATGAATTAAATTCAACCCCCTGAGCAAGTTCTACAGCGGAATTTTCGATTGAAAATGTAGTCACACTTTTGACGGAATAGGTATATTTTGAACATCGAAGGGGTAAATACCCGTTGAGTAAATAGTCAAACAACACTACACAAACTAAAGGGTTCCACTAAAAACAGAAAGATAGGGCTATAGGGGTCCACGAGACAGATAATGCTGTAGGTATATACAGTAGAGAGAAAAAAAAAGTGTTGTATTGCATTTTGTAAAAAAACCGGGTTTAGGTAACTTATATATCAAAAGTTACAGAAAGTTTATGAACGACTCTATGTTTAATACAAGTTCTGAAATTTGTTGGTACTCACCTGCCTCACCGTCACCGTATCTCTTTAATCCTGGTCAAGTTGTATAGGTAGAAGTATTGACCTTAACTTGAGAATTTGAACATTCTGTTTTGACTGTGTTTATTTTCGAACACTTCTTGAAATAGTGCGTCTTGTCTTATGGTTCCTTAATATTACCTGCCATAAACGTAATTAATGTAAGTCAGAAATGACTCTACTACTACGAGACATGACGAAAGCTAATCAAAGACCGGTTCCTTTTGGAATTTTGGTCTTTATGCGAAATTGTCACTAATGAACGGTTAAATATTCTTGGCATTAGTATCCCATTATTATGTATAGTTAATTTTGTAGGTGTAGGGTACCTGTGTAGAATGAGCCCGCGAAAACACTTAATGATGTGGCTTTAATTAGTTGCGATTGATTGACGATTAAAATCGTTATTCTCTTAATTCCTTAATATTAGTATTAATACGATGTGCTTTGAGGTTGAAATATATTTTCTTTTGCCGTAATTAATAATATGAAGGACTTAGGTAAATACACAGTTATCATACAATAAACTTTGTTTACGGAACTTAGACTTCGAATGTCTGAGTACCTAAATATCCTGTAATTAAGCGTTGACCCACGCCGTAATTGATATTGGGTTGGTTTAATACATGTATTCTATTTGTATCATAGTTCGTGTTTGTAGGCTGATGTATCGACCGGCCTGGAGCGAGTATTATTCAGTGCTCAGTGACCTGACCTAGGCTAGGTCATCGTGCTTCTGTTGGCTGAAGTCCTTACAGCGGGCTGACCCAGTTTTCGCACCGCGGTTGATGCAAAAAAGCTTGCCTGCCAACACACTTTCCCTCTAATAGCGACCATGCTCTGAAATAAACATAACCTGTATTATACCCATGTCGACTGAAAACCACTGAAAAATGCACCTGCATTAGCGCTTCATATGAATGTGAAACCTGAGTGGCGATGAGATGTTTTGAAACAATACGACTCAGTTTCTTAATCATAACTTTTTTCATTTCATGTTTTCTTGGAGATAATTTGTGATAATGAGTTCTTATTGTCTTCCGTGAAGTTTCCTCAGTCCTTATTCCGATTTATCCTGACACGAGCGTAACAAAAGACAAGTTAATGATATTGGTGATTTCGTATTAAATTAATGTGTCGTTAATTATAGTTTGTATTATTAAATTTATTGCCTCAGATCGTAGTAAGTACATTAGATAATTTTCCCTTGCATGTGGCTAGAGGTACCGAGCCTCTTACTCGTTATTATCCACTCTTACCTATATTTACAAAATACCAACGTGACTGACAACGCACGACCTTAAATATATGTAGGACTTTTAGACTTAGAATTTGGCAATCATATGTCTAGACTCTAAACATCTTAAGAGCCTAGAGAATTGACACTAGAGGACTTATAGGGGTTCCCCTGAACTCTCACGGGATACATGAATCGTCTTACCTAAAAACTAAATTTACGCTGACATAACCCTATAAAAATCTCATCCACATTAACTGGAAAAACCTCATCTTGCTTGAAGCGCTTACATTCGGATATAATTGTGTATGTGCATATATATGTACTACCTAACTACTAGCTACTCTTTAGATATTTCAAGTGTTCGATGAATAAGCAAATTTTGCAGTAACGGCCCGAAGCGAACGGTCGCCGGTAACTGTTACATCTATAATATACTACGCCTGTGGTAAAAGTGGCGAGCAAAAAATATCCTTCATATTTTTATTGGATTGGTTGGAGGTAGGTGTACTTCAATCAATAGGTATTTATATACCAGATTTTTTCAACCCTAGCCTTCTGGTTACTTCGTCCACTAGAAATTAATCTTTCAGTAAAGTTTTAATTTTAGGGTTCCGAAGTCCTTCAAGGAACCAATATAATAATAAATAAAATTAAATACATAAATAATTTTCAGGTTTTTAATTAACACCTTTTATATAATTTATATATTTAGTCTAATTGCCATCATTGCTCAAATATATATGTAATATATATATTAAATATAATAGCTCACCGTTCGTAATACCTCACCGTTTCTATTCAAAATGGTAAGAATACAAACGTAACTCGTTAAGACTGTTTTCGATTCTTACAAAGCAAAGATTTAAAATTATTCTCTTGACAATTTTCATTGATTCACGATTAATTACATTACCCACTATTGGTCCTACTTTCTACGCGACCGCGATTACCTTTGCGAATACATAGAGGTACCTCGTAACTTTTCTAATTTACCTTTAACAAAAGTAATCTAACCACAGTCTAAATTCAATAGAACATAATTATATGTATAATATCAAATCTTTTCCTGCTTCAACTACTTGCTCGTAATCATAAGTGTTATTTGCATTGTAAGAAAATGTTAGTCGCTGCTAGCTAATTGATTTTGTTCCCTGAGCCGAGACTTAACCTTTCCCTTGACGACGTGAGCCGGGTTTTTATCGTAATCACTTATTACAATAATAAAACATAAAATAGAGTCCCCGTAATTTTAAACTAAATCTTAATTAATGAAGCTCAAAGTGCTATAATGCGTTGCTGTGATAGCAAACTCGAACAATAAATGTACGTAGCTTTTGGACACTCCTAACATAATATAATATAATATAATATAACATAATATAATATAATATAATATAATATAATATAATATAATATAATATAATATAATATGATATGATATGATATGATATGATATGATATGATATGATATGATATGATATGATATGATATGATATGATATGATATGATATGATATGATATGATATGATATGATATGATATGATATGATATGATATGATATGATATGATATAATAGAATATAATATAATATAATATAATATAATATAATATAATATAATATAATATAATATAATATAATATAATATAATATAATATAATATAATATAATATAATATAATATAATATAATATAATATAATTGTGGTTTCGGTCTCATCCAGGCACGCAATATCCTATACGAGTAGCTAAGCATTAATAGCAGAAAATTAAAAACAAAACTATATATTTTTTTAATTTTTCATTTTGTTGTCCTGGAAATAAAAATACTTTAATAGGATATAATTAAAGGTTGCACTTTTAACGCTGGGATGTCGAAGCGGCGTTGGCGGTGTGTAGGTGGCGGGAAACTTGAGTAGGTATCTTAACTAGCTTAATTTTGTTCGCGACATCCATGCGCAGAATTAAAGTTTGTGGTGGAGAGTCTTTGACTACTAGTAAAGTTTAAGTTCATAAGAGTACAGCCGCTGACAAACAAGTTATAAAGTTTAATTTGTTTCCCTAAAACCGACTCATGCTTGACTGGTTTTTATAATTTGTTCATTCGCAAAAAACACATTTATTTTTATTATTTGCTGCTGTATAGACAAATATAAATAAATACACATTATGGTGTCAGCTGTCTATCTATTTATTACGGTTCTCAAGTTACATACCTGTGACAGACAGACAGACGGACAGCGAAGTCATGGTAACAGGGTTCCGTTTATCATTCTTCGGATAGGTACGCAACTCTGAATACATACCATTTAAGAAACCCGCAAATTCCACTCAAATACCTTCTAACGTAAACTCCTATACCTGCCACGCAATCGATTCCGATACAAAACTCTCCCGAAATTAAATAACTGTACTACGCAAGTAAAAGAAGCACCTCTTTCAAGCGCCTCAGCTTCTCGCCTCCATCTCGAAATATTTTCTGAGTTAAAAAGTTACCCATAAAAGATATTGAGGACAAAAATAGTAGGAAGTAGAAGGGCCCGTCCTGTTAGAATCGGTGCGGCTAACGGTCAGTTTTCGGTTCATTGACTCGATTCGGACGCTCAATTTTCGCCGTGTATACTGTTAGACATCTCACGCCGGCAATAACACACTGCAATAATGAGAAAGAAATGTCCGCGGGCGAGGCTGCGCCGGCGCCGCGGCTGGCCATTGGTCGAGGCCTTCACCAAAGCTCTTCATGCTTTCATTTATACATTTTAAAACCTAATTACATTACTGTTTATTTGTTTTTTAAGAAAATGTAATACTACGTACATTCTTTAATGCTGATTTCTTCTGTGCTTGCAAAGACACTTGCTTGTCTTGTTAGTTAATACTTAATTCACTCATCGGTTATATCGTAATCTTTATAACATACTACTAGCCGTTACCCACGACTCCGTCCGCGTAGAGTTCGTTTATCGCTATCCCACGGCAACTATGCAATTTTCCGGAATAAAAACTATCCTATGTCCTTCGCCGGGACTCAAAATAGCTGATTACCGAATTTCATCTAAATCGGTTCAGTGGTTTAGACGTGAACAGACAAACAAAGAAACAAACAGACAAACTTACAAACTTTTGCATTTATAATAATATTAGTGGGATAGAGTAATAGATTAGAGAGGATGTAGTCTCTGCGTACCCCGTTGGGAAAGAGGCGTGATTTTATGTAGGTATGTACAGAGGAATAAATAAAAAAGTATTCAGATTATTTTGTTTTTGTGAAGCATAATCGAAGCATGGGACCATTTTCAATTTTAAGAATAATTAAACATAATAGGTAGACAGGTAGATACTATATGTAACTACCTAAGGGTACATTTAATTTTATTGCTATTAAGTAAAATTCCTCGTTGTCAGCAACATCCTTAATAACTAATCAACAGGTTTGTCCTAATGTTTGACGCATTTAATTTTCTAATTTATTTTCGTATTAACGTAGGTCACTAACAATGAAAATTCATTTGTCAATAGTTTTACAAATGAATGCTTTATGACTTCTCGTTAAAGTAATTTCTGAATCAGTTAATTGTTATTAAGGACTCTCCTAAATGCCTTGCCATTAGCAACCGGTTTATTTTTCCGAATTAGTTTGGAAACTTTTCAAATTGCCTAACGTTATTGCCATCGTCATTAAATGGTGGTTTGCGTTAGGTGCGCGCGCATTGCCCGCGCCGCGCAAGCAGGACACCTGCCGCGCCCGCGCCGCCGCTGAAGTAGTGCCAGTAGTGGCAAGAATAGCCCAGCAGCAGCGGCGATATCCCGTTACTCGAGACCCATCACTAATCTCGTCTCACGAAAGCTCAACTTTTGGCGGTGAATCGATTAACCCCAAATGATATCCGGCACACATCTCGAAGAAACTATCTTAGAATTATACGAGCTAGGTTGCTTACAGGCTACACGCTACACATATTCCGAGTAGATCGTGTCGTAGTCGTAGGTTGTTGTTTTATTTTTTGACCAGGATTTTGAGTTTGAGCCACCACCGCGCAATTTACCAATTCTTTCATCTTGGTACCTATGTTTATATCTAGACGGAAAAAGGTGATACTCGTAGTTAATATAGTCCAATTAAGATCAAAGATAAATTTCAAATTTCAACCCTTTAAGTTGTACCAACTCGTGTATCCTCGCAGTTTTACCCTGTCTTAGAGCCGAAAACTTAAAGTAATCCACGGGTCTAAGTAAGGTCTCGTTAGAAAATCTATGTATAAAGGAGTTTAAATTACGTATAGATAAAATAATGATGGAAGCCAGCGCAGTAGGGCAAAGCATGCAATATGGCGGCGCGGCGAGGCGCGGGCGCGGACGCGGAGGCGCGCGCCCGAGTGGTTGAGATTGCGTAAGCGCAAGGGGCCGATTTCTAGCGCGGCTCCCACGCGGCAAGGTCAGCGCTTCGGAGGACTGTTCCCACTTGCTTGCTGCAATCAAGCTCGTATTTAATGACCACAAACGTTCAGTATCCCACAAGCACAATATTTCAGACGATGATACCCCCAATCAAATCCAATGACGTTTTTACAGGATCAGCCCTAAATTACTACTAAACATTATCGTAAATATAAGCAAAACAAAACAATAAAATAAAAACATTCATCCTAACAAAAATAATCGCTTATAAAAATCTCTTTAGTCGTTGAAGTGAAAATTTTAGGACAACTAATCTCGCTCTACGAAATTCGAAAATCGAAATTCGTATCGTATCGTCCCTCTCACTCTCGTATTAAATAATATAAGCGTCGGCAGGACGGTACGATACGAACTTCGATGTTCAAATTCCGTAGTAATGATACTAAATAATATTATTATAATGCTTACTCAGTTTGGTTAGGAAGTTCCTAGAATTTATAAATTGTCTTAGTAAACAGGTAAGTAGGTACGATGTGTTTTGCTTTGATGACAACCAAGGGCTTTAGGGTTCCGTATATATAGTTTCGGCATGTCCTTCCGCCTCGATCGAGTTATATCCGTCCACGGCTTAGCTTTAAGACTGCTAACTAGTGTTCGACTGAAGTAATTTTATCTGATTGTGAGCATAGAAATACTAACTACGTCGACAAAGTGATAAAAAAATTTTTGGAAAATTATTTCTGTACCCTTACACGTAAAATGGGGGTGAAACTTTCGAATACAATTTTTCGATGTAGGTATCCGTATACGTATAGTGCTAAGTGATGTTAGAGTTATGTGCCCTCCCGTGATCCTCCCCGTCCACAAAATAAAGCTTAGACTTGAAAAATCGGAAAAAATGCTGTGGTAGTATATATAATGTACATATTTATTTAAAAGGAAAACTATCACAGCTTAGCTAGTTTAACTAGTTAACGAATAACAGTCAATCAAACCAAATACTGAATATTTGTGGCAAGTCGCGATTTTTTATGTTCTTATTCGTCACTTAATGACCCTGAAACAACGCACAACAACAATCTGCCTCCTCATATAAGTAGTATGTGTGCTGTAAAGTTAAAGCGAAATAGGTACATAAGCATAAATAGAGATTATCTTTGCCACCACCATCAAGGCGTGAGACCTTGAGCGGCGACGCCTACCTACCTCATTTATAAGACTAGTACAGTCATCAAACTACATAACAGCTCATATTGAACAGGCTGGTTTGTAGTTTATTGAAGCGGCTAAGTTTGACATGATTACCATCTTCATAATAGTATGCGTATGTCGGTTAGTACATTATGTATAGTATTTACCACAGACACGAGTGTCACGTCACGACACATAACGACGCTACGTATCCTACCTGCAGGCTTATGTACAGTTAATAATTAACTATCAATTTCAATTTCTATCCATGCCTACTATTTTATAACATCAATCGGCTAAACTCTCAAGTAAGTATCTAATAAAATAAATAAATGTGGAATGCACAAGCATACTCAGTACTGACCCTTTATAACAGTTGGGCAAAATAAAATAAATGTTTAAAATATTTATTCTATAAATTTGAAAATTTTTAGCTACTTTAATGTTAACACAGAATTCCTTTCTTTGTACCCAGCCGGTTAAATAAATTATATGTTTGAAGTTAGCATCAAACAGCCACAGAAAAAAGTGTATTCCTTATTTCTCCTACTTTTCCACGCTAACGTGGAAGAGGCGCTTAAAGTAAAGGGGTCGATGTGGTGAGAATATTCGCGTACCTTTGTATGTGGAAAGCGCTTTACATCACAAGCTATTCTCTCAGAACACGCCTGACAATGGCAAGAGGCTGTGATCGAACATAATGCATAGCATGCACCTATTATAAACTTACACATTTCTGTTCCGGTGCCCCTAAAATGCGTGCTACGAGCAGAACTTATAAATACCTGGGCGACTATTTAAATAATATACAAGGTGTTAATTAAATAACTGAAAACCAGAAAGTTGTTTGCTCAGATTATAGAATAGAATCGATTACACTACGTTTTAAATCAGGTTGTTTTTAATTCCTTCTTTATTGTGCCCAGTCTAAAATTTACGAATGCAACATGCGCCAATTAAATGTTTTAGTGAGGTTGCATACCACCATTTCGATAATTTAATACTGGCCGTTTTACTGTCAGTTTAATTTTCTTCTAAAAACGTTGAAGTGCAACTGATACAATACAAATTATTTGTGTAGAGTTAGAAATCAATTAGAATGACTGACTTAGCAAAACACACGAATATTTTTGTAAATAATCACGGTATTCAAAAGTAAATGTAATCAACTAACATAAAACGAAGAAATATTTTTGGGGTGTCTGAGGTTTTCAGTTATTTAATTGATACCTTGTATTTATTACATAGATTTGTTAGACTGTTTATTTTTAATTTATTAAATATTCAATATGTCATAATATCCAAGTATTTCCGATATCGCCTCTACAATTCAAATAATTTTCTTTTTCGTTTTCAAAATCAATAAACTTTAATTGGCTTAAAAATTACTGTAGGTACTATTTTTTTGTTTTTCTGCATTAAAAAAAATGTCTGAATTGAAATAGAGAAGAATAGAGCTTCTTTAATAGAGTCGGCGCGGTACATAAAGATGCGCGCGCGCACGTGAGAATGAGCGACGACGTGAACGGTACAGTCGTACTAATCGCCTTCGCGCTAGACAGAGACGCACAATTTGAAATCAGGGTGGTTCCACGGGAGGTCAATGACCCACCGCGACACGCGTGTAGGTGTTTTTTTTCATTTGGATTTTGGAACCAAATATCCGATTTCCGAATGAGTTTACGATAAAGTAAACAGTGACATTAGTTTTAACCTGTTTTATTTGAGAAGTTTAATCTGAAATTCGTAGCTGCTACTTTCTTTAAGAGGAAACACTAAGGGCGAGAGAATTGAAAAATAGGTATTTGTTAAATCTATTTGCTGTCGCGCAGTGCCCGAACAACCGCGAGTAGAGCGCGATAGAGACAACTGCAGCTTGGACCGAAAATACCTATTAAAAGTACATAAAATCAACGTTTCGCAGTCCCCTGATTTCTTTTCCAAAATTTTGACCTATTTAACAATTTTTTTCATTAAAATTTAAAGAAATGCTTTGGCCGTGTTCCTATGTTTTCCTCGTTTTTCAAATATGATTTTATTTTGTTTTTGATACTTAATTTATGAAAAAAAAATAACAATCTGACATTTCAACAGTAGCCATAGATTTTTGTAAAAAACATTGCTCTACTGACATTATCCAGGGAGAAAACAGGGGAAGTGACTACGTTTGTATGGGGTGCGTAGCTGTGAATTAAGAAAAAAAATGATCATCTGAAAGAACTTGTACTGGTGAAGAATAACTCATCAAAGCACTAATACCATGCCAACAATGTAATGTTACGAGTATGTGCTTGTACTTATACTTATTTAATTACATAACTACATGCTCAATCACAGCGTCACGGCAGCATATCTACATAGCGCCATTAGTTCGTGGCTATTGTATGATAATCGTGACCTTCAGTAGATTATATGTTAATTGTCATCCCTAACGATTTTTGCGGCAATCCCGAAATATTGCTTACTTTACGGTAAGTATTTATTTACGTAATAAAGCTATGTAAGAAATTTATCGACGAAATGCATTAAATTCATAATTATTATGAGACTACTGTTAGTTTAGCAGCTGTTTTGCGTACTGAGAAATAAATGTAATTTTTGAAAGGGCCTAAAAAATATCGCTGTCAGACACCCTCACGACACCCACAGGACGACAGTACACGAACATAAAACATAAAAGGTACCTATTTATAAAATCTAAGATTCGCTCTACACATATTACTTAGCAGTAGTATTAGCATATTACACTTTGAGGATCCCCTCAACGTCAAATTAAGCTGAATAATTAAAGCGTTTTTGACGCCGGAAGTGCAATCACGTTTTTGATGTAATTTATAACAATTATACTTTTGGCGAGTTTACCGCAACAAAAGTGTGAAAAGGCTCCTGTATACTTATATTATAATAAGTACAATTCTAGTATAAAATCATCAAATAGAACATAACTTAGTTCAGTTAATTAAATTCCTTAAAATTAAATATATAATATTTTGCTTTGTAAAGATGTCATTGATTTACTATCAATATCACTCACCTAATTAAATACTTAGTACTCATACGAAATTTAAAATATAAATGAAACTAAAATTACACTGACGAAATTTTATACATATTCGATACTTCAAGTCAATCAATCGAAACCAGCTCGATGATAAGAATTTAACTAAATGTCGATAATTTTAAAACAGAGTAGTATCATTAATTATGTTTCGAGTATAAAATGCAAGCTGACGAGCATCCTCCACTCTTTGAGCACGACTTTGAGATTGTCGAACAAATTATCGCATACTTATAATACACGGAGAATTATCATGCAGCGCTACGAATGATTCTGTAATTTTGTTTTAACATTCAACATTATGCGACTGCATTGCGCATCCTACGATCACCCGCTTAGCACTTACATATGCAAACATTCTTGTTTAGTTTTATATTATTTGGAAGTTCAAGAACACACGGAATCCCGCTTTTGAATCTCATCACAAAAGTGACCAGTTTGTCCGTATATTAAACTAAGTCCCTCCGTAAAGGGTAGTGACCGTATGAAAGTAACGCTACGACACGCGCGGGCGCAGCGAGCAGCGCGTTGCGCAACACCAAGAGCCTTTTTATGTCGACCACGTGTAGCTGCTGGCACGTCGGTGTATGCCACCATAATCCTTATTCAACCGATTTTCTGTGAATGTGAATAAATAATTGCTAACTGTAATTAAATGCCAACAATCAGCTGCTGATGATAAAGGTTTCGTAATAAAATTAAAGTCTGAAATTTTACGCCAGCTCTATTATTATTTTTAGTTTGTGGTAAACGATCTCTGTTTTATCCATTTTTAGCTTTATTAAACAATATTTACCTATTATTGATAGGTATCTACATAGTATGACCATGTAAAGTGGTCGATACGAACAAATCTGCCAAATTTCAGTTAGGGTTCTGCGTAAAACTCTATACTGTTTACCGTGTTATTAAAGCAACTTCCCATTTATGGAGTCATATATGTCATTCATAGAAGTATTTTGGGTTAGCTCGAGATTCTTATGTGACACATTTTTTCAGTAAAGTTTTAGAACTACGTAATTTTTTTTAGTTAATCGTGGTTCAATGCCCCTTTTTTAACAGCATAAACAGTAGAAGAATTATTACTTAGGTAAGGATATTTTCTACACGTTAATAAAGAATAATAATCTAAGAATTTTTGTACACATTATGCTATTTATGGCGTAAAGGCTAAACGCGGGGTAGTCTTAAGAGCATTGTATGGGAAAAATGAACTTGTTAAGATCAGATTATAGTGCCTTTAAAAATAAGTTTTCAGGTAATCTTTAACTAATTTTCCATTTTTTACAAATGCTTTATGTGTGTAGTACATTTTAATTTAATCAACTTAACGGATTCGAATTCGGGAGAATTGGCTGTAAGAATTTACTGTGAGCGATGGACACGCCTTACTGGTTATATTTTGTTATTTTGGGTTTAGGAACCCAAAAAACAGAAATATCAACGTTCAATGCTTCAAGCAATTTTTAGATCCTTATGTCCTTATACTCCTAACCGTCGTTTGTGGCTATCTAACGTACTACAGTACGTATGGCGTATATAGTAAGCAATCAATAGTCCCTCTCCCTCGTCTTTGTAACAAAACACAAAACAAAACCGGCGTCTTCCGTGTAATATGGCATAGAAAAGTTATCAAAATCTCAGCGTTTGGTCCTATCGCGTGACTTGCATGAATGATACCTTTCTCTTCTCCGCAGTCCGCGGCCCATCGATCTTGGCCGTGGCACCGTGGTTTGGGCGCCTTGCGCAAACGCGTCCCACGTGTGCATCAGAGAGGCGCACTCATTATTCTTTGCACCGTTATTTTTTCCTACTTCTCACCGGGTGTTATAGCGCTATTCGTTATCGTAAAACTAGAAACGAGAGGAAGGGCACTCTTGGACGGCTGTTAATTTTAATCGATTAGGATCGGGAAAGAATTCCGGCGTAATTAGTGACGTTGAGCAATTCCCCTATAACTTGGCTATGTAATATAAAGATGTTTATTGGTACCTACCCATGCCAAGAGCGAATTTTTCTATGCCATAATCTCTTGATGTCGGTTTTGAAAAGTTATTTATTTTGTCATGAACTTTGATTTTCTTGCGTATGCTTCGGTGCTTAATTTATTTTCCTTCTAATTTTAACGCAAAGTCATGAAGATCTTATAGTTTTTTTCTTAGTCAAGAAGTCTTTCCTATGTCGGCTAAATAACCGACTCTATCTTATTAAAAAATCAGTATAGGTATTTACAATTGGTAGTTAGTATGCGAAGCATTAAATGAATACGAAAATTGTTCAAAATTGTTCTGGTGATTTCATCGCCCTGTTAGCATAGTCGATACATTAGTTTTGTTAGTACTTATGTAAGATATATTAAAACAAATCTCACCTACTCTATTAGGTATACAAAGCTACAAAGCCTAGAGAGGAAGGGCTATTCGCTTAACTTTATAAAAGTTCCTGTGTAAAATTATAATTATGATAAGGACATGCTTATGCTCGGAGCCGAAATTATTTTCCTAACTACTCTATCCCATATTAATTTTTTTTCCTCGTATTATTCCATTGGTTGTGGAAACGTGCACAACGTCCGTTCCGTCCTGGGCATAGCACAGTCACAGCCCTCGTTAAAGTTACTGATGATATTCGTCTGAATATTTAGAACAAAAAGCTAACAGTCCTGGTTATACTTGATGTCAGTAGTGCATTTAATACGTTGACTTCGATATACTTCTTGGTGTCCTTAATTCTCTATGCCGGGTGACATCGGAGACGTAATCAAAAACTACTTTTTTAGGCTCGATAATTTATAGCTATTTACATGCACTAGTCCTTATACGAAACAAAAACAGTTTATTTTTTGTTAAAACCATGATTTGCATTGGTGATTTAATTAAGGGAAATATTAACAAAAAAAAACGGTTTTTCTTCGTGTGAGGACTAGTGCATTTAAATAGCTATCAATCAACGAGCATAAAAAAAATTTTATAACAAAAAATAGAACCGACTACAAAAAAACCATGAAAATAATTTTCTACCAGTCTGAAGTCGGTGCCTCAGCACGAGCCAGCAGGAGTGGATCTATAATCGTTTACCTCGCCTACAACTATACGACTTCAGACTGGTAGAAAATTATTTTCATGGTTTTTTTGTAGTCGGTTCTATTTTTTGTTATAAAATTTTTTTTTCACGCTTTTTAGTGTAAAACATCTAAGATACAATAGTTTAATGTCAACTGCTCGTCACCTTTTACGAAAAATTGCTTTTTCCGATGCAGAGATGTTCATTATTGAGGAGTCCTGGTGCTTCACCACCCATTCCATTTCACCATATGCGTTCCGAGGAGCATAAATTGCTTAGCAACTGTGTTAAAACAGTTGAAATTCAACCCATGAAATACTTATTATCGAGTAGTAACTTCGATCGTCAACTGTGGTCTTCATCATCAGTTCCACTTTACCAAATGATGATTTTCAAGAGCAAATGCACGAGTTACTACTAAATATATCAAAATTACCATAGGTGTCCCTACAACATTTGAATAGTTCCCTCGATTTCCTTAGGATCCAATCATCATATCCTGATTTGGTGCTTATGAGACCTAATTGAAAGCATTCCTAGACGAATGCAAAAAAAATTTTTCAAATCGGTTCATAAATGACGGAGTTCTGAGGTAACAAACATAAAAAAAAAAAAAAAAACATACAACCGAATTGATAACCTCCTCCTTTTTTTGAAGTCGGTTAAAAAGTAGTTTCTGATTACGTCTCCGATGTCACCCTGTATATGTCTTCAACTGCGTTATCCTGGTTCCGTTTTTACCTCTATGGGAGACAACAGCGAGTCAAGGTTGAAGACGCTTTTTCAAGTAGGTGCGATCTTACTGCTGGTGTTCCTCGAGGGTGTGTACACTCTCCTTTCCTTTTCTCTATTTTCATTAACGGCATTACCTCTCCTTTGCACTCTTCGTACTACCTGTATGCGGACGATCTATAAATCTATGATGCCGCTAGTCTTGACGATTTTCCTTTACTAATTGACCGCATTAACTCAGATCTTAATACCATTCGTAACTGGACTGCGAGTTTCGGTCTCAAAGTAAATGCAAGGAAAACTCAGGCAATAGTTAAATACTAGCAGTCCAAACTTTATAGATGGTGGCTCCAAACTTGTATTATGATGGTACAATTATTCTTTTCTCGTCCACCGTCAGAAATCTGAGGATCATAATAGACCAACGCTTTTCTGGTCGGCCCAAGCGTCTGATGTCAGTCGTAAACTTTTTGCCTCGCTACACTCGCTCAAGCGCTTGCAAAATTTTCTACCTTTCCAAACAAAAATTACCCTGGCTCAGTCTCTTTTGTTTCCGTTTCTTGACTATGGCGATATTGGCTATCTATATCTTAGTGAGGGGCTGCTTGACAAGCTTGACCATCTTCAGAATGTATGTAGGTATTCGATATATTTTGGACTCCGCAAGTATGACCACGTGTCTAATTTCAGGATACTACTGAAGTAGTTGCCTATAAGGGTTCGTGGAAATATCCACGTTTTGTTATTACTTTTTAACCGACTTCAAAAAAGGAGGAGGATCTATTCGGCTGTTTTTTTTGTTTGTTGCCTCAGAACTCCGTCATTTAAAACCGATTTGAAACCTTTTTTTTGCGTTCGTCTAGGAATGCTTTCAATTAGGTCCCATAAGCACCAAATCAGGATGTGATGATTGGATCCTAAGGAGATGGAGGGAACTCTTCAAGCGTTGTAGAGACACCTAATGTAATTTTGATATATTTAGTAGTAACTCATGCTTTTACTCTTGAATATCATCATTTGGTCAAGTGGAACTGATGATGATGACCACAGTTGAGTTGAGTTACTACTTACTCAATAACAAGCATTTCATGGGTTGAATTTCAATTACTTTAACACAGTTGTTAAGCAATTTATGCTCCTCTTAATGCATAATGGTGAAATGGAATGGGCGGTGAAGCACCAAGACTCCTGAATAAAGAAAGTCTCTGCATCGGAAAAAGCAATATTTTGTAAAAGGTGACGAGCAGTTGACATGAAACTATTGTATCTTATATTATTTACAATAAAAAGGGTGAAAAAAAATCATAACAAAAAATTTAACCAACTACAAAAAAACCATGAAAATAATTTTCTGCCAGTCTGATGTCTGTGCCTCAACACGAGCCAGCAGGAGTGGAGCCCAATATTTAATGCGTAGGTGAGGTAGGCGACTATAGGTCCACTCCTGCAGGCGGCACCGACTTCAGACTGGTAGAAAATTATTTTCATGGCTTTTTGTAGTCGGTTAAATTTTTTGTTATATATTTTTTATATTCGCATGTATGTAACATAATGGTTATATACATGTATATAGTAGTTTATTGATTTGTTTATATTGTAGTTTATGTGTTATATTGTTCAAAAGACTGTCAAAGTCAAAGTCAAAATAGCTTTATTCAATTTAGGCTATAACTAGCATTTATGATTGTCAAAAAAAAACTAGCTATGATTCGGAAAAACCTCTGTTCAGAAGAATCCGGTAAAAAAACCAACGAGGTAAGTATATATTTTTTAACAGATTTACAATATTATTAAATGATATCTATACATGACAAGTATTTAACACAAATTTATTTTTAACACAGTAGGTTCGTTATTTGAAGGGATCGCTAATGCGGATCGGAATTATTTCCAACCACGAAACTCGAAATCACGAAACTGTATAGTAGCTTCCACTATTTTTGACTCTTAAACTCACACTTTGTCGAACCCTAACTATTTACTCCTCTCATCTATTCAAAGGTTGACTGGTAGAGATCCATTAAAGGGATAATTCCGCCTTTGCAGAAGTATCTCAAAGTTGGTCAATTATGTTTTGTTTCCTTTCTTTTGTAAGTACAATAAAAAGTTTACATAAATATAAGTACATACCTACTATTTCAATAAAGTTTGTGCGGGCTTTCCTAATGATTCCAATTATTTTACTTAGATCTTGGTAGAGTCTTGGTAAAAAATTAATTAAGTACGTTTATCTCCCATGCCATGGGTTTATTTTTGACTCATAGTAATAATAATTAATGGGTAATATTTATGAATAGGGATGTTATTATGGTCTTAAATATAAATACAACATCAAAAAATCAGGTAACGTAACAAAACAAGTTCGTCGATGCATTAAAGACTCTAAGCAGCGTAATGGCGTCAACCGGCGGAGGCAACGAAATTTCCCCCCGAGTTGCCCTCGTCGGCAGAGCGTTATTACAGGCGAATTGGCGGCTGCGCGGGCGACGGAGACCGAGAGGCCCCGGCGGGTGCGCGCGCGCCCTCAGCCGCCGCGCCCCGCGCGACCCTGCGCCGCCGCCCCCCGCCCTGCCGGATCCGCGCCACGCGGGAAAATTGATGCTGTTCGCCTGCTCTCGTCATGTGACCGCCGAGGAAATTATGACTGTCGCTATGTAGGTATTCTCATAGTTTCATACTTAGTTTGATGAATAGGATATCTTCTTTGAGTTGATTAAAACTTAATAATTTAATCATACATTTTCATAATTTGATTGCAGGAGTAATCGAATTTGAAGTTATTTCATGTTTTGACTTCAAAAAAAGGAAAAGGTTGTTGGTTCAACGTATGAGTAAGTAAGTAATTTTGTTTTCAAGTTTATGCACAGTACAATAAATGTACTGCTACGTAAAAAAAAAGAAACTAATTATACTTAGTCAATACCAAATTGGTTCAAGGTTGGATAATTTATTGGTTATTTATCAATTTGAGCAGGTACTTGTAATTATTGACATAGAAGGTGTAAGTACTATTATAGAACTCTATTATAGTACTGTCAATGAAACTAGGTGGGAACACACCTCTTCTTCTCGTGGAATTGGTCTAGTATAATTCCAAAGCTACCTCAGAATACATTATACCACAGTCACTGATATTTTCTTGTGCAAAGTAGGCACCATTCGCCACTCGCATTGCAATGAAACCCACCAAGAGCCGGGCATTTATCTAAATATTATGACACGGCTGTACAAATATCGCACTGCGCGCTGCGTTAGCAAACTCACTCTCCGAATCGTCCCGCCAATAGCTTTAATCGTGCGACCATGCTTACAGCAGTGCTAAGTGACAAATATTCCAATTGGAAGGAAATCATGTTTGTTTAATTTATAATATCCATCCACTCAGAACTGTTAAAATATGGAGAAATTAGATATTAAATAGATAAAACCATGTACATATCTCAAGGGTACATGGGTATTAATATAAATTCAAAATACTCTAGAGAAAACTTTCTATGGACCAACAATAAGGATCATCTACGACGCCGTCGAAACATGTACCTAATTGTTAGTACCTTCCTCCCAAGCAGTTCTTCTCCAACCACGAGGATGCAGGGCCTAATGTCATAGGCTATACCTATGTATACTACAATACGTTCTAAGATAGACGATTTGGATGATAGAGTAAATAGCGCTCAAAATGAGAAATAACCGGCCAGGTTCTAGCCGCCTAGTAGCCTGAGAGCCCCACATCCTAAACACTTATTTTTCTAGATTTCAACATTTTTTCGGTGTGATTTCTTCATTATGTAAGTAAGTAAACAACAGTTTTCTAAATAAATAGGTACAAAAAAGATATGAATATTGCCAAAGTCCCAAAAAAATGTATAGGTACTTACACGACCTTAATGTACAGGTCATAAAGTCCTGTCCTGTATACATATTTTTGCCACTGACTGTATTCATATCTTTGTTGCTGACTGTACCTTATTAATTTCAAGCCCATATTACCTTAGTCAGAGACTTTTTGGTATCTGAGGATCATGGCAAACTACGGAGCCCTCCGGACTCCCAGGGTTTCGTACTGTAGGAGTATGAAAATCTAGAATGTACGCAGTGTGGGTCATTTAATGACTAGACAGGCGTAAAAATGAAAGATTTTCATACTTTTTTTAGCTGTGTTTCATACCAAATTTCAAGATTATAGGCCAACTGGAAAGTACTCCATAAGTTTTTATTTCCCGGCATAAAACGTATTTTTAAAGGAGCATACAGAATCTATAGTACATTGTTGTAGAGGCTGAAAAGTAAGCAATAGATAAACGAGTTAGTTTGGAGGAGACCTTCGACAATACGAGTTCATCTATTGCACTTTTGGCCGAGACTAAACATTGTGCTTTTCACGACCACTGCGAGAAAATACAAAATATTTACTACGAACAAATAATATTTATTCGTAAACACAAACACATAAAACAAACTCCCGCCGATTTTAGTTTTCTTTTGTTATTTTTTTAAACGAGGCCTTTCTTAGTGGCCAGTACCCTAAATCACATATTTAAAAAATAAAAACGTCACCCTTGTAATTTCCGACCTGCGGCAGCACGACGAACATGACGAGGATAAATACTCGCGCGCTAAGCAACCTGGCGTATGAAAACTAGCCAAATCCGATCTTTGGCTTCATTATATTATTCTAAGTTGTAAGAAGAAATTATATTTTACGTTGTTATAAGTCAGCTGTTAAAAGCAGCAATTTCCTGTATTGGATTTAGGTTACCTATGGCCACATTTTCGTTGTATTTACATTATTTTAAAGGTGCAATATTACGAGTGCGTAAACTATTATTTATATTTATTATTCCATGAGTTTTCAAAAGGGGTTAATTAGCAAGTTTACAGGTTATTAAATAAATGTTCAATAAATTTTATTAGAAACCTGTTACCTTGATATGGGGTTGCAAAGAAGGGGGTTTCATGTGGCCCATTTAGTTTGTATAAACGATATCATATCAGCTATCTGCTGCAAACTGTTGGCTACCTTACTAGGTACAGTCACCATTACCCTTAGTGTAAGTTTTCGTCTCGATCGCATTCGCGTTAAAATCTCAATTTGTATGGAAACTCGAACAGCGCCTCTAGCGGAACGTTTGCGATGCTCGTGTTCCCATACAAATTGAGATTTTAACGCGAATGCGATTGAGACGTATTTTGTAACCGAAAACTTACACTAAGGGTACTGCAGAAGTGGATGAACGATTATGGATCTTGATGACACGACTCTATTGTAAAGGCAATAAAGTGTGTAGAAATGGGTAATTTTTACAATACTGATCATTGTGGGCTAATACTCGTAATTTAATATAGGTATATATATGTAGAAAAGGGGAGGTTTCCAACCGTAACAATTTCTGAATCAGCCGCAGAAGAAAGTACAAATGGTTCATTTTAAATATTCATATTTTATTATTGTCAACATATATGGTTAGAAAACTTGAACTATAGCGCTTATGGTGGTATGTTGCTTCATCAACTCAGTTCATTCAGGGCAAGCCGGAAGCTACGCGCGACGAGGGTTCTAAATTTGATTGTAATGCAAATTCCCGACTTCCGGCGTAGGGGGCATGCAACAGGTGGGGGTCGCTGCCACCGATGTCTGTCAATCAGTGCGCAAGGAAAGTTCCCTTCCACATCTTTTTTAGAGTACCACAGTCATCCAAGAAACCCTTATAAATAATGTTAACTAAGAGACAAAATTAAAAAAAAGTCAGGTCCTTCGTAAGAAAAGGGGATGATTTTCTCGTCTAAGCTCTGAGGTTGAGATGAGGTTGGTATCATAAAATAAAATTAAAGTTTTACGTAGAGCACTAATTGATGGTCCTATTCCCTCCACAACCTTAACTAATGGTTTAAGATAATCTGATTATGATGATAGTATAAATACGTGCATATAATGAATTTAAAGGGATGAACTATCACAGCCTAGTAGCCTTTACAACTTAATGAAAAATAATCGATCAAAATCCGTTACGAATATTGGATATTAATATTATGGTGTATCCGCATTTTACTATCTGGGCCCTATACCTATTGTGCGTGTCCCGACATGCACTTGGTCGGCTTTTTGTTAATCTATAGGTAAGTGTTAACGAACTTTTGATGATGCATAAGAACTTGTAGTTGTAATGTAGCTGGGATTTTTTAATTGGCAAGTAAACGACGGAGAAAGCACGATGCATTCACGGGGCAGAGCACTTTAGCACTTTTTTCAAACGTGAGGGTATGTAGGGACGTTACAGACGGTCGCCCAAGCCACCAAGCGTGCGCGGACGCAGGGGGCGGCCACCCCGGCGAGGGGTCGTTGACCTGCACCGCGCCCGCCGCGCCCCGCTGTGGCCCTTGTAATCACAGCCCTTTGTGCGCCCGCGCCGAGGGCAACCCACAGAGGGCAAACACTCCATTTGTATTTATTTCTTTGTTTTGAACGCTTTCAAATTCGAAATGCAGTGGTCCTTATTCGATAGAACAAAACTTCCAAGAGTAAAATTATAAACAAAGTAGGGGGAATACGCCATGAAACGGACATTTAACTTTGAAGTAGGTATTATTATTAGGTACTCCACTTAAAAACTTTGGAACTCGTTAACTGCCCAGAAGACATTACTATTTTGTTCATAATTTTAAGATACCTATAGTATCCGTTTGAATAACGCGTCCGTTTCATTGCGTCTTCCCCCTACCTAACTACTTACATACATTTGAAAAAAAATCTAAGAGCCTGTTGATAATATTTCCATTTCCCAGGTATAATCATTGCTCAGAAAAGTTTGAGACGCAATTCAGCACATAAGTTGCCCAGAACTAAAATTTAAAACAATCACGTGCTATCCTTAAAGGGAACATTTCATTGCAAACAATATATTGCGCTCTTTATTAACTGGAAGCATTCATACTTCCTTAATTAAATCACGAAGCGAATAAAAGTCGGGGAGTTTCCCCCAAAATAGCACAGGTGGAGTGTGATGGAGCGTGGTGGGCAAAGCGGTCACTCTCCCATGGAAGGACACCCTCCCAACCTCCCATATTAAGTTGATTTGTATTTACCTTACCTGTTATCGTATAAAATTAACTAAGCCACCATGACAGGAAGTTAATTGCTATTAAGTTTTTTAATTTATTCTGTATCTGCCTTTTTATATCGTTGGCGTAGTAGAAAACATAAAGGGTTCACATTGTATTTTACATTGAATTGATTTAATTTCAAACATTACGTTACTCAAGTACGACAATGAGTATTTATTAAAAAAAAATTAACTGACTACAAAAAACTACGAAAATAATTTTCAACCAGCATGAAGTCGGCACGAGCCAGCAGGCGTGGAACTGTAGTCGTCTACCTCACCTACATACTATATATTGGGCTTCAATCACTAATGCTGGCTCGTGCTGAGGCGCCGACTTCTTACTGGCAGGAAATTATTTTAATGATTTTTGAAGTCGGCTAATTTTTTTTGTAATAATTTTTTTTCATGCTTTTTCATGTTTATCTAAGATACAAATAGTCTAAATGTCAACTGCTCTTAACCTTTTACCAAAGATTGCTTTTTCCGGTGCAGAGACGTTCATTATTGAGGAATACTGTTGCTTCACCACCCGTTCCATTTCACCATACCTATCTATGTGTTACGTATACTTGTTAGTGAGCAGTAGCTCTCTTGGTCAATTGTGGTCTTTATCATCAGTTCCACTTCACCAACTGATGATTTTCAAGAGCAAATGCACGAATTGCTACTACAAATAATAATATACCCAAATTACCATAGGTGTCTCTACAATATTTCAAAAATTCCCTCTATTTCCTTGGGATCCAACCATCAGATCCTGAATTGTTGCTTATAGAACCTAATTGAAGGCATTCCTAAACGAACTACAATTTTTTTTTCAAATCGATCCATAAATGACGGAGTTCTGAGGTAACAATCATAAAAAAATTACAACCGAATTGATTCCTCCTTTTTTGAAGTAGGTTAAAAATATGTAGGTTTCGTTGTCAAATGAATCGATTTCTGAAAGTTGCTATGCACCCTTTGCAATATATACTTTACTTTTAATAGTCTAGATACCTATACGGGTAATGAAAGCATGGGGTCTTACCCGCATGTCACAGCACGAAATTGGTTCTCTAAAATCAGTATTAACTTTTGTAAGGAATCGTACTTCGCGGGATTCTACGATCACGGTATAATTGTCAAATAATTGGTGAGTAACACGATTTCATAAAGCTTTTGGTGAGATTAGGTACACATTGAATCAACGAACTCTTCCTCTCAACAATAAAATAATAAATGAACAGAATATTTACATCCAACTCCAACCAGCGGGCATGCCTCCTTCCCGAGTGGGCGGTTGGTATGTAGTTTATACGCAGGAGCTGATTGGAAACTTATGGTAAACTTAAAGTCCAATTTCGCAATAAATTCCGCAAAATTTAGATGTCCGAGCTGGGGTTGAAACTGATGACCATTTGCTAAAGACACCACTAAGCTACCACGGCTGGACGATCTCAAATATTAATTTTCTATCAAAAATACTGCGTACACGAGACGTTTTAAATTCTTATTGTTTACGGTTGTGTTCGTTTGCAAACTCTTGTTACTGTACATAGAATATTCAACTGGCAGGTTTCCCCGGTGGTTGAACAATTAATAGCTCCGACGATAAGTATTATCTTTATCAGTATTTTCTCTTTCTGCCTGAGCTCGTTATTAGCACACTTGGTTGGGCATAAGTTTATAGCGTATACATACATATAATACTGCTGACAAATATAGTATATTTTTTATCGAGAGACTAAAATAAGCCAATATATACCCGAGGTGGTTAGCCACCCGAGCTTTAGCGAGGGTGTCTATGTATCCGAGGGTTTATATTGACTTTTAGTCTCGCGGTGAAAACTCTATTTTTCACTTCGATTGCGAGAAAAAATAGTCAATTAAGTACAAAAAGATTTAACAAAAAATAAAAATAAATCTTTCTAGATTTCGGCGGCAAAAGATTATCAATTATGGTCTATTACTCTTTGGTCAACATCATAATTTTCACTATCACTTGATGACATTGTGAGAATAATCAATTTATTTTAATCGTTTACTATTTACGCTCTACAACAATTTCAAAGTTTTCACGGTAAGTATTTTTTTCCATCCAAACACAGATACTACCAATACAGATACTAACAAAATAGCACCGGCGAAATGGTCCATACACAAACGGAAAAATAGAGTGGCGTCACCTTCTATGCGGAAAAAGCATAGAACTAAGACCACGTAGACTAAGAACGTAACATTTTCGTCATTAAAATGGTCCACACACAAACTTATTTTTTTGCAAGTAACTGGCTGTTTGAGTTTATCTAAGTCGCTCGAAGTAAATTAAAAAATTAATTACTTTTACTCCCTAGGGAGTAAAGTGCTCACTTTACTCCCGTCTCGTAAGGCTATATTGACCCATTTTTAGAGCATGAGAAGTGAAAACTTCATTATTACCCTCTCGCAATGAGATTTACTGAACGGATCCATCGTCGTCGTGTACCTGTTTTACTATTACAGAGATGGCGCTAAACAATGACGGTACCTGACACAGACCTACAGCTACAGTGTGGACACTTTTAAAACAAGGACTCTTTGTTGCTTTATCTATTGTTTCTACTTCAATGGAACGTAAATTAACTTGTGCCTCGTTTACATTCAGCCCCTGCCGCTGCTACTCGCGCTACGGACTGACTACTGGAATCACCTACTCTACCATAGTAGGATAGGGGGCAGCGAACTGTTTACATAGTGTTCCCCATTCAGAGTTTAACTTTTTTGGGGCAATGAAAGACGTGAGAATAGCAGCAACGTAAACTCAGTAACAAATCAAGCCAAAAAGCAACATGAGAGTATGATACTTGTAATTGTAAAGCTTAGCAACAGCTACTGCTGAGCTGAGGCTAAAGAAACACCAGAACGGTAAAGTTCTATCTTACAGATTGGCTAAAACGAAATATTACGAAATTCCATGAAAAATATTACCTACTGATCATAACATTCACAAATTTCTCAAAATTCAAATTCACTGTCAAAAAAATATTACCAAATTTCTAAGGCATAAGTTTTATAAAATTAATGCATCTTATTATAATGGAAATAATTCCGATCCGCATTGGCGATCCCTATTACTTAGGTACTTAAAATAGTTTAAATTTCTGATGTTAAAAAATTTATTGTGCTTAAACTTATGATGTAAAGTATTATTACATTAAGTAACATTCTATTTTGAAAGCAGATCTTGTTCAGTTTATTACTGGATTCTTCTCAACAGAGGTATTTCCGTACACCGGTGCGATCTTTTGACATTTGTATCTACATATTAGGTTTCTAGCCTAAATTCAATAAAGCTATTCTGATTTTATACTTTTTGTGTGTAATAAAACTATCTTCAGTTGCTGCCTGCGAGCTGCGGCTTTTCGACGTATAGCGTATAGTAGTAGGCTACCGACGAAGGAAAATCAGAGGGAAAAACTGGGTAGTATAAGCGAATTTTGGCATAGTTGTAGGGAATGATATTTTATACCACAAACTAAAAGTACTGATGGATGGGGGTGGAGCTAATGTGGGGGAGGGGGTAAAGGTCCCATTATTTTAGTTTTTCGTAAATAAGTAGTAAGCGCTGGCCCACAGCAAAAAAAAAAATGTTCTACCTAACACAAGTAATCTACATAAAGTTGTCTACAAAAAAGATTGTAGGTATACATTTTTTCTCTGAGATCAATATTTCACAAGATATGGCGGGAAGAAAATGGACAATAAAAAATAAGAACATTTCTATGGTATGGCGATGGATGGACGTTTGTTACTCTTTCACGCAGAAACTTCTGAACAGATTTGCATGAAATTTGCCATACGGGTAAATTAGACTCTCGATTAGTAATATATAGGCTCCTTTTTCTTTGCCCGGCACTAGTACTATACATTATTTTGGAATAAAAACAGATAAACAGACAAAAACTCAAAAAACTGTTGGAACGTGTTCTATTATCGATTTCAAGTAGGTATCCTCATCCAACTTTTTTTCGGATACCTTCCATGTACAGACTTTCGACCCTCTTCAGCTTTATTATATTACTAGCTTTTGCCTGCGGCTTCGCCAGCGTGGAATTCGGTTATCGCAGGCGCTTTTTTACCCCTTTAGAGGGAAATTTTATCTATTTCACCTACACAGATAATTTTTAATGGTAATCGAGAACTTATACACCTATTTTCATTATAAGCTTCACCCCCCATTTCACCCCCTTAGGGAATGAATTTCTAAAAATTCTTTCTTAGTGCTCACTTACATCATAAAAAGAACCTCTGTACCAAATTTCAAGTTTCTAGGCCCAGCGGTTTCGGCTGTGCGTTGATATATAACCCAGTGAGTCAGGTTTGCCTTTTATATATATAGATGTATAGATTACTAGCTTTTGCCCTCGGCTTCGCCCGCGTGGAATCCGTCTATCACGCGCTGTTCCCTCAGGAACTGTGCATCTTTCCGGGATAAAAAGTAGCCTATGTCAGTCAGGCCTATAAACTATCTCTCCGTTTCGACGTGAAAGACGGACAAACATACACACACACACCCAAACATACAAACACACACACTTTCGCATTTAATATTAGTATGGATGGATTATATATATGTAAAGATAGGTAGACGTTTTTCGAAACTCACGGCAGAAGTACCTAAATGTATATATATAGGTAGGTAATATAACAAATACAAGGTGTTAATTAAATTACCGAAAACCTCAGACACCACAAAAATATTTTTCACTTCTCATGCTCGTAAAGTTCGTGTTTATGCTGTATCTAGGCGACATAAAATGACTTTTTATGCTCTAGTGCATAAAATAAAATCTTCGTCTAAGACCAACTTAAGACCAAGGTAATCAGGTGTCAACAGCCACAAACAAAAAAGTTTCCATATATTTTTTAAATATTTTTTAATTGATATATAACTAAAAATCAATCAAATCAATCATAATAAATCAGTAAAATTTAAAATGGAATTATTATAATAATGCATAAAAAATAAAAGATACATAGAAAGTGAATCATTGTTTCCACTGTTGCTATTTCATTTCCTCGCTATCAAAGTGAAAAGCAGAGTGTAAAACTCGAGCATTAAACCCATTTTCCCCTCGACGTGTCTATCCACCCTCGCCGTACTGGCTCGGGTGGCTATATGAACATCTCTGGTAAAATGACTCGATTTATGCTCTTGTTGTACAATCTACTATTTTCATTTTTAGTTAGTGGACGATTGCTTTTATTTTTGAATTTACCTACCTTCATTATTTTAAAAGATATTTATTCATGTGCTGAGCTCGAACTTTTAGTACGGATGACGTAAAAATTACGTCATATTGCATACAGGATGATTTAGTAAATAAAATAAAATTTACGAAGCGTTACCGTAAGGTACGATTATTTATAATAAAAGTAGAGTAGTGCACTAAAATCATAAAATACATACATTGATGTTGTCAAATCTGTTGCATTGCAAATTTTCAGTGTTACATAATAATAATAGCCTTTTAATTCCAAACATTTAACTAGGCCGTGACAATCCATACTAATATTATAAATGCGAAAGTGTGTTCGTATGTTCGTGTGTTTGTGTATTTGTCCGTCTTTTACGCCGTAACGGAGCGACGGATCAACGTGATTTTTGGTATAAAGATGGTTTATGGGCCCGAGAGTGATATAGGCTACTTTTTAGCCGCGCTCGATAAGCGAATACCACGCGGACGGAGCGGCGGTCTAAAGCTAGTTTCATAATAATTATAAAATAACTCTTAGTTCGGTGTGCCTTCTGGCATAGTCGTCCTCCAACTGTTTCCGTAGGACTCTGTCCGCTGCCATTCTTGTCCAATAAGGTCCCAGGGTCAGACTAATACGAGTATCGTCTTCCCATCTTCTCGTTGGGTGTCCCTTTTTCTAGCACCGTCGCTCGGGCACCATAGAGTTACTTGCTTACTCCATTCGTTACATAATATCACAATAAATAAAAGTACTAAGCGTTATTATTATTCAGGTCAGGGCATGTTTGGCTGTCTCCAAAAATGTCTTTTGATAATACGGATCTTCGGTATTATATTTTGATCGCAGTGAGAGCAATACACGTTTTTGTCATGTACCTCCAAAAAAAGAAAATTGTTAGAATAATTTTGTAAAGATGACATTTTTGGCAATCGTACACATAATTGTGAAAATAAACTAAACAATCACAACATTAATTTATTGTTAACCTGAATGACAATGTCAGTCGAAAATGCGTTATATACCTAGGTACTGCTGCTCATTTCAAGTGGTGATACCGTTAAATCACAGAAGTTGATGAGTGGCAATTATTTACGAAATTAATTTTGCAATTGCAAATAAAAATATTTTAATTTGAAGTTGAACTTGAATCTGAAAAGGCTGTTTGAAATCATCCTACGTATGTTTTGATGTTATACGTAATAGGTAAGCACTTAAAATTCGAACCCGGTTCGTGTGTTTTGCTAAGTCAGTAATTCTACTTCATTTCTAACTCTACACTCATACCTAATTAGTATTTGTCAATTGCGCTTTGATGTTGTTTATAAGAATATCACATAGTGACAACAAAACGGCCAGTGTTAAATATCGAAATAGTATGCAACCTTTGCTAAAATATTTAATTGGCGCCTGTTGCAGTCGTAACTTTTAGACTAGGCACCATAAAAAAGGGATTTAAAACACAAACACTAGACAAACACAACCTAATTTTAAACATAGAGTTATCGATTCTACTCTCGATTCTGAGCAAACTACTTTCTGGTGAAAAGTTATTTAATTAACACCTTGTAGGTATAAAAAGAAAACTATCACAACTAAATAAGTAAGTAGGAACAGTCGATCAAATTTTTTAATAGACAATTTGCGGAATTTTAGTATGAGATTCCCGTCCATCTTTCTTTCCGTCATGCACTTGATGGTTTCAGAAATCCCGTGATACTTTTAGGGTGCGATAGTCAAAGAACCCTTATTGATACTAAACAGTCTGTGGTTATCGCTATTTAATATTAAAACAGAGCGGGCACTCCCCCTCGTGGATCCTATTAATGAACGCAGGCGCCCCTCGCCACTTATCGTGGGGTCAAATATCTGCATTAGTCACGCGTGCAGTCGACTATGCTGTCCGTTCACTGGCATAGCAAGCCCGTAAAGGCGACATTGCCGTGCGTGGTTCGATGGTGTAATTCTAGTTGGCGGTGAGCGCGCATGGTGTCGCGACAAGTGCTCAGTTCAGTTCTAAATACACAATTGTTGCTTGCTGGATGCGACACACGCTTTATTTGAAACATGTAAATGAGTCCATCAGTGGGAAATATGATTGAATAAAAAAATTGTTTATAAGTACTCTTTATTGTACAAAAAGAAAATACAAAAATGTTACAAAAAGAGTGCTAAGTACAAAGGCGGACTTATCTCTGCCAGTCAACTTTAATATCAGAGTTTAAAATGTAACAATATAATGTTTCGTATCTCACGACATACATACTTAATATGAAATCTACTTAATTTTGAAGTTTTAACAGTCTTTATTATGAAAGTTTTAGGTACTATCGTAACACAATAAGGTACCTGTGTGTAAGGGGATAGCACATACATAAAGGTCTCTACACACTACGCCGTATCATACCATGACTGTAATAGTAACGTATCAGGCACGGAATGTAACACGACAACGGACTACTTACAACATTTCAACGTCTTTTCAAACCCATAAAAAGCCCCGCTCCGTTTTTGACACTCCGTGCATGGTACAGTAAGTAGGAAGATATGAAAGTTTCAGCGCACAACATTGTTTAAAACAAAACTGGAAGATGGCTATTCTAGCGAGTTATGGCCGCTATTCGTGGTCAATCGCAATGCCTCTGTCACGACGTTACGTGCGACGCAGCACCACCGCCGTGGGGAGACCATTCATTCATACTACGTTCCAGTCTGATACCTACCCCTGCTAACCAGCCTTAAACTATTTTAAAACCAAAACACCGGTTATAGTCAAATTACTGAGTCCAGTCGGTTGTATGTACCTACATAGAATGTAGTACAAAATCTACAGAGTACGCATACACAAGGATGGTTTTTCTGTTCAAGGCTAGGTATTAAATATTAATCTATCCTATAGTCGAAGAGGCGCCTACCTAAATAGTAACATTTTCACTGATCTATGTACATAGTAATCAAATGTCAAATGCTACTGTTTTTTAGGTTAGGTACACAATAGGTAAAGATGAAAATAAAAATAAGCATAACTTTGAAGTCTTGAATTGATTTTAATTATATTACTTTGTAAGCATCTTTTATATCCTGAATAAACTTCATCCGATTACTTCGTCGGTACAAGTCGACACCTAAGTAAGTACATATATCTAACGGATCCTGTACCAAAAAAAATTACCTTGTAGGTAAGTATATGACATGTTAAGCTGGAGTAATTAGAGTAAAATACTTCCGACGATGATGAGAATCATGCCTTAATGATCATGAAAATTCTCCCACGAAACGAAGTCAGTTCGTCCCTCAGAGGAAGGGGACGTAGGTAGGTATAACGCATTCTTGGGGACGGCGGGAGGCTGGCTACTTTTGTACTTTTTGTTCCCGACCGGAGGGGGTTGACCGGGTACATTTTGTTATTTTTGTCCTCCTTTTATTCCTTTTATTTCGATCGCTCGGTCCATGGTCAGTTCAGTATGCTGTTCGTGGTATTTTAATTTTTTTGGGTGGCTTCCTGCTTAGACTAGAACCTAAAACAGTAAAAACTGAAATGTAAATTCACTAGCGAAAAATAGGGCGATTGCGGCTGAGAACTTTAACAAGTTATCTTGGTGAGGTACTCAAAGACTATCTTGAATATTTAGGTAGAAGTAGACGAAGATTAAATAAAATGGAACTGATATGGGGTAGGTACTTAAGGTACCTAAGTACCTAATCGATAAGAATCAAATATTTGAAGCAGGAGATGAGTGCAGCAAATTAAGTTGTATCAAATAGAAAATAATCCATCCAGCTGTCAAATGTTTTCAAAATTATGAATTCAACTTTGAAGTGCGTACGAGTTGTAGGTACGCACAAAGATAATTTATGAAAAACATAAAAATACCTACTATGGAACAAAAATAAAGTTTACTGGTGAAAATGGCTCTTAGAGTACAGATTAAGAAAAAATGAAAACTAATAATAAACGATTTCGCAGTATTGTGCGTAGCGTTTATATCTCTCTATGAGTAGTTCCAGTGTCCATCTGGAGTATTCCTCGTCAGTTCTACTTCATCAAATGGCGATTTCCGAGATAAAATGCAGGAATTACTACAAAATACACACACACATCTACCTACTGGAATATGGTCTAATATTTAAAAAGCTACTTCATTGTTTCTATGCCCGCGTCATGACATCCTGACTATATCACATTAATACCAAATTGGAAAAATGTATCTCCTTTCCGTCATAAACATAAGTATTTTTACAAATCCCTACTAATATTATATGTAAATGCGAAAGTAACTCTGTCTGTCTGTCTGTTTCGCTTTCACGTCGAAACCGCTGAACCAATTTTGATGAAATTTGTTATAGAGATAGTTTAAGCCCCAAGGATCCACATAGGATACTTTTTATTCCGGTAGAGCGCGCCACCGCGCGATAACCAAGGTCCGCGCAGACGAAGTCGCGGGCACAAGCTAGTCAGTTTATAAATAACGAAATTCTGAGGTAGCAAGCATAAAAAAATACAAACTTGATTTACGTAAACGAAACGACATAAACTTTGAGTAGGTAAGGTAAAAAACCGGCCAAGAGCGTGTCGGAAACGGAGTACTAATAATTCTCAAGAAACTTAACAGTTATAGTTTTCCTTGTATGTTTGATATACTTACTACCATCTTGAATTTTTCAAATTTTTTCACCCACCGGTTTAGATTTTAGAGGGGGCGAAGCTCTCGATATTAATGATAATTTGCACGTTAAAGTTGAATATTTTGCAAACAAATCACTGAACCGAAAAATCGTTTTAGCAACCCCTGATGGTTTTAAAAGACCTATCTAACGATACACTACAAGGTTGAATGAGAAAAAAAAATCACACACCCTTTACGTCTATGGGAGGTACTCTAAAAAAATTTCTTATTTTTTTTGTACCATTTTGTCAGCATACTTATTTTACACATATGTATATTCGTTCAAAATTACAACTTTCTAGCATTGATAGTTCCTGGACAAAGTCGCGGACGGACAGACAGACAGACAGACATGGCGAAACTATAAGGGTTCCGTTTTTGCCATTTTGGCGTTTTAAAGACTTAAAACATTGATCCGCGTTAAAATGCTGGTGGCACTGCTCTATTTTTTCTGCCGGTAGTCCGTAGTCGATAACCTTAAATGGATTGTTCCATACAATTAGACAATCTAATGTGTAGCGGAGGGTGTTACCCTCAGTCGATTGTAGCAGTCTGCTGCCATGCGGGCTGCGCCGGGCGCTCGCAGGGCGCGGCTGCCGGAGCCCCTCATCCCAGGACACGGCCTGTCAGCTACTTATCTGCGCCGATCGATAAACGCCATGGAAAACTACCAAATCTATTCCACACCCACATTTGAGCTAGTGGATAGGAACAGTAAAGGTACGGGATTACAAATAAGTAGAATGATATCTAAGTACCTTATATACAAGATTATGGGCGAAGCGCTAAACATAATATTGCTGCGACACGTCGTAGCTATAGCTGAGCTAAGTTCTACCTGATTATACTGTTCGACACTTTAAAATAAATAAATGCATATCACGGGACAATTAAAACTAATTAACCTAGACCAAAGTGAGCTAAGCTTATTATGGGTATTTGGCAGCGAACAAAACTCGAAAGCAAATATTCGTATTTTTCAAACAAATATCTAACCTGACCGGAAATCGAACGTTTTGTAGTCAGATTCTCTAACTAAACTACTCCGATATATTCTGGTCGTCCCACTAGGTATATGAAATTAATTCAAAAATACACTAATAATACGAAGTAATCGTACGTTTTTAGGGTTGCGTCCCGCAGTTGACAAAAACGGAAACCTTATAAGTACACTTTGTTATGATTATCTGTCTGTCTGTAAAAAAACTATTCCTCAGTATAGCGTGAAGGTACCAACCACAAATTAATAATGAAATAATCATGTCTACCACCCTCGGGAGCAGTGAAAAATAAAGCCCAATCTAAAAAATATGTACTACACTACAGTCTTTAAAATAATTGATTCCGTACTAATTGACGCGGAATCAAATCCTAAAGGGTACCTACTTCCAGCTGTCCTGGAAACTTAAAATTTGGCATGAAGATAGCTTTTATATGTATAGCACAGCCGATAAGAAAAGTCTGAAAATCTTAATTTTGGTGTCTGTCAGTATAATTAATCTAAAATGATCCCACACTGCATAGGTACTCTTTGCTTAGGAGCAGGGCTCAACTGACACTGGATATAAATATCGACTAATTTATACGGGACCCTCGGTGCGTGAGTCCGACTCGCACTTGGTCGGTCTTTTCCTTTATTATTAAAGTAAACTAATTATTTTATATACGGGTCAATCAAATCTTGCAAACGAATTATGACCTAATTCCAGTGATCAGATTAACTTAAAATTTGGCATAATGAAAGTACCTACTCGTAGTTCCTCCGTAGTAATTCTGACAAAAAGAGCAACACTAGGTATACCGGCAACTGTTTGTGCCAATTTGTTTTTCCTAAAATTCCTAAATGCTAATTAATAGAGAAAATATTATGTACATTTTGTTATTAAGTGCGTACCTACTTGTTATAAGTAGAATATGTAATCCTCTGCTTGTATACCTATTCAACTTATTACTTACAATGGGAAAATTTAGGTACTGAGCAGCACCTTGTGTAATTTTACCCGAACCATTTGAAGCCGCTTTTGACCCACTTCTAACTCAAAAAATATTTCACATAAACACGTCAAATTTTGCTTATTATGTTGAGACTTGCGAGTTACTTATATATGTACTTCCAATGTCAAGTACACACCTCAAACAGTTATTTAGATATTAACGTCCCAAAATCTTCAATTTTGTCACCGACTCACTTATAGATCAAAATTCTAACCCAGTTCCAGATGACCTAGAAAGTTCAAACTTATTTCCTTCCTTAACTTAAGAGTTATATTCTTGTCGGTGGAGTATCTTCCACACATCCCTCATTTGAGCCATGTTTTTGACCTCTTGATACGACACGACTTAACTTATTTATAAAGGAATAAATCAGACTAGTATTTTTTTATCAATTTATAATAATTTTTCAATTAAGTGATTGATTAATTTGGGAAGGAACATTTACTTATAGCGCCTGTAACATACTATACCTACTTAGATATTACAGTGCCTGTATTTTATTATCTTTGTACCTAGTTAATGATTTATGTACAAAAAGTATTGATAGATATCATTACCTTAATCAAAACATAAATCTGAAATGAGAGCCATGTTCAATATAACATTTATTCTCCAAATAAAAAGAACTCGGAACACGATCCATCACTGCAAACTTACTAGAAATTATTTTCAATTCGTTGCCGTGACGTCAATCTAGGATAGCATGTTGGAAACTGTGTCAACCACAGACAATGCTTCGTCCAGGAATCGGATACCTATAATGCAACCCAAATACATAGCTAGTTTCCTCTTTTAGAGTTTGCTCTTTTAGGTTGGTGTTCTTTTTGTTTTTATCATTATTCAAAAATTCTATCCTGTTATAAGAAATATACTTCTTTGTCTTTTTCCGTTATTTGGGGTCGCGGGTCGGCTCGTCTCGTTGTGATGCGTCACGGTCACATTTATCCTGGGTTGTCTTCGAGATCATAGGCTTCTAAATCTGATTAAATATTTTAATGCTCGTGCAAACACCGGTAGAAATCCAACTTTGAATTCATTAGGGGAGGAGGGGAGTTCAGGGGAGGTATATTAAAAGCTTTTATCGGTGTCACCTGCCCCGTTGCCTGTCTGTCTGTAGTCAAATCTTGCAAGTTAAATTCGACCAACTTACAGTAACCACATTGACTTAAAATTTGGCATACTTATCTACATTGAATGACAATACAATAATATGGTAATGTCATTCTGGTAGTCTAGCCAGGATCGTCTTCGCAGGGACGGAACTCTTCAATGGTTAATGGAATCGACTTTAAATTTGGTATGCAAATGTAGTTCGGCTGACAATGCAAGTAAAGTCGACATAAAGTACCTACAGTCAGCAAAAAGCTTACATTAAAAAAAAATCCATAGGTACATTTTTAATATATGTAGGTCCCTACTGTACGAGTATGTATCTAAAATAGTAATAAATATATAAATAATACACATTTATTTACTATACTGGTGATCTCTTCTACCTTGTTTCTAATAAACTGGCACAAACAATATGACACCTCTATTGGACTAAATTATTCAGAAATGATACATTCGGAGTGTGAGTCATCATCATCAATGCGAAAAACACGGCTTGATCTAAGATCACAAGGAGGTGCGTCCTCTTATTGCCATAAGGTTCAATTTTTATTAAATAGGTATACATGCTGTTTCTTGTACCTAGGTGCTTGAATTTTGTTTGCGTCGCGACTGTGAGATGACTACCTCCGGTTAATGTATGTCAGAGAAATAACTTTTGTATTTTGTACGTATGTTAAGCTCCGTTTTCATCAATAGGTAATGTGCGAGGACGTGTTGCGAGGATTGTGTTTTTCATTAACTAATAAAAACGCTTCAATTACCTCGCCTCGGTCCGCTCAGTTCTTACCATTAGAGACGTGCTGTGCGAGGATGTGTAAAGGAAGCGTTTCTATTGTTGAATGGAAAACGCATCCTCGCACATTATTGGTGGAAACGAAGATTAAGTGTAGCTCTATCCGACTCATTCAAAGAAAACATGAATTCCTCAAAGATTTAAGATTTAAGATTATCCGCAAAAAATACTACTTTTGTGTCTTATTCTGTGTATGACTCAGATGTGACCGATCAGTTCGCCGACTTTCATTATGTCGATTTTCGTTTGGCAGACAGATATTTCATTTGGCATACCTATTTCACAACGCAACTTCTCCGTTTCGTCCATAATTGTGCCGTTTTTGGGCTTAATCATTAAGCCTTAACGAAATCGTTGTGAGATGCACTTTGGCTACAAAACACTGAAAACCATGAAAGATAAATTTTTCTCAAATATATTTAGGTGAGGTAGACGACTATACGTGTAGGTCCACTCCTGCTGGCTCGTGCTGTGGGACCGTCTTGAAACTAGTAGAAAATTATTTTCAAGTTTTTTGTAGTCGGTTCCATCTAATCTTAATTTTTTTTTTCAATATATATTTCTTAAAAGCCACGCGACCACGCGATATAAAATTTCGGAATTTCACAAAAAAAATATTAACAACTTGAATCAAAAATTGTATCAGTACGTAAAGTTTCGTGTTACAAGATATATAACCATACCTAAACGAAAATTGGTGGTAAGTATTTGTAGTTTTGGCAGTCTATTTAATTTCAAATTTACTTAAACTAAGGTACTTATATTTCGAATAAAATGAGATGATAACATAAAGATCTGGTGTTTCCGATGTTTATGGGCGGTCGTGATCTCTTACCACCAGGAAACCCACTTGCTCGTTTGCCTTCCAGTCGAATAAAAAAAATAGATTACACATCGGTCTTTGGAAAGAAACGAGAAAAGAAATTTCGGCTTCGTAGAGCGTTGTCACACACTACTCAAATATGTGACGTTTGTCAGTCATTATACAGGTACAGTAGAGTACGGATGTATTTAGATAAAATATATAATACCAGCTGTTGCCCGCGACTCCGTCCGCGTAGAAGTATCAAAAATAGTTTACATCCTATTCTCAGACCTAGGTACCGAATAAACACAAAAAAAACATAAAACTTGGTCAAGCTATAGGTACGACCTGTTGGTACGACGGTTAAAACTAGTTGTTATATGTATATAGTATTAAATTAGTAAGTTTCGCAAAAAAAAAACAATATTTTTCGAAGTTTTCGCTGGACAAGGACTAAAAAATACAAATTGACAGCTGATACCGAGATTTAAGAGTTGGCCAAGGATACTTGGGAGTCATAAGAGTGGCTGTCTCAAAGGGATCTTTTGGAAACTCCCACGGGAAAAATATTAAAATGGCCAAGAGTGTGTCGGACACGCCCAGCATGTACCGTAACCATTATGAAAAAATCAAATAATATTTTTCCAATAATTTCGTATTATGTCTTCCTTATGGAATCTTCCAAGTTTAGGTATATTTTACACCTTAGTCTGCTATTTACTCTTACACTACTTACCGTACTAATAATTCTCAAGCAATCTTAGCCGCTATAATTTTCATTGTAAATTTAATATACTTACCTATTTACTACCATTCTGAATTTTTTCGTATTTTTCCACATAACAGTTTAGATTTTAGAGGGGGGGGGGGGCTCTCAATTTTAATGAAAATTTGCAATTTAAAGTTGAATATTTCTCAAACAGATCACTAGTACACACGTAGCGTGGAGATTGAGCGGCAGTGTGCAAAGATGCTAGCGAGGAAATAAAATGTTTGTGAGTTGTTGCATGAGGATTTCGACGTTCCTAATTTTAATGTGCTGATTATAGTTTAATTAGAAACTAGGTAATTTCATTTGCGTGGTGCATCATCGTCACTAACCGCCAGAAGACGTTCACTGTTAAACAAAGGCCTCCCCCTTAGCTAGCGATTTGTATTCACCAGTTGCCCGCAACTCTCGTGATGTCATCAGTCAACCTGGGCTTTACTGACACCTCGCTTTTCGGTTCGTGGTCGCCACTCGAGAACCTTTCACCCCCAGTGATTATCTGTTTGGTTGTCTGTTGCACGAGTCATATATGTTTAGTAAATAAATAAATAATATTAAATAGTTAACCTGCCTTTCAGTAGTCTATTTCAGTAGACGGATTAAGTATTGTTTGTAGGCACATATAATATTGAACCAGCTGGGATATCCTGCACTTTTTCCCTTACATATAATGTACCCTAAGTTTTTATAGGAATACGTTTTACATATAAAACAATTATGTCTGATGTACACACAAGTACCTACTTGATCAAGTTTTCCTCATCGGAATACTACCTCAACTTGTGTTAGCAAAAATAACAAAACCTTCTTAATAAAAGGCCTTGGTAAAATCTGTACTTTACCTACCAAATCCCATTATTTTAAGCAACTACACGTGGTCATTTGAAAGGGTCTGAAACACACCTGCACCTATGGCATTCTTCATGGCGCAGCCATAGCCGAACTTATCGCCATGCTCTGACGCAACCCAAACAGGATCCACCTCCTAACAAAAAAGTTCCACGGCCACTATTTCGAAACTCGTGCGCATCTAAATAGAGAAAGGCATCTATGTGCTTGTACATCATTTGTAGAGCCGCTAGTCGCAACCCACGGGGTACGGGGTGAATGCCCTTAACGTCCTCCGTCCTCCTCGCGTGTAGTTCCCTCCTATTCTAGCACACGCAGAGTCCCTCTTCTTTCGACTTTGAAAAGAGGGCACGTATTTTGTGGTTAAGGCGCGTAATTCACACCATACGACAGTAGTGATCAGAGTTGATATTTGGTTGCGCAGGCGAGCCTGTGTACAGTTAAGGGTGTGTGCGCACGCGCATTACGTTTGTATTCAAATGAGGACAGTGCGTTCCGCGCCGGAGAGCACTATGATTGTACTTTTTTAGTGAGCCGTAATCAGCTACAAGGAAATGAGCATCCTTGGGGGTGGTGCGCGATGCTCCGCGCTCTAGACGACCGGCTCGCCTTGCTCGCGTGCGTGCTATTACCTAACTATACTATGTATCCTCAAAACTTCAAAGCAATCGCGTCTAATACCTAAACATAACATTTTATAAATTCGTTCATACCTACTTCATTGCATTTCTAGGGTAACCTCACTTTATATTAGATCATCATCACTCGGTATATAAGTAATAATACATTACGCGTTATTTATTGCGTAAATACTAATTCGAAATTAATATTTGCAATACATTAAACCATTTTGTATACACTTCCATTAGCGGAACGGTTAAAATTTAAGGTAGGTAAGTATAACGTCGATAATACCTACCTACCCGCGAGAATTTTGAGAAAACGCTCTCTAGCAAAGTAGGGATATCAGATCAGATAATACAATAGTAGACTACGTATCTTTTTCAAAGTTTATAAAGCTATAAAATAATTGCATTTCGAATAAATGCTGCAATTATTTTATAGCTTTATCTAAATCTTAGATTGAAACTACATTATGTACGTCTACATTATTTAAGTTGGTGTTTCCTCATATCAAAGTAGCAACAAGATCGAAAACAAAATCGTACACCGAAGGGTAAATAAAGTGTGAATCTATTTAAGGAACTATCTACGAGTATATTGAAAGGCTTTATTATACGTTCGCCGAAGTGCTTTACCGCAGCAGCGGTTCGGACCAATTGTATTTAAACGCTTTACTAGTAAATTAATAAGCAAGACCTTATCGGACTGAATTGTATGACTAAAATGCTTTATAGTGTTTACCCGACTGCCCAAAGGAGGGTTATGTTCTTTTTCCCATAATTGAAGACTTCGAGCTGTTTTGAAGGTATGCATGCTCAGTTTGAAACTAGGTAGACTAGGGACAAGACTTGTTGTAAATTAAAATTGATAGCCTGCCTACAATTTGAAAGATAAGCACAAATTAAAATGAACTCAACAAGAGGAGTGAAGGAACAAGAACAAATCTTCTCGTGCGTCTAATGACGGCCGTGATCGCCGTTCGCGTATTCGTGTGAACGAAAAAGATGTACCTACTTAGGTGCTTTGAAGTTTAAATCAACGTTTATCACACGTGTACGACGAACATATTTGGCAGCCAAATCTCGAATAGAAAATAATCGGCCAAAATGCGTGTCGAGCCACGAAAAGTGCGTGGTTCCGTGACGTACTTAACTAACTATGCGTCCAGTATCCAATGTAGAGTCTTGATCGACTATTACATGTTGACTTGTAAAGACTACTTAGCTGATTTTTTTTCACGTCTTCAAAGTTAACCATTTAATTTCAGAGCGGGGCATTTGAAAATAATGAAAATTCACACTTTAAAAAATCATATTTCAATCAGGTAACCATATTCGTAAAGCACAAGCATGAGTAAGCATGAAGTACCTACCTATAGATATCCTCTGCACGGTATCCAATCATTTGGAAACAAACGTTTCAACAAATATTCATTTAAAAACAACTTTTCGCAAATTTTAGTTTCACAAATTATCATATAGCAATATAGGTATATCCTATACGATATTTGACAAAACATCATTGCTTGGCAAACTATTCATTTATATTTCAGTGATTTGGCAAAACCACGTTTGTCAAATCAGCGTTTGAAAAAAAAACGTTCATTGAAATGCATCATTTGGCACACTCTTTTTTAGGATTAATTAGAGGTGCCTGTAACTCAGGTTAGGGTGGTTAAGAAATAGGTTAGGTTAGATTAGAACTCAGACCCTAAGAAAAACTAACTTGTGCCAGTAAAGTTGGTTGGTTAGATCAGAACTGCGACCCCAAGAAAAAATCAAATGCGACCGTAAGAAATGCGAAACGAGAACAAGCCACAAGAACCAAATCCTACCAATTTAAACCCGTTATGTAAATATGTTTGTCAAATAATCATTTATAAATTGATGTTTTGTAAAATAAGGGTGGCCTTTATTTCGCAAATCTTTAATTGTCCTAATATAATTCGCATAACAGATTTGGCATAACATAATTGTGCATAACAGCTAACTTGAATAGGTACTTAGTTAGAAAGAAGTATAACACTTATTTAGTATAATAATGAATAGGTACGCATAATTGAAATATGCATACATTATTAACTATAACTTTAACTGTTATAAAATTAATTCGCATAACTTTATAAAGCGAGTAAATTCGCTTGGTCAGGGCAAAACCGATTCGATGTTAGGTATTTTTAATAATAGCACAATAATAGAAATTTAACATAGTGTAGTTAATTCTCAGATCTAATTGAATAAATAAAACAATATGGACCAAGAAAATAAACATTTAACTTTTAGTACTTAATAATTTTTCACTTTCATTAATTAAAATAATCATTTTATATTTATACTGTTTAATACTTATGCAAATTAATGTTATGCTACTTAAATTTATGGCAACTTACCGTTATGCCAATCAACATTATGCGTAATAATTATGCGAAATAATATTTCTATGCCAATTTCAATTAGGACAGTTAATTTTATGCAACTCATATGCGATATTTTATATAAATGACTCGCAAAATAACTAGTTTGAAAAATGAGTTGTTTTGGGTATAATAGATATTTTTTTATATAATGATTTGTCATTATGAAGAATTTGTGAAGTGAAAAGTTTATTTATCAAATCATCTTTTGCGATATGAGCAGTTTGTGATGTAAATTGATTGTGAAATGATCATTTGTTAAACGTTCTTTGCCAAATGAAAGTAAACTCTTCTGCACTCCTAATGAGCTTTTACTCGTAGTACCGACGATAACGCGGCAACTACGGTTCAGTTTCGTTGACAATGCGCTTAAAGAAGTTATCACTTAGACGAAGTGCACTGACCGTCAAATGGAATCGGAATCCAGGGTCTACTCTGACGTGTTCTGAGTCTAGCACAGCCTCTTCAAAGCAGTAGGTAAACTAGAGTCAGTGAACAGATTCCAACATGATAAAACCACCTCCAAAAATTATCGATTAGCTTAATGAGCCACAATATGGGCCGCTTAGTTCACATTTTGGAGCAAGCAAGTCTTCTCATATTTTGGAACCATGGGGCTGGACTAAGCAATAGTATTCCTATTATTCCTGTTAACACTATTAATTTAGGTTTCAGGATTAAAATCATTTTTCGTCTTTAGTTCGGTTTCAGACAAGAAATTACCTAACCTTTCGGCCATGCCGAAACTTACCTGTGTCATTCTATTACCGGATCGCGTTCGCTTAACTTTGGATGCGCTTGCCAACATGCCTGAAAAAATTAGTAGGGTTAAAAACATTTACATATGTTTATCTTCCATCTCAATATTTAAAACACCAATTAGGGTGTTGTAAGTATCATACCTATCAATGAAATAGTATGTGGTTTCTGTTAAAAGTAAATAATGTGACCTGTATTTTTGCCACTCGTGGAATAGATGCTTGCGTCGCGGCGTGGGCGACTCTCGACCTTCACCGCCCGTGCGTCGGCACGCTTCCTACTACGGACACAGATTGCTAGAGTCTACTTAAGGCTGATTCTCCGACAAAGGAGTTTTAAGTTACGTTCCTAAGGATTAATAGTAAATATTCGTGCAAATGAGGATTGGTGAAATAATTTGCAGTGCAGTACAGTGCGGATTTGAAACTTCACTATCGAATTGCTTCGAATGTATTTGTAGGTGGCCTCGTGAAATTTTTCTTTACCGAAAGCTCAAGGAAACATTCAAATTTGTGTTTTAATAAATTCCTATAAACTCAGAAGTGCGACTTTGGGTTCCAATTCACGATCTTTTGCTTGAGAGGCCATAGTTCGAACAGTATACCATGGTCTATTTTCAAAAAAAGATTATTTAAATACTTTAATAACTTTTAATTTAATTCTGTTAAATAGTGGTGCTTGTGCAGTGTTTAGATACACATAACGCGGACACCGTAATACTGTGCCTTGGGCAGGAAACGTCGCTGTCGGCCGCGCTGCCACCCTCAGCATTAATAGACATGGCACGATATTTTTGTCAACTAAGCGCAAAAAAATAATTGCAAACATTACTTTTAACATTTCAAACATGGTTTTTGTTGATATTAATTTTGGATGAAAAAGGAGCTCATTCCTAACCAGTTAAATTTGAACTGAGTAAATTTCTTACATTTTATTGCTTAATTATATGCTACTTTACCGTATCAATCATTAAACAAAGGGAGTACTTTATGTAGCATCAGTGGAGAACCAGCTTCGTCTAGTTCATAGGTCTACCAGCTCAATTATCACAAAGGCGCAGCGTCACCGCGGCCCTGCCCTTTCCTGCGAGGTCGCACCCGCCCGCGCCACCTATACCAATCAGCACGTCATGCCTCTATTAATGCCTAGCCTGAATAAAATAATTAGAAAAATAAGATTAGAAATATTGTTTTAGATAGGTGGCCGACAATACCATTTCACGTACACATACACATATGTCTACTGATCATTTTTGCCGCTATTATTTTCATAAAACCGTTCAAGTTGAATTAATATTGTAGAGAAAGAGAGAAAATGCTCAGAATAAACAAGGTTACTTAGTTGTTTTTTGTGTATTTTCAGAAGCCGTGGTGCGTTATCCACAGCTACGCAGCCGCTTCTAGCGCCGGCTCAGCTGGCCCGTGTGACAGTCCGTCCACGAGTAGGTACGCGCGACCAGATCGGCACGTCGAGCGTTATCTCTGTTCACTGCACGGTCGACATGCTCGCCGCACAGTGGTTACCTTGCAACAAACGCGATGAACGGAGAACACTGAGCGCGTCGCGGGTTGCGCGTAGGGTAGTCGTACCCATGTCGTGATGCTGCCGTAATGATGGACTGTCCGCGCTCTCGCCCACGCCACTGAGCTATCTCCTGCCGAACATTTAGCGGTACCGCCGTAGCTCAGCAATAAAATATTTCGTTTTATGTCTCCCTCGTGTAACAACAAGTTTGAGAGCCCGGCTTCGGTTGCGCAAGCGCCGGTGCATTCCGTGTTATACGGGGCGGTCCATTCGATCGCCATAGACTTGGGTATGGCGTCGGTTGACCATTTGAATCGTTGGGCCTAGGAAATTCGACACTCCTACTAACTTGTATTAAAAAAAGATGAATGACCCATTCCTTTTTGAAGTACTATTCAGTTATAAATAAATAATTAGAGTAATAACTTATTAATAATAAGGGATAATTTTGCTCAGATGGATTACAAATAGAAATAATACTTTGATTAAACAATTAAGTAATACATTTTAACAGCGACACTTCAAATTACTATATTGTTATGATATAATCAAACAAATTCCTTATTTAGAACAGACAATTATTAAAGGTGCAACTTAATTTTATCAGTTCATTTTATACTTATGAAGTAGTTAATGCGTACAGTTAGCTACAGAATTAGTTGAATAGGTCATAAATATACTAAAGCTCTTACTAAGTAGTAGGTAACAGTTACTACAGCAGGCAAAGCTGGTACATGAAAACAAGTCAGAATTGAGCAATTGAACAATAAAATTATTCCTCCTTCGTTGTACTAATACCGGTTATTCGTGTAAAAAAAATTGTTAAGCCGAAAATGCGTATACTTACTACTAGTACTAGTTACTTATAAATAATTGAATATAAAAAGTTGAACTTGTGTGAAAACGATTTAAAGTAGGTATTTACTTATTGTTGTCCTCTTCAGCATTGAGCACGTCTCCACACCCACCAACATAGATGTACGCTAGCGCTTACTTAAATACCAGTTACTTTGCAATGGACACGGTTTCCTTATTGACATAAAGATTAACTTATTACCGCGACATAATATGAGCTATTGAATTGAGTGAAAGGAGATAGTGCGCTTTTTATTGGGGGTGATTATACCTGCGAAGTACCTAAGTACTCGAGTAAGAAACTTTACTATCGAGTACAGTACAATTACTTGCATATTCTGTAGTACAGTGACCGTGAGCAAGTTGTAGATTTTGATTAATATTAGATACTTATTTTGTGAAAACCAAATTAGTTTCCATTTCGGATGTATGTTAAATAAATGAAAGATTAATGCTGAACATAGAGAACATGGCGAATCAAGGTCATTTTGGTTATTTTATAGTAATTTAGAAACCAAAATGCGTGCGTTACTGATTTTTTTTTGTTAGATGAGCGCGATTGAGTTTTGGTTCCATGATGTTCTAGAACATTACTTTTGGTTTGGGGTCCGTAGCCCTACAAGGACCTACCTAGGTACCTGCACGTAAACTGGACATGATTTGTTTTTGTAAATCCATAGTCATGGTATCCTTTAATTAGTTTAATAGGACATTGTAAGTTTGCTAAAACCGTTTCTCGACCTTTGTATCCGTTTGCAACTAAGCCTAAGGTGCCTAAAGTGTGTCCTGTGTCGCTCTACTAACAACAACGCCGCTTACAAATAAAAAAAAATCTGGTATTTAGTAGGTAAATAACGAATTTAAAAGGAAACTGTCACAACTTGGCAGGCTGTAAATAAATATAGCTTAAATATTCACAAAACATTCAAAAAAACGTAGGTAACTGTTAGAAGGTAAACGTTTTTTTTGAATATTTTGTGAATATTTAAGCTAGATTTATTAATATAAAAAAGTATAAATATACGTACGTATAAAGTAAAAAACAGTCTGAAAAATTACAAAGTTTTTAAATATCTTTGACTCAGTTTTTTCGTCACAGCTTTACCATTCGTTGGTTTTAGTTCTATCTAATCAAATCTACGTACTTTCTTAGAGTAGTGGCCTCAATATACCCTAGTGTCTTGTCATTTTCCATTTGTAACAGCAAAAAGTTGAGAACGGTGGAGCAACGGGCGGAGCGACGACTGCGACTACCGCCGAAGCAGCGGCCACCGATGAGAGAAGATCCCGCGTGAGGCAGCGCTGCGCTCCGCTGCGACCCTGGTAGCGCCGGCTGGGGGGCGGTGGGAAGGCCCCGTACACCGGTGGCACTATAATGACACATTGTTGCTGGCAGACGCGGGAACCGTTCGAGATATTGACAACTTCTTGCGCAAGCCGAGGCGGTACGCAGCCTCACCGTTATCCTATTTCCTCCCTCTTTTATATTCGCGTCGTTTGCCTCCGACGTTGTCGGTAATATATAAATACCTACATATATGTCTATATCACCGAGAACTTTACGGTTTGTCGAAAAGGATGATTCGCAGTTAAAGTATTCTTGCGTTGCAAAATAGCTGTGCCCATTTCACATATGCATATTTAAATAAGTTAATTTTATCAGCATTAGTATTTCGATTGATATGTTAAAGTTAGATATAAAGTTCGCACTGAATTACCTATTAAACAGCCCACCGCGGAGAGTTTATATTCGGCGGGCAATTGTTAGTTATGGGAATCGAAATAAAACATAGGTTACCAAATTTAGTACATAAGGTACGGTACCCTACCTTACCTAATTTCATAGCTAGATTTTTTACCTATATAAATACATAGGTAAGTAGGTACCAAGGTTGAGGTGATAAAAGCAATGGAGTAAGTGCGAAGGAGGGGTAATTACACAAAAGATCCCTACGGGTCGAAGTGTATCCGCAAGGACCCCTAAAATAAGATAAGATAAGGTACCAAGGTTAGTGTAAATCTACCCTGATTTACCTGATTAGATTACTGACCATCGTTCAATAAATTTGCTAATAAATACTTCAAAATATGTATCTATCTCAGACAAGATAGGTTTAAAAAAAGAAGTGATCACGTGACATTAATGCGGTATCGTTTGTTCGAATAAGAAACTCATTCCCGGCCGCACGTAGGTTGATCACGTTGCGGGAGTGATAAACGTGACATTTTCTTCGAACTGCAGTTTGAGTTTGAGTTATGCTCCTCAAAAAGACAAATATTTAAAACAATAACCCTAATTCTAAGTTCATGTTGTAATAGTACTTAGTTGTTAGGTATAGTAGAGTCGAATCAAATTAAATCATTTAGTTTTGCTAAAACATACACAAATTTGAAAGAGTAAAGAGTTGTGTAAGAGTGCGATGGTATTTCGAAAAATGCGGCACACAATGAACAATATTTATGTAAAATCGTTCTAAACACTACGTCAAGACTACGAGGTCCTCTGAGAAGGTACAAAAACCAATAGCTTGAATAGGTACTTAATAACATGGCCGCATGGGTCGTCATCACATATCACGTAGGTATAGGTAGCTCTTACTGTTAGTGATAAATCAAAGGTCCACGAATAGATGGCTCATAAAGACGGCCACAAAAGCCGGAGTTTTAGAGCCCTTCAGAAAGTGTGTCGACGGGCCCGCCCGCGGCCCGCACCCCGCGCCGCCGCCCGCACCCCGCGCCGCCGCCCGCTCTCTGTTGGAAAACATCCATATATGCATTTTATAGTTTTCCGTCGAACTAGGGACGTAGTTATCTAAATACAAGTTTGTGCATACACTTTAGAGGCAAATGATGCTCATGTATTTTATAGTTGACCATACCTATTGAACGACACCATCCGCATTTCATTACTATAATCATGACTCTACTGAATGATTGAATCCAGTTTATAATTGAAGTATAAGAACTATTTAATTTTAACACATTTTCAGTACCTTCTGAGATCATTCATTTTTACTTAGTACCTACACCAAGAGATCATAGACGTGGCAATAATTTTCTTGTTTTCAAATTTCCCCTAAAATTTAAGACATAATATAAATTATGCTCAGCTAAGTTATATATAAGGCGATTTTTTTGACGCAGCAAATATTCATTGCATTGTACCTAAGCCAACCTTAGATGTTGAGTCAACACAACTACCGAAACTAAAGCCTGTCGAGAGGTACCAACATTAAGCCGCATAAGATGAGTCGTAGTCTCGGGGTAAGGCCAGGGGAACCGGGAGGGCGATGGCGGTGCATTGCGCAACGCATTACAATAACGCGACATTGCGTGCCGCGGCCGCAGCGCCCGCGCCGCCTGGGGTCATCCGCCGCGCGCACCGATTCAGGGAACAGCGTGACGTGACAAGTCCCGTGCCTACTCATTATCAGAAATCGGAATAGGTTACTTAACTAGGAACTTATGTTCCTTGGATTTCCCTCACATTATTAAGTATTCACTTAAGTAAATAAAGACGATCGATTCGTTAAACTTGTGGACTGCCGTAAGCATTATCGCAATACTTTTTTCGGATTTTTATTTAATTTTTTATGTCCAAAAATTGAGAATAATCATCCAAAGAGATAAATTAATATTTCATCTCAACAAATTACTCAATAATAAATAATAATAACGATTTAATCAGAATAATTGCGTTAAAATTAAAAAAAAACTTTTGATAAAGTCTACGTAACACGACTTACTTATTTTCATCTAGAAATTGATCTTGATTTGCATGACCAAAATACAAACTACTCGTATATTAATTATTACATTTATCATACTTTAGTAGCTTATTTATCGGTTTTGTTCATGACGCATCAGTTAACACAGTGCGCGAAAAAATAAAATATGCCGCCGTACTTATTTGTCTTTATTTTTTTATTGCTTTGATTCTATATAAATTCATGTTCGATAAGTAAAGAATTAGAAAATCAGGTGTAAAAAATTCCATATCAAATTTAAGGTTTAAACGTCGTACCTACCCAAATAGTTAGTGTGTATAATTTTGATTGTTACAAAATAGACATCAATCTTTGTTACAGTTCATCATCAAATACCTATTATATATTTCTGGTGCCCGCAACTTCCTCTTCGTCCCGTGGGAATTAAGTACTTTTTCGGGATAATAATAATAAAGGTAGCCTAAGAATAGGTATGTTAATCAGGATTAATCTACCATTTTACAATAGTGAAAAAAGAACAAAATCAGTTTATAAATAAACATAAATGATAATTATCTATATATAATAATAAAATATACAAAAACGAACAAAGTTCAACCTATTGTGACATTAGTATAAATTAGTCCTGATTGATTTATATCATTTTATATGTAGTTATTTAATTTTAAATAAATGTACTTAAATCCGTTCCCTTTTCTCTAGAACAAGTTAGGCTCTACCTAGTTAGTAATATTGCTAGCCCTACGCTATAGTCAGGTGCGTCAAACGGATCTTGTAATAGAAAAAAACAGAGATCCAGCCATCCACGCAAGGATGCGCGGACGCGCGTTTCTTTTTAGAAAGTGGCACGTGTCGGGGTTGTTCACCCTGTCGATCCGGGTCAGGCGGCGTTCCCCGCTCTCCCCTCCTCTCCCCGCCCGCTCTCCTAGCCACTTCACTTCATGTGCGTAATAGTTAACACTAGCCCTTGATAAGGGAACTCTATTGACACCATAATGGAACCGGGTCAACGGATAAGGCACTCCTTGTCGCACAGAATACAGGACTTCACAGTTTATACGGGCGCCGTCATTGAGCGAGTATAACGTTTGAAATTATATAAAACACGCTCCTATAATTTAAATTCAACTTAATATTTTTTTTATGTAGGATTAGGTGATATACGTAGTATCTCGATAGTTAAGATGCGGATTGTGAATATGTCTCTATCGTAGACTCTGTTCAGCGTATTAAGGGTAATTTTGGGCATCAAACCTAGCCATAAAGAACACTCGCTTAGTTTAGTAGAGCCATAAGGTATGAAACTGTAATCATAAACAAAAATTAACGCCTAAATATTTTTTCCTGCTGGACACAGCAATGAGGCGGTACCGTACCAATTCGAATTCCATCGGGTTGACTAAACTTTTTTAGGTAGATAACATCAGTGATTGCCAGGTATGGCAAAGTCCAGGACTAACTGCAAGGATTGCATGTGAAAATAAACCTGATTAACGCTTCTCTAAAATACTCCGGGCTGCTTAAAGTAATGAGGGTTTTTATAGAGGTGAAATATCGCTAGATAGCGTTAGTATCATGACGTCCGTTTGACGTTTACTCGTGATTGGTTAAATAACCAAATGAGCCAATCGCAAGCAAACGTCTAGCGGGCCTCACGATACTAACGCCATCTAGCTATTATTTCGCCTGTGTGAAAACCCTCAAACTTTTATCCACGCTACTGCTACTCGAAGCCGAATAATTTAACGTGAATTGAACAGCTATAAAATAAATATGGCAACCCACGGCTATTAAGAAATTTATTGTGATTTTTTGAGGATATGTAGTAAATAAAGGAGTTGGGTAAAAAAACGTCTATTTTATTATTGTTTCTTTAATCTCAGAACTTTGAAAGTGGCAACTGATACATTTTATATTGATGCACGTACCTAATTTATTCTAGATCACGTATCATAAAAAATTAAGAGATTATAAAAATAACTTATGAACAACTCATAGATATTTACATAAAAAAGGACGGAAATAATATTAATTTACTAGATAATTATGAACTATTTCGGAAAAAAATGTTTTTTCACATACTTATTGGTTGGTTGACTTACGCAACGCATTAATAATACACTTAGTAATGGATCAGCACAATAATATTTATATCATATTGCTTACCTCAAGCTATGTGATGTCGTCGTATAAAAAAAGTACACTTATAGAGCTTATTTGATACCTACTTTTTAAGATAGATATTATTTAGGTACAGTCAACGTCATAAATAAGTTATCACTTTGGTACCTCGTCATTTTAACGTCACGTTTGAAGGGAAATATGAAATTGTGTATCGACTGAAAGCGACAAGGTACAAAAGTGTTCACTTATTTATGACGTTGACTGTACCGACGATGTTAATGTTAACCATCCTATCTTATCCGACCCACCGTTGAAATTTCTTACAGTCAATATTATATTTCCTGGAAGAAAGTTCCATAGTGGATCACAATCACAATTCAGTTGATTCTGAAGTACCTACCTAAATTGCGTCCTTACTATGCAAGTTTTTTTATTCCAAAACTATTACAATGACTCTACCTATATATAACGAGAAGGTGGGTACGTGAAAGCTTTTTCCTGTTTAGTGTCGCCGCGTCATCAGCACTTGTGGTGTTGCCCATCCGTGCAACAGAACTCCTTGCCGGCAGAAAAGTTGGTGGGAGTCCACTCTCCGCCGCAGTTCTTGATGAAAAGAAACGCTTTCTCACGGTGCACGTCGCGCTCCACCGCGCCGCAGATAACGGGGCCCGCTCGAGGGAGGTACTTGAGAATCTGCCGATCAATTAAGGATTAAATTTCAATGCCTAATCGAGGTTATAAATCCGAAGTCCTATACTCATACCTATTCCTCGGAAAAGGACGACGTTTTGTATTGTAGCTACTTGATACTTGATAGCGTCACTGAAAGTTCATATGCTTAAAATCAAGCGCAAAGCACTCTACATACCTATATCGAAGATAACTAAGCGTACTACCTTCATAACTGTTTAACGCATTCACTGCCACCGACGCATATATGCGTTTTCAGAACTTTGCCCAGTGCTGCTGTCATATTATTTATTTATTTTTAACTAAAAATACACATATCTTATGAGTTAACAATATTGTGGATAGTCGAAAAATATATAATATATGAATTATAAATAGTAGTTCTAATGGTAATTTTATAATAAAGGCCCATTTTTTTCTCTGTTTTCCTACTACTTATCTGTAGTTCAATAGATTCGAGTTTTATATTCACTTCTCGGTGTATAATTAATTACTTAAGATTAGGAACAGCTCACCAATTTTTACCGTGTTCTTCAGCTGACCATATCTTTAAGCTCTATTGACATATTCTTAATAGTGCGAATGAAAGGGGCAAAAACAGTGGCCCTTGAACTTGAACACATACTAGCCTACAAGGCCGTCAATATGTGTGTAGGAGCCTGTAAGCATCAGAGTATCTACATAAAGTTGAACTGTGCGAATCGCCTGTCCTGCTCGTGGTTCAAATGTTCTCAACATTGCAAACAGTTACTTACCACGTCAAGGCACTTGCTGATACAGTGCTTGAAGCCAGCTGAGCCGCAGGGCAGGCTGGGGGCGTCGGTGTCGTAGGTGACGACGGGCTCGCCCTGCGGCGGCCCGCGCGGCCGGCTGCGGCGACCCTCCTTGATACCGACTTGCTGCGACATGAACACGCCGCACTGGCACGGCTCCACCTGACAGATAAAATTGACTCGACATGTCCCTCTGGCTTTAAGTACCATCTCCATCTCAGCCTATATACGTCCCACTGCTGGGCACAGGCCTCCTCTCGGAATGAGAGGGCTTGGGCCATAGTTCCCACGCGGGCCCAGTGCGGATTGGGAACTTCACACGCACCATTTAATTGCTTCGCAGGTTTGTGCAGGTTTCCTCACGATGTTTTCCTTCACCGCAAAGCTCGTGGTAAATTGCGCACATGAATTTTGAAAAACTCAGAGGTGCGAGCCGGGATTTGAACCCACGACCCTCTGCTTGAGAGGCGATAGGTCAAACCACTAGGCCACCACGGCTTTTTTTTTTATACACACCATTTTATATTTAAGTACACCTGTACACCTGTACTCAATCTACAAAAAACTGCAGCATCTAATTGCAAGGACGCAACATACTTATACATAAAATGCTCCTTATTTACTCTATTTTTTAGAAAAGTCGTAAGCAGATATTATTTTGTTACAAATTATTCAGAATAGGCAGTGTGAGAGTCTACATAATGTAGTAATATCAATCATCAGGCTTTACGAAAACAGACGAGGTTGACTGACAGAGATCCTTACAGGTCCTATAGGCAAACCGCCTAACTGAGTCCTCGCCTGCGCGGTATAGGGGTGCGGGGGTAGGACGACAAAGGGGACTGAAGGAGGTGCGGGCGGCTACCGGAATGAGCTGTGCTAAGAAGCGCCTGCCGCCCGCACCTCCTTCAGTCCCCTTTGTCGTCCTACCCCCGCGCCCCTGTGCCGCGCAGGCGAGGACTCAGTTACGCGGTTTGCCTATAATAAGTTCACCTTTGTACTTAACACTTTATTTATTTTTGTAATCTTTTTGTGTTTCCTTTTTGTACAATCAAGAATATAAACATTTAAGACAGTAGGTATTTATAAACTTTGTCATATAGGTATAGATAATTTTAAATTTCTTGATTATTGATTATTATGTTCAGCTACATTTACTCGTAGTATGTATACCTAGTTAATAAGCTGTAGATAAATATTATAATACTTAGGTACCTTGAATTTATCGACATTTAAAGATGTTAAGAGTGGCGGCGACTTATGAGGTGCGATAAAGATGGCTAAGTCCTAGTTCTAAAGAACTGACTTCGTAGACAAGACCGATTTTGGAGAAAATTGGCATATTATGTTTGATGAAATAGTCTCATACAAGGTTATACGAAAAGTTATCTGTTATTTCTGCTTGTAGATAGCTAATACCTAGTCGGTCAATATTTTCTGCTAGCATTTCACATTTTTTTCTACGATAAATGAAATTACTTACTAAAAATCTGCGAAGATTGACTTACCCCATCGATATCGTCATCATAGTCCCCGTCTTCGGTCGACTTGAGGCTCTCGAATTCATCTCTCTTGGTCTTGCGGCGCGCGTCGGCTACCGCCAGGCACAGGCTCAGGGCCAGCACAAACCACCACCAATTACCACACATTGTGCTGTGCCACTTGCAGGTTAATCTGAAGGCGAGTTAAATTATTAGGCTCTAGGTAGCGCCAGCACCAACGAGCATAAACGACGAGTGTCTACGAAAATACTTGGCAAGATTTACCTTACTGCTCACGGTTTAGCCTACAGGTACCGACAGACAATTATTATTATTATTATTATTAATACATTTTAGGGTTAGTAGAGAAAAAAATTCACGCCCACTTTACGCCTATGGGAGGTATCCTTAATTTTTTTTTTTACTTTTTTAGGGGAGCCAAAATGGCAAAACGGAACCCTTATAGTTTCGCCATGTCTGTCTGTCTGTCTGTCCGTCCGCGGCTTTGCTCAGGGACTATCAATGCTGGAAAGCTGTAATTTTGCACGAATAGGTATATAGGTAAACCATGCCGACAAAACAGTACAATTAAAAATTCAAAAACAATTTTTTTTAGGGTACCTCCCATAGACGTAAAGTGGCGGTGATTTTTTTTTCTCATCCAACCCTATAGTGTGGGGTATCGTTGGATAGCTATTTTAAAACCATTAGGGATTTGCTGAAACGATTTTTCGATTCAGTAATTTTTTTGCGAAATATCCAACTTTAAAGTGCAAATTTTTATTAAAATCGAACGTCCCCGCCCCCCCCCCCCCCTCTAAAATCTAAACCGGTGAGTGGAAAAATTTGAATAAATTCAGGATGGTAGTCAGTATATCAAACTTCCAAGGAAAACTATAACGGCCAAGTTTTCTTGAGAATTATTAGTAGTTTATGAGTAAATAGCAGCGTAAGGTATAAAATATACCTAAACTTGGAAGATTCCGTATAAAATACGAAATCCTTAGAAAAATATTAGACAGACAAACAGACGGACAGATATAACGAAACTATAAGGGTTCCTAGTTGACTACGGAACCTTAAAAAAGTAACCATCCATGTAGGTAAATAATACTTTGACACTTACCTCAAACTTGGCGACGACACTGGTCAAATCACACTTTGAATTAGATTCTAACGTTACAAAACCGTTCCTTGGTTGATTCACTACTGCAATAGTTGAAACACGTCTTGGAGTATATAAGGTTTCCTCAGGTAGGTATCGGTGGGTCTGATAAAAATTGACAGCTCAGTTTTCTGGTTCAACGCGAAACGTGCGTCGGCGAAGTTCACGTAAATACGTGATGCTAAGGTAATCAGATTTACAACTAATTGATAAAGATACTTTGGACATCAGCAAATTTCTATCATAATACTTACCTTGTTTTCCATGAGACGATTCCCTATCACACACTATTATCAATTATTTATTTATCAACCACAACAGCTTAGTCAACCGTTCAACATTTATTCAACTCATGTTAATTCATTGAAAACTGTCATTTAAGGCTAGTCTACGCCGTATTATAATTTATGTGGTCAGGCTCTTAAATTGTAACAATTATACCCAAGATGCTATTTTTTTTTCAAAATGTCAACCCAATTTTTAAGGTTCAAAGTAGCAGAAATGGTAAAAATTGAACCCTTACAGTTTCGCCATGCCTGTCTGTCTCTGTCTATCCGCGACTCTGCTCAGAGATTTTAAGGCTAGAAAGTTGTAATTTTGTACGGATATATATAGCAACTACCTAACCTAGGTACTTAGACAAAATGATAGGACAAAAATTTGGAAAAAATCTCACTAACCCTATAAGGTATCGTTGGATAGGTCTTTTAAAACCATTGGGGGTTGTCAAGAAGATTTTTCGATTCAGTAATCTGTATGCGCAATCAATGAGCAAATTTTCATTAAAATCTAAAAAATAAAAAACATAAAAATCTAAATGGTAGTAAATTATAACCCCTAAGTTTGCTTGAGAATTATTAGTAGTTTAAGGGTAAATAGCAGCCTAGCTTGGAAGATTCTGTACAAAATTAGAAATCCTTAAAAAAAATGTTATTTGATTCTTTCGTAATGGGTACGGAAACTTATCTTGTGAGTATCCGACACGCTCTTGGCGGGTTATTTTCTAACTTCGTTACAACAGTGATTTTAGTTAGTTATCTAACTAAGACGTAATATTTATTCCTCCAACTAGTATTCCGATTACAGCTAAATTTGCTACAGATGAATTCCTTGGTTTTCATATCAGTAGCGTGACGTCGTAACAATCTAATTCCCACGGTCGATTTAATACGGAAAGTAGTACCTAACTGTCCCTTGGGGGCGTTCAAATATTACCTAAATAACGCAATTTTAAAAGATTATTGTCCATCTCTCCCCCCATGTAAGGGCCAGTATAGACAGCCAGCATTCCAGCTGCAACGTAACTGCCAAGTGCCGACTGTCCATACGGTTTACTAATGTTTCGACGAATAACGTTTGGCAACCTGTTTCATTTCGCAACTTTTCATCTCCCAACTGTTTAATATTTCTGAAACAGTAAATATTTCAGGATTTTTATAAAACTAACTTATTCTAAAGGGTTCGACACAATGGCCCTGAAATAAATCCTTAAATATTTAGTTTTTGAGTTTGCGAAATGAAAAGTTGGGAAATGAAACAGGTTGCCAAACGTTACGTTGCGAGAAGGCAGTAGGTACCCGGCCGTTTTCCAATGGCATGTTTTTGGAATATTTGTGCCAGCAAGTTTGAATGAAAGCCTTTAATAGCCAAAAACAACTGATGAAGATGATTTAAATCTCCCTCTTTTGAGGAAATTATAGTTATTGAACTCACACTGACCACAGAAATGTGCTTCTGAACGAATATCTACTGAAAGCAGTCAAGGGATTCCCCGTAAAATATACTTAACGAAAAGGGTTGTCAACTTGGGAGATTCTAATTCTCTAGTTATTATAAAAAAAAACAAAGATACGTAAATAACACGTTATTCGAAGAGGTTCTCGCCCCTGAGGGGCCACTACGAAACTCGGAAGTGCGTACCCCGCCGTCCCTTTTACTCGCTTATTAAATGACATAAGTGTCAGCGGGACGACAACATACGAAGTTCGCTGACGCTAAATTATTAAATAGGAGAGTGGGTGACGGTACGATACGAAATTCAATTTTCGTATTTCGTAGTAGCCCCCCTGTAACTCTCTCTCTCGTAGTTTTACTAAGCAAAAATTGCGTTATGTAATAGTGGGTAGGCACACACCGGCCCCACGATCGCCAAAGAAGGATATTCAACGTTAGCTACCGCACGCTCACGGTTCGTCAAAATACAGTTAGTGATCAAGCAAACGATCGTTGGCACCTGATTCCGGAATGCATTCCCAATTTAAAAATGGACGACGACGATTATGATTATATTTGATAGTTTTATAAACTGTACCTAATGAGCTCTCCATACTTAATCAGTGACGTAAACGGCGTGAAGTATAAACGAGGTGTATACGAGAGGAATAAATCTGACGTCTGCACGCTTACATGTATACGCTCTTTCGCTTCAACTTGAGCGTTCATTCTTTGGCCTTCGGCGACCGTCCACATTGATTTCGATGTAATGGTACGATTCCTTTGATGTTACCGCCACGCTTCAGATCACCGGCACATGCCAACGATTGATCGTTGGCGTTCACCAAGCCGTCCAGACAGGACCGCCGAAACCCATTCGTTGGCTTTCGTTGGGCCAGTGTGAACCCACCATAACAAAAATGTTCATACAACTGTTCCTACACTGACACCTAAGTTCGAAGAGATTTTCGTCATATGAAACCGGTCGATTGAACCTACCTATATGTCGGGCCACGCGCAGTGCAGCCCGGCAGGATTTAAAAGTTAACGAGTGTCAAAAGTTTACACTCAATATTTGCCTCAAATTAAATTAGTACGAAACTCTACAGTGCGCATAACTCGACACCCATTTGGCCGATTTTCCAAAAATAACCAATGGCGCCATTTCACGATAGGTATGCCTAAAAGTTGGCCAGGCATAACACGAATCACGATGTGCCTGAGAAACAGAGTGTCAAAACTTTACACTCAATATTTGCCTTAAATTAAATTAGTACGAAACTCTACAGTGCGCATGACTCGACACCCACTTGGCCGGTTTTCCAAAAATAACCAATGACGCCATTTCACGATATGCCTAAAAGTTGGCCAGGCATAACACGAATCACGATGTGCCTGAGAAACAATACGGCAAATCGATTAGAGCAACGCATTCGTCGATATTCCTAGCTTTAATCCGGGCATATCGTGATATGCCGAAAAAAAGAAAAAAAAATTGTTACGACGAGCGAAGCGAGGAGTGGTTAGTATGAATTTTACGATATGCCTAGGAATACCCGGCCGAACCGACCGGCCGGCCTAGCCGGTGAAATTACTGGCACTTGAGGCATTCCATCTTAGGCTTCTAGGTTGGCAACGCATCTGCAATACCCCTGGTGTTGCAGATGTTTATGGGCGGTGGTGATCTCTTACCACCAGGAGACCCACTTGCTCGTTTGCCTTCCAGTAGAATAAAAAAAAAAAAAAAAAAAAAAGGAATTTCGTGATCTGGCGGATTTCACGATCGGCCGTCGACACCTATATAACATTTACACAGGACGAATTCTGAATCTGTGCGTATGATCCCGAAACTAAACAACAGCCAAGTATGGGTTTTCAGTGTTCCAAAGTAAGCCAACCCGAACCCAACAAAAGCAGTTCATACAAAAAGCACTCTCAAGCAAATAGTTGCCTTTTTTTAGGATTCCGTAGTCAACTAGGAACCTTTATAGTTTCGCAATATATGTCCGTCTGTCTGACAGCGGCGCGGTTAAGCTCAGAGACCGTTTAGTACAGGAAAGTTATAATTTGGCATAATATATCCTCGTAAGTCCTTGCGTACTTTATAAAGGACTAATTAACACTAAGAATAACGGCCGAATATACTTTATAAAGTACAAATTGTTCATTGAATAAAAAATTCTAAGAATTTTGAAATAAAATCTAACATAAGCAGGTCAACCATGTCTAGGTCTTAAACGCTTAGTTTGTTAAAAATGTCAGGACTTAGGAGGATAAACATATCAGTTAAGCAGACAGCAGCAAAATATTTTTTATGGTTCCTCTCATAGTCTTAAAGTGGGGGTATTTTTTTTTCTCGACTACCCCTATAATGTGCGGGGTATCGTTGGATCGGTCTTGTTACACAACAGTACACCATGCTAGACACTCAAATGTTAGACAACACATATACTGACTGAAGATGAGCCCTGGTTGAGTTCGAACTGTCCAGGTGGTGGTGATAGGTGGGTTTGTGTGGTGTGTGTTCTCACAGTATGGAGGTGGAGGAAATGCATGAACACGCATATTTTGCATAAACTTGCAGGTGGAAGGACCTTGTGCAAGGTCCGCCCGGATTGCTACCACCATCTTACTCGTTAATCCTGCCGTGAAGCAGCAGTGCTTGCACTGTTGTGTTTCGGCGTGGAGAGTAAGACAGCCGGTGAAATTACAGGCACTTGAGGTATCCCATCTTAGGCCTCTAGGTTGGCAATGCATGTGCGATCCCCCTGGTGTTGCAGGTGTCTATGGGCGGTGGTGATCACTTACCATCCGGAGACCCACTTGCTCGTTTGCCATCCAGTCGAATTAAAAAAAAAACTTATAGGTAGTCATTCGCGATGACGCGTGCCGTCATTCTTATTACAATGTCATTAATGGCTAATTTTGACAAAATCACGCGTCTTCGTGGATGACACTAGGTATAACAACGCCCGATTCAATAAATCATATTAGTCTTCTAATAATATTAATGTTTTGTCTAATTTTTACATACTATTTATGAGACAAAACACTAATATTATTTGACTAATAAATATGCTTTGAGAAACAGGGCCCAGCAGGGCTACTACGAAACTCAAAGTTCGTGTCGTGCGGTCCCTCTGACACTTATACTATTTAATACGAGAGCGAGAGGGATCGCACGACACGAACTTCGAGTTTCGTAGTAGCCCTGCTGTACCCTTAGTGTAAGTTTTCGGTTACAAAATACGTCTCGATCGCGTTCGCGTTGAAATTTCAATTTGTATGGAAACAGCGCTTCTAGCGGAACGTTTGCGATGTTCGTGTTTCCATACAAATTGAGATTTCAACGCGAACGCGATCGAGACGTATTTTGTAACTGAAAACTTACACTAAGGGCACTGAACATAGCATTGTCTTATCCCAGCGATATTTACCTACTTACGTTACGATAAGGGACTGCGACGAATTCAAATTGATACAAATCATAACTTCTACAAAAAAACCCCTTAAATCCTAGTCATCAGATTTTATATTCTACTACCATAATATATAAATATTGTAGTGACCAATGTATTATCTGACAAAGAGAATCATTGTGGCATTTACTAATTAAAACTGTAAAAACGTTCTTCGGTAGTTCAGGGATCAAATAGTGTACAGTCAGCGTCATATAGTACGTAGCAGTCAAGATCACCAAATACTTGGAAACATACAAAATAGTCATTACCAGTGTGTGAATAGTCATTACCGGTATATTTGTAAACGATGGATGTCTCCAACAATTTGACCGCTTTGACTGAGTCACTGGTAATGACTATTTTGGATGTATCCAAGTATTTGGTGATGTTGACAGCTACGTACTATATGACGCTGACTGTACAATGCTTGAACTTCAGACAGGTTGAGGAAAAGAAACAATTTGTTTGAGTTAGCAAACAATTAGAAAAACAACAAAACATTTTTTATTTTATAAATTTCTGATTTGGCAAAGATGTGAAAAATCGTTTATAAAATGCAAGAAATCAAACACAACAAAACATACGCCCGTAAGGTTAAAGGAGATAATTTTGAAACCGTTCGATACCATTAACAAGATCGGCGAGATCCCATTGGCTGGCTGGTTACGTGGCAAATAAAACTGCAATAAATAAACGCAATAAATCCAAAAGTTAATGATTTACAATAAATAAACGTTAAAGGTAAAACATTTGTTCATTAACAAAAGTAGCAAATATTGATAGTTAGATTTGCTCAAAATCTCTTGCGCGCTGAGCACTGCCAGTCTCGTGACGGAGCCAATTGGTTACACGTACCTACCTATATTTAAACGAATTGACAAAGCAATATCATAGTAAAAACATCAAAAATTATAATATTGCAAATGATTCGAGCTTATTCGACGCGATCTTATCTTCACTACATGCCTAGTAGAAGTGTTTTAAAAATATGAAATGTAATCGTTAAAGTAATTTTATACAAATAATGTTAACAATACGTAAAAAGCACTGTTGGCTATGCATTTTGCATGTTTAAATTAACTTTCCTTAATTTGACCCTAACTAATAAGAACCACAATTACAATCTTGTACAATCATTTAATTTGTTTGTGGCTTGCACATGTTGAACTTAAAACTTACAATCTCAATGATGTGAACAGTTGCAAAAACAATAAATAAAAATTAGGACTATCAGTCTTAACAGGTTATTGACTACAATCATAGAATTTAATGGACATTTTTACTGAAAGTCATTAATTGCGTTTAACCAGCGAATATCAATATAATTACCATGAAATAATGTCTTCATTGTACTTCACAAATTTTATCATTTCCATAATCTTATACTTTATTTATTACAATTAATTGGCACACTGTTAAAAATGTTACATCACATATTGTATTTTCTGTCCTTACATGCAGTAGTAATAAACAGCAAATAGTAATTAGCGCTTACGCTTATAAACTTTATTAAAGATTTAATAAATATGGAAATGTCTTATTTTAAAATCATTAACTTATGATTAACAGTCTTTGGCTAACATGAGTTTAGCCTCCCCCTCAAACACAACCTTCTTTTCCTCCTCAACAATACAAAAGAACTTCACTTTGAGGATCTTTCTCACGTCCACTAGTTCCACGCTTATAGTAAGCTTTTCTCCAACAAAGCACTTGTTGGGAAACTTCATGGTCTGAGAGACGACAACGGTGCCGGGCCCAGGTAGGTGCGTGCCAATCAGGCCAGCCACCAAGCCATTGAGCAGGGCACCATGCACAATTGGCCTCTTGTTACCATTGTTTTTGTGCAAAGGATTATGATCACTGGTGAGATTTGAGAATGCATCTAAATCTTTTTGAGTCAATGTTTTCTGTATTCGTATTTTATCCCCAGCCTTAAAGGCTGTGCTGCTGAATGAGGTTGTGTGTAATTTACATATCTTCTGGTAGTTCTTATTGTTTACGACTATGAATGGAAATCTGTTTGACAACATTATGTTTGTTTATCAACTTCTAATCTATGTTGTACTCAAATTTATATCTTTAGTTACTTTTACAGACATTTTCCAGGAACAATGTAGCCAGATTTATAAGAATTTTATTGTTGGATTTCGAAATTTCTTGCATGCGCTCAATTACTTCTGGGATCTTGATTTCAGATTTCGTCTCCTCGTTAAATAAACTGATCAGAATAGTGATTACATCAGCCAGTGTTTCACTATGGTCGCTTTTTAGTAGAGCAATTATATGTTTCAATCCAGCATTCGCCAAGATATATTCAGCATTCAATGGATCTGGAAATACAACAATTCAAATTTTAAATCTAATAATCACAAATTTCCTTCACAAACTATATAAATATATTATGCTGAGGCATTGTGGTACAAGTGCGTTTTTGACCATTGGTTACATTATACAGTCAACCAAACAAAGTCATTCAAGAAGAAGATATTTTGCAAACCTTGTTTATTTTGGCCGTAGATACTTGCTGAATTTAATTAAAAATATTTTCATTTTGTTCATCATCATCATCATCTTCGTCCTAAATTCGCTACTGCACTGCCTCACAACTGAGCACAAGCCTCCTCTCAGAATAAGTTTGGGCTTTACTTTACATAAACACCATTAAATGAGGGCGAAATATTGCTAGAGGTCATTAGTAACGTGAGGTTTTTTTTGTCGTTACGGTGTTGCTTGCAATTGGCTCAGTTAGTAAGACCGTAATATCAAAAAACCTCACGATACTAACACCATCTAGCGATATCCCACCTGTCTTTTAACCATCATTGCATCGCATAGCTTTAAAATATAACTCTCTATTAATATAACCTGATATGTATCAAATTCTGCAAGGTTTTTGAAAGATGTAATTAAATACATAGATAGTTTTATTTCTGGTACAATATAATATTAGACAAGTTAAAAATATGGTTGCTTTGAAACACATAAACATTTTTCTTTGACATTTATCTTAACACGTTTTTCCAAAAAAAGCCAAGGACAATGATTTTCCAATTAGTGAATTGCTGTTAATAAGCATTCCAAATAAGTATTACACCAAATGTTGAAAATATAATTCCATAAAAATAAAATTTTGCTTGCCATTTCTTACAGTAAGCAGGGATGTCACGAATATTTGTATTCGCATTCGCATATCCGAATAATTCGTGTCATTTAAAATATTCGCATCAGCAGTATTCGCATAAAACGATAAGGGTATTTCGCGAATACGAATATGGACAAGGTACCTAAATAAGAGTGATTAATTTTGACCAATAGAAAGCACTTTTACTTGTGATACAAGTGTGAATTCGAATATTTAGGTTTCTTATGAGATCATTAAGTAAGGTATTAAATATTAGTATTAATACCAAGAAGTAACATTAATACAGATTCTAAATAAACTAAAAAGATTTTTATTATCAAATATGACTAGACCTCGGATTTTTGTAGCAATTACGTCACAATTAGGATAGTTTGGGGAGTAAATGGAATGGTGTTAATTAATATGGCTGTTTAAACGATGATGATGATGATGATGATGATCAACAACCGGCAACCGGTGTTAAAGCCTCAGGGCCTCCACAAAAGAGGGGCACCCACAATAGAAAGAAATATAATTATACATGGAACACAATAATAAATTCAAATTAGACTAATTGAAAAATATGAATAAAAGTAAAGCAAACCAATAACTAAACTATAACTAAACGAAATTAAAAAAAGTATCCCCCTGCAGCACAGATCCAAAGATCCTGGCAGCATTTCCTCACTGTATAGCAATTCTGATACATTGTGCGAGGAAGCTGCCAGCTCTACGGTCCTCAAAGAAATTACCATAAATATTACAGTTAACAGCTTACATTTTAATGCAATGCATCATAATACAAATTCGCAATGGGCAGCAAATTACCTTTAGCAAAAATTATTTGAAGTATTGAGAATTCATGTTTAGAGTACACATATTAAACAATTCTGAATTAGTTCATTAAAGACAACAATTAGTTTCTTTCAAGTACTTATATTATATCCCTAAGTTTATAGATATTGATTTAGTTAGACTTTTTTATTGTTTGCCGCAGCATTTCTTTCGCACAAGTCAATATTCAGTGTTAAAACTCATCTTACCTACGCAACAGTTGCAAATTCCTGCCGAGGCGAAATGAAGCAGTTTAGCATTAGATTCATTCCTCAAAACATGCAGGAGTATATCTAGCACACCAACTCTACGTATATAATCATAGTTCACAGGGTCGTATCCAAAATTTGCCAGATTTGCTAGAACTTGACACTTAGCATCTAAAAAAATATTGGACATATTAATTTTATTTGCGAGGCAATGTTAACGAACAAATTCAGCTGAGACCAGTCTAGATTATAATAAACAATTACCGTATGAATTGGAATTCAAATATTCATCCACTAGCAACGTCAAAAAATCTTCTCGGTCAGTACCATTTTCAGGAGTACGTTTCCGAAGATATTGATTACTAGAGAACATTGAAATGGCATCTGATAATCAGCATTTGCTCTGAATATTTTTGTACAATGATAATAATAAATACGTCACAATCTGAAATGCGCAACCGACGCCATTTTATTGATCCGATCATCCAATCTAACCAAAACACAAAGCACGAAATTTTGTTGAAATGTTGCCACATCTCGATAATTTTACAACAAACAACAAAACGGTTAGAGTACGAACGAACTTCAAAGATCGAATTTCGTAGTAGCCCCCAACAGGGCTACTATGAAACTCGAAACTCGAAGTTCGTATTGTACTATCCCTCTCGCTCGAATAAGGAGTGCTACCACGAAAATCGAAGTTCGACGTTACGGGCTTCGAATCGATGATTTGCTACCACCAAGTTACTTTCGTTTTCGTTTTCGATCCGAAGATCGTTTCGGCTCGTTTCGAGCGGTTTTGTCTACTACGAAACTCGAACTTCGTGAATGGTTACGGATTTGGCCTACCACGAAAAACAAACTTCGCCGACGATTTCGAAGTTTGACGTAAAGCTTTTCGAGTAGAAATGTCAAAATCACACGACAACTAAAGTGTTATCGTTTTGGCTTCGATTCAATGAAAGTTGGAGGAAAAGCGACCTTGTGGACGATTTTTTTTTTTTAATATGAACTTGTGTGTGACAGTGACAGTGTGATGTGGTCCAGCTTTTTTAACAGTTTTAACAGCAGTTTCTTAGTTAAAACAGATCTTATTTCTTTTGAGATAAATGAAGTTTCTTTGACTCGAAAATATTATACACTTCTAAAGAAAGCTAAGCAAGCAGTAAATTACGTAAATTGTCTAGTAAAACTAGGCAAAACTCTTTCTTGGGCAGTTGTGTAAAGAATAATGTAAGTATACTTAACTGATAGAAGACTTACAGTCTCAGTAAATATTCACAAGAAGGAAATTTTCCACAGCAGTTACATGTTTGTAGCAGAAAGATTTTTGAAAATTCGATTCTTTTTTTTATTAGAACTAATGGAACGATTTATAAATGGAAGAGGCTTTATCCATCGATATATACTTACTCTGAATATCTAACTGACCGCCAAAGGCAAATACGCGAAGACCGTGAATGATTTATTTCCAAGACGTTTCCGGCTGACTCAGGAGGTGTTTAAGGCGCTTTGTGCGGAGGTCGTTCCCTTACTTCCTCCCAAGCTAAATAGCCGTAGAATCGACCCTACCATAAAGGTAAGCCCTTATCCATAGTAATCATACAAATATTATCAGAGGACAATAAAGGACATAGAATTCTATGCAGATGAAGTTGCGGGCAACGGGCTAGTATGTATTATAAAGACTTTCTGTTACCTCGAGGCACACACTTAAACCATTAAACCAATTTAGACAAAATTTGATGTAAAAGTAGTTTGAGTCCTGGGAAAGGACATAAGACAGTTTTTAATCCATGAAATCGATTTCATAGCTCCTGCGGGATAGCAATAAGCAAATTCTTTACAGATAGAGTAGTGGGCAACAGCTAGTATTATACATATAAATATGGACCACTGACTATTATCTAATAAGCAAGAAAAATGGTTACAAATATTAAAAAAATACAAAGAGAATTATATGTCAGCAGCTTGTACATACCACACAAGGCAAAGATACTACAGAAGTTTTATGAAATTAATAAGATTCCTAGCAAATAGTCATTACATACTCTGTTGGTGAGTATTTAAAGACTAACTGCCCATTCTTCATACATTATATTCCTAAGTAAGAAGGGGGTTAGATTTGCCAGCGAGTATATTTAAAAGTGAAATATGGCAAGATGAAATAACAACCTAAAAACCAACTGTTTATTTTTTCAGATTTCTTTACAGCTTTGAAGTTTTATGGTAGGGGAGATTATCAAGGATGTGTAGGGAGTGACTACAGGGTCTCAATGTCCCACAACATTAGTTCAATGAGCTGCTAGTTTATCAGTTCAAATCCATACTTACATAATATATAAATAAAAATAATAATAATATAATAATATAATAATAATATTATATTATAAATGCGAAAGTGTTTGTGTGTTTGTCCCTCTTTCACGCTAACGGAGCAACGGATCGACGTGATTTTTTGGCATAGAGATAGTTTATGGGCCGGAGAGTGACATAGGCTACTTTTTATCCCGGAAAAATGCACAGCTCCCGAGGGAACAGCGCGCGATAACCGAATACTGCGCGGGCGGAGCCGCGGGCAATAGCTAGAAATAAATATTTAAAAAAATATATTCCTATGGCTATCCTATAGCCTAAATTGAATAAAGATATTTTGACTTTGACTTTACTTATTCTGTATGTTTTGCAGATTCTACAATAAATTTAATTTGCCCTGGATGAATGTGTGGTGCCATTAATTGCACCCACAATATTGCAGTTATCGATGAGGAGATTTTTCAAGAGAAAACTACCGCTAAGATATGTTGGTGAGCACTTTTATTCTTTTTTTAGTAGCCTGTATAGTGTCTTTACTCTTATACGATATTTAAAATGATTTTTGTCTTCACGGAATTTGTTTATCATATTGTAGGTGCAAGGCCTTGTCACAAAAAGGTAATTATTTGATACAGCATATAATTTAGTGTCGCTGGGAGTTGGTAGGTAGTACAGCAAAGAATTTTGGTAGTCTTTGGTAAGTAAATACATAGATTCGGAATTGTATTGGTTATGAAATAAATTACTTTTGAATTTGACTCATTTTCTGAACTACTTATGTATTTAAACAAAATGCATAGAAGAAAAAATAATTAATTTCTAACTTTCATATTAAATAAATAAATAAATAAATAAATATCACGGGACAATTCACACCAATTGACCTAGTCCCAAAGTAAGCTTAGCAAAGCTTGTGTTATGGGTACTAAGCAATGGATAAACATAATTATATAAATAGATGTATACTTAAATAAATATTATATTAAACATCCAAGACCCGAGAACAAACATTCGTATTATTCATACAAATATCTGCCCCGGCCGGGATTCGAACCTGGGACCTCAAGCTTCGTAGTGAGGTTCTCTAACCACTTAGCCATCCAGTCGTCATATTGATTTCAAACATTCCAAATCTGGGTTACAATAAACTAATTTAGTGCCTTAGATTAGGATAATACATGATGATAGAGCCAAAAGATAGGTAGTGGAATTCTTTAGTGATCAATAGTAGGTGTAGGTAAAAATGGAGTTTGAGCTCCTTTCATTTGTTGTGCAAATCCCATTTAAAGAAATCTTTAACAAATAGTTATAGAAACTGGTAAAAAATCCCATTTGTAAGTCTGTTTGTTTGTTTATTTATTTGTTTGTTTGTTACTTCATCACGTCTTAACCGCTGAACCGATTTAGATGAAATTCTGTATACAGATAGTTTGAGTCCCAGGAAAGGATATAGGATAATTTTTTTCCCGAAAAATTTCATAGTTCCAGCAGGATAGTGAAAACAGAATTCTATGCGGAGAGTCATGGGTAACAGGCTAGTCCCTATTAATATTATGAATGCGAAAGTAACTCTGTCTGTCTGTCTGTTACGCTTTCACGTCGAAACACTGAACCAATTTTGATGAAATTTGGTATGTAGGTAGTTTGAACCCTGAGGATCAACATAGGATACCTTTTATTCCGGTACAGGTCGCCACCGCGAGATAACCTTTGCAGGTGGTAGGACCTTGTGCAAGGTCCGCCCGGATTGCTACCACCATCTTACTCACTAATCCTGCAGCAGCAGTGCTTGCACTGTTGTGTTTCGGCGCGGAGAGTAAGACAGCCGATGAAATTACTGACACTTGAGGCATCCAACTTAGGCCAACGCATCTACAATACCCCTGGTGTTGCAGATGCTTATTGGCGGTGGAGATTTCTTACCACCAGGGACCCACTTGCCCGTTTACCTTCCAGTCAAAAAAAAAACCTAGATCCGCGCAGCGCGCAGATGAAGTCGCGGGCATAAGTTAGTATTATATAAAAATTTAAACTACATTCAATTTTCTCTGCTTTTCAGATATGTGATGACATGAACTCAATTTTAAATGTGGACGCGTCATATAGTGGAGCGACGCATGATTCATTTATGTGGCAGAATGGGGAGCTCAGGAACTTCAGGAAGAACTTTGAAAATCTCTGCAGCACACATGAAGGGCCGCCTTATTGGGTATGTGATTGTATGAGTAACCTTATGGTTACTCAATAAGGTTATGGTTACCTTATGGTTGGCTTCGTTTATACGAACCGTCGCGTCAGCGTATCTTCGGCTGGCAGCCGGTTTGGAAGCTTACGATTAAACTTGAGCATGGGACATCCTTCCAATAGGGTTTGGATAAATATAAAAGCACTAGCTTTTGCCCGCGTGGTATTCGGTTATCGCGCGCTGTTCCCTCGGGGACTGTGCATTTTGTTAGAGATTGTAAACCTCCTTGTGTTTTAAATATGTGTTCTTTGCTGTGTCTTAGCAACGCTGTTGTACTTCACTTGATTTTATTATACCGCATTGCCCTGTCATGGTGGTTTCCTTTAAAAACTCTAATATGGTAGCAGAGCGTGAAAGATGATTCTCATACATGAAGAGCTGTTCGAATGCGTCGTTGAAGATTCAAAGACTGGAAAACCAGAGTGCGAAGACCGGAAGAAACAGGAGAAAGCGCTAGCACGAATTTGTCTCAGTGTTCAGCCAACTGTTTACTCCATCGTCAGAAATTGCAACACAGCGTTTGATGCCTGGAAGAACTTGCAAAAGTCGTTCGAGGACAAAGGTTTGGGTAGAAGATTAGGTTTGCTTCGTATGTTGTTTGGCCTGAACCTAGAGCAGTTTGACAGTATGGAGGCGTATACTTCAAAAATTTTAGATACGGCCCAACAACTGCAAGATATTAATGCTCCTCTAGACGATGAGTTCGTTGCAATTATAATGCTGAGTGGGCTCCCCAAAGATTTTGATCCCCTCATAATGGCATTAGAGCACAGTAACCTTTCTCTCTCTAGTGATCTGGTGAAGATGAAATTATTGCAGGAGGCACAGAGACGAGGTGATGAAGGTGCAGGTGGTACGGAAGAAGCCTTAGCTAGTTCGACTACAAAGCGTCCTAAGTGCTTTCGATGTGGCAAAGTAGGTCACTATGCTAAAAACTGCAGGAAAGTGCCGGGTAAGGATAAGCCGTCTAGTTCTAGTCATCAGGGTGCGCAGAAGACTCAAGCTCCTGATACCAAAACCATGCTGTCGGCATTGGCGGTGAAACTGGATCCAGATGAGTGGTACGTCGATAGTGGTGCAACGTGTCATATGACGAACAATAAAAACATTTTGCATGATTTTGTATGCGATACGTCGAAAGAAATTAGCGTAGCGAACGGTGAAAAACTTTTTACTGCGGGCCGCGGTAATGTGAAACTTTTTTTACAAAATCGTTGGATGACTGTCAGTAATGTAGTTTTTATACCGAAGTTGTCATGTAATTTGTTATCTGTCAGTATTTTGACACAGAAGGGTTTTGAAGTAAATTTTACATCGAATTTTTGTAACATTTATGATAATGGTTCGGTAATTGCTGTTGCGAAACGGGGCACTAGCGGTCTTTATTTATTAGAATCCGGGGGTGCGTCTGTTAATCCCGTTACGCGTGAACACGGCATGCCGGTGAACGTCTCCTCAGAAACCCAGGTGGCGGTTGAAACCCAGGGTTTGTGGCATCGTCGGCTTGGACATCTGAATAGTCGAAGTATGAATTTACTGAAGAGCGGTATGGCTACTGGTATCGACTATGATGTATCAACGTATGAGCAATGCATCGCCTGTATTGAAGGTAAGGCCACTAAATTACCCTTTCCGAAGAAATCTTTTTCACGTGCGACTGAAGTATTAGGCTTGGTACACACTGACGTATGCGGGCCTATGCCGGTGAAATCGATAGGCGGCGCGAGATATTTGCTAACTTTTATTGACGATTTTTCGAGGAAGACATTTTGCTTTTTAATTGAATCAAAAGATAAAGTTTTTGAGTGTTTTATGAATTTTAAAGCTCTTGTAGAGAACGAGACTAATAAAAAAATTAAAGTCTTGAGAAGCGATAACGGAGGCGAGTACATTAGTGCGAGATTCAAGCAGTATTTGAATAAGTGTGGAATTCGTCATCAAACTACTGTTCCTCACTGTCCACAGCAAAATTCTGTTGCTGAACGCGCGAACCGAGTGATTGTTGAGGCGGTTCGCTGTATGCTTCTTGAAGCTGGTTTGGATCAACGCTTCTGGGCTGAAGCCGCAAACACTGCAGTGTACATCAAGAATCGCTCTCCTACAAAGGCAGTTAGAGGTGCGACGCCAGAAGAACGTTACACTGGACGTAAGGTGAGCTTAGATAACTTACGTGTGTTTGGTTGCTTAGCGTACGCTATACAAAATAACCGAAAGAAATTAGATCGGAAAGCGAAACCTTATATATTCGCAGGGTATTGTGAGAATACCAAAGGGTACAGACTTTTAGACGTTGAGAGCTATAAGTTGACAATCGCGAGAAATGTTAAGTTTGTAGAGAACAAATTCCTCAAGCATCTTAACTTGTCGAAAGAAGAATCTGTTGTAGTTTTCCAACCTGAGATTCCTTCTGTTCCTGAGGTCAGTGTACAGTCAGAACAAATTTCTGAGACAATAGATAATGCTGATGACACCGAGTCTACGACAAGTAGTGAGGTCGCAGATCAATCGTCAGATGCCACGTATGTTCCGGATGTTTCATTTGATACTGATGATTCGAGAGCTGTATTTGAGGAAGCTGATGATAATTCCTTCCTGTGTGCATTTTTGACAGGTGAAGCATGCTGTACTGACGAGCCGAGAACAGTGAAGGAAGCGTTAAGTGGTCCTGAAGCCAAGCAGTGGCGAGCTGCGATGAAAGACGAGTATCAATCCTTTTTGGATAACAAGTGCTTTACATTAGCCGATTTACCGAAAGGAGCAAAACCGGTAAAGACAAAATGGATTTTTAAGAAGAAAAGAGGGCTTAATGGTGAACTGTTACAGTACAAAGCACGTCTTGTGGCGAAAGGATTTACACAAAAGTATGGAGTGGATTACTTTGAAACATTTTCGCCTGTAGTGAGATACGAAACCATACGGATGTTGTTAGCTTTGGCTGCGGAGTATGACATGGAAATTGATCACATGGACGTTAAAACAGCTTTTCTAAATGGAGACTTGAAAGAGACTGTGTTCATGGAAATTCCAGAAGGCTTCGAAGCAGGTAAAGGCAAGAATAAGGTGTATCGACTACGTAAGGCTGTATATGGTCTAAAACAAGCGCCTAAATCATGGAATGAGAAAATTAATCATGTTCTTGTAAATAAACTAAAGTTCAAGAGATTGGTCTCGGAACCATGTGTCTACATTAAGAGAAATGGCGATAAGCTTGTAATCATCGCTCTGTATGTTGATGATCTAGTAATATTTAGCAATTGTAATGCTGAAAAAGTCAAAATTAAAGAATTATTGATGAAAGAGTTCGTGATGAAAGATCTTGGTCCCGTAGAAAGAGTTCTAGGATTGAGAATCAGGAAACAGAACGGCAAGATTGAGCTTGATCAAAGCGCATACATCCAGAAGCTATTGGAAAAGTATAAAATGCAAGACTGTAAGCCTGTTGAGACTCCGATGCAGTGTCAGAAATTAAATAAAGCTGACGAGAAAGATGATAGCTTAGAATATCGTGAGTTGATAGGTTGTCTTATGTACGTTGCTGTTTGTTCGCGTCCTGATATATGTCATGCTGTAAGTGTGTTGAGTCAGTTCAATAACTGTTACTCTGAAGTCCACTGGAAAGCGGCTAAGCGCGTGTTGCGTTATCTCAAAGGTACAATCAACTACAGTATTATCTATGAGAAGAGTAGTCGTTTATCTGTGACGGGATTTGCAGACGCAGACTGGGCTTCTAATGAAGTTGATAGACGGTCTTATACGGGCTACGTCTTCAAAATTGGAAATTCTATTACTTGCTGGGAAAGTAGAAAACAGCGTACCGTCGCGTTATCAAGTACCGAGGCGGAGTATATGTCACTTAGTGATGCATGTAAGGAGGCGTTGTTTATAAAGACTTTCCTCAACGAATGTATAGGTAAGCAAGTTGAAATTGTAATTTTTAATGATGATCAGTCGGCTCTAAAGCTAGCTGAAAATAGTATGTTTCATGGTAGGTCGAAACATATAGACATACGTCATCATTTCGTCCGGGAGGCGGTGAACAGTGGTGCAGTAAAGGTTAATTTTCTGCCAACGTCCAAAATGACGGCGGATGTCTTAACGAAACCTTTGTCGGTAGACAAACACAAGTCTTTTGTGAATGACTTAGGTTTAGATAGCCAACAGCGTGTATGTAGTTCACAAGATAAGTTTAAGGGGTGGTGTTAGAGATTGTAAACCTCCTTGTGTTTTAAATATGTGTTCTTTGCTGTGTCTTAGCAACGCTGTTGTACTTCACTTGATTTTATTATACCGCATTGCCCTGTCATGGTGGTTTCCTTTAAAAACTCTAATACATTTTGCCGGGATAAAAAGTAGCCTATGTCACTATCGGGCCCATAAACTATCTCTATGCCAAAAATCACGTCACGTCGATCCGTCGCTCCGTTACGGCGTGAAAGACGGACAAACACACAAACACACTTTCGCATTTATAATATTAATAGTATAGTAAAGTATAATAGTATGGGTACAGTCTAAGTAAACAAAGGTTTGTCACCTTAAGATCTATTTTCCTTTGCTCAGTATGAGCACTCATCTGCTTTACCGATTGAGTAGGACATACTACGTCAACCTGTCAACCTACTAAACGTAATCAGGTGTCCATAGACACCCTACAACTACACCTTGGCACTGACAAACACTGACAATTAAATAGAACATTATTTGATTGAAACTTTTACGTAGTTGTTTATTAAAAAGGTTTTGTATTGATATAAAACTAGACATATGTTAGAGGTGTATACTATTTCGACCCTTGTTATCATGCCAAGTAAGTATAATTTGGCATGCACTTGTCTACTTAGTACTTTGGTTTCAAAACGTACTAAGAGTCTATGACTTCTTAAAGGAATCAATTTAATAACTGACGAAGGTTTTTCTACCCCCACTATACATTGAAAGCCGCCATATAATACTCTTGACCTTTTTATTGCAATATTCTGGATTACACGCGTAAACTATCGGTCGATTATCTGATATATTAAAAGTTATCCATACTTACTAATATTACAAATGCTAAAGTGTGTTTGTATGTTTGTGTGCTTGTCCGTCTTTCACGCCGTAATGGAGCGACGGATTGACGTGATTTTTGGCATAGAGATAGTTGATGGGCCCGAGACATACATAGGCTACTTTTTATCCCGGAAAATAAAATAAATGAAATAAAATAAAATGCATAGTTCCCGAGGGAACAGTGCGCGATAAACGAACTCCACGCGGGCGGAGCCGCGGGCAAAATCTAGTTGTATTAATAATTATGTTGTTAGTGTATGTAATGTCATGGACGAAGTATAGTATGGACGTGCAGTCTCCATACATAAGATAGTTCCTCGTTGCTTAGTACGATAAAACGAACTAGATGTCGCCAGATGTATTGAACCGGAATAATACATAATTTTAGTGGCGACATTGCTCTATTTAGCATGGTGGCAATAATGTTCAACTTTTTAAAGTACCACTGTGAGCTTACTAAACTTCGTTATGTTGTAGAAGGCATATCTAGATGGCGTTATATTCATTCAAGCGCCAAGTTTTGAATTTTTTTCGCAGCAATTACAGAATTGTTCACGATTTACGTGTGAACTAAACTATGGAGTTTGATTTGAATCCGCAATCTGACATATTACGAGGGCTGTTTGAAAAGTACCCGGTTATGGAAAGAAAACACATTTTTTTTGTATCTATGCATTTATTTTTCTACGTAGTCACCTTTTAGCTCTATACATTTGTTCCACCTATACTCAAGCTTCATTAAACCATCTAAAAAGTATGATTTTGGAAAGTCATTAAAATAGGCCTCTGCATGTGGCGGTAATGACATCGTCATTTGATCCAAATCGCTTACCACCGAGCCATTTTTTTAGGTTGGGAAGCAAAAAGAAATCGCATGGGGCCAAATCTGGAGAATACGGGGGTAACTGTGCTAATTTAGCCGTCACAACTCTGGACGAATGAGCCGGGGCGTTGTCGTGATGAAACAGTACTTTTTTCTTTTTTAAATGGGGTCGTTTGTCCTTCAACACGGCGACAAATTCAGCCAATAAATTGGCATAGTACTGCCCTCTTATCGTTTTCACCTTTTCCAAGTAGGTAGTCAATATGTATAATAACCTGCGAATCCCAAAAAACAGTCGCCATGACCTTTCCAGCCGATGGGACGGTTTTTGCTTTCTTTGGAGCAGGTTCACCCGGTAAAATCCACTGCTTCGACTGCTCTTTCATTTCCGGGGTGTAGTGGTTTCGTCCACGGTCACAAAACGACGCAGAAACTCCTTCGGGTTACGTTTGAACACGACCAAACACTGCTCCGATAGTCAGTCGGTTCCGTTTTGGCCCCGTCCAACTCGCAATCATGGACTGAGTCTATCTTTCAAATTTTGTTCAAATCGGAGAGATAAAACTCATGGTGCAACGGTAGATAGAAATGCCCATTAGGGCATTTACCGTATTATTATTTATTTAGAGTATTAATGCTACAGCTAGAGATGGATCTGTCAAATTATTGAAGAGAAAAATGTGAGACAGATGTATGTGATGACAATACTGTACTGTTTTCGATGATTGTCACATCGCTGACCTGAAATTAGCATAGCTATTTTTTAAATCAATGTTCGACCTATTTTTCTATGTTGTTCAGATTTATTTGATGTGTTGACCTCTTTGGTTGATGTTTAGATAAAAATGGTTTTTTGACAGCTAAAGTATTTACGTGAATAGTGCCATCTAGATATAATGTCGGAAAAATCTCAGCTCCGTTTCCCTGGATTAAATGCGTTATTATTTTGCGTTTAGTGCCATCTAGATATAATGTAGTAAAAGTCTCAGCGCCATCTAGCATTAATACTGGATTTTGGCTTTGTTCCGGTGAACGTTTTTTAGTATGGAGAATAACAATCCATACTCTATTTCATCCATGGTAATGTTCACCTCGAGATATTTTTTAGGGTTCCGTAGTCAACTAGGAACCCTTATAGTTTCACCATGTATGTCCGTCTATCCATCTGTCTGTCTGTCTGTCTGTCTGTCCGCGGGTAAGCTCAGAGACCGTTAGCACAGCCGTTAGTACTAGAAAACTGTAATTTGACATGAGCATAAGTATACATATCAGTCACGCCGACAAAGTGGTACAGTAAAAAAATTTTTTAGGGTACCTCCCATAGACGTAAAGTGGGAGTGATTTTTTTTCTCGACTTGCCCTATATTGTGGGGTATCATCGTTGGATAGGTCTTTTAAATCCATTGGGGGGTTGCTAAGAAAAATTTTCTATTCAATGATCTGTTTGCGAAATATTCAACTTTAAAGGTAAAATTTTCATTGAAATCGAGTGCGGGGGAGGCACTCTAAAATATAAACTGTTGGGTGGAAAATTTTGAAAAAATTCAGAATGGTAGTAAATATATCAAAACAAGAAAAATTATAGCCGTGGTGGCCTAGTGGTTTGACCTATCGCCTCTCAAGCAGAGGGTCGTGGGTTCAAATCCCGGCTCGCACCTCTGAGTTTTTCGAAACTCATGTGCGCAATTTACCACGAGCTTTGCGGTGAAGGAAAACATCGTGAGGAAACCTGCACAAACCTGCGAAGCAATTCAATGGTGCGTGTGAAGTTCCCAATCCGCACTGGGCCCGCGTGGGAACTATGGCCCAAGCCCTCTCATTCCGAGAGGAGGCCTGTGCCCAGCAGTGGGACGTATATAGGCTGAGATGATGATGATGAAGAAAAATTATAGCGGCTAAGATTGCTTGAGATTATTAGTAGTTTAAGAGTAAATAGCATAAAAGGTATAAAATGTACATAAACTTGGAAGATTCAGTACACAATACGAAATCCTTAGAAAAATATTTGATTTTTTGTAATGGCTACGGAGCCCTATCCTGGGCGTGTACGACACGCTTTTGGCCGGTTTTTATTTATTTATTACTAACACGCAAAAAACAATCGCAGGTGATTCTGGCTACCCCTGCGGGAGTATATGATGATCCCCCGAGGTTATCTTATCTTATCTTACTTTTAGGGGTCCTTGCGGATACACTTCGACCCGTAGGGATCTTTTGTGTAATTACCCCTCCTTCGCACTTACTCCATTGCTTTTATCACCTCATCCATGAATTGGATGATTTGATGTAGCGGTAGTGCCTTAAAGTCTCCTGGCGCGGGGTATCCAACGCCAAAGAGTCTCATTCTTAATCTGGCGAGAGCGTCACATTCACACATAATGTGTTCCATTGTTTCGTCTTCCTCACCACATAATCTACAATCTTCATTGTCCTGTAGTCCCATCTTTACTAGTATGTGTTTAGTATCGAAGTGACCTGTAAATGCCCCGACGATTTGTCGGAGTTGCTTCCTACTGAGTGTCCAGAGTTTTTTAGTCCAGCTAGTGCTGACGTTTTCGATGAATCGTTTTGAGTGCTTTAGACCTTCCAGTGTTTTCCACTCTTGTTGGTGTTTAAATCTGGTGTGGTCGTTTATAGCATTCTTTATGGTACCCTGTGAGAGTCCCACATACGGTTCGGGCCCTATGTTTTTGTTCATTGACCCTTCCCTTGCTAGCTCATCTGCTTTTTCATTGCCGATGAAGCCTCTGTGTCCTGGGATCCAAACCAGTCGCACTTTGTTGCGTCTGCCAAGCTTGTTTAATGCTTGTACTCCATTATAGATCAGTCTTGAGTCAACCTTTGGCGATGTGAGTGCCTTTAGAGCTGCTTGACTGTCACTGAGTATATAGATGGTTTGTTCTTTTACCTTCCTATCTATATTCTCCTGTGCACAGGAAATAATTGCATACGTCTCTGCTTGAAAGACGGTTGCATAATTTCCCATGCTTACACTACTATTGAAGTCCTTGGCGTGAATGCCGGCTCCTGTACCGGATTTCATTTTAGATCCATCCGTGTACCATGAATTTTCACTGCCTTCGGGCAGTGTCAATCCTTCCGTCCATTCTGCCCTTGTAGGAACATGTACCTTGAAGTTCCTTCGGAATATGTACTTTGGTTGCATTTTGTCGCAACCCATCGCCGTTATACTATCAAGGTATTTGTTCTGTTCCATTTTGGTGTGCTTTGTCCTCGGAGCGGAATCGTTCCACAGGCCGTATATTTTCATTCTGTGCAACGACTTACGCGCTTCAGATTCTATAGCAATATGCAGTGGTGGTAGGTCCAGTAGGACTTCCATTGCTGCTGTCGGCGTTGTTTTGAACGCCCCTGTGATAGCCATGCAGGCCGTTCTCTGGATCTTGGCCAGTAGATTCCTACATGTGCTTAGTTGTGTCCTAGGCCACCAGGCGAGGCACCCATACAGTATGATAGGTCTCACCATTATGGTGTAGATCCATTTCAGTACTTTCGGGTTGAGTCCCCATGTTTTTCCATATGCGGATCTACACATGCCAAATACTCTCGTTGCTTTGGTCATAATGTATTCCACCTGTTTTTTCCAGTTAAGTCCTTTATCAAGGATTATTCCAAGATATTTCACCTCATTGGAAAGTCTTAGTTCCCTGTCATACATTTTTAAAGTCTGTATGTTTTTTAGGTCCCTTTTTCTGGTAAATGGTATTACCACCGTTTTGCTCGGATTTATGGAGAGGTGATATTCATTACACCATTTCTCCACTTTTTTGAGAGCTGCGTTCATGATTCCTGATACTGTGTTTGGGAATTTCCCATTGACAAGTATTACCAGGTCATCTGCATAACCCACTGTTTGTACTGGGCCTGTGTTGAGATCCTCTAGTAGCGAGTTTATCACCAAGCTCCATAGCGTAGGCGACAGAACTCCTCCTTGAGGGCATCCTTTTGTTGCTGTGGCTGATAATTCTTCTCCTAATAAGGTTGAAGTTATCAGTCTGCTGTTAAGCATTTTTTCCATCCATCTGCAGATAGTGGGTTCGATTCCATGTCTGTCCGCAGCAGTTTTGATGGCATGATACGTTGTACGATCAAATGCACCTTCCACGTCCAGAAACGCAGCCAGGCAGAGTTCTTTACTCTCTAATGCCTGTTCCGCTCTGTTTACTACCAGGTGTATCGCTGATTCTGTCGACTTGCCCGGTTGGTAGGCGCATTGCATTTTATGCAGTGGGTGCCGTTTAAGTGGTCCATCCCTTATGTGTCTGTCAACCAATTTTTCCAATGTTTTCAGGAAGAATGATGACAGGCTTATTGGCCTATATGATTTGGCATCGTTATAATCTGCCTTACCAGGTTTTGGAAGGTAGATTACCTTAACTTGTCTCCACACACGCGGTACGTGTCCGAAGGCTAGGCATGCTCTGTACAATCTACTAAGGTGTGGTATAAGTACATTAGCGCCTTCTTGTAGTAGAACTGGATAAACGCCGTCTGGCCCTGGTGTTTTATAAGGGCGAAAGGTGGACAAAGCCCACTTTATCTTATCGTGATCTACTACCTTTTTGGCAGTATCCCAATTGTGCCTTGTGGTAGTACCCACTTGTTCGGCAATACTGATTGAGTTACTTTCTGTTGTGCTCTGATGTATAATAGAGCCTGGGAAATGCGTCTCATACATTATCTTTAGTGTCTCTATGCCTGTCTCAGTCATGTTCCCGTCTTTACCCTTTATGGTAGTTAATGGGACTGATCTGGTTGTGGCTAGAGCCTTCGTGAGTCTCATACCTTCTGGTATCGAACCTATTTGGTCGCAGTGGTCTTTCCATGCTTTCCTTTTTGCTTTTCTCACAGCTTTATTGTATTCTGTGAGCTTTTTTGCGTAGGTCTCAAAGTTTTTTGAAGCCTTTGCATCATTGAAGGTCGCCCTGGTTTCTTTCCTGAGTCTCGCAATATCAGGGTTCCACCATGGGACTTTCTTTGGTCCAGTTTTTTTCTCCGGGCAGTTTTTGGTCCAAGCATTATTGATGGCTCGGACTATGTTGTCCGCTTCAAACTCGATATCTATTATAGAATTGAGCTTACCTTTAGGGTCACCTAGTTCCACTTTTAGATCTGTCTTAAAAGACAACCAGTCCGTGTTCCTAGGATTCCTTTTAAGCACAGTTTTTACTGGTTCGTTAGTTCTGTACCTAAAGCATATATACCTGTGATCTGATAAAGTTGTTTCATTGGATACATGCCATTTCGTGATATTCCTACATATATTGTTAGTAGCTAACGTCACATCAATAACCTCACCTCTTTTTGCGTTAACAAATGTTGGGTCATTGCCTTTATTCATAATTTGTAAAGAAGAGCTCACCAGAAAATCCAGCAACTTCTCTCCCCTTTTGTTGACGTCCGAGCTCCCCCAGATGACATGGTGAGCATTGGCGTCACAGCCAATGATTAGGCCGGTGTTCGCCTTGCTGCTGTTCTCGACGAGACTCCGGAGTAGTGGTGTGATCGGGTCCGTCGCTTCATAGGGAAGGTAGGCAGATGAGAATATAAGGGCCTTACCCTCCCCCCTCCCCAGGATCTTGATGGTCGTAAGATCCCTGGAACAGAAAGCATTCAAGGGCATGGCATTGATGCCATTTCTGACAAATATGCACGTCCTCATTTCGTTATTTTCGGAACAGGAGTGAAATAATATGCCTCCCGTTCCGCCTAAGCCTCTAATTTCTCCTTTATAAACATAAGGTTCTTGTATCAAGGCGATATCGAATTTCTCGCTTTTTAACTGTTTTGCTAAAATTGCAGTAGCAGCTTTATTGTGTTGTAAATTAATTTGTACGCACCTTAGACCGTCCATCTTGGCTCTTAGTTTTTGGGCATGCTGAGATCAGCAGCCCTTTCCTGCGGCTCCTCCTGGGATGCAGGGGATGTGGGGCCGTCCAGATATAGCTCCGATAGAGCGCGCAAGTCAGCCAGGGAAATCTGTGACGAGGTCACAGAAGACCCCCCGACCCCGCGCACCCCATCAGCCCCACTGTCCGACCCCACATCCTCTACATCCATCACCACCGCCGTCCCCGCCTCAGCTTCGCCCGGCACCGCCTGGGCGCCACCCGCATGGTTCTCGGCTACACCCGAACTAGCCTCGGTGTCACCGGGAGCCACTTTGGCATCACCGGGAGCTTCCTTGGCGTGCACAGGTTTCACCTCAACACCACCGGCAGCAGCCCCAGCTTTACCAGGGTTAGCTTTGGCGTTGCCGCGAGCAGGACCCTGATCGTCGCCACCTCCTCCAAGCGTCTTCTCCGCGTCCTCAAGAAGCTTGAAGGAGCTGACGTCGATGCCAGAGTGTAGACAGTAGCCGGCGTCCTTAATGACTTCAGCCGACTCCCGGTCCATCAATATGATGCGCCGGGCGCTGGCCTCCGCCACTATGGTGTCAACCACTTTCCACTGCTCCGTATGCAGCCTCGGGTTGTAGCGCTGCAGCAGCCGCAACAGCGTCCTGCTGTCCTGTACTCCAACGATCTTCGTCTTCCATGCCATTTTGACCGGCTTCGGAAGATCCCTGGCGTACACGACCTTCAGGCTCATCCCAGCAATTTCTCCCTCCCCAATTGCTGAGCTGAGCCATGCGAAGGACTCTGCATTACTGCAGCCAACATGCAGTGCTCCTCCCACGATGTTGCCGAAAGTGAACTGTGGAAGCGGGTCGGGGGCATCCAGCAGGCGTGTGATCACAGCCTCCTGTATGGCCCCGACATGCCCCATCAGGACTCGTTCGGCAGGAAAGTCCACCGGCACAATGGCAGCCCTCTCACCCGCCAAAATCTCCGCATACGACTCCGCCACCTTCGTCCTTTTGGAGTCTCTGGCAGATTGAGAAGGTCCGTCAGTTGTCGCCAGTGGTCTTTTCTGCGGTGCAGGATTTCCCGAGGTCGCTGCCGGGGTTCCGCCTTCAGACGAGCTGTCTTCCAGGGGTCCCAACGCTCTCAGGATTTCCTTCGCCCTCCTCTTCCTCCTCCTGCTCATCTTCGTCCAACCCTCGTATGAAGGCGCGCTCGTACCCGTAGGTGTTTGCGCACCCCCCTCCGGGGCCGGATTCTGACGAACCGGATTTGGTTGTGGTGGGACCACCGCCTTTCGGCTACTAGGCGCAGCTACACATTTCCCCTTACCGGCATTAACACAGGTCGACCCCTTTGCAGGGGGAACTGTGCGCCCTCTCTTCGACCCTTGGGGAAGAGGTCGGGCTGTACCTTTCGGGGGAGCAGCGCCACCGCACTTTTCGCCCTTCGTTCGATGCGCCTTGACACCAGTGCCACGCGCTTTAGAGAACCCAACGGGTCCTTTTTTGGAACTGGGTCCGGCTCCCGCATCTCTGTCAGTGACAGGGACACGTCGCACCTTCCCACAGTCCTTTTTTGCCTCATCCCCTACGGGTCCGGCCTCCCTACTCGTCGTACAACAACTTTTGGAGTCCATGGATCCTCAGTTGTTTTTCGTCCCGCTGGCTCCCCACCCTCCACGGAGCCCTCAACTGGGGATGGTTTGACCCACCAGGGCTACCAGCAGGATATAGGGTTCCAAAGTAGGCTGCCGATGAGTCCGCACGTTGCCTCCCCCGCTGCAGGTTGTTGTGGACTGCATTGGGTTTGTGCCCCGCCGACTACCGACCTCCACACCCCAAAACCCTCGCCCGTATCCAACCTACAGGATACGACAGCCGATTGATCGTGACTGGCTAGGTCCCGACCGCCCGTGTGAGATGAATCCCGAGCCAAAGTGGCGTGTTGCTTTCTGAGGGCAACACGACCCCCGTCCAGCTCAACCTACCAGGATCTCGTTCTCCATCCGTACGGGTCCCCGCGCACGGCACAAACACGCGGGTGGCATTCTACCGCTTCATATCCTATTATTTTGGATATGAAGCCCGCGGCGACATGCCACGTCATCGCCTGCAGCTGATTGTACGGGATGAGTAGGATGGGAAGGTAACTGATGTTCCAGGATACGACTGTTTGTTTCGGTTCTACCTGCTTCCTACGGCAGAATCAGGCAGTTAACGGGCGGCAACCACGGGAAGGAGTCCAAACAGTCTTGCCCGGGATGTCATTGCAACTGTGAGCTCCACCCCAGACCATTCGCCAAGTTAACTGCCGGACAGGCAATTAATATAGGGACAGACCCAATCCAGTTGGCGACCGGTCGCAAACTAACACTGGACAAACCTGACCCCGCCCATCCCCCGAGGTTACTATAACGAGGTGCAGGTGCAGAAGAGGGCGCGCTCCACCATCAATCGAACCTTTGGCATACTCAAAGGTAAATTTATTGAAATATCTGTCAAACAAATCATAGTTTCCGCACGGAGCCGGTACCTCTACCTAGTGGGTGCTGGAGATTTTCGCATTGGCGGTACCGGTTCGAAGTAATTTTTAGGGTTCTGTACTCAACGGGACCCTATTACTGGGACTCCGCTGTCTGTCTGTCTGTATATCTGTCTGTCCGTCCGTCACAGGGTTCTATCTTTTGAGCCGTAATAATAGACACTTGAAAGTTTCACATATTAACCCCCTTATTCATAAAACTTAACAAGCCTATGTTAACTAACAAATGCTTTGTCCCTTTCTAACAAATACAAATGTCGAAGTGACAGATAAGGACAAACGAATTTTAGCGGCATTTTAACTAAAATAGGTTTGATTGTCGTTTATGAATAAGGGGGTAAGTATGTATTACTGTGTTTAAATAAATCCATACTCCATCCATACTAATATTATAAATGCGAAAGTGTGTTTGTATGTTTGTGTGTTTGTATGTTTGTCCCTCTTTCACGCCGTAACGGAGCGACGCATCCACGTGATTTTTGGCATAGAGATAGTTTATGGGCCCGAGAGTGACATAGGCTACTTTTTAGCCCGGAAAAATGCACAGTTCCCGAGGGAACAGCGCGCGATAACCGAATACCACGCGGGCGGAGCCGCGGGCAAAAGCTAGTACTAATATTATAAATGCGTAAGTGTGTTTGTCCCTCTTTCACGCCGTAATGGAGCGACGGATCTACGTGATTTTTGGCATAGAGATAGTTTATGGGCCCGAGAGTAACATAGGCTAGTTTTTATCCCGGAAAAATGCACAGTTCCCGAGGGAACAGCGCGTGATAAACGAATACCACTCGGGCGGAGCCGCGGGCAAAAGCTAGTACCAATCTATCCCTACTAATATTATAAATGCGAAAGTAACTCTGTCTGACTGTCTGTCTGTCTGTTACGCTTTCACGTCGAAACCGCTGAACCGATTTTGTTGAAATTTGGTATAGAGATAGCTGAAGCCCCAAAGATTAACATAGGATACTTTTTATTCCGGTAGAGGGCGCCACCGTGCGATAACCTAGGTCCGCGCAGACGAAGTCGCGGGCACAAGCTAGTAAGTTATAAGTTTGACCGCTATGTATGTCTGTGTCTGTGTGTCTGTCTGTGGCTCTTAAATGGGTGGACCGATTTTAATGCGGTTTTTTTTATTTGATAGCAGGTTTTCTAGTGATGGTTCTTAGACATGTTTCATTAAAATCTGTTCAGCCATTTTTGAGATATTGAACTTTAAAGTGACAAAGTCGGGCGTTTTCCAACTTATTGTTGGTTAGGTTATGGTAATATCGTGAGGTTGAGTATCGCGCTCATAATTCATCGGACGCGACGCGACGGACCACCTAATTTTATGACTTTTTATGTTTTTTTCATCACACTTGCTCGTAAACAATGTCGTAACATGCAGACTAGGTACCTTGGTTGCTAACTCGAAAATAATTTCTCTGTGTATCTGTTTTCTGTATCGCTTACTATTTCTGGTGTACAATAAAGAGTCTTTGTATTGTATTGTAAAACCCTCGACCTTAATGTGCTTGACATGAAACTCGTGGTCGGTAAATGAGTCATTGCCTGTACTAATTTTCTTGTCATGAAGCCCGAGGTCGGTAAATGAGTTTGGTGCTGCTCGTGCTGGCGTGCTGGTCGGGCTCATGCCACAAAGAGCGCAGTCAGCGGTATCGGCAATTATTGAAAAAATATTAGTTTTTCTTTTACAAATATACAATTTTACTCGCAAATGTGATGAAAAACATTGTATGGCACACGGGTGGTACTAGAATTACGAACATCGACGTGTTAAAGCCTAATAGATTCTCGTTCGTAATTCCTTATTTACCGCCCTTAAGACACAATGTACTATTATAAAGGCTGTCACCCTCCACCATAAGTGGAGATGAAACGCGCATGGCCACATAAGGCCGAATGGTCGGAAATGTTTTGAATGGACGGGCAGACAGACATAGCTAAACTATAAGAGCACGAGATGGGCGTGTCGAAGTAAGCACGCCACCAGACATACACGTACGTGTACATAATGTGTCGTTTTATGTCTGTCAGGGCGCTGGAGGTGTCTGCTGGGCGCGCGGCAGCTGGTCTACGAGCCCGAGACGGCGCCGGGCGCGCGCCGGGCTCACGGGCCGGGCCGCTGCAGCTCACGGGGAAGGCGCCGCCGAAGAGAGACGCCGCGCCCGCAGCCCCTGCCGGCCCCGCCGCCGCCGACGCTCTGCAGCGCGCAAGGGAGGACCGTGACCGACTCATACGCGATTTAAGGCGCCGTTAGCCAATGACCGGATGTATTAATTAAAATTATTGGTTGTTTTGATCGATTGATTAATTGTATTCCATACTACCCTTAGCTCTTGTCTGCATATTTGTTATCTCTTCACGCTTAAGGCACTGGTCCCACCGGCGGCTACAAACTATTAGCGAGTAAAACTATAAACTACAAACGAGTGGGCGAGAGGCGAGAAGCGAGTATAGTTTTGCTAGTTTAGACGCTCGGCTATAAGCGAGTGTTTGCGTGCGACGGGCGATTACTCGCTGCACTAGCTCAGCCGGGGGGCTATTCGCCAATGACCTATACGATGTACAGTCGAGGTCGAATATAGTTAGTGTGTTAGTGTTTAATTTTGTAACTAAGGGACCCCATACATCCGTGTATTATTATTTAATTATTTTTTTGTAATTTTTTGTTTAATTGTTTATTGTAGTTTTTAAGTATTTTATTTGTAATTATTTTATTTTGAAAAAATGACTTTCTGCCAAGTTTCTTGCAGCGCATTCTTCTTGGCAATGATGGTCTTTCCGAAAGCGCTGGTAGTTTAAAAAAATGACGTGTAAAAGTGCCCATTGCGGCCTATTTACTGAATAAATGATTTGAATTTGAATTTGAAAATACATTTTCACCACACTAGCTCGGAAAGAGCTGTTTTATTCTTCAAAAACAGTGAGCAAAGTTGCATTTTATTCACTAAAGAGCAAAGAAGAGCAAATAAAAACTTTGCAGGAGGGCGGGAAGCGACTGGATGCAGAAAACGGAAGACCGGGTTTTGTGGCGTGCCTTGGGGGAGGCTTATGCCCAGCAGTGGACTGCTGTGGGCTGAGATGATGATGATGATGATGATGATGTTACGATTGTTGCTATAGGGACAAGTATGTGAGATAAAAACTATTTGGCTAATTTGGATGTCTATATTGTTCTCCTACTCCACAATCTTTACTACAGACACGTGTCCCGGGTCATATTAAAAAGTTTAATTTACATAGGAAATTTATCTTTGTAACGTTCGATACGGCCCTGAAATCCGTTTGGGAGCAGCCAGGAAATATACATACTCCTTTCCTTCCTTCTGCTATAGAAAAGGATACCTATAGTTTTCTTTGTTCTTTTTTACTGACAGACTTGTTTGACAGAGTAAAGTTACAAGTAACCAAAAAGTAAGTTTGAATGTAAAGTTTGTGATTCCACTGCAAATGTAAAAATATTTTATGGATATAGGTAAAAAATATCAGAAAATCCTAGACATCAGAGTTTTGTAAGTTCTAAGTATCATAAGCCTGTTTACACCGTTTGCGTAACATACTGGACTCTTTTTTTTAATTTGTGATGTAACAATACAATACAGATACTCTTTATTGTACACCAGAAATAATAAGCGATACAGAAAACAGGTACACAGAGAAAATTACAAGGTAAGCAATAGGCGGCCTTATCGCTTAAGAGCGATCTCTTCCAGGCAACCTTTGTAACATATGGTTTGCAAACTCGTTATTGGCTTACTTCTCTTTCAAGTTGATTCATCCTGTCCACTTATGAATTTTACTGTCATGATAAAATATAAACAGCTGTCAATGTCGAGTAGCCGTCTTCGTGCGAGTATTTCTTGTAAAAATGGATGAGTTTTTTATAGAATGATCGCTCTGGTCGCCAAGCAGGCTTCGGCGAGTACCGTTGAGCTAGTTTTATAGTCGATAGCTTATTGCTGCGGTCAACTAGTAAAATTTTGTACTAGAAACAGATGTCAATCGGCGGGCGGCTAGTAAACAATTCTATGGAATTATCGCTTACTCGCCGGGCGGTGGGATAGTATCCTCGCCGGCAGTGTGAACAGCCAGCTATGAACTATAAAAATATAGCTCTCTCTTTTATGTACACGGAAGCGATTATCTTTTGTTCGTTTCTTGGGCTAGAAAATAGCCGATAGCTCATAGCTTACTAGCTCGCGGTGGTACCAGTGCCTTATGTACACGGAAGCGATTATCTTTTGTTTGTTTCTTGGGCTAGAAAATAGCCGATAGCTCATAGCTTACTAGCTCGCGGTGGGACCAGTGCCTAAACCACTGAAATGATTTATATGTATATACTATAATATTCCTACTAATAGGTAAAACAGACAGACGAGTTATTTTCACATTACATGTGATATATATTATTACTAGCTTATGCCCGCGACTTCGTCTGCGCGGACCTAGGTTATCGCGCGGTGACGCCTTCTACCGGAATAAAAAGTATTCTATGTTAATCCTTGGGGCTTAAACTATCTCTGTACCAAATTTCATCAAAATCGGTTCAGCGGTCTCGACGTGAAAGCGTAACAGACAGACAGACGAGAGTTACTTTCACATTTATAATATTAGTAGCGATACCTAAATGTGAAAGTAACTCTGTCTGTCTGTTACCTTTTCACGCTTCAACTGCTGAACTGATTTAGAAGAAATTCCTTTTTGGGACTTAGGGTCCCGGGAAAGAATATAGGATAGCTTTTATCCCGAAAAATTGCATAGTTCCCGCGGAATAGCGATAAACGAATTCTACGCGGGCGGGGAGACGATCCTGTCGGACCACCAGGATATGTACTGGAAGTTGGTCCAATTTAATTTGCAAGATTTGACTACAGTCAACAGGACAAGTGAAACTAAATAAAAACTTTTAAAAAATTTGCCATATAATAACTCGAGACAAAATATCTTTCATTGCATGTGCTGCAGAAACTAACTATTGATAATAAAACAAAAAAAAATGTTCTATAAGTAATATTAAAGTATATATCAATATCTACAAAAAACTTAGGAATATCTTATATCCAACCATTGTAATTATAATTATGTCCATTATAACTACTTTTTAAAAGTTCAAATATCAGACCATGTTATCCATAGATACTTCTGTATTAATCCTTAGCCAAATAAATCATTTCATGTTCAAGAGTGTTTCAATACCTATAGATTACTTTTTGAATTGTTCAAATTGGAGATTCCATTCAAAAGATGGTATGAATTTAAAAATATCTACCAACACAGACTCAGTAAGCCAACAATTAGCACACATTTACACATTAGACTCTAGAATGTGCTGTGCCATATTAAAAGATGTGAAGTAAAATAAACTCATTACCAGAGAGCGGAATTTTCATGCCATCTTTTGATCTGTTATAGTGACTTCTCACTTATCGTTTTTCGATATACAACACAGGTAAGTACCTACTAAAGAAGATTAAAAGTACACCTATAAACAATAGGCCAATAGGCAGCCTTAAGTTAAAGAGCAATCTCTTCCAATTAACTTTTGAGCAATTAAAAATGTGAAATAGACATGCAATGACCATTGAATGGATAACAATTTTTAATTTAATAATTTAGGTTCAGTTTTTTTTTTTTTTCAATTTCATGTTGAAACTCTTTTGTTGTAATGTTAACAACTGTCCCATTAATGTCTCTATAAAAGAAATAGATTTTTTGTTTCATATTTTCTGGTTTTAAACTACTTATTTTACAGTCAAATATCAATTTGTATTTGTATGCGGAAAAATAATGTAACTGAACTACAACATGATACGAGTAAGTTTACAACAATCTAATTTAAACTCTAATATATCAACATCTTTTAGGTAAAGTCAATAAATGAAAAATAACTATGACAGATCAAAAATGCCATGAAAAATTCCGCTCTCTGCTCATTACCATCAATAAAGTACCTACCAAAGGAAAGGCAATGATACAGCCGACCATGTAAATAATAATAAATTTAGTAATATAACGACCAACATAGGTGAAAAATATGCAAGTTAGAGTGGCAATGGGTGGCTCACATCACTCAGAAGAATAGATAGTCGCTGGGGGAGAAAAGTTCTCGAGTGGCAATCATAAACTGCAAGACTAAGTGTTGGCCGCCCTCCCATTGTGAGAATTGCAGGCAACCGCAGGCTAGAGTGAATAGGTTGTTACTGAACCAGTTAGTTACACCTTGGGCGTCATCTGTACTTAACATTAGGTGAGATAGCGGTCAATCACGGTCAGTTGTATGTAACAAAAACTGTGATTGTGGCGAGTTGTGATTCATATTCTGGCATTCTAGGGGGAGGCCTTTGTTCAGCAGTAGACGTCTTCTGGCTGATGATGATGAGTAATGTGATGATCACACCAATTAACCAACTCCGAAAGTAACCTAAGCTTATGTTATGAGTAAACATTCATATTTTTCATACAAATATCTGCTCCGCCTGGGTATCGAGCTCAAACTTAGTATCGCCAAGTATAAAACATTATTTATGAGAAATCTCATATGAACTCATCACATCTAACACATTCCGGTTACTTAATTCTCTTGCTAAAAAGTTTTCAAAACTTCCTCAGAAAATTATGCAGTTTGACATTTGGTTTGTTTGACGTTTGTATCAAAGTATGACGAATGTGTGAGAACACGAAAAGCACAAAATTTTCTTGAAATCAGCATAAAAACTTGCTTTAAACCATATCCTGATCAAGCGGAATGTTGGGAATGTATAATTTTAATTATTTATTGGAATTTTAGGTCATATTTCAGTTAAAAATCCATTTACCGGTTTTTAAATGAAAATGTGAAAGGCGCTTTATTAATCCATTCGTTCTTTCCATTTTTTTCCATTCACGAAGATCAATTCGAAAGAAGTCTATGGTTTCGAAACGAAACGACACGAAACGATAGTACTTCGTGGTAGCACTCACAGACGAACTTCGTTCAACTTTCGTTGCGGGCTTCGTTGCGAACTTCGATTTTCGTGGTAGCACTCCAGACTACAGAGCACAGAGTAGACTACTTATACTCGAGTCCAACATGAGTCCAACCTTGGTCCAACCGAACCAAATTGACAGTTCATTACGTGTAAAACGGCTCAAGTGAGCCGCATCACTACCTTGTCTTGTCTGTCAAGAAGAAATATGTTACGGCGAAATAACCTAATAGAATTACATTAAATAATTTATGTTATTTACTTTTTTAAATAGATTGTATAGTATTTATTTATAAAATGGGGACCTTACCGCACATTGCAGGTATATTCATGTTATTTACATTCCAACATGTGATAAGAATTTACATTTTAAGGTTGTGTTTCCTTACCAGGTATTTAAATGATCGTTTTCTCCGACTTGGGGTTATAAATTAGGAAATGAAATTATTTTCAGATACTTCAAATATTAAATTTTTACGATTATTTCCAGGTTTAACAAATAAGAACATTTTCTTAGTAGAGTTTAAAGAACCATATGTTGAACGAAATCTTCGAGATGAAACTACAACTAATATTCGTAGCATCATATTTAGTACAAAAGGCGGATATCTTGCTTACAGAACGGATAAAAGGTATTGAAAAACCTAATTCTAACAAATTACAAAATAAATAAGGTCAGCTGTGACTGTTAACCTAGCTGTACACTTAGCAATGTAATTCAACTGTACTTTTATTTAGTCTTCCTGAATACTAAAGCCTACAGTCCCACTGTCGTGTTAATAACCATTCTTTCCATAGGGCTGAAGTAATAAAATGTGCAGATTGGTCTGTAGCCGCTTCCATAGAGGGAAACATAAAAGATATGTTGTTTTCTCCTTTGGACAACTACTTTACGGTGTGGGAAATGTTCATGATTACTACTAAGGAACTACCTCAGGTAAGATATTTCCTTACTTTCTAAAGCAATACTGAGCCATTAACTTAAAACACAAGATACAAACTTTATGAACTCAAGCACATAAGTACATATTTGCAATTAGAAATTAGTATAAGTATATTCTTATCATTTAATTGGAAAACGATGGTGTCAACTGATTATATGACTGAATAATTCTATTAATACACGTGGTTGTAAATGCAAACAATAGAAAAGTGCAATTCAGAACAGGTGCACCTTAATATTTTATGCCCAAATAAAAATCAACTTAATCAAAGTTTATCAATATTTATTTAACGAACAATGATACAATATTCATATAATAAATATTTACTATTTATAAACTTATAACTAGTTATATTATAACCAAATGAATTTATTTTATGTAGTAATCTAAATTTATCATATTGCAGGGCAAGCCTAATTTACATGTGTTCGACATTGCAAAGGGAAAAATTATTGCATCTTTCACACAAAAAAATCAAACTGGTTGGTAAGTTAAAGTCTTTTATTTTGGAATACTGAGAAACGAAAAAAAAACGGAAGAAAAAAAACTTAAAAATAAGACGAGACTGTTCAACTGTTGTGTAAGCACCAAAGACTTGGGTAATCCATCTCGATTGAAACTTACTGATTATGAAAAAAATATGCTGAATATGTAAGCATCATAGTAGGGTCCTTGATTTACTTACTTTGGCTGGCTAGTGGAAGGAAGGGGTCAAAAATTACCTAAGACTTGTTTATACATACATTGTCAGGTGACAACCATTTATTATTATTATTATATTATTTACAGGGAACCAAAATGGTCGCAAGATGAAAAATTATTTGCCATTCAAGCTGGAAATAGAGTTTTAGTGTATGAGGATGGTAATTTGGAGAGATTCACACATACAATTAATGCAGAGAAGCTACACTGCTTCAGCATTGCTCCAAGCACACCTCCTGCTTATTATTTCTCCATTTTTACTTTGGGTAAGCAGCACTATGATTTGTTTTTTAGCCTAGGATAGACAGATGTCAAAGCTACATTTGAATTACAGAAATACCAAATTAATTAATAATAAAATGATTACAAATTATTATTTGTAAACTCATGAAGTATACTGTCTGCAGTATACTGCGTTCTCTGAGATATACTTTAAAAACTACATTTAGCGAAAAGAGTAAATCTTACAAGCTAGGTTTGTTTCATTATATACATATAACTCTTCCTTCTTTCTTAGTAATGATATTGTTGCAGGGAAGTCAGGCCAACCTTCTGTGTGGAAAGTGCTGCAATACCCAAACTTCGAACTAGATAAAGCATTGGTCAGCCGTACTTGTTTTCAAGCAGACAAAGCCAAATTTTACTGGAACCGAAGGGGCACTAATATTTTCACTTTGACTCAAACTGATGTAAGTTTTTAAATATTTATCAGAATTCTTGACTTACTGACTGACAAACAGTAACCTAAGTTAAGCTTTAACACATTTCTTTTTTTTACTTAACATTTAGATGACAGAATAACAACCGGTTTTGCGGAATTTCCGTGTGATAGAGAGTTCTACATTAGGGCAAAGCCACAAGCAAATGCTAGTTTACAACATTTACAAAGTATGAATCTAATATTTTTTTTTTATTTGTAGGTAGACAAGACTGGTGGGTCTTACTATGGAAAGCAATCACTGTCTTATGGGGATGTGAAAGGAAACGCAGGAAACATGGTCTTTAGTAAGTGGATTTGGTTGATTTCATTGACCCCGGACTTAAAGTATGAAAAAGTGGTTTCAGTTAAATATCCTGAGATTTTGATATTTATGTTATAGATTTCAAAGTACTGATCAAAAGTCTCTAAGGGCACTATCTCTGTTTCCGAGGCCCTTTCAGAGTTTAGTTTAGTTTTTTTCAGAGTTTAGTTTAGTTTTTAGACATTTTTGTTCAGGATTTTGAAACATCAAAATCTCAGGATATATAACTGAAACCACATTTTCCATATTTTAGGTCTGGGGTCCTTTGTTTTTCAGTGCTAGAAATATTAAGCAAGTTACATTTCACTGACCAAGGCTTGGGTTTTGGTGTCAGCCATTTTTAGGGCTTTGTTTGCGCCCCAAACAGAAGGATTTTGTACTATAAGAATCTTAATTTTATTTTTGGACATAAATCAGCTGCTACTGGTGCCAAGTCGAAAATCTGTTATTCGTGAACTGTCGGGCGCGCACAGGTTTGCATGGGGTGGGTAATAGGGCGGTTCTGACGGAATATCAGCGCTGCAAGCGACTAACGCCTCAGCATTATGCTGAGTCAGCGGCCGTTTCACTTTTGCGGGGACACACAAAATCGTGTATTTTATTTTTGGTTTTCTTTTTGTTTTATTTGTTTTTACTGTTTAGTACTTTAGGAAACTGTAGGTCTAGTTTTAAAAAAAAAAATTGTTATACTCGTATAAGGGACTGCTTTTTCTGAATAAATAAATTAATAAATATTATGGCTTTTGTAAACAATTGTCCGTGCAGCGCCATCGCTACATTAACAAAGCGCGCCCCGGTTCTTTTTATAATGGCAATGCAATCATGCACTGCTGCCATCTATACGTCTTAAGGCCACTACGGGCCTGTATATAGGGGGTTTTAGATTATATGATTGATTGTTGTTTAAGATAAGGAAGGGCCGGTGCACGCGTTAGCCTGGAACCCGGGCAACTGGAACGAGTGGCTTGCGGTATATGGCCACGCCCCCGCCAAGGCGACACTCTTCAACGCCAAATGCGACCCGCTTTTCGAGTTCGGCACTGGATCATGGAACACCATTTACTATCCTCCAGAGGGAACTCATATCCTTTTTAAATACCCACCGTCAATACAAATTTTTGAATTATTTAGAACTAGACGTCTCTCCTTAAGGACAATTAAATTCGTATTAATATTAATTGACCTTGAGATGATTGGCGGATTACGGTGCATTTGGGCACGCGCTGATAAAATGTACAGTCACCAGCACCAATATCTGACACAACGAGCGTGCAGAAATATCTGATAAGACTGTATTTCTAGGGCCGGAACGACGTGTCAGATATTTTTGCATGCTCCGCCGTGGCAGATATTAATGCTGGTGACTGTACTAACTCTGAATGAGCTACCTACCCATTGTACCTGCTTCTTCTACGTCGTATATGTACCTACTCTGATTAATTATTATCAACCTTGAATGCGTGTTAACGCACATATAGATATTTCTCAGAATGTGATAAAAATATTAACAGAGGTCATGTTTGACTATCATTAGGTTACCTATATGATATGGATATGGCCATAAAGGAAAAGTACTTTGGTGAGATAAAAATGCTTTAAAGTGCCAAGAACCCGCTAGGCGAGTTCTCTTTTCGTAGGCAGTTTTCGCTACAAAGCGGAAAAATGCTGCTACAGGCTACGAGCGTAGCGCGATGTGGTCGCGAATGTGTTAATACAACACAGCTGGACTAAAAATTTTACACGTCTAGATAAACCTAGAATTACAGTGTTCTATAAAGTGACACGTGTTCAACACACGTGCAACATTTTTCAATATTTTAAGGTTTTAAAGTTAATGCATACAGATAGTTTGCTCGCAAGATTTATGCCTACGACCCTCGTGCCCCTTGTACAGTCCCTGCATGCATGTAGCGTAACTTAGCAGCCATAACCTTAACTCGTGCGCACATGTGTTGCTGGGTGGTTTCGGGAATATAGCGACGGGCCACATCGAGGTGTGGGACATCCGCGGGTACAAGCGGCTGGGCAAGTGCGCGGCGCCCGACACCACGGCGCTGCAGTGGGACCCGCGCGGGGAGTGCTTCCTTACCGCTACTACTTACCCGCGGCTCACCGTTGGCAATGGGTAAGCTACACTTTATTCTTAGCTTTATCCCGCTGCTTCGCTCCGGTGAGATAAAAATAAATTGGCTAGCTTTCTCTCCCTTGGGAATTTCGGAGAAATCATCTTTTGGCAGCGTTTCCACCAATAATGTCCGAGGATGTATTGAGAAAAAGCCGTGGTGGCCTAGTGATTACGAAAATTAGTAGGTTAAAATCGGGCTCCAAGATTTTATTGCTGCACAAATTTAGTTACAGGTGAAGCTTATAAAAGCATGTTGTAAAGCATTATTGATAATTATTCCGCAGATACAAAATTTGGCATTACACCGGCGCTCTAATGCACAAACGTGAGTGTACCAACAAGGAGCTCCTGCTGGCAATCAACTGGCAACCCGGCACGTTCCCCAAGAGCGAGCTGTCCCGGGCGGCGCCGCGCGGGATCGAGCAGGCCGCCGTGGCGCCCACCGGCGCCTACCGCCCGCCCGGCGCGAGGAACAAGCCTTCTACGTTCACCTTCCACGAGCACGAAAAGCCGCATCGTCCTGGCGAAAATGCGAATGGTAACTAAGAATCTTCCCATGTTTATCGACGCGGAATCTTAAGCTGATCAAACAAGTTTAATGTCCACGGAAAGACGTTGATCGGCTCCGCTCTTTTTTTTTCAGCTTAAGGACACTCGCGCAAAATTTATTATCTCCAGAGTTAGCAGGTTAAGATAAGGATTTTTATATGGATCCTGTGGGGATTTCAAGATTAAGTTTCATATAGACGAACGTCTTTTTTTGAAACTATGAACTGTTCAAGAATATTTTCAGGAGTATCTTGTAGAAACCTATAATCCAAGAATACTCTGGAGACATTAAATTTTGCACGAGTGTTCTTCATACTCGTACCTTGTCAACGTAAATAAATATCACGGTGTAATTCTTGGGAATTTACTTACTGTAACATCCTGGAATTTCAATTAAGCTGCCATATGTAATGGTTCACGCGAGCAAAGCCGCGTGTAAAGGAGGATATTTATAGTATTTTTTTTTTTATTCTCAGCGGCTCCGTCAAAGCAAGCCATCAAGCAGAAGGAGAAGCGAGAGGCGCGCAAGGCTCGTAAGGCAGAGGAACGCGCGACCGGCGACACGTCTCCGCCGGCGCCTGCGCCGCCGCGCGCAGCCTTCGTCTCCACCGGCGACCCGGAAAAGGACAAGAAGATCAAGAATATTAATAAGGTCAGTTGACTAAATAAGAGGACGCCAAACTCTAATACAACATTAAAAGAACGACAACAATATCATAATTTTAATCTATACTAATACTAATCCATACTAATATTATAAATGCGAAAGTGTGTGTATGTGTATGTTTGTCCGTCTTTCACGTCGAAAAGGAGCGACTGATCGACGTGATTTTTGGAATGGAGATAGTTTATGGGCCAGAGAGTGACATAGGTTACTTTTTATCCCGGAAAATGCACAGTGCCCGAGGGAACAGCGCGTGATAACCGAATTCCAGGCGGGCGGAGCCGCGGGCAAAAGCTATTATTATCATATTTATCCATTATTTATCATATCTATTCGAAATTAATTTGACTACTGTTTAACGCGACTGGAACGAGTTATTAAATTTTTTTTTATCCTTCATATGCGGGAGGTAAAAAAACGTGCAATTTAGTGTCGTTAGCCTCAAATATTTGATATTAATTTAAGTGATAAAAATGTAAACAGAAAAACATAGCAGCTAGCCTTTAATTTTGCAAGGATCCTTATGCAGGGTATGAAGGGTAAATCTTCCATTGTCTGGACTTTACATTAAAATTTAACCTTTTTTTTAGAAATTGAGTGACATTGAGAAACTCAAGCAGCTCAAGGCAGCAGGCAAGGCTTTGGAGATTAACCAGAAGGCCAAGATTGAAGGCGAGGCTGCTTTACTTAAGGAGCTGGAACAGTTGCGGTTATGATCACACTCGGACCCGGCTAACTAAAATCAGAATAGCTGTAAGCAAAATTATGCATTGTTTTCTCCTTTGTCTTCGCTTACACCGTTCTTTATTACTATAATGGAAACCATGAACGCTTGTTAAATTTAACTCGTTACATTGTTTTTTTTTTAATAAATATTCTTGTAAACAATGTTAATTAATGTACATGTTAAGTTTACTGACGAGACTGCATTTGGGATACAACGTCACTTCTGATATAGTCATCACATTGTATTTACACCGGTCATGTAGTTATCTCTATTTGTAAAGCCTAAACATTATTTTGTAAGGTTCGGATATGTGGTGGAATTTCGATTGATTGTGGTTAGATTGAGTTTATAATTTTAATTTTAAGTCGAACGACAAAAATTTCGTAAATCGCCATTATATCCGCGCGTCGAATTGTATCGCCTGTTATCATTTATGCAGCTCGATTAAACGAGTTGTTCTCTAGTAATACTTGCTGGTCGAATGGACTAAAATAATATATTCTATCGAGCGTCAGTTTTTGTAGTTAAGGTAAAATAAAGCAATGTTTCCATATGAGCAATATTTGTGTTTTAAATTGATGGCGCGCCATGTATTTGTGTTCAAAATCAAGCAGACTTGCACAGTCTCGGTTGTAAACGAAAATTTGGGCGTTGTTTGGCCTATTGAAAGAGAGAAACCGAGATTGAGTTGATTCGGTGCTGTTCTGGTGTCGCGCTATTTTTTGGTAATCAGTAGATATTTTAATATCCAATACCTAAAACGCATGGCTCTCACTATGAAATTAATTTATAATTAACAACATATCCCGTAATTTCCATGAATTCATTAATTTTACGTGCATTAAGAGATATAATCAAAGCCTTCTACTTTTATACTGTTGTTAGTTTAATTATCTAAGTGTAATTAATTATATTTCGAGTTAAAATAAATGTTTTATCATAATTTGTCGTTTTAATCATTACATAATCCATTCAAGGACATAATTGTTTAATAATACATAAGAATAATGTAATAATAAATAATACATGTACTCGTATGTACTGTCGAGGAAACTGGATCACGTACTAAGCGGATCTTTTTTAAAAAAGGTCTTTTTTTTGCAAGATGTATGGAATGTCGTCATGAAATTTGAAGTTACAGGGTTTTATTCAGTTTCTTCGGCTGTCATAGGGAAAAAAGTTTTTTCAAACGCCAAAAAAAATCTTTTCATGCCATGAAATAAACTTTTCTGACTAACTATACCTACAGTTAAAAAAGCCAGCCAAGCACATATCAGACTACGCATGCCGGAGATTTCCGCGGCGGAAAATAAATTTAATTAATTAAGTTTTGTGTCTCGAAATCTAGCTACCAACCTATCTCTAAACTTTCATTTATGTTGGACCTTCACTTTGATACCTATTATCAAATTTTAATTTTTATCCTGTTCTACTGGCAGCAATACCTATCATATCACAGATAAATTAAGTCATGATTCTCTTCTGGTACATAATAGAGAAAGGAGATAAAATGGAACAAATATGAAGAAACCATATAGTATATTTGCATATTGGCACAAAAGCGTGCACAAAAATCAGCGTTTACAACCCCACGTCTGTAAGCTGTCGATTATACTTACATACCTGCAATACAAACTTAAGTAGCAAAATGCAGCAGCCCACGTGGGTAGAGATGATTCTGCGTTTTGCTTATTTACCTACGTGTTCACCTATCAACGACGTCGTCCTCTCTGTCGAACGTAAGACTCTTAACGTGTGGCGTTTCATCAGTTCTGGAATTAAACGAGTGCTCTATTTATTTCGGAGACTTCTGTTTACACATGATAAGATATCGATATATAATTGATATGCCAAGCGAGTAGGTAAGGCTCCGTATGCAGCAGTCGGGCGGTGTATTGACACTGATAACGTGATTTGTTTATGATCGGGATATTATTACATTAGTTACGCCTCGTGAGTTGCTTATTCGGTATATAGTGGTGATTCTCGCATCAGGACTAACGTTTCAAAATGGAACCGCCGAGTGAGAGATCGCCTTTAATTGATGTTCGGACTAGAAATGGTGTGAATAGGAATGATGGTGCTTCGACAAGTGTTAAGCCGACTGGATCTGAACCAGATGAGAAAGCGTGTTGGGACGCGGTAGCGATGGCGGGCGCGTGGGGTGGACGGCGGCCGTCGTCGCCGAGCACGGGCCGCCGCCGAGCACACTCCTGGTCCGCGGTGCCACCAGACAACGGCAGCTCCGAAATCAGAATACTGCGAGAACGGTAAGCTACATAGGTATCAGTAAACTTCGATATCAATGCCGAAAAGAAGAAAGTATTTTTCACCCTACTTAAGTTATGAATTTAAATTTAATCAGTTTTGGGACAATCATTATTTTGTAGGTAGATAAGGTACCTAATGATGCATTTTTGTTTAATTTAGCTTTTGCCTTGGCTAAATACTGCACTAACTACCCTCTTTACTCAGCTATATCCTAATAACCATCCTAATTTAGTCGGTGATGAGTTCGTAGCACCAGTAATATTAAATACCTGCATCTCTGTTACTATCGCGTGTTCACGTTACGCTATTAGCATCTCCGTCGACCATGCTACAACGACATAGGTACTAATGACATCTCATTCGGTCACGCAAAATAAATAGGTCCTCTAAGGGCCCACGCCCAGGGATCCGACCACAAGGCCTTCCCGAAACTGCGATATTCGATTCGCTTACCTACATGAAAACAGTAAATTTTGTCAATAGTGATCACTTTTTTACGTTCCAACGGATATTCGTTGTGCCCTGACATGCTCTAAGACGGTTCTGCAAGTCAATAGAACATAAAATACGTAGGTACCTATAGAATAAACATGGAAGGTGGTTCATCACGGTCAGCTAGGCACTACAGCGCCAGTAGATGACGTTAGTAAGAATAAAAACCCACGTACTTTTTTTATGAATGAAAATGTGGATATTTTTATAAAATAATGTACCTACATACCGCCAATAGCGTGAAATCTATATATATAAAAGGCAAACCTGACTCACTGGGTTATATATCAACGCACAGCCTAAACCGCTGGGCCTAGAAACCTGAAATTTGGTACAGGGGTTCTTTTCATTATGTAAGTGAGCACTAAGAAAGGATTTTTCGAAATTCATCCCCTAAGGGGATAAAATAGGGGGGTGAAGCTTATATGGAACAGCGCGCGATAACCGAATTCCACGCGGGCGAAGCCGCAGGCAAAAGCTAGTTTGTAATATTACCTTAGTAGGTAACTTAGTAGGTAACTTAGTAGTTTCAGATCGACGTATTTTAATTTAAAAAATATTTTCACTTTGATTTATAACAACCCGGCAGCGGCGATTGCATTTTCGCACACATGCTTGTAATGTGACTTCTTGTTTGCTAATTTTGATGTTATGTTCAAAGTGCAAATTGGACTGCATTAGCGTCTATCCTGAGCGCGCACAGCTTAGATAGGCGCAGTTCGGGTTCAATCCCGTTGTATTATTAATGTCAATTAAGGATGTTATTATTTTTTGAAATATGTAGCTAATATGTGTATGACCTAAAGGTACTTAATAATTTTTTTGGGAAATTTTCAGTTCCTATCTATGAGTACCTAATGCTCAACTACTATTGAGTGAGACTATACTTCCTCATATCCACTCATGGGTTGCCTGGTAGAGATCCCTTAAAGGGAGTTCGCCTTTGTACATAAACAGTTAAGTAAACTGGGTGGAACCTGTACCAGTGTGGAACCTTTTCTTATTCAATTTTGCTGTGGTTCCTTTGGAAAGTGTATGTAATGTCAAAGTGACATATTAGCCCATAGACTTATAATACACTATTAGCCCAATGGTTTCATCCTGGTACGTGATTCAGTTTCCTCGACTACATTCTGACTCTGATTAATTTCAACGGCAATTTTATAATAATTATTTTAATCATCATATCAGCCGTAGAACGTTCACGTTGGAAGCAAATTTGATCTTCATCATCAGTTCCGCTTCACCAAATGATGATTTTAACAGCTAATGCACGAGTTACTCCTAAATATATCGAAATTACTATAGGCGTTTCTACAATATTTGATGAGTTCCCCCGATTTCCCTAGGATCCAATCCTGATTTGGTGCCTATGGGACGAATGCAAAAAAAGAAATTCAAATCGGTTCATAAATGACGGTGTTCTGAGGTAACAAACATAAAAAAATACAACCGAATAGATAACCTCCTCCTTTTTTTGAAGTCGGTTAAAAACTGGAAACGGCGCCTAGGAACGAATTGTCGGCGAGTTGGCAACATAGCCGTAACGCACACTAAGCCTTTGGCTGCTTTGGCGCTTTGGCGTGCGGTGTTGTCGCCGTCTACACACATGTTGACAAAAACGAACTAAAATAATCATCTAAATTAAACTGTTAATCAAAAGTTTTCTTTAAGTAAATAAAAAATAATAAACGTTAACATATATGATTTTAGTTTCAAATTAAATAAATTAGTATGGAAGTAGTACACGTGTGTCATAAAACCTGTGATATCGCAGATAACAGACTACACTGCAAAATCAGTAGAAGGCCCTCTGAACACTTACATATCATGGCTATCATTAAGATAAACGACACTATTTATACAGTAGTAAGATATGTACCTATGAATCTATTTGCAACTGGATTTTTATGTACTTACCTAGCTACTACCCAGCCATACCTACTTGTAATGGTTACCTATACCCTTACATAATCGCTGTTTGTACCTATAGGAAAAAGATTTTTGATTTACTTTGTCATCAATGCTTTATTAACCGACTTCATTAATTAGGCCCATTGAAGGTGTTGTAGGTAGGTACCTATCGCAGGAGTCCATTGGAAAAAACCGGCTAAGCGTAAATAAGACTCGCACACCGAGGGTTTCGTACAAAGTTTCATAAGTGTCCGTTGGCACGCTCATTATCTAATCCAAATCCCTCCAGAGCGGCACTATAGTAGCAAGAGCGTCTGAAATAATTTAGTAAATTTAATCGTAAAATATTTACCTGCTGATACCTAATAGAAAACGTGGGTGGTGATTACCTAATGTTCCCGTTTTGTAAAAAAAATATTGAGTAATTTACTGTGTTTATCGTTAATAAGCTTCCTGTATTATTACTCCTTTATTATGAAATTTAAAAAAAAATGTTTATTTTAAAATGACTAATAACGCCAAACAAGTTTATATTTACATGAAGTGTAAATAAACGAATCGATTAAAAGGTGGAACATTGTTGGAGTAAACGCTTTATGATCATATACGCCTCAAATAGGTACTGCTAACAGTTAGTTGCCGAATTATATTTTGTTATGTGGGGCACTACAAAACCCTTGAAAATATTTTCCAGGTGCCTACTAGGTCGAAGTCGGTGCCTCAGCACGAGCCAACAGGAGTGGAACAATCGTCTACCTCACCTACATACCTACTATGGGGTTCAATCCCTCCTGATGGGTCGTGCTGATTCACCGACTCCGAGCTAATAAGAAGATACCTAGGAAAATATTTTCAAGGTTTTTGTCGGTTTCATTTTTTGTTATTTTTTTGTAGGCGGTTTTACTTTTTTGCTAAAAACATATTTATTTCTCACATTTCAGTGATTTGTAGTCAAAGTAGTTTATATCTCTCGACGATTCCATTAAGTCCAACACGGCTTAAGTTACGTTGTTTTATAACACAGTTCCGTTGCCTACCTTCCAGCTTCAGCATGAAATCAGTTCGAAAGAATCATTCAACAAAAAATTATATTTATCGCTTATATCTAGGTATATTAATAATGAATTCATGATCATTTATATACGCCCAAATATTACTTACTTAGCTTTGACGAGTTCCACAGGCCATCTAGTTATCTACGGTCTTCTTCATCAGGTCCATATTGCAATTTACCAAATATAAAAAACACATATATAAAAAATAGAAACATTGGAACGTAGAACGTCCTCCTTTTTTGATAGGTTATTAAACTTATTATTACTTTTAAAGTTTATTTCGGTACATATTATTATAAAGGTCTACATAAATTAAAAAAAACATGATAGTGAAAATAAATAATGTACCAAAGTAAATAGCACTTGTGTGGTAATAAATTCAATATTGAATTAGGGTAGGTACCTATGTATAAACCTAAATTATGCAGTGCAATAACTGTAGGTAAAAAAAAACTCGTATACTTCAAAAGAACTATCCTAAACAAGCAAATACACCTATAATGTACATATTTACTCATTGTTTCTACTTAGATTAGTGCGTACACAGACTCGGCCTCGGCCCGAGGCCATGCGACAGCTGTCGCGGCGGCAGCGGCTGACCCTGGCGTCCCTGGCGCTGGTTGACTTCATGAGCTTCTGCTCCATGAGCGTCATGGCCCCGTTCTTCCCCGGAGAAGCCTCCCAGAAGGGCCTCTCCAATACCGTCTGTGGATTCGTCTTCAGCTTCTATGCTGTGGTGATATTCATAACGTCGCCGATTTTGGGAAAAATCGTAAGAATTTGATTTATTATTAATAATGCCCTCCTAAGCTTAAAGGCGCTGTCTCAAAAAAACACTTGCGATATTAAATAGGCACTATTGTGTAGCTTAAGAGATTCTTCATCATACTTAGCGCCCTTTAGTTTCGAAGGGCAGCTTAGTAATCTTTGGGATTCTATAAGTTTATTGAAAATATTAAATCGCGAATAATAATACTTAACTTCTCGTTCGCAAACAAGACAAGTAGGTAGGTAAGCTAACTTACGCATGCGAATAGCTTCCCTATTTCTATTAATGTACAGTCAATTTTCCTTTATATTATTAAATAATCAGACCGATAAATACGTAGTGTATTTTCAGAAATTGATCTATCAACTGGGTAAGACTAATTTTGTTATAATTCCAGATTCCGTTGGTGGGTGCAAAGTTTATGTTCATCGCTGGGATGTTTATAGCGGGATTTTGTAACGTCTTATTTGGGTAAGTTGTCTCATATCTACGAGTATTAATTAAAACCTAAAAAGTATGTTAGGTCTATGTTAGTCGTAACAGCCAGTGTCTCATTATCCTTCTTAAAAGATGTTAAAACTTATTTACAAGTATTTTGGACCATTTAAGGGGTCCAGCGCTTTAAAACATTTTAAAGAAATTTCGAATAGGTTAGTAGATGTCACAGGTGACCGAAGAGCTGGCAGCTTCCTCGGACAAAGAATTAGCCTAGCTATTCAAAGAGGAAACACTGCCAGCATCTTCGGGACCTTGTCTCACTGTCTGTCCGTCCGCGGCTTTGCTCAGGGACTATCAATGCTAGAAAGCTATAATTTCGCACGAATATATATGTAAACTATGCCGACAAAATGGTACAATAAAAAATTCAAAAACAATTTTTTTTTATTGTACCTCTCATAGACGTAAAGTGGGGGTTATTTATTTTTGACCACCTTAGCCGCTTCCGAATATCTGATGGCGACTGTACTAATACGATTACTTCGATTTGAATGAACAGAAGTCTGGTGCTAATTGAGGATACAACAATGTTCACCGTGCTATGCTTTGTGGTGCGCGGCGCGGAGGCGCTGGGTGCCAGCGCGTACTCTACGGCCAGCTACGTCTTCGTGGTGCAGACGTTTCCTGACGCCATCGGCTCGGTGCTGGGCATTCTCGAGACGTTCGTCGGTCTCGGCATGTCCGTTGGCCCGGCCATCGGCGGGCTTCTCTATTCGGTACGCATTCAAATTATCCAATCACATGGGCATTTTTTTTGCAGTCAGCGGTTCAAATGATTCCGCAACAAAGGATGATGAAATGATTTCATAATTTTTGTTATTTCCAAATACCTAACAGAAGTGGCTGACCCGTAGGAACATTGCGCGTATACTCGTAGATCAGCAACCCATGTCTAAAATGTTTCATCAATTGTTTCAGTTAGATCGGAGGTTTCGGTCTGCCATTTTACACTCTCGGCTTTATAATGTGCTTAACGGTGCCTATCAATTTCTTCTTACTGTCGGATTGTGACGGTATGTATGAGTGATTTTAAAAATATGCCATGCTAAACACTTATCTGTAATACTTAAGTAAGTATTATTTATTTAAGAAGTCTTTAGGCATTTGCATTAATTATGCTTTTAATTGTTTCAGGTTTGGTGGCCACCACAAAATCGGCTTCTGTTTTGTGCTTGTTCAAGATTCCTTCGATAATAATCACCGGCTTGGTGATCGTGGTCGTCTCCAACACGTGGGCTTTCCTCGACCCCACGCTGGAGCCACATTTGCGACAGTTCGGTCTGTCGACGAAACAAATTGGACTTGTGTTCCTGTTGTTTTCCAGCCTGTATGGTATATTTAGCCCTCTTTGGGGGTGGGTGGCGGATCGGTGAGTTCCACCAAAGTTAAACTTTGGTGTTTATGTATTAATGTTATATAGTTTTTTTAATAACCTGTATTATTTGCTCAACAGGGTACACAATCACTGGTGCATGATGGTCTGGGGGCTTTTCCTGACCACGTTCGGGTTGCTGCTGCTTGGACCCTGCCCGTTTATCCCCGGCATTCCGACGTAAGCAAATAAATTGTTAAATAAAGAACATTTCAATTTAAAACTACCTAAGTAAATACTACTACTTAGAGTTATACTATACCAGTAAAATATATTTTAAGTTTAGCTATATCCCCTTAAGAGATCTTCGATTTATTCCTTTAAAAAACAGGTCGCAAAAGGAACACAATGGTTCGATGTCTTTGCTACCCACCGCAAATAATTATATTAACTTGAAATACACACACACACACACACACACACACACACACACACACACACACACACACACACACACACACACACACGCACGCACGCACGCACGCACGCACGCACGCACGCGCACGCACACGTAGGCACGCACGCACGTTGACCTATATTCTTTGTCGCCTCTTACGACTTGGTCTTTATTATATCGTATAGATTTAAGGTTTCAACTTTTGCTTTTGTTTTCAGAAATCTTTGGCTAGATTTAGTGGCGTTATCGATTTTAAGCATATCGGTCGCGTTGACTCTTCTACCTACATTTCAAGGAGTGTTAGCCAGCTCAATGTGAGTCTACAATGATATCATAGACTAAGGGGCTGTTTCACCATCGATGATTAGTGTTAACTGGGGGTTAAATTTGATGTCGTCTCTATTTGTTTGGTTCGAATAGACGGTGGTGAAATAGTCCCTAAGTATAGTATAAGTCAGCTCAATATGAGTCTTCAATAATAAAAAAATGTTTATTTTGGGTCGTCGCGAATGCGAATCCAGCAAAATATAGAATCAAAATAAAAACACGTGATGACAGCCTAGTTTGGGGATCACTGCTTTTCTTGTATTGTTGAATTTATTTTTATGGTCATTAATTACATCTCTTATTGCCATGCACCCGCGGGTATAAGCGGAGGCCCTAATTAATTATCTGACATGATAATCATTTATTAAGTACTAGCTTTTGCCCGCGGCTCCGCCCGCGTGGTATTCGGTTATCGCGCGCTGTTCCCTTGGGATCTGTGCATTTTTCCGGGATAAAAAGTAAACGGGCCCATAAACTATCTTCATGCCAAAAATCACGTCGATCCGTCGCTGCGTTACGGCGTGAAAGACGGACAAACATACAAACACACTTTGACATTTATAATATTAGTATGGATGGATATGGATAGTATTATTATTCATAGTTTTATCTTCGACAGCGACGAATTTCCACCATATAAACTTTCACCCCCTATTTTAACCCCTTAAAGCCTCTTTTTCGCGATAAAAGATAGCCTATGTCCTTTCCCAAGGTCTATTCTATCTCTGTACCAAATTTAATCCAAATAGGTTCAGCGGTTTTGACGTGAAAGCGTAACAGACAGACAGACAGACAGAGTTACTTTCGCATTTATAATACTAGTGTTTACCCGCGGCTTCGCACGCCTAAATCATGGTCTAGCAACTGAATTGAAAAACCGGGATTTTTTTAAATTCCCGTGGGAATTCCCGAAAATGAAGTCGTTGTTTCCATTGACGTTACATTAAAAACAATCATGGTCAAATTTCATGACTGTAAGCCTATTTAGAGATTTTATCCCTATCCCGTGAGAATATTGGGATAAAAAGTATCCTATGTTTTAATCCAGGTTATAAACCAACTTTTGACCAAATTTCATCCAAATCCGTCCAGCCGTTTTAGCGTGAAGGAGTAACAAACATACTCACTCACTCACAAACTTTCACATTTATAATATTAGTAGGATTAGTATGGATTTGTTTCCACAGCTACGAGGGGGGCTGTCCGGAGGCGCTGGCGACGTACAGCGCGGTGGCGGGGGTGTGGTCGTGCTGCTACTCCCTGGGCGAGGTCACGGGCCCCGTGCTGGGCGGCGCGCTGGTCCAGCGCTACGGGTTCGCACTCGGCGCCACCATCTGCGCAGGGGCTTGCTTCACCATGGTAAAACCCACTTTAGACCCACAACTTTTGTTGAACAAAGCCTTTTCAAAAGCGGAAAATCAAATTTGATATGCGCGCCGCATTTCTTTCTTACCCTATTTTATGAGTGAAGTACCTACGATAGACGTTATAGCGTGAAACAAGGTCAACAAGCGCAAAATAATAAAAAAAAACATTCACGGCAAACTATAAAACCGGCCAAGAGCGTGTCGGACACGCCCAAAATAGGGTTCCTAAGCCATTACGAAAAAATTAAGTAATATTTTTCTAAGGATTTCGTACTTTATACGGAATCTTCGAAGTATAGGTATATTTTATACCTGACGCTGCTATTTACTCATAAACTACTAATAATTCTCAAGCAAACTTAGCCGCTATAGTTTTCCTTGGAAGTTTAATATACTGACTACCATCCTGAATTTTTAAAAAATTTTCCACCCACCGGTTTAGATTTTAGAGGGGAGGGGGGACGCTCGATTTTAATGAAAATTTGCACTTTAAAGTTGAATATTTCGCAAACAAATGACTGAATCGAAAAATCGTTTTAGCAAACCCCTATCGTTTTAAAATACCTATCCAACGATACCCCACACTATAGGGTTGGATGAATAAAAAAAATCACCGCCACTTTACGTCTATAGGAGGTACCCTAAAAAAAATGGTTTTTGAATTTTTAATTTTACTGTTTTGTCGGCATCGTTTACCTATATATTCGTGCAAAATTACAGCTTTCTAGCATTGATACTCCCTGAGCAAAGCCGCGGACGGACAGACAGACAGACAAACAGACAGACAGACGGACAGACAGACAGACATGGCGAAACTATAAGGGTTCCGTTTTTGCCATTTTGGCTCCGGAACCCTAAAAAGTAGGTATGAGGTTTCGTTTGTCGTACTATAGTTGAAAACAGATCCAATTTCGTGATATTTTATTATGTACTTTCATGTTTTCACAGAATGCCAGGACTCTCATGTTATATTATTGTTTTTATACTTAAATAAGTATATTTAATCATTTATTTATTGGATAACGAATAAAATGTTTCCTCAGCCTGCATTATATTGATTTGTTTCCGTTGATTTAGTACCTACTTAATTTCTATTTAAGTATTTCTGTGAGAATATGCTTACCTATAAGTCCCATCAAATATTCGTCGTTACTTTCTTTTGTTGTAGGCCGTGGTAGCACTTACTTTTTTCACTTTACGTGAGTCGTCAAAATGGGTGTCAACTGAGTCATGGTCGGAGTCGCTGCCGAGCTCGGACTCCACGTGGACCAGCAGCCGGTTCTGCACCCGGAGCGCGCCTTCCCGCCTGGACACCTCGCCGCTGCTCACATCCTGCTCACGCTACTCCAAGAACTGTGAGTCTTAGTTAGATAACTAGCTTTTGCCCACGACTTCGTCCGCGTGTACTTTAGTTATCAGGGCATTTTTTAATCAACCCCCGTTATAATTGTGACTATTTTCATACTTCTAAGTCCAGAAATGAGAAAGTTCCATATAAGCTTCACCCCCCCATTTCACCCCCTTAGGGGAAGAATTTCTAAAAATCCTTTCTTAGTGCTCACTTACATCATAAAAAGAACCCTTGTACCAAATTTCAAGTTTCTAGGCCCAGCGGTTTGGGCTGTGCGTTGATATATAACCCAGTGAGTCAGGTTTGCCTTTCATATATACCTATAGATTATGCTGCCGTCCAAGTCACAAATAGTCGTCCGAAGAACGTGAACAAAGCCAGTGGATCTACTTAGATGACGTGACTCCAGCAGCACATCTTGCAAAGTGCAACGTTCTAAGGCAATGGAAAACGGAAATAAGTTTAATATTTTCTTATTGTTACAGGTTATTATCCTAATGCTACATCTACCCCGATAGGCCTGTGTATCAAGCATAAGAGCCCAAATAAAAGTGGTTCGGCCAGTATTACAGACACGGTTGTTAATATTTTAAAATTCCAATACGTAACGAATTTTATTGTTGAAATCCGCAAAAAATCTAAGCCACAGGTGAACTCAAATGTTCCCAACTCTGATCTATATCAAGACTACTTGAAACGAGAAGGTGATGTTATTAAAAAGACAGTAACCAACAGCTGTATCAACGAAAACAATAACAAAATAGACGAGCAAACTACCCCTGATGCTGACACTTACTGCTCGTATCTAGAGAACGCTATCTTCGGCAGCCCTGCTGTCCTAGAACACTTGAATCTTGATAATTTACTAGTGAAGAGACACCACCACGGTCTGGTCTCCAAAACGGAGAACCCCAATGCCGGCAGGATGAGATCCGAAGATATTATCAGACATAATCTGGAAAAAGTTAATTTCTACGAGAAAAATAATCAATGCTCTCCTGGAAACACTTTTGTAAGTAAATACTTAGATTTTATAATAAACTTATAAATGCGTATATTTGAGGGTACGTAGGTACCAATATAATTAATCGAAGATCAATTCAAATTATTAAACGAGCAGTTGCAATATAGCACCTTACTTTATATCGTCCTACTGGCATTTTTAGGGTTCCGTAGCTAAAATGGCAAAAACCGAACCCTTATAGTTTCGCCATGTCTGTCTGTCTGTCTTTGAAAAATATTACTTAATTTTTTTGTAATGGCTATGGAACCCTATTTCGGGCGTGTCCGGCACGCTCTTGGCCGATTTTTTACATAATGTAGGCAACTTTCTGCATATTTTAACACAGCGGAAAATCTGGATTTTTTTTTAAGTTTTTAAAGGTTAATATCTCTTTTAATAATTAATTTATGAAAAAAAGAAAAACATAGGGACATGTCAATACTGGTCACTACCGCATAGATCATAGATTGGTCATAGATTGGTCTTAGAGTGGTCATAGATTTTTGAAAAAAAAATGCTCTACTGGCTTTATCCAGGTAGAAAAAACCGGAACTATGTTTGTATGAAAAAACGGCATTCATTTGTTTACAGAACGCTTGTGAGTGCAAAGATGAGGTTACGTACGCCAGAGGAACAGTGGCAGTTTCTTCAACAGGCGCATGTGAAGTTTAGATCGGACATATTTTCATTTCAATTTAAATTTATTATTTTGTTTTGGTATGTTTTGTAAGGACTTACCAGTTGATTAAAAATGAACGATAACTTTAATGATATACACATTGTGTTCTCTTTGCATAATTCTCCACACTCTACTCATACTCCTTTCATTTTAGAAAAGCAAAAATGTTTTTTTTTATCTGCGCAGTCTACTGGGAGAGCAGAGACGCAAAGATGGAAACTTACATTACCTACATAATGATCTTATCATGCAGGGTGTCCTGTGAGTAGTACGACAAACTTAAATGGGAAATAGGTGGACAAATCAACTACCAAATATTAAAAAAAAATCCTTGATACCTAAGTCTCACCATTTTCGAAAAAAATCGATTTTCCTGTATTTTTCTTAAATGTTTACTTGTCCTGATTTCTAGTTGTTATATTTTTGTTGCAGTTTTTTTTATTATTTTTTTAAGTTTCATTTAAGTTTTGCCTCTTCTGAAATTCGGTCAAGATTTGATAAATCATCCATCAGTGAAAAAAATTACATGTGCACTGTTTAGCTTACATGTCTATTTAATGAACATTCAAAAATGATAAATAATAACATCAAAAAAAATTACAAAAAAGTCCATAAAACGATACTTACACTAAAAATCGCGTTAAGTCAGTGTTAAGTCATCTTACCGTAAGATTGGGTTAAAATGTGAATGAGTTTTAATTTTTTTTTAAGAAAAACGCGCGTAATCAGGCTTTTTTTATAATTTCTTTAGTTTTGCATAGTTGCTAAATTAAATCAGAGTGCATTTCTGACCCGCTTCGCTCCTAACTTAGATAAGGTGACTTAACACTGACTTAACGCGATTTTTAGTGTAATTATCGTTTTATAGATATTTTGTTCTTGTAATTTTTTTTTGATGATGATATTTTATCATTGTTAATAGTTGTTGCTTACTGACTCATAAACCAACTGAATGATCTAATAAGGCTGAGTTACGAAACGTGACTTCAATCGCATTTTTTTATACTAGGTATTATTGTTTGTTGTTATTTGGCATAATTTGTATTGGCATAATAGTACTGTCGCATAGTAATACTTTGGACTACTACTTTTTTGGCATATTAAGCTATTAGAGTAATTTCAGTTGGACTAATTTGTATTAGACTAATACACATCATGCATATTATTGTTTGGGCTATTGATTATTTGTTATAAAAGAACAACAAAATATAAGGTTGGGTTAGATCACGTTAGGTAAATTAGGTTAGGTTAGTACGACATGCAGGCGCGAAGCGCCCAAGCAACGCAGAAATAGGAGGTCCGCTAAGCGGACCTCCGACGACCTCGCCTTAGTTCCTATACAACCTTTTCTCGTAGTGCATTGCATCAAGGTCGTGATAGTGGTTATGCACTTTGTAATGATGCAAATTTATTATTATGACTTTTTGTGTGTATGCTATTTGACGTTAGTCTTCCTGTATTTATGCTTTTTATATTTTTATGCGTAAAAAAATATGCGTAATGATGAGTATGCACATCGCTAATTCGGCTAAAAGCAATTATGCGTAACAATAATATTACAAATAATTTTATGCCATCCAATAGAGAACCAAACAATACGTCTGCTAGTAACAAATTTATCACCGTACCTACCGTTACTCTGCGAAACGTTGTCTGCGAATCAATAATCTGCGTAAAAATTGTCGGCGAATCATTAGGTAACCTTTAAATTAAAATTAAAAACTACAATAGTTTTTTCAAAATGCTTTTTTGCATCTGATAACACACTGTTCAAGATTATTTTGCACTAAAAATAAACACAAATATCAATCACACACAACATGAAAATCTTAGTATACGTATGTATCATGCTAGTAATAAATAAATATCACAGGACAATTTACATCAATTGACCTAGTTCCAAAGTAAGCTCAGCCAAGCTTGTGTTATGGGTACTAAGCAATGGATAAATATAATTATATCGATAGATACATACTTAAATACTCATACTTATCATCACGCTAACATACACGAGTAATATTTACCATGACATTTCGGCAACATTACAGTGGTCGTGGTCACAAGTAGAGGAAAACTCTCTAAACTCAGCTTAACACCCGTTTATAAATAAGGTGGGTCATTACCTAATCGTTCTTTATCGTGACTGGGCATGGTCTACGGCCCAGACTTATCCACTTGCATTATTTTATACTTAGAAGATAATAATCGGATTTTTTTTGTTAAGTGCCACCAACGTTGAATGCAGTTTGGGCATACATATTCTGTTAATGCATCTGTAAACGTCTGTGTTCCTACACAACATAAATTTATGTATAGTAACCGGTCTCGCGCAAACGGCGCGCATTTGGGTTTAGAGGGTGTTATGTGGGTGGAGAAATTCAAATAACGGAATCAACCCCTCTCATAGTCCGAGTGAGGGAGATGTGATATTTATGTCCTATTCAGGCATCCATACTCTTGTGAACCTGAGATCCTGGTACTTCAGTTTTCAAATAAAGTGTAACAACGTTCTCAAAAAAATAATATAGAGCTATAAATTATAGCTAAGTATACTTAAATTAGATTGTCCAATTTAAGAAATATATATTTTTTGCATGAAAACCTAGCAAAGACCGTCAGAAGACGTTGGTCAAAATAATTTAGGCACTGTAATTTAAATATTTATTTAGAGCTAAAACTCGCAGGCGGCCTGACTTTTTTTTATTAACTACATAGTTTCATAATCACTAATTATCCAAAAAAGTGCTGCTTGAAAATTGGCATTAATTGCGAAGTAACACCAGATCATGCATGCCAGCCCAGCATGGACTTTATCGTGTACAGTCTTTAGTGTTAATTAAATACTAAGTATAATCATAGGATAAAACCATTCAGTTTCGGCAATAAAACAATAAGTACCCAGATGATACGCCCCTTCTAACTGGTTTTTTTTTTCAATGATATGTAATCTAGTAACCCGAATCTACTTTGATAGCACTGGAACCAGATCAACCAGAATACCGCTGGCGGCGTACAATTATTGACGCCCACAATGAAACGAATTTTATTAATTATTTCTGTGGCTTTTGTCTTTGCTGACGAGAAAAATTCTGATACTGAATGTGAACAAGTTTTGGTTCATGGTAAATACCACACAAAGGATGTTTTGGCAGGCAGCCTAGATCTACCTTACCAACTGTCTATTTATAAACCGGAACATAAAATTTTCTTTAGTTTCAACGTCGGGAAACAAAACCAAGATACATTCAAACTTGGCTTTATTGAAAAAGATAAGAAGAATGTCACGGAAATATTGGGAGTAAAGAATGGCTTTGCTTCAGCGGTGGACGAAGCGAACCATCACGTGTACCTAGGAGGCAGTAAGGGCATTTACAAGTACCACCAAAAGAAGAAAGGAGATGCAGTGCATAAAATAATTAGCGACCATAACATTTGGTATATGTTCTTCAAAAGTCATTATCTGTACTTTATCGAATTTCCTTCCCAAAAACTTTACAAGTATGATACTGATGAAAAAGAAGCAACCCCTGAACATCAGACACATATTACAGAGAAGATTTACCAATTCGTCATTGACAAAGATGATGATCAATTTATAACGACCGACAAAGGTCTGTTCGGGATCAAAAACGATACAGTAGAACGTATCCAATATTCTAAAGAAAAACTTTTCCGTGGAGCAGCATTGAATAATGACGGAGAAGCTTACTTTTGTGGTAATCATTCCATTTATGCTGTCAATAAAGAAAGCCACAAATTAGATGAAATTGCAAACATACGTAACGTATTTGGTATAACATTCGATGGTGAAAACAATATTATTTACGCCGACCCTGATAAAATAGTCAAATTGGTTCCGGGAAAGTGCGAGTTACTATAGGTAGTATATTGGCAGTTTCAAAGTTATAATGAATTAAGTTAATTCTGGGTATACCTACTCACACCGCCAGTAATCCCAGTATGACGGAGCCTTTTTGTTTATGTAACTGTACATATTGTAAGCACTGAAATAAAATAATACCTGCACTCGAGCACTGTTTTGTTATCTATCAGTGGTATACAAACTATTATATACTGAGCGGCATGAAATCTGGCCCTCAAATGTATGCAGTAATAGGTAATCTATATATATAAAAGGCAAACCTGACTCACTGGGTTATATATCAACGCACAGCCCAAACCGCTGGGCCTAGAAACTTGAAATTTGGTACAGAGGTTTTTTTTATGATGTAAGTGAGCACTAAGAAAGGATTTTTAGAAATTCTTCCCCTAAGGGGGTGAAATGGGGGGGTGAAGCTTATATGGAACTTTCTCATTTCTGGACTTAGAAGTATGAAAATAGGTTCTCGATTACAATTAAAAATTATCTGTGTAGGTGAAATGGATAAAATTTCTCTCTAAAGGGATAAAAAAGCGCGCGATAACCGTATTCCACGCGGGCGAAGCCGCAGGCAAAAGCTAGTTTCGTATAAGGGGGCGGTCAAATTTTGTACCGCTGAGCATATATCTTTTAAAAAAAACCTTTATATCTCGCAAAATATTGATCCTTTAAGTATGGGTATGGTCTCATTCAAATACTTTGAAAATCACTGCCAGAGGGCATGGATAGTGGACAGGGAAATTAACTTATTACTCAACTGTTTTTAAAACTTTATAGGTACATAGGTACGGAACCCTTCATGTACGAGTACGATTCGTACTTTACTGATTTTTTCATTTTTTCATCAATCTTGCAAAATATTGATCCTATAAGCTTGGGTATGGCCACATTCGATTCAGCGTAAAAAATTACAAAATGACACCTCACTCGCCTTGTTTGTAAAAGTTCAGTAATTTAATAAGTTAATTTCCCCCACCCATAATTTACAAAAAGGTATATTTTTATTTTGCGAGATATCAAGGGTTTTTGTTTTAAACATTGAAAACGAAATATTTTTTTTAACTCGACTACTTTTGGGTGTAAGCAACAATATATAGGTTATCAGGATCACTGAGAACAATCAGTGTTACCATCACATCCACATCTTGAGAAACAATTGTTGAGAAACAATTAATTTTTAGGCTCTTCTATGTTATTTCAACAATTCAAATCTCGTAAAATAATTCTATGACTATGGGTATGGTCTCATTTGATTCGGCGCAAAAAATACATAGAACATGACACTTCACCTGCCTAGTTTGTAAAATTTGCATTTTTTTGAACGTTTGCCCTAAATTTTGGTTGGACTCGGCAGATCCTCATTTCTAGTGTCAAGATAGTTATAACTAGGTGCACAAAGTTTGTCAAATCATGAAATACATCATGAAAATCATGATGTAGGACCCTATTTGCCGCTAAAAACATGCTATTTCTCCTGTAGTAAATAGGCAGTCCTGATCAGATAGTTTTGAACTCATTGCCTGTGATGTGATGTTGTGTGTGTGTGCTGACTGACCAAGGTCAGGGTGGTTGCGCGAGTACATGGAGTGGGAAGGGGTCGGAGAGGCACGCCGGCGCGCGAGAGCGCCACCCGGGCCGCGGTGACGTCGCACCCTTATTTTGCATTCACTGCGACTTCTCTTATATATATTAGCACACTACACGAGTGCTTAAAGCCTGTGGAACGTACGAGCGAGAAAGCTACAGAATGGTAAGAGAAATCGGGTAAGCGTTTAAACAAGAAATTTCCCGTATTTATATTAACTATCTATACTTTTCAAGTAAACAGTCAAGGTCACTCCAAAATGTTACGAAGACGCGATTCTAATATTTGTTAGTCTAAGTTTTCTTGTTTTCTTTCTAGGATTGGTTAATGGTGGTTGGTTATTTTTGCCACATCATAGATTCTGATTACCTAAGTCATTATGATTAAGACAACATAGAGGTGGAATTAAAACGAAAAAAGGAAAAGAAAAAAAAAATCGCCAGTTATATTTATTAGTCAAATACAGAAAATAGATAGGTAAGTTTCAAATGAGTAAATTATTTATTAATTATTTAATATAAAAGATGACTGGTGATTCTACCTATTCCTTCCCTATAGGAGGTTAAACTAGAGCCAATTAAAAAAAAATGGTCTCAAGCAAGGGTCCAAATTATGTGGTTTCGAGTTATGATAATTTTTAAAGGAAACCAAATTTTCGTAAAAAAATTACTTCCCTTTTGACATGAACCATTTTTCTGATAGCGCAACGGAAGCAACACCTTACTGCATCGATATCGTAATGTATGCTTTTGAGAATGTTCTTATATTCAGTTCGGTTCGCCATTTTTTTGAAAGACAAAGAAATAAAGGAATAAGTATATTAAATAGTAGGTATGTTAGGTAAACCATGAAACTAACAACACTTGTTATTTTTCAAGTACGTAACGGCCACTAATGCCACAACTAATTAATTGTACAATCAAAAAGATTTGCTGTGTTCTCACCCCCCCTCTCCAGTGTCAGCCGGGAGAGCTGCTGTGCTGCCTCCCCACGGGGAGGGGCAATGACGTCATCGTCGACGGGCCACTGAACTGACATTTGGCTTCGTACTTTGCCTTGGTTATACGACTAAGAAGAAGGAACTTTTATGCGCTAAATATAGAGACTAAATTTATTTAATTTACGCGATCGGTCGAGATCTGTGGTTTTAATCCGCATTGTAAGTAATCTTGTAATGAATGTTAACCGCTAAAACAGTTTTCCAATATTATAGATTTATTTACACGTACCTAGTACTATACCTACCTACATTATTTCAGTGTTTATTTACTATACTTGTTACAACTTACGCATAATATTACGCAGGTGCCTTGCTGGGTTTGTTGGCCTCAATTCAATACAACTACCTATTCAGATTACTTACCTAGACTTAAATAGTAAGTAGGTATAATATAATATAATAGGCTGAGGGGTGTCATCTTGTATCAACTAGGTACTATATGCATGCGTATGTTGATGGATTTGTTTAGTTGTATTATTTTAGTTGTTCAAAAATATATTTTTTTATTGTGAGAGGGAGGCAAACGAGCAAGCGGGTCATCTGATGGGAAATGGACACCATTGCCCACGAGCACTTACCAACTACTCATGGGGTGTCATTGGTCCGTTGACTAATATTTTCTATTCTATTCTATTCTATTCTAAATAAGCAATGAAAAATATTAAATGCTTTCTGTACATTTTTAATTGATAGGTATGCTAAAATACGTACTTAGTTGGCACATAGGTAATATTATTTGTGAACTCAATTACAACTTACCTAGGTATATATATTAAGATAATATGTATAAATTATATAAATATTTGAACTGGTTTTAACAAATATATATGAATACATTCTAACAAAAACTTAGTAGTAAATATTATTACTCCTAGAAATAAACAGTCTGAATCATACATTAATAATAATAATGGTCACATCGTACCTACTACATTTTTGACTATTTCTACAACATGCGAATTAATGTAGTATGAAGGTAATAGGGATGTTGACACCACCAATCAACTGACGTACTTTTTATGAGCTGTCAAAACACAATTCTTCCATAGATTTTCAATGGCAATAGCGAGTTATGACGTCATAAGTAGCTATTTGTTCGCCAACTCAATCAACTATTTGTTTGTTTTAAAGCAACAAAAAATCTAATACTTATAAAGCGTTTTTTTACTGGAGTGGTGCCTTCGAATAATTTTTTAATGGCGTTAACTCAACATCCCTATCAACTAATATCATAGTCACGACGTACATGGGTGGTGTGGATTGATTAAGTAGGATATTTGGTTTGTACAGTCGAACCAGTTGATCCCTGACCCACTGCAGAACCTTTTGTAAACGGCATAGTAATATCGCAATATTTACTAAAGACAATCTTACGACAAAGTGTAAAAGTTCTGGTCACAATTTAAATAATTAGACTGTACTTACTAAAATCCGAACGAAATACAATAACTGCAAAAGGAACCCTCAATTATAGGTATCTGATCTGTACTTTATTTATCGGTTCGTATTTTGTTAAATTAAAAGGTGCGTAAGTGCGTAGGCAACTCCGTTCCAGAAGGGCTACTACGAAATTCGAAAATCGAAGTCCCTCCCTCTCACTCTCGTCTCATAAGCGTCAACGGGACGGTACGATATGAACTTCGATTTTCGAGTTTCGTAGTAGCCGTAGGTAGTAGCCCCTGCAGACCTAAAGGAACATGTTACGCAAGGTCAATAAAATAGTATTTCTGCAACACTTGAGTACAAAAAAATAATTATAAAAATTAAAATTTGTGCTCTACTTTTGTATTGATTTTGGTAGGTACCAGAGATGGTACCACGGACCCATATTTAAGTGATCGATGCCAGTCGAGCTATCTCGCGTATCATAAACACGTCCTAAGTCTGATTTTTATATCAAAGTTATGTTTGCATAATCCAAGTCAGTCATCACAAATTTGCTCGCTGGATTCTTATAGGTTAGGTACATTTTACCGTACTAAAAAAATCAACCACTTAAATATAGGATCGTGCTTGGTTCACGCGCCAACACATAGAGTCATTTCACGAATATCCTTGTGAAGTGGCAACGATATCTCAATTTCAAAAAGTCGATAATACTTTTTTACAAAGGTTTACGTACTGTCGCAGGGATAATTATAAAACGACTCTACTATAATTAAGAATGCTGGCTACCTACTGCAGTTATAACTAGTCACTTACGGAGAACAAACAATATAAGCAAATAAGCACGTCAAAAACGAGAGCATAAAGCTACTAAAGTGTCTTCCAGCGCTGTTTCCGCACACCATCCGCCGGGAGGCCACGGAGAGATTTTTGTTCTGCAGCAGACTATGCACCGACTCTACCTCCCAGCGGGTCATGCCGCGAGGGTCCCGCGAGAACAATACGGAGTACAACTCTGCTGATTTCCCATTCGTGGCTTCCTGGCAGAAGTTCAGCACCAGGTGATCATTCACTGCCTTCAGCACTTGCACTACGCCAGAAAACTGCTTGTACGAATTACGTTGCGACATTGTACCTGTAATAGGAATACGTTAAAAGGTAAACTTTTAACAATAATATATCAAAGACTATAAACTAAACATCAATTAAGCTCGTCCCAAACTAAGAAAATGTTGTACGGGTAGAGTTACTTTTGTTGTTTATGCAGACATGGCCGTAGACCTCTAGATCCTAGCCCCAGGGTTTTGGGGGTTCAATCAAACCCAAGCCGCCCCTGAATTTTTCAAAGCATATTTACAGTAGATAATATTTAATTTGTCGTTCTCATTTCTTGTACATATTTAAAAGTTAACTGCTTCCGTGTACGCATATTAAATAAATATACAGGTGATCAATCCAAATGGGTCGGTATGGAGAAGTCATAAAACCGTTTCGTATTCATTTTAGATACTTTTTCATACCTACGAGTAGCTCTTGGGAAGTGTAAAGGAATCATACACACCTTAATCTAAGTCTAGGTGGCCAAATACTGCTTTGTTTTAGATTATATCTAAGTACCTAATAATTGCAGTTAGATTTGGTCTCTGAGTCACGTAGTGCGAGTAGGTGCAGTACCACTACTATGAGTTCACAGTGACCGTACTCGATAGCGACGGCGTAAATTATTTGTATAGAGAATTGTACCGCTTTTACAAATAATTTACGTCGTCGCTATCGAGTACGGTCACTGTAAACTCATGGTAGTAGTACAGGATTTACGCACACCACAGGTTCGCTGAGTTGCATAATACCTATGGCACGTACAATATACTAGCACCAGCTCACGTTTTTCCAAAATCCGCAGAGCAAACAAAATAAATGCATGCGCACATAAATATAGTATAGGTACCACAGACAAAAATTTAGGTATTTATATAATAATTCCCTATATGAGATATGAATATGTTATCTGAGCACCAATAATACTATTTATTGAAATTTATTTTGAAAAGGCGTAGCAATAATGCAAATCGACACCATAATCTTATATTTGTAAAAAAATTCGCTAAGTTTCAAAGTTAACTACTAAATATATACATAGTATTTAATTGGAATTGTGTTTAGGTTAATAATTAAATATACTAAATTCAACCTCTTCCTTGATTTCGCACTTGCATTTAACCACACAAAAAGTAGGGTGTATGACACCCTACCAGTAATTTCAATATGCAGACATTTATTAAAAAACATTTATTTTTCTAAATCTATTTTCCAGTACCTGTAAATTATTTTTTTAGTCTCTAGTTTAGAAATAAATACATATAGGTATAATTAGTTAATATTCTTTTAAATAAGTTCACGTGATACGAATAAAACGAAAAATATGGAAGATACGACTGAATGTTTCCATTGCATATAGGTATTTCTAAAAAAAAAATATGGCACATCTGAAACCGCCATATTATATCATATGATGTTATAGTACGAGTACTTACATGGCAGATCTCTTTGTCTAATTGATAATTGGAACGCCCATATCTGATATTTTTTGAGACTTTTACAAACTCAGGAGTTATAGTAATAACCGAACAACCCGGTTTGTCAAACAATAGAGGTAAATAAAAAAATGCTTGTGTATTACCTACCTATTGACTATTGACGTCACAGTTCACTTCACACAGCCAAACACAATCCTATACAGTCGCACTTTGAGGAATCAAAATTATTATTTGTGCAACAAGAGAGCAAAGTTGTTTTTTGCTGCGAGAGTTCATTTTGAATCCCGAGTAAGCGAAGGATCTTATAATTGAATCACGAGCGTAGCGAGTGATTCTAGGTTTAAATCCTGAGATTAGCGAGAGATTCAAACACACGATATGCAAAATACTTTGGTCTCGTGTGACACCTCAGCAGTTTTTCACCTCAGCAGTGTGAACATATTTTAAACCACATATACCTACTACAACTTACTATTTATTGATATTTTGAACTTGTAAAACTCGTTGTAAAATACCTATGTCATATTTTTTAATACTGCAAAAAGTCTCATCTTCGGATCATTAAAAAGGTTGAACGCGTAAAATTTATTATAAATATTCTTAAACCTTTAAATATAATTTTATTTGGATTTCTATTGTTTGCAACATAAATATTTTAGCTTAGTTACAAATTCATTCAATTTGACAAATAATTATTCCAACTCCAAGAGTCAGTATACAGAGTGCATTTATAAAAAAAAAAAACATGAACAGCGGCCTTCGTGCAACTTTATTATAAGATCGGTAAAAATTTTAACATTTTGTAAATATTTCATTGTTACGTAATTTATCATAATATTTCATTATTATAATGAATTCATTATCGACATATTGTTAACACCAATAATTTAATTTAAGATTGTAATCAACTATCTCTCGATTTTATCGTGTTCAAGTGAAAATGACAAATCAAAGTGAAGTCAGTGAGTAGGCGCAACGATTTTGCTCACTGATTTTATTTAACAAATCCTGCCTGTTTGAGGTGCTGAGATGAAAAAGTATTTTATTTGATTGATGGTTTCACAGCAGCTTATTGTCACTCTGCTCTAAACAAAAGGTGGCAGAAAAAACTGTCCTCGTAACTTTTTGTAATTTGCCTACTTGCTGCAGATGATTATTATTCAGACAAATGATTAGGTAACTCAACCAAATTATGGCTACGTATGCTAGGTCAATTATCGATCCTTAGAACAAAACTCGGTCATGCCTGTGTTTTAATCCCATTTTCGTATTTGTTAGGTAGCAAAAGTAGATAAGATATACAATCAGTCTTATTTATTTGTACCTATAACAATTTAACAACTTCTGCACATAAAATTTGTGTGTATTCTTAATTCTTACACTGTGGAGGTGAAGGAACTGCATGAACACACATTTCTTGCATAAACGTAGCTATCATAAGGTCGCAGGTAAGCAAAGAATTGTTCGAGTTCATTAATATGGACGTCCGCAAGGTAGGTAACGCCTGATTCAATAAATCATTACATTCATGCTGAATACAATTTTGTTTGATAGTACAACTGCCATATTATCATTTTTCAACGGTTTAAGATAGGGAGATAACTTCTGCAATTTCAGAGTGATTATTGGCGAAAATTTTCACTTAGGGACTTTAATGTGTTTTTAAGTGTTATCACGTCACACATTTATTTTTATTATTTAACGCCCATAAACTAAGACAACTATATTTCAAATTTAATCGGACGGACGAAACTGGGGATTCTGTCTATGTGCGACCGCGGGCGCGGCGAGCGTTTTCGAGCGTCTGTTCATTTAACGGCCGAGATACGCGTCGTAGAGTGGTTACCTAACAGCACACGCAACGAACAGAGAAATGGCTCGCCGCGGCGCTGATCACGAATGAGCTAGATTACATAGACGTAGTCATGTCAGCAGCAGGGCTACTACAAAATTCTAAAATCGAAGTTCGTGTCGTTCCAGCCCTCTGACGCTTATACTACGAGAGTGAATGGGACGGTACGATACGCACTTCAATTTTCGAATTTCGGAGTAGGCCCTCAGCGCTCACCGTTCTGCCCCTCAAAAGCCTGCCAATAGCCGGCGGAGTCGTTGGTGAAGTAGAGCGAGTACTCGATGGTATCGCCCTCCTCGTCCCACAGCAGCCGCAGGTGCCGGTAGCGCTGCCGGAAGCGCGCATTTAGCGCTTCCACGTGGTGCAACTGCCTGTTTGTGATGAGCTGTAAAATAAAACATAAACATAAAGCTAAAGGGGGCCTTTCCAAAGACAGTACTAAAGACAGCTTAACGTAGATATAGTTAGTGTTTAGTTTTGTAGCTAAGGGACCCCATACATCCCTCTATTTTTATTTTTATTTTTTTGTAATTTTTTGTTTAATTATTTACTGTAGTTTTAAAGTATTTTATTTGTAATTGTTTTATTTTGAAAAAATTACTTTCCGCCAAGTTTCTTGCGGCGCATTCTTCTTGGCAATGATGGTCTTTTCGAAAGCGCTGGTAGTTTAAAAAATGAAGTGTAAATGTGCCTATTTACTGAATAAATGATTTGAATTTGAATTTGAGTTTTGAATTGGACAACGAATCAAAGTAAATTCTGTAGTAATGCACTTCTGCTATCCGTACTACGACCTTCCTAAAACCATCAAACGTACCTATGCTCAATTGTCATTATGTACAACATATTATTTCTAAAAACACCTAAAACTTTAAAAATATGTGCAGATAATAAGTACCTATAGCAATTGAAATTAAATAAAATTTTGTAATATCTAACTGGCATTACGAAATTACAACATATTATGACACTAATTATTAATTAGAAATTAATCAAGATCAACATTTCGGGCCCCAAGATAGAGGCTCAGCCCAGTTTGGGGTCCACTGTGTACTACTAAAAATGTAATATTGCTTGTGTGTAATAATAAAAATTTCATTTCATTTCAATAAGAAGGTCACGCGCGGTGTATAGGATTCCGTCCGGACGAATATGCGGCAAATAATCAATATTAAGTTTTAATCGACTATTACTCGTTATCACATAGTTTTCCTTATAAATTTCTATCATTATTTATACAAGATTTTTCAAACTAACTAATGCTTCAGCTTGTGAAAGGGCTAGGAGGGGCACTTCCCTCTAATACTATGAGTATTACATCTCTATTCTGTGCTCTAACAAAAATTGCATGTGCAATGAAATTATAAACTTCATACCTACATGAAAGCCTATTTTGCAAACGGATTCCTAAATCGATAAATGAAATTACAAACTTAAAATTATTTTTGAAAGACCTATTGAACTATATCCCACACTAAAAAAAAATATCCTCCCTCTTCGTTTAGGGGAGGTTCCGTATTTTTTTTGTATTCTACTTTACCTCGTGCACACTTACTACTTTTTAGCATTACATGGCTCTCAAACTCAAATAATTTATTGTTAATTACAAAAAAAAAAAAATAATAATAATTCTCTCTTAAATTGATAAATTAATTAATATTATATTGTTTTGTATAACGTTCGGAACTGTTGCATGTTAGTTTTTAAGTCATTATAATAATTTTTATGTCACTTCATTCATGTCATCATCATTGTTTCTTATTTACTAAGCCGTGTATGTGTTGTGGAAATAAAGTTTTTATCTATCTATCTATCATTAGTAGTCTCGACTCAAAGCTAATCCGCGGACGGACGAAGTTAAGCGCATGAGTGTAAACTATGCCGGATCATTGCGTACAAAGTGGGTTAGTCAGTTTAACCTTTTCAATGTCATTGATAGTCTGAGTCACACAACTACGTACTTTGCGTAGGAGTTTGGGTCCTGACACTTGCTTAGTCCGGGTCAAAATTAATTGTTCCAATAAATAACATTAAACAGGCAAGCATACAGTATACATAATATTCTACTAAATACCTCGTCTCTGATGCTTGAAAATCTTATACTTAATTCTAGATCGTACTAATAACTGAACAAATAAATTACGGCTCAATTAAGTATTTTCCAGGGATTTACCTTAAGATCAACAACAAGAATAATATTATTTTTAGCTAAGCTCCTTGTTATTGAAAGAGCGCTGTTTGTTATTTTATAAGCCAATCAATTAAGCTTTTAAGTAAGAGCTTATGCTAACAATTTCATCGTAAAAACAACGGAGAAATAATTGTAGAAAGAGTTCTCAAGTGTTTAAAGAAAATAAATATTAGCCAATTAAAATAAAATATTATTATTTTTCCAATTTCAATGACACAGTCTTGTCTGGAAATAAAACTTCTCAAGTGCTATTTCTTTTTGAGACTCAATTGGCCAATTACGTACCAATCGTATTGTAGGTACATTACATATTATTATGCACGTAATTAGAGAGTTCGGTCCTCGGTACATACCAACACACAATTCGATTGGCAATGGCACTGCAAGCAGGGCATGCAGCCATGCATGTAAACCAAACAACACAAATAATGTCAGATTAATCTTACGAGTACCTTAAGGTTAGGACTATCGTTAATTTTATGTCATTAGCAATAGAGGTAGCAGTAGAGTGTCATCTATTGGGCATCAGCATGTCTAGTACTAGTACGTTTACCTTATAAGGGTACTAGTCCTAGATATTATGCTGATCAGTGAAATAAAGTTTGTAGTTATGTGACGCATACATTTTTCCTGCACGATGTTATTAAATAATGAGGCCGGTGTATGTAGAGAGCGACTCTCCGATGCGGGGAAGCGTCGGATCGGAAGCAGGGTGTTGATTACCCAAATCACCCGGATGAAGAAGCATTTTGTTTCAGCTCCACGTATCGGGAGTTCGCACATACACTATAGGGAACTCGAATTTGATATAGAATAAGAAGTAGGTACTCTATAAACTATCTTCTATCATACGTTTAATTAATTATAATGTCTAACTAAATAAAAGCAACATCAAAATTTGTATACACGTAACTACCTAGTAAATTTGACGACATGGTAAGTAATTACTTAAATTCGTAATTGAGTGTCGATTTCAGTGACACTTTTAACAATAAATGAAGCAAAAGCTGGATGAAGAGAAATTAAACAATTAATATTAGATTGAGAAACAAGGTTGTAAGTGATCAATTACACCCAAGATATTTAGGCGCACGAGCGAGCAAAGCGAGCAAGGGTGCTTATAGTTCGCGGGTGTAATTGATCATTTACACTTGAGTTGAACACTCTACTTTTCATCACAAATACGAGGAAATAAAAAAAAAACGTTATTAACATTATATGCAGTTTGTAACAGAGCGGAAGAAAATTTATTTATAAGAGCACTCGATATTTAGACAAAACTGCTGTGGACAACTGCAACTGGGTGGAAACAGCGATTCAAATCCGCAATATTCCTGAAGTTGAAAAGTTTACAAATGTAGTAATTAATTATTTGAACCTTAGTAATTAAGCAAAAAATTCGTTGCCTTGCTGCAGGTATCTAAGCTAAACAATTTTCTATTATCTAACTTAACATGATACAAAACTAAAGTTATACTATCTCCTACAAAAAAAATTTGGCCTTTTTATCGTAGTTATGTCAAATAACGTCATATCAAATTTAAAACATTTCCTTCCTATTTTATTAAGATACTTATTAGATAAATGCTTCCTTAACTCGGTTTGTCGATCAATCTTTACCTACTAATATTATAGCAAATGTGAGAATATTCTTTTGTGTTAAATGCTTAAAGTAGACAGCCGGTAGTGATGAAATTTGGTATGGAAATAGTTTGAAAGGACGTTGGATAGTTTTATTCCAAAAAAACTGTATACCGTCCGGGACGGTAAAATAAACAAATTTTTCGCAGACTATGTTGTATCTAGGCAACAGCTAGTAATATTATTTGAACGAACAAAATGCTTGCTTATTTCTTTATTGCGATCGCGTCGTAGTGAGTCATCGCAAGTTGCATGGTTAACCTAGTGTATAGAAACATACGTTAGATCGACAGTGGCATAATTTGAACTTGTTTAAATGTCATTGGAGCAAATATTTTATGGACCTGCTTTCGCGTGGACGTTTTTGGTAGGAATTCTTCTTGTAGTTCTCCACATTTTTTATCTATCGTACCTACACATTTTTTTTACTACACGAAATTTATACATTATAGTATTAACTTAAAACATAATTACACCTCAAAAAATTCTTACTATACAACGCAAATATTTTATCCTGAAAATCAATTTGTAAGTAGTAAGAGTGTAGGTAACCTAATTGATTATATGTGGATAAAAATAAAGTTGCACAGTTACGCAGACCAATTGTTGAAAAATCTTGTATGTTACTTGGTATAAAATTTAGTTAGTACGAAGATAACATGTCAATTGCTAGTAAGGATCAATCACGTATGAAATCTAACGAGTGGATACGTGTTTAGGGTTTCCATCTGACCGAATATATCGGAAAATAACCGGTTTACGATTGTCACCCGTCCATCTATTTCGGTGGCTTTTCAATTTGCATTTTGCACTAATCTACCTGTACATAAAACGAAATTGTAACTGGTGGATGCCTGTATGTTGAAAGTATTTTAGAAAAACTATTACTCGGTATTTACTGTTATATTAGCGCAATTGGACCAAAAACCATGATTTTAAGATTTTTGTCTTTATGTCTGTGTGTTTAGATATTCCCGCTGATCTCAAGAACGGCTCAACCAGTACCAGTATTAAGCAGTATCAGTACCAGTATTTATCATCAATCACACCAACCTTGAAATATTCCCATATCTTGACAACCGGACACTTGTTAATGACAATAACTCCTTCTCTCGATAAATGCATATATATTTCGAGCACCTTCCACGTCCCTAGTACTTCACTAATATTCATTAGATCATAATAATGTTCATTGTGGCAGGACACACTATCAGTTCCGTTTAAATCGCGACCATCAATAGCAAAAGTTAATAATGCGTTTAGCATTACAAAATGTACTTGAAATGGTCTAATTAGATTCATTGTCTATTGATACACCATATAGTTATTAAACTGTTTTGTTTTGAAAGGGCTGCGTTCGCGAAAACATATCTTGTTTAACTGATCGACGTCTACTGACAGTCGATGCGCGCGCGCTTGCCTCTTGCGTTGGACGCAATCATTTGACCCCGCGGTTAAATACAAATAGAAGTACCATTTTAATTTCTGGCTCTACTTTCTGAACTAACCATATATATAAGCTTCATTCCAGATGGAAGGACATTGACTGCATATAAGTAATGGCTTTGTTGGTTTCGTAGTGAGTATAATTACCTACGTCGTCCAATTTTGTTGGATAACAAGGATACTTTGAAATATAATTTGTATCTAGATTTACGTATTTAAGAAGTTTGAAGTCAAGTATTATATACCTACCTTCGAGCATTTACTTAGGTACCTACCGTAATAAATTTTGTTCAAAACCACCTTCGTGAAAGTATTAGTGACTCTTTTCTTTTCCTGTGTCAGTACGGCTTTGCGTTATAAAAAATTAAATATATCTTTGTTAAAATCTTTTGAAAACAAATAGGTACTTTTGTGAAACAAATCCATAAAATCAAAATATTTAGTACATAATAATAATTATTTATTGTACACTAGTAGGTATTTCACTTTCTGAAGTCTATACAACCAATAAAGAGAGTTGCCTCGTCGCATGATCAAGATGTGAATGAATCCTAATTGTCTTTGTTAGCCTATTTCGCCGCAGCTCGGGTAAAATGCACGCACACATGATTACCAGAGCTCGTCACCTATGATCAAAGCTATTAAACAAACAATTCATTTCAGGTTTATAATTAGAATAAAATTACGTGTTCGCATTGCTCAACAATCTGAACATGCCACCTGGACATAACATTCGTTGCTGTCAATGAATTGGTCTTAGCCTCAGGTCTCAGCTGAATTTCTAGAACCTTTTACAAGATTCACTATGTACACTTAGTCGCAGTACGAATTGTCATTTAAGTAAGAGTAGGCGTAGGCACGATACTTTACCTAACATTTGTATTAGAGATTAGCTGATAAAGGTCATCATAAGCTAATTACTATCATAAAAATGTTCGTTATTTAAACACCATCCCAATTTTTTATGTTTAGTTAGGTCATCATCATCGTCCCAGCCTATATACGTCCCACTGCTGGACACAGGCCTCCTCTCAGAATGAGAGGGCTTGAGCCATAGTTCCCACGTGGGCCCAGTGCGGATTGGGAACTAAATTAGTTTATTCGAGTTAGTTAGGTAAGAAAAACAAAACAAATTGATTTTAAAACATTGGCAACACATATCTAAACAAAAATATAACAATTTTTTGATAGTGTTACAGTAAAGAGGCGGCATTAAATAATTTACTTAATTATTTTCGATGTAAAAAAAATAAAATTTAAATCGTGAGGTGCGATTAAGGTAAGTAATTAATTTTTCAAGCACGGCAGCGGTAAATTTTTAGACAACAATATAAAATAACTAAATATGTTTGAATTTCTCACCTCGTCCTTTGGCTCTGATATGTGTATGACGATGCAAGTTCTGGCATAGTCCACCCTGGAATCACCGGCCAAGTGCTGAACTAGCTCCACTCCGTACCATATTCCCATCAGGCGGTCCACCCAGATCCCGTTTTGAGGAACCCTGTTAATACAATAATCCCTGTTGTTCCTAACAAACGGTAATTCATAGGAACTTAGCCCCTGTCCGAAATTTTGGCCAACATTTTGTCCGTAACCTTGCCCGTAGCTTTGCCCGTAACCAGCCGCATATCGCGGCGTGTTGTACCCGTTTTGGTAATAAGAATTGTCTGAAACAGGGCTGTTGAGCATGTTGTTGTATCTGGACGTAGAAGATTGCACGTTATAACTTGGGTACCGAGTACCTTCCGGCAAGGAAGCGAGATCTTCATAATTCAGGTGTTTTTGATATTGATTGTAGCCGTTTGATGATGTGTACGCCGGATACCCACTGGTGCTCTCATCGTAGCGCTGATAACTTGCACAGTTACCGATGCGAAATAATACACTCAATATTATAAATACAATGTACATTTTTCGAAATAATTCGTTAAAATTCGTTGAGTGACCCACGTCGCGTGATACTTAGTGGTCTATAATGTGTGACTACTGGAGACAGTCCACGAAGTAGGATGTAAATTAACTAAGATTGATAACAGTCGTGGGCGGAGCTAATAGTGGGAGAGATAACTACCAGCCACTGCTGTGCACAGGAGGCACATTATATAATAGCCTTTTCATCTCTCATACTCGCGGAAAATGCAGCAATTCATATTATAGCAGCAATAAATATTTTTCACATAAGTATGTGTCTAGTCACGCGCAGTGTAGGGTCCCGTATCTACCTTCTAAGTAATATACCTACTACAAATTATAAGTATTCAGTATAAGTGGATCGAGATCGAATATTACTCGTTAACTTGTAAAGCCTTACTAGGCTGTGATAGTCTTCCTTTAAAATTTATTGCATATAGAGGTAGGTAAGTAGTAGTTTTATTTTAAACTAGCTTATGCCCGCGACTTCGTCTGCGCAGACCTAGGTTATCGCGCGGTGGCGCCTTCTACCGGAATAAAAAGTATCCTATGTTGATCCTTGGGGTTCAAACTATATACCAAATATACTAATAACTATATACCAAATTTCATCAAAATCGGTTCAGTGGTTTCGACGTGAAAGCGTAACAGACAGACAGACAGACATACAGAGTTACTTTCACATTTATAATATTAAGTAGGGAAGTAGGGATTTTTCAAGCCAACGACGATTTAACTGAAGGGACACACTTACCTCTGCAAAAATTAATAAAAACCGGCCAAGAGCGTGTCTGACACGCCCAAAATAGGGTTCCGTAGCCATTACGAAAAAATTGAGTAATATTTTTCTAAGGATTTCGTATTTTATACGTAGGTATATTTTATGCCTTACGCTGCTATTTATTCATAAACTACTAATAATTATCAAGCAAACTTAGCCGTTATAGTTTTCCTTGGAATTTTGATATACTGACTACCATTCTGAGTTTTTTCAAATTTTTCCACAAACCGGTTTAGATTTTAGAGGGGGGGACGCTCGATTTAAATGAAAATTTGCACTTTAAAGTTGAATATTTCGCAAACAAATTACTGAATCGAAAAATCGTTTGAGCAAAGTCGTAATGGTTTTTAAATACCTATCCAACAATACCCCACACTATAGGGTTGGATGAGAAAAAAAAACACTGCCACTTAACGTCTATGGGAAGTACCCTAAAAAAATTGTTTTTGAATTTTTAATTGTACTATTTTGTCGGCATAGTTTACCTATATATCCGTGCAAAATTACAACTTTCTAGCATTGATATTCCCTAAGCAAAGCCGCGGACGGACAGACAGAAAGACAGACAGACAAACAGACATGGCGAAACTATAAGGGTTCCGTTTTTGCCATTTTGGCTCCGGAACCCTAAAAAGTAATGAAATTAATAAAGCTCTTTAAAGCTTAATATTTACCAAACGGTAAAATAGCATATTACAAGGGTTTTAAACGACGTTAAAAAAAGGAGGAGGTTATCAATTCGCTTGTATTTTTTTATGTTTGTTACCTCAGAACTCCGAGCCTCAGGAGCCTCATGCAGCCTGTAGATGTTGCGGGTAGGATTACGAAATCCTACAACAAAAAATTTAACCGACTACAAAAAACCATGACAATAATTTTCTACCATCTGAAGTCAGTCGGTGCCTCAGCACGAGCCAGCAGGAATGGATCTATAGTAATCTATCTCACCTACGCCCTTTATATTGGGCTTCAATCACTCCTGCTGGCTCGTGCTGAGGCACCGACCGACTTCAGACTGGTAGAAAAATATTTTCATGGTTTTCGTAGTCGGATCAATTTATTGTCATAATTTTTTTTTTCACGCTTTTTAGTGTAAGTGCCTAATCTAAAACACAATAGTTTTTTCACCTCAGCAGCTTAAACAGGCAGGTTTTGCTATGAACAATCAGTGAGCAAAATCGCATTTTGCTCACTCCGTGAGACAAAGTAGCTTTTGATTTTTTTTTTAATTCTGAGGACAGTGTTGGGTCCACTCACTAAATTTCAAATTTGGCTTTGATCTCTCACTTTCACTTCAATATGAAAAAAGCGAGAGATAGGATCAAATCGACACTATTTTTGATTTTCAAGTTCGCCTAAAAAGAAACAAACGTACATAGTGCATTACTAAAGGGATTTAGTATATTATCTAAGAGTTCCCTAATTGTTTGAAGCTTGTACGGTGCTTTTCTCAAATATAAACTAAAAAAACTACTTACAAAGATAAATTAGCAAACAAAACGAGCATAAGTGAACGAATGTCCCGCTCAATTATACTTCTTTCTAAGTTTTTTTTTTACCTTTTCATTAAGCAAGAAGCATTATACCAACATAATACATGTGTCGGCGGCCGATCGTAAAATCCGCCAGATCACAAAATTCCTAGGCACATCATGAAATGGCGCTATTTCATGATATGGCTAAAAGTTGTCCAGGCATATCACGATGGGCCTGAGAAACAATACGGTAGATCGATTAGAGCAACTCATTCGACGATATTCCTAGCTACCGGGCATATCGTGCGTGATATGCTGAAAAAAGAAATAAATAGGTACGACGAGCGAAGCGAGGAGTGGTTTATATGAATTGTGACCACTACGCACGAGCCTAGCGAGCGAAGCGAGCGTGCCGCGGCAGCGACAGGTGAAGTGCCAGAAACGATTTGGCGGCGTTTCATGATATGCCTCTAGAGGAATTTCCTGATCTGGCGGATTTTACGATCGGCCGCCGACACATGCATGCCGCACATGCACAGTGATGTACTGGGTTTTAGCGCCATTCCGTTCATACGTTGTTGTTTTGTTGCTTAAAAATGTCTGATATCAGTGAATGCGAAGAAAATTTGACTCCGCCCGATATTTTAGATGCGGCGAAGGAAATGACTCATAATTTACCAGCAAAGTGAAGGTCCTAGTGTAAGTTCTGGTTGCAATGCAGGTAAATCTCAATGGTTCTTGAACACATGGTAGAGGATTTAATATATGTATGAACGTATATAAAATATTGTATGCAACTGAACGTAATTAGGCCTTAAAACACTCCTGTGACCTTTTTATGAAACTCGGCTACGCCTCGTTTCATGAAACCACACACGCATTTTAAGGACCCCTATTACGATACAGTTGCTAAAATAACTATTTCATACTTCTACGCGAACAGAGTCGTGGGCAACAATTACTTTAGGTTAGCTGGAAGAGATCCCTTCTTAGGGATAAGCTCGCCTTTGTTCTCCTCTCTGTGTTTACATATTTTTATTTTTATGTGCAATAAAGAGTTTACATACATACTTATTTCTTGTATAATTATTAATTTCGTGAGTCTCGGAAACGTAATACTTTCGATAAAATTTTCTGAGTGGGGGTTTTCGGGGGCGGGCAATCCTAGCTCTTGCTATGGTCTTATTCTAGCAAAACGCGTATCTTCGAGTTTTCGTTGGTTTTCCTTTCGTGCGCAATAAGATCGATACTTGCATTCCCTCCCATTGACGAGAACGCGGTGGCCTGGCTATATAGGTAAGGCTAAGTTCAGATGACAAGCGTTTCGAAAGCGCGCTTTTACGAGTACAACTACATACATTTTATTCAGGCCGAACATAGGTACCTATGCTAACGAGCGTTTTGATAACATTATGTGTACAGCCCGAATAAAATGTATGTAGTAGTAAACATGCATATCAAAACGCGCCGTTAAGCGCTTGTCATCTGAACGTACCCTACAAATTGGTGTTTTGGTTTCGAATTCGAATACTTAACGAAATATTTTTAAATTTCTTTAGACTATTTTATTTTTGGTAGTAGGTACCTAATTATTTTTTAAGTTCCATGAAACTAAAACTAGGTAGGTATTCCATAAAAGAGCTCTAAACAAAGTAGTCACCAAGGTACCTACTACGTAGAACAGACTATCCGTAATTCTAATCATCTAATTGAATAAATAAATTAATGTTCATAGCAAGCATTTATTATTATTACCATACTATTGCGAAATGGTTCCATGGTGGTCTAAAGTCCCATTAATGTAAAACAAAGGTGAGAATCAGGTCAGGGAGCACGCTGGTCATACAGGATGCTAGGTATTACGATTAATTCTACTTGGTACGACCTCCTCATTACTACTAAGACATGTTAAATGGTGTAATTGAATATAATTTCTTGGCAAGCCATGATCCTGGACGCGCTGTCAAGTCGTGACCCCGTGTCCTACGTCCAGGTCGAGGGTCACATGTTCATCTTGACAAACAGAATTGTTAACGCTCATCAACCCAGTTACATATTCACCTCTGAGGAATCATTGAAGATGAGGTCATAAGTATGTCGCCTATGTGAAACTTTAATCTGGCTCGTGATTAATGTACCTAAATTATTGGAACAGTCAAATAGCACACTATTCTCTCGCTTGCCGCGCAGAGGGATCGATTTTCAAACGCCTGTGAAATTATCACTTTATAATATGTAATGATAGGTTAAGGTATATACCGTATGAAAAAAATAGACCAAATAAAAAACCGGCCAAGAGCGTGTCGAACACGCCCAAAATAGGATCCGTAGCAATTACGAAAAAATTAAGTAATACGAGTATTTTTCTAAGTATTTCTTATTTTATACGGAATCTTCCAAGTTTAGGTATATTTTATACCTTACGCTGCTATTTACTCATAAACTACTAATAATTCTCAAGAAAACTTAGCCGTTATCGTTTTACTTGGAAGTTTGATATACTGACTACCATCCTGAATTTTTTCAATTTTTTCCACCCACCGGTTTAGCTTTCAGAGGGGGGGGGACGCTCGATTTGAATAAAAATTTGCACTTTAAAGTTGAATATTTCGCAAACAAATTACTGAATCGAAAAATCGTTTCAGCACACCCCTAATGGTTTTAAAATACCTATCCAACAATACCCCACACTATAGGTTTGGATGAGAAAAAAAAAATCACCGCCACTTTACGTCTATGGGAGGTACCCTAAAAAAAATTGTTTTATTTAATTGTATTATTTTGTCGGCATAGTTTACCTATATATCCGTGCAAAATTACAGCTTTCTAGCATTGTTAGTCCCTGAGCAAAGCCGCTGACGGACAGACAGACAGACATGGCGAAACTATAAGGGTTCCGTTTTTGCCATTTTGGCTCCGGGACCCTAAAAAGACACATTTTTTTGTGTTTAGTAGTGATACCTCTAGACTTTTTTTCTCAGAATAGACCATATATTGGCCTAATACTTGCCCAAATATCAAAATTTTCCAGGAGGTACTCCTATCAAAAATCAGCAATTATATTCAAACGGTGTTTTTTCGATGTCGTTTCTAAGCAAACTCCTCTAATATACGTATAGTCTATTCTGAGAAAAAATTTAGAGCTGTCACTACTTCTTAACCACATAAAAAAATGTCTTTTTTTATTTGGTCTTTTTTTTTCATGTAAGTAAATCTATATTTCAAATTTTGGAGCAAATTGCTGGAATACATCCCGAAAAAAATTTACAACAGTCTACCAAAATGAAATGGACAGACTGACGAATAACACACCGTTCTTTTTTTTTTTTTTTTTTTTTTTTTATTCGACTGGAAGGCAAACGAGCAAGTGGGTCTCCTGGTGGTAAGAGATCACCACCGCCCATAAACATCTGCAATACCAGGGGTATTGCAGATGCGTTGCCAACCTAGAGGCCTAAGTTGGAATACCTCAAGTGCTAGTAATTTCACCGGCTGTCTTACTCTCCGCGCCGAAACACAACAGGAAACACAACAGTGCAAGCACTGCTGCTTCACGGCAGGATTAGCGAGCAAGATGGTGGTAGCAATCCGGGCGGACCTTGCACAAGGTCCTACCACCTGCAAATGTTCTCTTAAATTATTACTATATCTGTGTATATAATATCGGCATACTTAATTGGTTACCTATTAATGTTATTGTTAAGACTGAAGTAATATTATTATCATGTTGAAGGCACTGATGTTTACTGTATTGGTGATTTCTCTTATATTATAATATCTTCGACATGTAATCTATTTTAATTAATTAACTATTAGAAAAAATTGTTGACTAGAGGTAAGTACTCACAAAAAAAACCATTGTGTAATGCCCGGTTCACATTTTTCAATTAAAACCGCTCCAGTAGCATTACACTGCGGTGCTCGATCGATCTTGTGTACGAACGTTTGGATTGTGACCCCGCAATGTATCGCTGCTGCAGGGCTAGGTACTCCGAAACTCGAAGTTCGTGTCGTGCAGTCCCTCATCCCTCTCGCTCTTGTATTAAATAATATAAGTGTAAGAGGGACCGCACGACATGAACTTTGAGTTTCGAGTTTCGGAGTAGCCCTGCTGCTGGCATGATTAACTGGAAACCCGACGATAGCCTTTCTTAAGTAATAACTTATAAAATATTGCGCGAATCCAACTCGTAGTTGGCCTTTTTACGGTTCCGTAGTCAACTAGGAACCCTTATAGTTTCGCGACGTCTGTCCGTCTGTCAGTCTGTCGGTCTGTCCGTCCGCGGCTAAGCTCAGAGACCGTTAGGACTAGAAATCTGTAATTCGGCATGATATACATCCCAGTAACGTCGACAGTGGAATAAGAAATAAAAATATGTTTTAGTGTACTTACCTCCTATAGTCGTAGTGGGGGTGATTTTTTTTCTCAACTAACCTTATAGTGTGGGGTATCGTTTGATAAGTCTTTTAAATCATTGTTTGCCAGGACTATGATTCGAGAGCGTCATCCCCGCCCCCCCCCCTCACCCCCTACTAAAATCTAAACTGTTGAGTGGAAAATTAAAAAAAAAACAGTATGATATTAAATACCTATATATCAAATTTACAAGGAAAAATATAACGGCTAAGGTTGCTTGAGAATTATTAGCAGTTAATGATTAAATAGCAGCCTACCGCATAAAATATATCCCTAAACTTGGAAGATTCCGTATCTAGACAATACAAAGTCCTTGGAAAAATATTACTTGATGTAATGGCTACGGAACCCTATCTTGGGCGTGTCCGGCACGCTCTTGGCCGGTTTTATTTTTAATTAAAAAAAGTCAGAGTTGGCAATAGGTTTCTTTTAAGGGCCGGGTGAAAAATGGGTTTAATTAAGTAAACACATATTGCTGAATTTTAGTTTTAATAATAATATAAATAGTCAACACTTTTAAAACATCTCTAGTTCAATAAGTGACTTACTCAAATACATACATTAATTTATACACGATTGTGTAAGTATATCATTACAATTAGGTAAACCTTTCATCGATTTAAGCCTGCAAAAACTCCATTTTATTTTAAGTTGAACAGAATCTAATCAAGGTCTAATCTGATACTATAGCCAATTAAAAAGTCAACCTTTTTTACAATGCACTTGTTATTCATATGTTGGGTATATTTACAGTGATAGCAAAAACGTTAACAATAGCATAACAAATAAATTGAATAAGGAACTAAGTTGAACACAGGCGGCGCATACGGCTATATACCGGTATGGGTTGGTGAGGCCGTAGCTTAGAAGCAGCTTTTGCCATTCGTTTTTCTCCCAGCGGTCCATCCTCACCGGCGACCTAAATAAGAATATAATTATTTACTGTTAAATATAGACAAACCCTTTAAAGCACAACTAGATAAAACATCAAACCAAAATCAAAACATTTATGTTAATAGGTCACAAACTCCTTTACAAATACTGTCATCACTACTCATGCTCGTAAAGTTCGTGTTTATGCTGGATCTAGGCGACATAAAATTACTTAAAAATGGGATAAAGTTAAATTTTCGTCTTAGACCAAGGTAATCAGGTGTCAACAGCCACAAACAAAAAAGTTTCTACACATTTTTTAAAATAATTTCTAATTTATTTGAAAATAAAAATCAATCAAAATAAATAAATAAAAAACTAAAAAATATAAATAAATAAGTTATAAATATCGCTGTCTCACATTACAGAACATTAAAAACCATAAGAGATATAGTTATTATCAAAATCAAGTCACAGTTTTAAAGAAAGAAAGAAAGAAAGAAAATACATTTATTCACAACACAAGACAACAATACTATTTGGTACAAATAAACAACACAAAGGTATGTGTCATTGCGATTGTGAATCGGACACTGGCTCAGCATAATGCTGAAGAGTTAAAAACACCCCAGCGCTGATTTTCAGCACCGTACGTTTTACGGATTACGTTGTCGCCACACCACGATCTTCTATTGGTTTTAATAATTCATGATCGATTTGCATTTTTCATGATAATGTATAGAAAAGTCTAGTCGACATAACAAAGGTGCAACAGACCTGCGCAGGATTAGGGAGAAACTCCCGCCATCCCCCAACTCCGTGCAGTGGTTGATAATCATCTTGTCAGGAGTGAGTTTCAAAACTTTGATAACTTCCGGGTGTCGCGGTGGATCGTCCGGGTACCACATGTCTTAAACAAATACGGTTTCAAAATTGAGAAACAATAAATCATTAAGTACCTACCACCATCGTGCTGTTAAAATAATGACGTCAAAATTAAAAAAATATATATTACAATAACTGAATTTTTAATTGATTTGGTGTTATTATGTTTTAGACGTATAGCTCTTTGTATAAGTAATAGTACCTGGGCATCGAGGTCCAAACTCGGTACCAAGATAAGACCAAGCTAGATCGATTTTTCATCCCCGAAAACCCCTACACACCAAATTTTATCGAATTCGTTTGAAGCCGTTTCCGAGATTCTGATTATATGTACATATACTTATGTATACGAATTGCTCGTTTAAAGGTATTGGATAGATACGTTTAAACTGCTGTGATAAAACTGCTGTGCTGGGTCACTTCGCATCTTATAGGTATTCCATACAAAGCGACATTTTATTGTTGTTCGTCAGTAGGTATTATGTAGTGCAGAGGGTAGCCTTATTTTTAACGATTGCTGTTTGATAGACTAAGAAAAAAATAGACAAAAAAATTGCTTAATTTGTTATAAATCTTTTGCATTGTGGCTACCAGGCAGGAACACAATGATAGCCATACGAATGATCCGATAGTGGTATAAATAAGGATTGCGAATTGTTGATTTTCATTGCAAAAAGGACCAACCTACACCCCTGAATCTCATTTCCCTCTCCCCAGGCCTCCACTGCTCAGCCGTCCAGAGCCCCGGCTCGTCCGGTGAATACACGTATGTCTGTTCCATGGTCTGCCCGTCTTCGTCCCACAACACTCGAAGACGTCTTTCTTGATACATGTCACGCTTTCTCCGCTTGAACCGCACATCCCGCCAAGGGCCTGACAAAGAGTTACCAGACCACGGATTGCTCTTGTGTGACTGCCAGCTACTATCGTTATGAAGTTTTCGTCTTATCTGCAAAGTTTTGATAATTATATAAGAAATAAATCTTAATAAGTATAAACAAATCAGAAAAGACAAGACATGTACAGGCCTAATGGTTAACTCGCACACAGAGTCGCATTTGCAATCATCATGTCTCTCTATCAAATCAAAAGCTCGTTTTAGTATGTAGTTCAGCGGGTCAAACCAAAGAAAATTGATAGACATGTTTTGTATGTTTCGACTTGACCAAAAATTTAATAACCAGCTAGTTTCTATTAAGAAACTGAGCTATCTATCAGAAAAACAATGTTTCATGAAAAATTATCTAACTGACAAACGGTGGAAAGATATAATGAAATAGATAGATACTTAAACTTAATCCAAAATACGTATTTAGAATTCATTTTAACACGTTAACTGCGGGGCCATTTTCAATGAACTCTCAGCCAGTGCGTTGGACACCTATAAGAACTCGTAACCAAGCTTTAGTTCAGTGCGTATGAGACCCAATCAGACTCCTAAAAAATAGATTTCGAAAATAACGTAAATCTCGCTCAAAAAGCTATGTATCGATATGTTTTTTGTTTATAGATAAAGACAATCCATTGCTTTATCTTTAGACGAGTTCGCATGCAGTTTTGACATAAATATACAGAGTAAATACAAAACAAATATAGGGTATCGAATGTATCTCAAGCCGCAACTGAAGTAAGTTCAATTTGTGTACGAACTAGTGATGGGATTGAAATAAAACATGAATAGTCGATAACTATTTTATATTCAAAGAATTTTAACAAGGAAAGTGTTTTTCGTTAAAACATGGTATGGAGGGCATATTTGAACGTTTTCTAAAAATTTTATGTTACTTGTCGATGGAGTAACACATTTTGGTATTTCAATAACTTTCTTACATTTTAACTTTTTTTTTATTCGACTAGATGGCAAACGAGCAAATAGGTCTCCTGATGGTAAGAGATCACCACTGCCCATAGACACCTGCAACACCAGGGGGATCTAATTAATTAATTAGCTCTGGATTATTTTTTTATTTGTAATTATAAGTTTTTTGGTTTGTTTGAATATATGTTTATTACTCCGGATCTAATTAATTTATTGGATCTAAGCCAAAACAAATTGATTTTTTTCATTTTTATGGCACTCATACACAACTGCTTCATAAACACTTTATTCTTAACGAGATTTTTTCCTAAATAACGCGTGGCCTTTCACTTCGATACTTGAACAGCACTAAAACAATTTGGTGCGGCGCTCGCGCCACTCGCTCTCCTCTCCTTGCGGCTACGAGGCCTGCGATTCAGGAGACTCAAAGGATCGCGTAACGCACCAAATGAATAAAGTTATTACTCAGTGCGTTAGGGACCTAAACGATCTCCAATTTTTATTAATACACAGGTGAATTTAATTTTTAGCAGGAAGCAAGTTTCTATATTTGTCTCCGTCATATTTGTAGTAATTCAGCTGCTATTGCCTCCCGCACAGAGGTGAGAAATACGAAATCGGGTGCCGCACTGAATGAAAGTCTCATACGAGATGTTTTAGATCTCATAACGCAGTGAACGTGTTAATAATACCTGTCTACATTCAAGTACCTACCACAAAAATTACCTCATACATGACTAGGATTCAGACTAGGTACGGCTGATTGAGTTTGGGTTGGGGAACGAAAAGATAGATATTACTGAATTAAGGAAGCATGTAAATCTCAACTGAAGTATAGTGCGAGAATTGAAAGAGTTATTCCAACTGAAGTGCTCTATTTATTATCATTCAATCGCGAATACTTATTCTGGCATGGGTATCGCGTTCAGTTAAATATAAATTTATCGAAAAACGAATTCAAGCAATCTCAGCAATTGCACATTTACACAGTAAAAGTTTTCATCACATTTTTGTATTTTACCTAAATGAAGAAAAGCAATGTGACACCGTACACTTTGAACATCGATCTATGAATGGGAAAAATCGTTAACTATAAATAATTAATAAATCCTGAAAACAATTTGCAGGAGGGTAGGTACTCAGTCTAGTCTACCTATAACCCAAACACCTGTCAGGTGTTCCTAAATAAAACAAGCGATAGCGAATATTGTAAGGCTACTTACGGACCAGTCCTTCCAATCGTCTCGTAGGCCTGCCGTCGCATCAGTTACGTAGAGGGTGATGCACCCTATCCTTATGGGTTTGTTTGTCGTGTCTGGAGTGTGCTGCGCGTATTCCACGCCATACCACACCCCATAAGCATCCTCGATATTCAAATAGTGAGACCACCGCACGCTAGCACCACAAAAAGATTGCACTCGAGGGGCAATCGATAAAAGTATTAAGCAAAATGACACCGCAATGAACATGATCTCGACAGGGCTACAAGCGTAATGGGATAAAGCGCGAGCCCAAGACGCGACCGAGCAATTAGCAGGCTGGCCCAGGTAAGCAAAACAATCAGTTGGTAATATGTTGCAACGTGGTGGTGACCTTTGCAGCCCAGTGCAACGCAGCGGTTGGTGTGCATGGGCGTTTGTTTGAATGAACATCAGTACTTAAGTGAAACTAGTAAAGTTCTGGCAGCCCGATCGATAGTATTGTGATCGATAACTAACTAAATAAAAACTCTGTGCAGGTAATAAGAGTAGTTAGGTAGTCCATATTCCTGTACTTTGACCCATCAATGTATATATGTAGATAGTTATGCCCCCTGTTACTTTAATTTAAGCAGAGAGTAGGCAAAAATCAGGTACCTATACTCCATTTAATTTAAAGTTTGCATTAACGGTCAAATTGTAACACACGTTTCTCGGTATTTCGAACACAAATGGACTAAAAATTCCTACTTGTACATTTATTAGTGGTTATTATCATGTTTTTATTAAAGAAGTTAACACAATTTTAAATAGTTTCATTTAAAAACGTGCGCAATTTTTGCCGTTAAGTTTCAAATGCTAAAATAAATGGAGACATAGTATGCACAAAGTCAAAAAGTAGAGACTATAGACAATGCTGAAAACTACACCAAATCCCACAATCAGCATGTAATGCAGCCAGACATTCTATTTAGTTTTTAGTTTAGAGCTTTTTAATTAAATCACTATTGAGAAAATACTAGTATATGTTCGAAGAAATCGACATATGCCATTCCTGCAAAGTATTTATTGGAACTTCTATCACTCCTGCTGGCTCTTGCTGAGGCCACCGGTTTCAAACTGCTAGGAAATTGCTTTCACGGATATTTGTAGTCGGTTTAATTTCTTGTTATATTTTTTTCTTATTTTTACCCGACGATGGCAAAGCCTAAAAAGTAGTACGATTTCTGTAATTTATTGAATCAGGCGTTACTTTGCGGAGGTCCATATCAATGAACTAAAATAATTTCTTTGCTCACCCGCGACCTTAAGATAGCTAAGTCTATGCAAATTATGCGTGTTCATGCAGTTCCTCCACCTCCACACTGTAAGAACACACACAAATTACACAAACCCATCTATCACCACCACCACAACACACTGACGCGTTTCGAACTCAACCAGAGCTCATCTTCAGAGTAAGCGGGAATTGTCTGTGAAAATTTTAAAGTCTTACAAACATGGATTAATATGTCTGGGCTCCTACTACAATTATATACTTATTTCTCGTTATCTGTAGGATGTTCAATTAGTACATTAGGTACTGTCTATAGTCGCTTCAAATAATCATCTAAAGCCAGCCTCAGCAATCACGGTCACAATAATATTATTATCATTATACACGTACTTGGCCTTTTATTATTCGGGTTTGGGTCAATAAGTCATTACTTATTTGTCGCTCTAGTGATAAGCTAGACAGTTTAGGTACAGTTTTTTAAATTTTATTTCACTTGCAATGTTCTTATGTACTATGTACCCTAGTGTTATATCACTTAAAGCTCTCGTGAGTATACGGCATGATCTTCAAGAGGCTTTCAAATCTTACAAATCGAATTTCGCCCACATCCAACGATAGGATTGACTTGAAATTTGGTAGATACAGAAAAAATGCTAGCACAGTCAACTAAATAAAATACAATCAGCAATAGAACGCTTGTAATTTTTACAGGCTTTTATTTAGTTTCACCTTTCTATTTGTTTGTCTGTCTTGTCTGCCTGTCTGTAGTCAAATCTTGCAAGTAAAATTCGACCAACTTTCAGTAGTCGGCTTGAATTGAAATTTGGCATACTTATGTAAATCACGTGACAATACAATAATCTAGTAGTGACATCCTGATAGTCCAGCCAGAATCATCTCCGCAGAACGGAATTCTTCAACGGTTAATAGCATCGACTTGAAATTTGGTATGCAAATGTAGATTGGGTGACAATACAAGTACAGTCAGCAAAAATTACAGTCAACAAAAAGCTTGTATTAAAAATGTTTTTTTATAGTTGGGTTATTTTAACAAAAACGTATGTTTCTAGTCTCTACCAATACACTTATAGCGATGTAAGTAGTAACAATAGTGACCGAGAGTACTTAGGTAAACTACAGTTTCACTTTAGTTTAAAAATACCTAAGTATAATTTATTGAATCAGGCGTTACTTTGCGGAGGTCCATATCAATGAACTAAAATAATTTCTTTGCTCACCCGCGACCTTAAGATGGCTAAGGCTTAAGGTAGTTTTTTGTTTTGTTTGACAAATTAAAACAGTGGTGGTGGTTTGTTAGTCTAACAACTGGTAGCATGGTGTACGGTTGTGTCACTCTGAGGATGAGCTCTGGTTGAGTTCGAAACGCGTCAGTGAGTTGTGGTGGTGGTGATAGATGGGTTTGTGTAATTTGTGTGTGTTCGTACAGTGTGGAGGTGGAGGAACTGCATGAACATGCATAATTTGCATAGACTTAGCTATCTTAAGGTCGCGGGTGAGCAAAGAAATTATTTTAGTTCATACCTAAGTATGTTTAAAAATTATTTTTTTTTCGATTTTCCGAAATGGGTTTTTAAACAAAAAAATAGACATATTTAGTGGTAGGTACATGTTTAATGACATAAATTTACAAATTCAATACCTATACAAGAAATACATAAACAGGAATATTACATGAGTTCAAAATATATAAAGTGTAGCTCTAATCTTGACAATGTTATTAAACAGTTAAAGGTAATGAATTCAGTGTTTATTGTCCACGGTTTACCTATTTAACTATCAAATTTTACAAACATCAGATATTTTTACGTACATCTAGCTAAATCTCTATTACGATTTCTTTTACTAAAATTACTACTCAGTTCAGATTACACACAAATTACGTAGATGCTTATCTTGCAACGAATTCCCTACAAGTTTGCCTAAGTAATTGACGTAAAATTGTCGTCCTAGTCGTAGTTTACTATTTAAGCACTAGACCTCCAAATTAAAATGCAAGTTAGTACAAATGCAAGACTGGAGAATTTAAGAGCTACCCCTGAATTGTCGCATACTCTTTTCAGAGCTGAAGTAGAGAGGTGTTTGCTGGTGAAGATGCTGTGGATGCTGGACAGATCCTCGGGGGTGAGTTGGTTCTCGTTTCTCGACAGCACGACACTGTAGAACTGCGAGTGCGGCAACCTCATACAGAAGTTGAGTACCAAGTGGTTGTTGGCCACCTTCAGAACCTGAATCACGCCGCCGAAAAAGCGGAACATGTTTTCCACGGCTGAAATCATATATGATGTTGTTAGGAAATATATTATCATAATTCATAAGTTTACAAAATACATGGGTATAATTTAACCTATAGACAGATCACGGGATATAAAAGAAACGATTGGCTATTGCGTTTGAATTCGTCGCTAGAGGCGTTAGTGTAGCGAGAGGTCCCCGAAATGTCACTGTTTTTGGGTAAGCTACGCGGGTTTATTTATACTCGTAATTAGAATAATTTTTTGCAATACTTGAAATTAATTATGGCAAATATGCGTTACGGGGCAATGAACCTTTGTCCTCCCTTTTTTCCGAACAAAACGGGACTACGCAATTACGCAACTCAAATTTAAATATGAATTTTGTTTTCACACCCATAATAACAAACTAACCACTATAATGTACTTTCAGACTAGACTTTTGCCTACAGTGGCGCCAACAAGTGAGCGTTGTACAAAAAATTATTGCAAATACATTAGTGAAAAATATTCCCATAAGTACTCATTTACCGTTAAGTAGTAAAATTACGCGTTCGATCTTTTTAATAAGTAGGATATAGCTTTTCCACCGACAGAAAAAAAGACGGGAGATTCTCTATAACTTTAAGTCAACACGTATGTTTTATTTGTACCAGTCAACATACCAGTGCTAGGGACATCTGTCTGCCAGAACCCTTTGTGTGACGTGTTAACTTTAAAATGGTAGTCATCCCGCCACAGACCCTCGTGCCACTCGAGGACGAAGTATCGGATCCGATGCTGCTCCACCAAACCGTAGCCGTAAGCGGCGTTCGCATACGGGTGGGTCAGCGGAGGGTATGGTGGAGGAGGAGTAGGCTGTGAAACAAATCTCAACTCAGTCAGTCAGCACTAGGTACGAGTCGGTATACGAGTACACAGCTATTTAATGACCAATCATCAAGAGAACACCAACAATACTGTCCTCTTAAATCTGTATCTGAAACGAGAAGGTTATCTGAAGGTACCTAATAAAAAACACTTTTGGATTATTTATTTATTTATTTTTGGACAACCGGATGGCCTAGTGGTTAGAGAACCTGACTATGAAGCTTGAGGTCCCGGGTTCGATTCCCGGCCGGGGCAGATATTTGTATGAATAATACGAATGTTTGCTCTCGGGTCTTGGGTGTTTAATATGTATTTAAGTATGTATTTATCTATATAAGTATGTTTATCCGTTGCCTAGTGTCCATAGTACAAGCTTTGCTTAGTTTGGGACTAGGTCAATTGGTGTCAATTGTCCCATGATATTTTATATTTTTATTTTATATTTATTTGTATCATCAGCTTAATACTGTGCATTAGATGGTATATTTTTTTAGATATCGCCTATTGCCTCTACAGCGCAGAATAATCCCTACTAAATTCAAACTAAATAAAACCGGTAGCATCGTTGTCTTGGTATCCTACGTCGTACCCTGGGTTTGAAATCATCTCAGTGCCAAATTTCAACTAAGGCGGTTCAGCAATTAAAGCGTGAAACAGACATATATACTGAGAGACAGAGTTACTTCGCATTTATGCCTAATATTAGTAAAGATTAAAAAAAAGTAAAAACCGGCCAAGTGCGAATTGGACTCGCGCACAAAGGGTTCCGTACCTCTATACAAAATTAATTTGATTAGACATTAGCAAAAAACGCCAAAAAAATCACGTTTGTTGTACGGGAACCCCCTTAAATATTTGTTTTATTTTGATTTTAATATTTGTCGTTATACTCATAGCGGCCACAGGTATATACATAATCTGTGAAATCTGTCATTTTGTCAAAATTAGACATCAATGACAAAACTGCGACAGAACCACTTCATAGTGATGACTCTACCCTCACTCTACCTATATAAGTTAACGAGTCAAATTCGATCAAAGTTTAATACCTATCGTATATTTGCCGCATATTAGTACAGAATTCTACACAGCGCGTGACCCGACATGCACTTGCCCGGTTTTGTCATGACAAATGCAATTGCGAATGTACCACTGTTCCAAGATGGCATCGTCAAAATTGTGCATTGAATTTAAATTGCGGCAGTAGCTATTCGCAGTGCAAGTGTCAAGGCAGATTAAAGAGATAATTTATTTTTCAAGGATGCAAGAGAATTACACAGGTACTCGCTCGTACATACAATAGACTAGTTAAATGTTAGATGAACGACGGGTTATTGAATCTAGCTCACTGGCGGTCGCCCACGGCTCGAGATGGGGTGAGAGGACTATGACTAGCTGCCGCTGTTAATCAAATTAACTAATGTCATCTCCTGACCCACCAATCAACGAGGTGAACCTGCATAAGACATTTCCTAATTAGTGCAGCCGAGATAATTGTGACCCTGTTCTGGAGCATTGATTAGTACGTAGGTATGGGGTCCTAAAATACTATAATTCAAATACTGTATTTTCTAGCTGGAGCTTAATCCATAATAAATTTTTTTTATACGACTGGAAGGCAAACGAACAAGTAGGTCTCCTGGTGGTAAGAGATCACCACCGCCCATAAAGATCTGCAACACCAGGGATATTGCAGATGCGACCAATATACTAATATTATACATGCGAAAGTGTGTATGTTTGTTTGTGTGTTTGTATTTGTCCGTCTTTCACGTCGAAACGGAGCAACGGGACTACGTGATTTTTGGCATAGAGATAGTTTATGGGCCAGAGAGTGACATATCAAGAAACAAATCCAGTTTCCGAGGATCCAGCGCGTGATAACCAAATTTAACGCAAGCGAAGCCGCGGGCAAAAGCTAGTTAAGACATAACGGACTTAAAGCACTAAAACTTATAAAATATAATCACTATACAAAATTTTAGGTACAGTCAAGAAAACTGAATCAAGTACCAAACCTTTGTGCTACTAAAGTCATATTGACGTCCCATACATTTGCCAAAGAAATCATAGCGAAATTGGTTATGATATGAAAAGGCTTTGGTACGTGATTAAGTTTCCTTGATATAGTAAGAAGAAAACCGGGATACCGATATTGAGGAAAACAGTGGGTAAGCAGATCTTTAGGTCAGACTAAGAAGGCACCTTTAGGGCATAAGGGATTTAAATAAAATTGATAAACCTAAAGTGGGTACACGGTTTTATAAAGTTTGACTCTACTTAACTCCAGGGCAGCTAACTCGGAGTAATAACTCTTATAAGAGTGCCTAGCTCTACACCACCCGGCTAATGCATATTAGTCACAATCCGAAGATATGGGGTCTGTTTCACCAATTGTGGACTAACTTTAAGGCCGTCTTGCAGGAAAAAATAAATCTAGATTTAGTAGTTAATCGTGGCTTAAGCTTGACAGTTCCATACATTTTGACACTACTAAACTGAGCTTAACACTAACTCGAGATTTTTTGGTTTCCAGCAAGTAGCCATAAGTGACGGATATCAGTGATGCCGTCTGTGTTTGTTTTATCCGAATAAACAAAGACGGCATTAATTTATATCTGACACTTAAAGTTTATATGACACTTACAGTACACTCAAATAAAAATTTGACAAAGTGAATAATTATGCAAAGTAATATTAATTTAACTAAAATTAGCAAATCTTTTTTTTTATTCGACTGGATGACAAACGAGAATGTGAGTCTCCTGATGGTAAGAAATCACCACCGCACATAAACATCTGCAACACCAGGGGTATTGCAGATGCGTTGCGAACCTAGAGGCCTAAGATGGGATACCTCAAGTGCCAGTAATTTCACCGGCTATCTTACTCTCCACGCCGAAACACAACAGTGCAAGCACTGTTGCTTCACGGCAGGATTACCGAACAAGATGGTGGTAGCAAATCGAACGAAATTATGCAAAAAAATGTTAGGCAAAACAAGGTACAACGGATTATTCCTCACCTAACTTTGTTGTAGCTATTTAAGCATGTTAGCTACCTTCCACATATTTAAAAGTGAACTTATATCAATTTTTGAAAATGCATTGAATGCTTTAGAACACACGTAAAGAGCACCACTTATTTTATATTGTTATGACTTTTTAGTTTTATATTTCTATTCTTCCTGTAGTTAATTAAATTGGACCATTTTAACTGCCGTTATGTTTTTTATTTATTTATATAATCGTCTTTAGTTTATATCAAATTTGACTGACTTGCATCGCACTGCATAAGCGCCGATGAGAACACAAGAAAAATAAGAGTTTTTCCCATTTTAAGATCACAAGCATCGTTTCATGAATTCAAGTCACTGGAAAATAAGTAACATTAAGAAAAACAGTGATGAAAAATTATGCTTAATTTGACGTAAGAGTAGGGTAATTAGTCTCGTCATCACTTTAGTTGTCGTTTTGTTGCAATTGGCTGATTTTTATCATTTTCACAAACTTTCGAGTATTTTTGATGCGATTTCTAAAATCGGAAAATAGGCTATAAAGTTATTAAAATAAGTAGAGGTACCTACCTAAAGATTAGGCAAAGCTACATAAATTTATGTTATTTCTAATCTTTCGAATCTCAATTAAAACAAGCGAAGGGTTCAAAATGCGCAAGAACTTCGCAAATGCGCTGCATATTTTTCACAATAATCAAAATATGATAGTTAAAAGTATTGTTTTAATACTTACCTGAATGTTTTGCTCCTTGATGTCTATGTAGAAACATTCCTTAGTACGTTCTATTCTATATTCGCCTTTAGTATGCGGTATTTTTTCAACACCGTACCACACGCCGGATATTTGGTCCAGGCTTATATTTCCATGGTAGGGCGACAGGTCGTCGCAGTACTCATGATTTTGAAAATTATAGCCACTTTGGTGATTATAATTATTGTAGCAGAGGACATACCCTAAGCATAAGGAAAACACAATATATGGTTTGTATGCCATATGGATAAGTTGTCCAAACATACTAAGAAAATAACTGATAAAAGAATAGTTTAAGCGTTCGTATAGAGCGAGCCGGGAGTTCTAGGCAGGCGACCAGACGCGAGCGGTGGTGTCTGATAGATTAACTGGGAAGTTAACAGGCAAGGCGATCCGCTCAACTCAGAACGTGGGCGGCCGTTGAAATAAATATACAACTGAAGGTGGCCCGTGAAAAACACTATCTTACCTCCATACCTAGAAACGTCATTTAATTTAACGAACAATTAATTTATTCCAATTTTATGGGGAAATCGTCCCAATTGATCGAAAAAATTCGTAATCGCTTTCTACGGTTAATTAATAATATAAATTAACAATTTTGTGAAGATCTATAGTTGTAGATGTTTGTTACTCAATCAGGAAAAAACGACACAACGAATTTATATGAGATTAATTATCATACGGATATATAAAAGATCTGAATTGAATCATAGGATACTTAAAATCCTAGTCATGCGTTCCCTTGGGATAATATTATAACTTTGAATTGAAACTAGCCAATAGAATTAGATTTTTTCGAAGAATTAATTTCCAACAAGCTGGAAATCCTTGTTGGAGTCCTAAATGCGAGTAGTAAGAGTTTCCGCTTTTCCAGGAGGTTTGCATAACTTTTGGGATTTTTGCTCTTTTTCAGTTTTTTTTTGCTTCTAGTACAAAACAATGCGTCCGCCGAAAATAGCATTCTTTCAATATTAAATAATGTTAAATTTGGCCTCGAATAAGCGTCTACAATATCAAACTAGGTTCAGTGAATATAACTGAATTCAAAGGTTTCAAGCCAGACTCTTCTCGGTGTTCTAACAGGCTTCTCGGTGTTCGAACAAAAGTGGCCCCCACGACGGATTTGATCATTCTTTCTGGTGGTGTACTGGCTGGCCCTAAGAACGTGCTTGCTTAATATCAATCCCCGTAGAATAAAGTAGTGAATGCAATTTCAATATAGACACCATAATTTGTAGATTCGGTCATTTTGAAGACTTATTGCACTGGCACTTTATTTATATGCTGGTAACTACTTGTTCGAGGATTTCTTTTCGACAAGAGCGACGAAGATTTTAAAAATATTTTTGTACCTGTACGGGTTTAGGTAGGTTAAGTGTCAGCCAGGCGATTATTCTGTAAATGTAAAGACTAGCGCCCCGCCCCAGCTCCGCAGGTACAATAATTTAAATAACCCTCCTTTGGACAGTCGGGTAAAGACGTCTCTGTAGCGGCAGCCCGTAGTTTTAATGGGCAAAATTTTCAAAAATCTGGCCAATTGCGAGTCAAACTCAAGCACCAAGGGTTCGGTACCGTTATAAGGGCATTATCTATACAACAATAGACATTAGGAAAAAAACGGCAAAAAAAAAACACGTTTGTTGTATGAGAGGTCCCCTTAAATATTTATTTTATTTTAATTATTTATTTTTATAGTGAATATACAACTAAATATTCTGTGAACCTGTTGCGGCTATTAATATCGAACAAAAAACGGTAGTTAAATGTTTATTTTATTGTTTTTCGTATTTATTGTTATAACGATACGATATTCACGGTTCATGCGTGCCAGCCTGGTGACTGACAGACGGACAGTGGACTCTTAGTTATAGGGTCCCGTCCGTCCTATGGGTGCGGAACCCTAAAATAGTCTCAAATCAATGAAAAATGTGTGTGAAGTGCACACACATTTTTCAACTCCATTTCCCAAAAACTACATCCGACCCGCGCGAAGCGGGGCTCGTCGACGTAATTGTATACATTTTTTGGTGAGATTGATATTTTTAAATTCGTAATATCTTTTGAATGAAACGTGCGATTTGAATAATTCAAAAAGCAATCTACAGGTATTGAAAAAGTCTTTATTATGAAATTATTTATTTGAACAGTTATTTTTCTATAATTATAAGTACTTAGTTAAACTGAAACTGAATGTTTCGTCTTGTAATCCTCGTTTAGTAACAAGTAGTGTATCCGTAACTTAGTCAATATCCCTGGTGTATCCCTGGTGACAGCCACCTATGTAACTAACTGGCGTCACTGGAAATCAGCGTCGCGAAATCATCTTCACATCTTTTCGCGACAAAGCTGAAAGAACGCATACGCAAAGAAGACATACGTAAAAGAATGCAGTATATTCTATTAATAGTAAAGGTGCGGCCATATGCAGCCGCTCGACGCTCGTTTCCAGTGTCAAATCTGGTCACATAACATGTAGCTACAGAGCTGAAAATGTTGATCTTTATCGCTGGAAAAAAAAAACCTCTTCAATTTCGGAAACTGGTGATTATCCATTTTTCCCTTAAATAGTGCTATATATCTACAAATTGTGCAGTAATACTGTTAAATAATTGTGATGTTAGCCAACTAGAGTAGTTGGTTTTGCTTGGTTTTGCTAAACAAAAAGTAATATTTGAAATAAACGTTGCCCAACTGTCTAAAATTAATTTTCAAAGTCGAAAATTTCCTTAAAGGTTCATTCACTGGTGCACTTACCCCAGACAGTAAAAAAGGTGTTTATTTGAAAAAATAATACAGTGCTTGGTACGAATTACAATGCCAGGAGTTCCCGCACTACATAGGTAGAGTTCGCCTGTAACGCGGGGAACCAGTGAAAATTATAGTCAAAATACAACCAACGGGACTTATCACATCACGCTAACACACACAAGTAATATATATTTACCTCGATGTTTAAAAAAAAAAGTTATAATTACTTATACAATAGAATTAACTTTGGTAATAACAGGCCTAAATAGGGTACAAAAGTAGAGTTTAGCTGTAAAACTTACTTAAAATAAAGAATCATAAAAACGTAGTTGAATGTTGTTATGGAAGTGGTTATGAAACAACATAATAAAAATACAACATAATGAAATACTCGTATTAGAGCGTCTGTGAGTTTAAGCTTTATGTATTTCACTGTACCTAAATTGCTTTGTAAGTGCAGCGTTATTTGATAATTCACTCGTTTCCAACTTCATTGCCACAATTTTCATAAGCTTGTTTACGCTCATCAGGATATCATATTTCCACAAAAAATTGATGATGTAGGTACCTACTGTTTCTACTTGAGGGAATCGGGAAAACTTTCTAATTGAAGCACCAATAGTACCTACTTGTACGTTGTTGTAGAGACTGGAAAGTACCTAAGCAATACTATAGATGAACGAGTAAGTCACAAGTTCATCTATTGCATTTTAGGCCGAGACTAGATATTGTGCTTTTCACGCCCACTGCAAGGAAATAAAAATCATTTAGGTACGACAACACAAACAATACTTAAAACTCCAAAGACTACGTTACTCCCGCCGATTTTAGTTTTCTATTGTGACTTAATTATTCTTTTAAACGATTCCGTTCCGTTACCTCATCAGATTAGATAAAACACGGTAAGAATTCAAATATTATTGAACCAGTGAGATACACCTTTGGCCTCATCTACATTTAACATCAGGTGAGATAGCGGTCAATCAGTCAATTTCATGAAAAAAAAATTATACCGGGGAAGAACATAGGATAGGGTCGTTTTTGTCCCGAAAAATTGCAGTTCCAGCGGGATGGTGTTAAACGAACTCTACGCAGAGGTGTCGCGGGCTAGTGATTTATATATAACTATTATGCAGATCAAAACTAGTGGAACCGTTCCTGACTTGTAATCATGTAGGTAATCATAGGTTTTCCGCACTCTGTGGCATTAGGAGTTTCCCACGACTAAACGGTTTCCTTGTTCCCCGCTTGTACTAGGACAACAAGAACGAGAAAAAGTACGGCAAAGAAAATCAATATCGTGCCCTATGACGTCACTCGAGGCTGAGCATCGATTTCGAATGAACGTGCGTTAAATTTATTGAACCAATTGAACGCAACGCAGTCACGGTGCGTGACTCCATTAATTTGAACTTTTGTATTGTTTATTATCCGAACGGTTCGCACGATAAGTCTAGCGTGATTCGCTTTGTTGCCAAATGCGCCGTTTTACCAGTTTTGATTCAGGGAACTCAAAGAAGTAGTAATACGAGTATTATCGAACCGACTGAATTGTAAATCAATGTGGAACTCTTTCACAGAAATTTTGTTGTACCGTAGTTAGAACACTGGTAGGTAAGGAAAATCACTATAACATGTACCTACAGTTTAGGAAACTAAGTCACGTAAAAGAACGTAAGTGTAACGGATGAACCTTTATGCTACTAATGTCATGTTGACATCCCATACATTATTTGCCAAAGAAATCATAGCGAAATTAATTCTGAAAATGTTCCACCCTTGTACGTGGTTCAATTTCCTTGACTGTACCTATTGAGAACGTTCTACGGTGGGTAGACAATCAAATTCTTCGACTGTACCTACAGCATTTTTAGGGTTAGGTTAAATATAGGTACCGTGCATTCAGAAATAATAAGAAGAAAAACAGTAAAAAAAAAAAAAGAATAATAACAAGAGAGTCATGGTCGAAAACTTATACAAAGGTGTAATTTATTAACACTAAACAATAAACTTCTAAAATCTCTTAAATTGTGACGCTTATACCAAACCTAAATATTATTTTAGAACGTCGTTACCCTCTATTCATAGTTCACGGATTATCTGTGGTGGACCAAGTGATAAATTGGTAATTTTTCATAATGCCCGGGCATTATACATTTACCTAACACCCTGTAAGTGTCGCACAGACGTAGCTGTTTTGTACGTATAGTAGCAGTAGCAGGCAGGTTTTAGTACGCGAATGATAGCAACGAGGACGCGAAAGCGCTATCGTAAAATAAAACTTTATACATACACATATAATACAAAAAGTTTCCAGCTTATTTGCTTTGTAGGATGCTTAAACAGTTTTTTTTAATGAACGAGTTAAGTAAGTAGATATTTAAGTTTTAAAAGTTTGCCTATTTTTAACCTGACCTGAGTCAGAACTGTGAAGATCAGAGTTATCTTTATGTCAAATCAAGTGGTTATTGAATTATTTTTGCCCGTCATGGAAATGAACGTTTACCTACTCAGGGCTGAGAAGAGATAAACCGTTGTATTGATGCTGCCGGGTGCAAATCCATGTATTTATCTGTTTTAATGGTACCACTATGTACTCGTATATATTTAGAAAAACATTATAGTAGCAGAGGTGGCAGTTTTCAAGTTACGTAGGTAACATACCAAAAAAAGTATGTAAATCAATGGGAACACGAATTTGAAATCTCGTAGCCATCTTCTTAACATTCTCCTATTCAAAAATCAATTACCTTTACCACCTTATTAACCACCACCTTACCACCTTAACCTTATTACTTAGTTTACTTAGTTTAGTTACAAAATTAATACCTATACAGAGGAGATGACGAGTAAAAGGGTCCGTATAGAAAATTTGATCCATGTATCCGCCCATCTGCTTTGCTGACGAGGCAAGACTATGAACCTAGCAGAGCAGGTACCAGGACTTTAGAAGGTAAGTGGTGCTTGACGCAACGGCGTTGCTACTTGGACGCAGCACGATGCAACACTTGATACATTAAATAATTTAATGTATATTAATAATTTTAATGAATATATAAATAATAGGGATGATGACGCCATAAAAAATAATTGGAAGGCACAACTCCAGTAAAAAAAACGCTTTATTTTAGATCTGAAAACCAGATTAATTTTCGATTTACTGTAAAATTAGATTTTTTGTTGCTTAACAACTTAACAAATAAATAGTTAGTTGATTGAGTTGCCGGATAGTGACGTCATAATTCGCTGTTGCCATTGAAACTCTATGGGAGAATTATGTTTTGACAGCTCATAAAAAGTACGTCAGTTGATTGGTGGTGTCATCATCCCTAATTAAACGTATATTTAATTTTAAAAAATAACAAAAAAGTAAAACCGACTCCAAAAAAAATGGAACCCTTGAAGATATTTGGTGCTGGCTCGTGCTGAGGCACCGACTTCATACTGGTAGAAAATTATTTTCATGTTTTTTGTAGTCGGTTCTATTTTATATCACTCAATAAACCATTCTTGTTCTTGTTATTCTTATTTTTTCTTTGTTTTATATATTAAGATTAAATTAATACAAGAGGAGTTTTACGATACGAACGACAGGAAGGAAGTACGATAGGAAGTTCGGTTTTCGAATTTCGTACCCCCGGGTACGCGACGCTACTCCGGGTACAATCCGTGAGCTTTTAGAAAACCCTTCGGGTTTCGGGAGAAATCGGAAGAATTCGTTAGTAAAAAATGACAATTGTCTTTTTGACTCAGTAGCAATCCATCACGCGTAGAGTGCACTCGTTGTGTTTTCATTGATGTATATAGAGCAGTTAAAACCACCAATTGCATATATTTATTTAGGTAGTTTGTTATTTTTCGGAAATTGATTTCCATGGCGAGTCAACTTAAGCAGGGTATGTCTGTAAATAGCCAATCACTGGAAATTGATTACAATATATTTATAAATATTTTGTATATAAGTTGAATTTTTTAAGAAAAAAGTGGTCGTAAATATTTTAATAAGGTACTAGACCGTGTTATAGAAGCAACGGGGATTTCGAAAAGTGCATTAAAAAAAATATAAAACGAAAGCAGACAAAAAAATTCATTTGACGTACCCAAGAGAAGTAGATACAGTATAACAACAGCTCTATATAATTCCAAACAAAAGTACTGTGTTGAGGCGGGGTATTCTCAATTTAAATTGACGATGGAAGAATTCGAAAATGCTGATTTTGTTTTATTTGTATCATGACAAAAAGTCATATTGTATTAAAATTAGAAAAAGATAAAGAAGCGTAATATTACTACAGTAAGGTTCATTTTATACTGTTGGTTATTCTTTACATAACTTTTTACGGTAACTTTGAAAAGTTTTGCAAGTTGACAACAGAACAGAACCGCGTATCACGATCGCGTGTCATCGTCAATACCCGAAGCATGCTTCTAAAATCCGAAGGTTTTTTTAAGATCTCACGGACTGTACGGTAGTGCTGTATACTAGGGTAGCAGGGCAAGCAAAAAGGTGTCAATAGTTTCCTAAAACTATACTGAGCGGTAAATAATTTGGCCCTCAAATGTATGCAGAGAAATACAAAAGCGCCTGGTCGACACTACTGGAGACCAAAGGGCTGGCAGCTATCTCTCTCAACGAATCGCCATCGCCATTCAACGAGGGAATGCTGCCAGCCTCTTGGGCACCAGGCCACGGGGGGCTTTCTTAGATTTAATTCAGTAGGTTATTAAGTTTTTAAGTTAGGTAGTTAGTTTATAGTTAAGTTTTATGTGGTTATTTTATTTTTAATTCATGTATATTTTAGGGTAAAAGTTTTAGAATAAAGAAAGTTTTAAAAATTACTGCAGATGACATTGAAGCCAAGACTATTATGTATGCAGTAATAGGTAATTTTGTATAAAGGGTGGACCAAATTTTGTACCGCTTAGTATGTTATGTACCTATTATATTTCAACCGATGCATTTTACGAGTGAAGGGTTTAGAATAACACTAGATTATAACCTAACCCACAAAAAGTTGGAAAACCCCGACATAGTTAGTCACTTCAAAGTTCAATATCTCACGACTAAACCGATTTTGATGAAACATATCTAAAAATTATCGCTAGAAAACCTGCTTTCAAATGAAAAAAACGCATTCAAATCAAAGAGCTACGGTGCCACAGACAGACACACAGACATTAAAATTTTCTCTCTAACTATTAACATTTATTCTATTCTAATCTACTAGGTACTATATTTTTTTTATTCGACTGGAAGGCAAACGAGCAAGTGGGTCTCCTGGTGTTAAGAGATCACCACCGCCCATAAACATCTGCAACACCAGGGGTATTGCAGATGCGTTGCCAACCTAGAGGCCTAAGTTGGAATACCTCAAGTGCCAGTAATTTCACCGGCTGTCTTACTCTCCGCACCGAAACACAACAGTGCAAGCACTGCTGCTTCACGGCACGATTAGCGAGCAAGATGGTGGTAGCAATCCGGGCGGACCTTGCACAAGGTCCTACCACCTGCAAATATATATTTTCGCTGTCGCTTATTCTTGTCATGACACCGTAGGATTACCCAGTTTTTAAACACCGAAGCAAAAAGAGGGATGTTAAAAGTTTGACGGCTATGTGAGACAGTGTGTCTGTGTGTATGTGTCTGTCTGTCTGTGGCACCGTGGATATTAAACGCGTGGACCGATTTGAATGCGATTTTTTTTTATTTGATAGCAGGTTTTCTAGCGATGGTTCACAGACATGTTTTATCAAAATCAGTTCAACCGTTTTTGAGATATTGAACTTTGTAGTAATGAAAACAAAGACGGTGCTGTAGTAGCGTAACCAACAACTCTAATTCACAATAAAGGAAAACATTTATTCATAACAACCCCCGACTTTGTCACTTCAAAGTTCAATATCTTAAAAACGACTAAACCGATTTTGATGAAACATGTCTAAGAACCATCACTAGAAAACCTGATTTCAAATTAAAAGGCGCATTCAAATCGATCCACCCATTTACGTTCTACGGTGCCACAGACGAACACACAGACATAGCGGTCAAACTCATAACAACCTTTTTGTGTTGGGGGTTAAAAAGTACCCACGATTATATTTGTTACCAACAGCAGTGGTTTTGTCTACAAACTTTTCCATGTGCACTTATACATACCTTACCTACCGACAATATAATGCAAACATACTTAGGTGCTGTTTCACCATCCATTGATTAGTATTAACTGTCGGTTAAATGTGACGCCGTCTCCATCTATTCGAACAAAACAAAAAGAGACGGCATCACATTTCTGCCGCCTTAAGGAGAAAAACCATAAGTGACATTTTTTGCAAAATTTTCTTGTCACCAGCCTCGTACTCAGGAAAAATTCTGAGTACGAGGCTGGTGAAAGGTCAATTTTGCAAAAAATTACACTTATGGTTTTTCTCCTTAAGGCGGCAGATTTAACCGCCAGTGAACACTAATCAATGTATGGTGAAACAGTCCCTTAATTAACCGGCCATTTACCGCTCAGATAGCCAGTTCCACCCCACGTTTATGACAGCCTAGTACAAAAAGCCAGCAGCAGTGCTGACGTGCCAACCGGCAGCGTGGGGTGGGCGCCCTCATTCCCACGGCGAGCGGCGATCGAGTCGTACGTAAATCTAGTCGGCGATGTGCAATAAATATTGTGAATCTGTTATAAAAAAAATACCTCGTTGAGTTATTGCCGAATAATAATAATAATGATAATAATATCTTTATTGAATGATTATGGTATACACGTTGGTGAAGTTGTCTGTCTGTCTGTCTGTCCGTTCGTGGCTTTGCTCAGGGACTATCAATGCTAGAAAGCTGTTATTTTGCACAGATATGTAGGTAAACTATGCCGATAAAATAGTAAAATTAAAAATTCAAAAACAATTTTTTTTAGGGTACCTCCCATAGACGTAAAGTGGCGGTGATTTTTTTTTCTCATACAACCCTATAGTGTGGGGTATCGTTGGATAGGTATTTTAAAACGATTAGGGGTTTGCTAAAACGATTTTTCGATTTATTCAACTTTAAAGTGCAAATTTTTATTAAAATCGAGCGTCTAAAATCTAAACCGGCGGGTGGAAAAATTTGAAAAAATTCAGGATGGTAGTCAGTATATCAAACTTCCAAGGAAAGCTATAAAGGCTAAGTTTGCTTGAGAATTATTAGTAGTTTATGAGTAAATAGCAGTTTAAGGTATAAAATATACCTAAACTTGGAAGATTCCGTATAAAATACGAAATCCTTAGAAAAATATTACTTAATTTTTTCGTAATGGCTACGGAACCCTATTTTGGACGTGTCCGACATGCTCTTGGCCGGTTTTATTAGGATTCTGCAACTACCTCAATTGGCAAAAATGGAACCCTTACATGATCACTTTGTTGTTCATCCGTCTGTCAGTCTGTTCGTCTGTCCCTCCGTCTGTCAAGATCTTTTTCTCAGAAAGGCGTGGAGGTATGTATTTACGTACGTAAAATAAGTAAAACAAACACAATTGACAAAAAATTAAATATATATACAAAGGCGAACTTATCCCTTTAAGGGATCTCTCTACCAGTCAACCTTTGAGTGGAGCATTCAGTCAGAAACAGACAAAAAGTAAGTTTAAAAATTAAATTAAATAAGTAGTGGAAGGGCGTGGAGGTAGTTTTTACACAGACACAAAAAGTAACCAAACGCTGGTTCTATTGTTATGATGAAATGATATTGCAATAAATTTTAAATTTAGCATTAATTTTTTTTCGAGAGAAAAGCGGATCTAAAATTAAAGACAGAAAGAGTGACGTTTCGTTAGCAAATAAACTTTTTTATGGAGCAAAATTAATATATATTTATATATTTTTACGTAGTTATTTTTAGGATAATTTTTTATTTCCATTTTACCATTACAATAATGTATGTTGTTCTTGAATAAATATATTCTTCAATAAATCGTAAGTTTTTAGCAAAACATTAAAATAATGTTTATTAGGACCTTTACGACTACCCTAAGTTTGTGAACTTGCGGTTGTAACAAAAATACACGCTGTAGGCGTAAACTTGACTAAGTAACTCATAGAATGCCCGAAGTTTGGCGTAGGGTGTTGCCCAGTGGCATCACGTGTAGCCGTTATTAGGCTTCATAGCCTTCAAAGTATAGTAATTGGGACGCTTAAATAGACTTTCAATTAAAAAGTGGCTTCCCTACGAACCGGCCGGGGGCCATGTGATCGCGGCTGAAGCAAATTACGTAAATTGATACGTAAAGGCTATGAGAAATAAATAAATTTAATTAGGTAACTAATTATGAAGTTCTCGGAGCGAAATAGTTTAAAAAATATCTCGATGTGCTGAAATGTCAGAATAACCTTTTTGTATATGTAGATACCGACCTACCACAAAAGTTACAATAAGGGCTACAGGCTACAGTCTCACATACTCACTCGTCACTTTAAGACGTGTAAACGAGAGAAACTTAAAAATAATTCTTTCACCTAATATTGTAATTTATGCGAAAGTTTATCTGTTTTGTTTGTTAACCGATTTAGATGAAATGGTTTAAACAGATAATTTGAGTCCCGGGGAAGAACATAGGATAGTTTTTATCCCGGGAAATTGCATATTTTCCACGGGATAGCGATAAACGAATTCTACGCCGACAGAGTCGCGGGCTACAGCTAGTGTCGCTATAAATGTTTATTTTTATACAACTTGATCGGTATTCGTTCTTGGTTGGTATTCGTTATCGTTGACCATAATGTACGTTACAATATTATTAAAAAAAAAGTTAACTTACCTAATTTAGATATTTAGGTGCGAAACTTATGTACCAAGCTGCATGTGCTTAGGCATTTTGCTTGAAATTTATATGTAATAGCAGTTAAGGTAGTAACGACCGATATAACGAACTAGCGAGTAGGTTGTATTTGTCGTGATGTGGATACGAGGCAGCACGGCGGGCAGACGCGTCGCCGGCATCGTAGGTCGTGACGCGGCTCGAGTGACGTCACGCGCGAGGGTGGAGGGTGCTCCGGCCGCGCCGGCCGCCAGGGCAAGGGTAGTCGTAGCCTTCCCCTAGTGAAAGTCGGCACAACGACGTCAGTACAGCCCGAATCGCTTGCTGCACCGCACGCTTTACTCCTCGATACCAATATGTACTACGAGCAAAATAACCTGCAATTTTCGTGTCTTGTTATTTTAAGAAGAATAAATTACTGAAAAAGTATAAGTCAGAGCGTCGCTACTCGTTTTTGTGTATCAAGTGAGTGTTATTAGTTTAAAATACGTACGTACCTACCAATATAGTGCAATGTTCTCTCGATTTTGATAGAGATTTCGAATTTTCTGCGGTAATGTTTAACTAAGTTTTTTGTGCATTAGTGAGTTAGTCTGAAAACGTTACTTTCATAATCATGTTACGTAGGTATCTAGTTAAAACCAAAAGAAAGTTTTAATAATAAATCAACGAAATAAAAATATATAAGTAATTATTGAAAAAAATTGGTATTAGTACGAGTAAGTACATAAATAGGTACTAAGTGATTATTACTTAATTCATAGAAGTTTCTTTAATTAAATTATCAAATGAAGGTATCATTTAGCAAATTGAAATTTAAAACTGCACTAAAAATATTTTTACTTCAAGTAGGTACAGTGTAACGTGAGTGTAACCTACCTACTCGTAGTGGCCATGAAATGTCCGGCCAGACATTTGACTGAGGTTTCATCTGTTCTAGATAAACGTAATGCACCTAAGGGACTAAACAACTGTTGCAAAAGGACTAGACTTTGCGAGCAGTAAGGTAGCATAATAACGACCTAGCTGCGTGGAAAATGAGGACTACGACTTTGTAGCCCAAAATTTTTATTTACAATCTAATTTCAGCATCGATGCATGAAAGCGGCTAAAAATAACTGGGGTTCGCGCGCTCGCGTCTCGCCCGCGGCCGGCCGCGTTTTCACTCACTACACTATTTCTGTCTATAAGAAAGCAATAAGATGTTGTATGTGCAAAGTAAGATCTGTGGACGGGTCTCTTATAGACAATGAAAAAAGTGCGTAAAAAGGAGATTGTCGCGTAGCGGCTCAACATACACAGTGACTCCGGTACGGTTCATGTTTACGGCTCCTACAGAGTAGGACTCGCCACAGGTGAGGAGGCATAGCTCACTATATAAATCACTTTATTATTTACCATGCTGGATCACGGTAATTATTAGATGCAACCGGATCTGTTAACTTTTGCTAACCCACTAAAGTGACTCGAAGGGGCCGATATTTGAAATAACAGCTCTGAAAAATCATGCTGAATTTGTAATACGAGGAGTAGCTAGTAAAAAAATATTACAGCTTAAATCAACATTGTCAACTAACTAGGCAATCGAGTATTAAATTTCGGATTTACCTCTTTCGACCATTCGAGTGATCTAATTTCAAACATCGGTTCCAAGGACTACCTACCTACCTATGATAAAATAAAACCAACGAATAAATGTTAAACATATTATTTTTTATCCATTTTGTAAACTAACCATTCATAGGTCTAGCTGGCTAGGTAGTGCTCATATTTGCTAAGTACTTCGGAAATAATTTATATGTAGGTACATTCAGCATCACAAAATAACAGCGTAAACAAGAGCTCGAAAATATTTGCGATCTTAGTCATCTACAGATATTTTTTAATTTTTTCGAAGCATTATAAATACTAAGTACCTACTAATTAATTAGTACAAATATTTAATTTAGTAAATATATAGACTATATTGAGTCCATTAATCAGATCAGCACGGCCGTCATGTCATAATACCAAGTCCTACTGCTGGACATGGCGTCGCCTCAAAAAAAGAGGACTTGAGCTGTAGTTCCCCCAGTTCACAAACAAACGCACACACACGCACGCACGCAGGCACGAACGCACGCACGCACACACACCACACAGGTTCCCTCGCAATTTTATCCTTCTGTATCTAGGGGCTATTTTTCAGGGGGTGCCTAGTCTGGATTTTATATCTATACTAAGTAGTGCCACGAGACTACCTTATTGTCACTCCCACAGACGTACTCGTACGTATATTTTGTCACTCACACAAAATACTCGTACGAGTGTTTGGTTTGGGCCGATTGGTTACCTATATGCCTATAGTTTCCTGGGTAAAAAAACATTATATTTAGTAGGTCAGATAGATTATCAGAAAATATTAGATACCTACGTATTATTTCTTTTGCCAATCAAATAAAAAATTACAAAGATGAATCGCGTCAAAGTTCGGGAGTTGGGGGGCGCCGTGACATCACGGCGTGCTTAAAATTGTCGCACGAGTAACTTCACGTGGAAAGAAAAAATACTTGATCAATAATACTACTTTTTATAATAATGCTACGGAACCCTATTTCGGGCGTGTCCGACACGCTCTTGGCCGGTTTTTATTACTTTGCCCAATTACGTACAATGCCCTCGCAATGTAATTAATTGAATAGTTTTTATCAAATTGCTATCTCATATTGGTCATTTTCCATGTCAGGGCATTATCACTTGGTCCACAACATGTACAATAAATACACATGGTAAAAATGTATTATTTTAGTAAAAATTACATTAGGTGAAAAGTTAAAAAAAAAACACATTTCTATCTAACATTGTATATTTAACTAAAAAGTATATCATAACATGGCTCAATGATAAAAAATTGCCACAGTGGCCATCCTGATAAAATGGTTCAAATATGTATCGAAAAGAATAATTTATGTTTTGTCTGTATCCCTATTACTAATTGTACATTTTTTCATTCACACAAAAAACTATTAGTCTTAGAAATATGGAAGACTTACAATATGTTTAGCAAAAAGTAGGCAACCAATTTAACAAATTTATGCTTATTATTATCTATATACATAATAACCATCAAAACTATTAAAGTTCATTGACACTAATACATATGGCTTCAATTATCCATGTTCTTGGTATCACAAGTTATGGCGGTTTTGTGCATACAGCTGCTTTGGTACTTGAATCTTAAATATCTAACTATAAATAAAATGAAAACACAATTGAAAACACTAATTACTACCTTACATGACTAAGCAAATTGTATAACTTTTGTATCTACTCAACCTACTTGACTTTTTTGGAACAGAACTTTTACACAGCTAATAAAGTCAACCTAACTTCTAACCTGCCTAGCACCAAGTTTTTTATTTTATTTCTATTGTGATATTTCGAGCGCTATTTATTATTAAATATAGGATCTAAAAAGGCAACCACCTTAGGCCATATTTCATCTGAAGTGCGTCCTTCAAATTCTTTCAGAATTCCTTTTTCCTTATAATAATTTATAACTGGACGAGTAATATCATCATATATCTGAAGACGTTGCCTCACTGCCTCCGGCCTGTCATCAGGGCGTTGCACTAAGTCCTCGTTGGTCACATCGTCCTTACCAGCAACTTTTGGGGTATTAAAACCAATGTTATAAACTCTGCCTGAAGGTAGGTGGACCCAGCGATTTTTAACTCTGTCGATAATGACATCAAATGGCACTACCAGATTCAGCACTACATCCACTGGTTGTATTTTCCATAAAGCATCAGCTTGTCCAACAGTTCTGGGGAAACCATCTAGTAACCATGGCTTATTGTCAACCTTTTTCAGTTCCGTTGTCATAAACTTGATCATTAAGTCATCTGGAACTAGTTTGCCATCATTCAAATATTTTTTCACTTCCTTTCCAAGGTCTGTTTGGTTCTGTATATGATCCCTTAACTTGTCTCCACTGGATACATGTTCTATCTTGTACTTTTTCACAATTCTAGATGAAATTGTACCTTTTCCAGAAGCAGGTGCACCCAAAATTAGGGCTTTTAATAACTTTGCTTTTAGCGTCATGATTATTTAGCGACCTTTGCTCCACTCGTTACTTAATGCTTATCGTTTATCTACGCCTGCACTATTTTACACGACATAACCTATACAACTATACAAGTCAGATAACAGTCAACAGAATTAAATAAAACGATGAACTGAAACCAATTGATATGTATAAGATCAATACCACTTAACTAATCAGTGAATTAGATAAATATAAATGAAATAAAGTACCTCACGTAACTTGCAGTATCAATAAATACTTCGTAACTTGGGAAGGCGCCAAAGGTCACTAAATTAATTTCGTATAGTTGATATAAATGTCACAGTCTCAGATATAATTGCATGTGTGTTTATGTATTCAGACACTAATCCAGGTAATGTAACAAATTAATATGCAATTTAAATTTTGCGCAAGTTCAAAGTGTTCAAAGTGCAAACTTCAAATAAAACTTGAATTGAAATGTCAAATCAAACTGACAGCACGGCGCGCTCAGTAGACAGTTCGAGTAGCCCACCGTTTGTCGCCCACTGATTGCAAGGATTGCATCTAAAAGCGTCCAAAGCTTGACCTATTCTCTTCTATTAATACTTTAATAACTACATTGACAACTATGAAAAACACAAATAATAATCCAAATTTAGAAAAGCGCGATGCACAGTGAACATTTTTCTTACTTAGTTGATGGTTATTTCGAACTTCACTGAAACACAAAATTGCGGGAAATGCCGGGAAAATTAAAACAACCAGCCAAGGTGTGATTCGGTCAGAATCATTTTTTTTTATTTTCACTGGAAGGCAAACGAGCAAGTGGGTCTCCTGGTGGTAAGAGATCACCACCGCCCCTAAACATCTGCAACACCAGGGGTATTGCAGATGCGTTACAGAACATGGGCTGCCAACGCCTGAGGGCCTACTCCGAAGTTCGTATCGTACCGTCCCTCTCTCTCTCGTATTTAATAGTATAAGTGTCAGAGGGACCGAACGACACGAACTTCGAATTTCATAGTAGCCTTGCTGGCCCAAATTTCAAACTTTGTTCTTGCCGTCCCGCTGACGTTTATATTATTTAATACGTGAGGGAGAGGGAAGGTACGATACAAACATCTAATAGAAAATCGTTTCGCGCCGTCCCTTTCACTCGCGTATTAAATGACATAAGAGTCAGCGAAGGCAACATACGAAGTTAAGAGTTATGCACTTCGTAGTATAGGGCCAGTATTAAAGCTATAGAACCATAGAAATAAAACCGGCCAAGAGCATGTCGGACACGCCCGAAGTAGGGTTCCGTAGCCATAACGAAAAAAATAAGTAAGTACCTAATATTTTTCTAAGGATTTCGTATTCTATACGGAATATTCCAAGTTTTGGTATGTTTTAGGCTTAGGCTGCTATTTACTCTTAAACTACTAATAATTCTCAAGAAAACTCAACCGGTTATAGTTTTCCTTGTAAGTTTGATATAGGTACTTACTACCATCCTAAATTTGTCCTTCCACCTCAATTTTACTAAAAGTATTGTATTGTATTGTATTGTATTGTAAAACTCTTTATTTCTATAATATAAAAATGAATCGCAAAATGTGTTGGTAAGCGCATAACTCAACAACGCCTGGACCAATTTGGCCAATTCTTTTTTTTAAATGTTCGTTGAAGTTCAAGGATGGTTTTTACGGCGAGAAAATTTTGAATAATTGCCGGAAAAACCGTAAAAACAGCCCTTTTCTTTTTCTCATACAAACATTTTCTAACTAAAACGTTGAGTCAATTTGAGCTCTATTGCTATAATATAAAGTTCATATTAAATTACAAGCACCACTGGGCTTAGAGCCATGAAAATCGGTATGTAGGTAGCTGGATCTCTGGAATAATAGATAGGCTACTTTTTATCTCGATATTCCCACGGGATAGGGATAAAATCTTGAAATATTAACCGCTGGGCTTAGAGTCACGAAATTTGGTATGTAGGTAGTTGGCCGTCTGGAATAACACATAGGCCACTTTTGGCCCAATATTCCCACGGGATACCTAGGGATAAAATCTAGAAATAACAACCGCTGTGCTTAGAGCCAAGAAATTTAGTATGTAGGTAGTTGGACCTCTGGAATAATACATAGGCTACTTTTTATCTCGATATTCCCACGGGATAGGGATAAAATCTTGAAATAATAACCGCTGGGATTAGAGTCATAAAATTTGGAATGTAGGTAGCCGGAGGTCTGAAATAACACATAAGCGACTTTTTGACCCGATATTCCCACGGGATACCTAGGGATGAAATCTCGAAACAACAACCACTGGGCTTAGAGCCATGAAAATTGGTATGTAGGTAGCTGGACCTCTGGAATAATAGATAGGCTACTTTTTATCCCGATATTCCCACGGGATAGGGATAAAATCTTGAAATAAGAACCTCTGGGCTTAGAGTCATGAAATTTGGTATGTAGGTAGTTGGACGTATGGAATAACATATAGGTGACTTTTTGGCCCAATATTCCCACGGGATACCTAGGGATAAAATCTAGAAATAACAACTGCTGTGCTTAGAGCCATGAAATTTAGTATGTAGGTAGCTGGACCTTTGGAATAATACATAGGCTACTTTTTATCTCGATATTCCCACGGGATAGGGATAAAATCTTAAAATAATAACCGCTGGGATTAGAGTCATAAAATTTGGAATGTATACTCCAATTCAATAGAATCTAACAATCCTGTAGACACTCCCAGCCTTCTAATATGAACACCGAGCTGCCTAAGGCTTTGTGATGTGACTATTATACTTTTTTGATTCCTTTTAGATGATAATTGCAACAATAGGGACATATACTCGTATAATCAAGCGTGTCCACGTTAGGGTGTGTTAAATGTGTAGAAAATTGTTAGATTCTATTGAATTGTACTTTAGGTAGCCGGAGGTCTGGAATAACACATAAGCGACTTTTTGACCCGATATTCCCACGGGATACCCAGGGATGAAATCTCGAAACAACAACCACTGGGCTAAGAGCCATGAAAATCGGTATGTAGGTAGCTGGATCTCTGGAATAATAGATAGGCTACTTTTTATCTCTATATTCCCACGGGATAGGGATAAAATCTTGAAATATTAACCGCTGGGCTTAGAGTCACGAAATTTGGTACGTAGGTAGTTGGCTGTCTGGAATAACACATAGGCCACTTTTGGCCCAATATTCCCACGGGATACCTAGGGATAAAATCTAGAAATAACAACTGCTGTGCTTAGAGCCATGAAATTTAGTATGTAGGTAGCTGGACCTCTGGAATAATACATAGGCTACTTTTTATCTCGATATTCCCACGGGATGGGGATAAAATCTTTATATAATAACCGCTGGGCATGGAGTCATGAAATTTGGTATGAAAGTAACTCGATGTCTAGAATAACACATACGCTACTTTTTATCCGGATATTCTCACGGGATAGTTTTGAACTATTTTGAAAACAAATGACTTCCTGCCAAGTATCTTGCGGCGCATTCTTCTTGGCAATGATGGTCTTTCCGAAAGCGCTGGTAGTTTAAAAAATGACGTGTAAAAGTGCCCATTGCGGCCTATTTACTGAATAAATGATTTGAATTTGGATAGGGAACATTTTTGAAATTTCAGCACTGGGTTTAGAGTCTTGAATTTTGTACAGCTATTCACAACACAACCTCAATGAAGGAAGACCACGATATAAATTTTGGAAATTGCCAGGGGAATTTGGTAAAATCCCGAAAATTTCAAGTGCAACTACCAGACCGATTAGTTTACGCGTGCGAAGCTGCGGGTAACAGCTAGTTGTACATAAAAACGGTTGTACCTTGTTTTGCATAACAACTTTTTGCCTATTTTCACTTTGCCTAATTTTAGATTACCTAATATCACTTAACCTAATGTTTCATTTTACCTAATTTTCATTTTACTGAAAGTCATTTTACATACGACTTACTTTACATAATTTTGTTTTGCCTAATTTTAAGTGATCTAATTTTCAATTTGTATAAACTTATATTGTATAATGTTCAAATGACATAATTACGTTTTGCCTAATGAACATGTTGCATAATTTTCATTTCATATAAACTTATTTCGCATAATGTTTGGTTGACATAATTATATTTTGCCTAACGTACATGTTGCATAATTTTATTTTGTATATTCTTATTTAATATAATGTCTGACTGACATAATTATATTTTGCCTAAAGTACATGTTGCATAATTTCACTTTGTATAAACTTGTTTTACATAATGTTTGACTAACATATCTGTCTTACATGTTGCCTAGTTTTACTTTTTTCTATTACTTATCTATCTATTATCTTAATTATCTGGGCTGCTATAAAAAAAAAACTAACATCGAAGGCTAAGGCGGGAGCTACGCTCCGCTCCGCTCCGCTTCGCTCCCGCCTTAGCCTTCTGAACCTAACCTATCCGTATCGCTTCTGCTCTGGACCGTCTTGCTCGCTCGCTTCGCTCGCTCGCATAAATCAAATGTCGTAATTCTAACCTAACTTAATCTATGTGATTAGAATTTCTATAATTATTATATTCGTCAAAATAATATTCGACAATATAAGAGTTATGCAAAATCATATTAGTTAAAACGTTATTCGGCTATATGATGATTAGGTAAAATAAGAATCGACAAAGTGAGTTTTCGATAAAATAATATTCGACAAAATAAGAGTTATGCCAAATCATATTAGTTAAAACGTTATTCGGCTATATGATGATTAGGTAAAATAAGAATCGACAAAGTGAGTTTTCGATAAAATAATATTCGACAAAACAAGAATTATGCAAATGATCATTTAGTTAAAATGAAAATTCGACAAAATAAAAATTATATATAATGAAATTATACAAATTGACTTTAGACAAACTATTCATTATATTAAAAGTTGTTAGACAAAGTGAAATTATGCAAAACGTTTTTAGACAAGTCAAGGGAATACCCATAAAAACACATGAAAATAATAGAAACACAGGATAATAAGATGTACAAAGGCGAACTTATCTCTTAAAGGGATCTCTTCCAGTAAAAGTATACCTAATGAGAATATTTAATTGCAAATTACTTGCATACCGCACTTGTCTTACTACTACCCCTCCCGTACTACCCTTCTGGCAGTTCAACCAAATTTTTATCTAACTCGTTCGCCTGCACAGCACCCCAAGTTGCGTTTATATGTAAGTGTGTATGTCAATAATGTTTCCTTTCGGGCTTTCTGTGTTCGTCAAATACATAGGTAGTAACTATATAGGTACATTTACTTTCAGATTGTCAGATGTACCTACTTACTCTACCTTTTCAGGTAAATTCTTATCTTATTCTTAGCCTTATAGCCTTGAGTCACAATATGGGTAGGCAAAGTACCTAATCTTGCACCGTATCGATGAAGATAATACCTATTCATCTTTATCTAACGATTGTCAATGCTTGTCATTATTTTAAGAAAAATAAGAACTTTAATTTAATCGAATCGATAATAAGTAAGATGATAACTATAATTAGGTATAAACATCTACGTACGTACCTACCTAGACTACTGGAATCCTAATAAGTTCACAAGCAAATTAACCCAAATTCTAAATAACTAAACACGGTCGTTGTATTTTTTTTACCTATGTAGGCAGGTACCTTTATTTCTCTAACGTTTGTAAGAGCAAGTTATGTATTTTAACACCAGATGACTTTTACGGGAACTATAAAAATTTCCGAGATAAAACTGTCATGTCTTTTCTCGAGATTATAAACTTAGTATCTGCCTGCACTTACCTAATTTATTTAAACAAACTCATTAGTAGGTATGATGGTACAATTGAAGTAAAAACTGGTTTACTACTTATTACTTATTCTGTGGTAAAAGCTATTCTATAAATAACTTGACTGTAAGTATTGTACCTTTGATGTAAGATTAAGGATTATTTACTTAGGTATAACTCTATTTTAAAAAAAATATTGCACCACTGAGGTAGACGGGGTTTTGGGGTTCAGTGCAAACAAATATGTATTCAAAACATTGTATAATAGACTATGTTTTTTAATGCTTTGTTTTCTTGAAGTACCCTCCTTCCTATATCAAAACTAGGTTACGCCATGCTACGCCTATGAATTGCACAAGCCAACTCACCCACCACAGCGATCAAAAAAGTTATTAAATATTTAATGATTTAGTCTTGTAGATATTTTTGAGTATGTACCTTCTTATTTGTCTTTTATATTTATGTATTTGATGACGTGTCGAAAAAAAAGCATTTAAAAGTTAATCTATCTTAACTTTTTCTTTCCAGGATGGCTCTTGTCATGCTGCCGTGTGACCTGCCCTGGTGGACATCAGTGCAGCGTCACCTCAAGCACCTCCTACTTGCGTCGTCTCCTGCTAAGCTGACCGCCAGCATGTTAAAAATTCACGACATGTGCAAGTAGGTTTTCCGAAAATTTGCATATACCTACATATTTTCCAAAATTTACGTAAAAAAATGAATTAGATCTGTAGGTGTATTTATAAGTTACATCTTCAAATAAGATCTTGTTACAGCATTGGAATAGATCCAGAAGACGATGTCAAAGATCCTGAGCTGATGAAAGGGTTTGAAAAGTTCCTAACTGAAGAAATGGAGGAAGAGGAGCGCAGACATTTTTTAGACAATACTATTAGAATTATGGTGAATCGAGCATTACATTTAAAAAGATGGCGACCCCCGAAAGGACTTATGTTCAGTTTACAGCAGCAAAGTACGCTACTATTCTATATTTTTGCCGAAACGTTAATTTCGGTCCTGAATTGAACCTGGACTATAGTTATTATTTCGTGCTCAATGTTTGCAGGTGACGTGACTGAATTAGAATACAATTTCGTATCTTCTCTGATAGCTCATGCTTTCTTCTCGACCCTTCCTAAAAGGACGTTAAAGACGCATCCTACTTTACAAGACTTCAATTTTACCAATTTTTTTAAGAATTTATACAGGTATTCCTTTATTTGGGACTTAATGATATACTATTTTTTAATGAATACAATCTTATAAAGTTTATAAAATGTTTACAGGAAATCACAAATACATAAGCTAAAAAGCTTACTTCACTATTTTGAGTGGTTAGATAAAAACAATAATGAGGGATCTATAAAGATAAGCCGCCAGGTAATTTTATCTCACGCTTTTACATTTTGTAGTTATTAATTTTACTGGTTAGTAGGTACTTTAAGTGGGTTCACTTAAAGTACATTTTTAACCAATACTGCGTATATAAAAGAAAAAAACTAGGTAACACACAACATTATTTATATAGGTTCTGAGATAACTATTTAATATAATATAATATTATTTGAGTCGGTAATATGCCCTTGCGAACTGGTGGATTTTAATATTGTGTTAAATCAGTTTGACGTGTCATCACTGCCAATTTTGTTTAAACTGTTTCAGGTGATGACCGCAAAACAATGGTTGACTATTGAAGACTGGCTGGAGTGTACGCTGCCGCTGTGCAAGTTGCTGGTGCGGCACGAGGGCCGGCCGGAGCGCTGCGAGAGTGAGGACGCCCTCAGGGTCTGCTTTGCCACGAACCGAGTTGGCGGAGATGTGCTCATCGACGGAGAATCTCAGGTTCATTGTATTCATAAGTTTTTGCCTTTCATTCATTCATTTTTGAGCACAGCGAACCTAACTTACTCATAGCGTCCGCAAGATGCGTTTGTTGCGTCCAAACCAATGTTAGTTGTCGCACGCGCTGCACCGGAAACGTGGATGAGCAGAAATAAAGGATCGTTGAAAGCTCTTGATGAATCGCTGTTCTGCTCTGATTACAGGAATCTCTATCCATGTTCATGATGCCCGAACTCTTGCCGGTCATGTTATCGGTAGAAGCTCTAGAAGATAATGAAGTGTTAAAGGTGGAAAACGTCAGAATATTTAGCAGAATCTCAGATAGGAAACACAAAAGCAACATAGAATTTTTGGAGGAGCCCACAAAGGTAACTATTTCCTTACCTGAATTGAAAAATCGCATGTTAATAAATAGGCATTGATTTTAATTGTTTGCGAAAAATAGATGTTACTTGTTCTTGATATTTTTCTTGTGTTAGTTAATATTGCATTTTCATATTTAGTATCTATCTAATTGTACCTTTGTGCTCAAACAGGTTACAGTGTGTATGATGGACGCTGAAGATTATAGTGCTTTACCATTAAGTCAATGGGAAGAAGACAACGTTTTGCGTGAACTCAACAAGTGTCTTCTCGGCTTTCAACAAACCCCCATGCAATCTCGTGATACTCAGAGGCATGAACGAAGGCTGTCTCCAATAGGTTAGTTCATTTTAATTTAATACTTCCAATTCTCAACGAATCTTCCAAGAAGCGCAATCCCGAATCAACTATACTCGTACCTTACTTGCCTAACTACCCACGTTTTGTAGAAACCTTTCTCAAGGAAATTGTGTTGTGATCTGATCTTCCAGCGGGGACTTTGTCTACCTAAGATTATTCGATTAGGTACCTACTAAATTCTGGAAGCTGTGTTATATAGTAGTTCTGGAACGAAGGCATAGTTAAAATATCTAAATTGGGATTGCGTACGCATTACAAGCATTTATTTGATATTTCTCATAGAGACTTGTAGCAAAAGTTTAATGATCAATTTATTTTTTTAAACCTGGTTTAATTTTGAAAGTCTCATATATTTTGATGGAAGTAAACTTAACAAAAACTAGATTTATTTAATTTAATTTGATTTTGCTACGAGACGACTTTAACTTCCATTTGAGCTACTAAATATTAACTACATAGGTAAGAACTATAAGATTATAAAAACTAATCAGCAATGTACATCTATTTCCAGGGGAATCGTTCAGTCACACCCCTCCCGAAGTAGAAGCCAGTGTAGTAATAAAACAGGCGTCCTCTTGCAGCACTTTGAACAGCTGCAACAGCCGGAGTCCGTCGCCGCAAAACTATTGCGCCAACACGCTCAATCTCAACGACCCGAGTAAGCTACGAAATCCGTCAAATATCCTAACGTTTCCTACTCACTGCTCTCAATATATTAGCAAGCGATTGTATAACTGTGACACAAGCTATAAGTATTCGCCATTCCTCTCAGTGATTTAAACACTCTCCAAGTGGCTTGAACTTCGTTTTACATAAGTAACATTAAAAATGTAACGGTCAAGCTCGCGCTTGGTTTTCAGTAATCCAATATCGGAAGTGAAATTGTACTAATGTTGTTAAATAATACAAGTATTAAACGTATGTAGACGTTGACACAATATTTAATAGGTAACATCTTCGTTTTATTAAAAATGTGCATGAATCTACATAATCATTAAATTTTTAACGTTTAGATAATAAAGTGAAGTTTGGACGCCCAAAGCTCGAAACCGAAAAGTTCTTTCAGTTTAGTGCCTTTATGGTATCAGTACCTGCAGTAACTAAAGTTATCCTTACTAATATTATAATTGCGAAAGTGAGTTTGTTTGCTTCCTCATTCACTTCACGCCTTTGGTAACTAATAAACTTATTGAATACTGTTATGAACCGTGGTTATGAATGCTGCTGAGAAGTGCAAAACGATAGCTTATTGATCACTAAGATATATCGTAACGAACCCTTTTTCTGCAAATAAAAATTATTTTATCATGAATTGTTGTATACTTCATATTAAGTAGAAGATAAGAAAAAAAAGAAGGATACATTTTACTTACCCCACAAATGAATAATTCCTGAAGGCGCGCGATATCGACGAAGTTACACGTGCAACAGTTACTTAATATTTTTATTATTTTTAGGTGTTGAAATATTAAAAAGGAAATGCTGGTTAACACCAGACGTCGCGACTCTGAACAATCGTCGAGGCAGGTTCATAGTCCTAGGATCTTCGGGCGAATGTCTTCCAGTGACGAGGAGTCCAGTCCACGGGCAACTCGACGGTCAAGAGGACAGCCTCTACTCGAGTTGCAACTCAAGCGATGAAGAGTTCCACAGTGCCAATGATAGCTTTGATTATGGAAAATGTAAATAAACTCTTCGCTATGCATGATTTCAAACACTTTAATAATGTGTTATGATTATGACGTAAAAGGTTGAGCGAAAAAAGTCTTTGTTATCTTTACGACCAAAGTTTTGATTCAACTTTTAATAGTAATCTACCATGATTTATTTCATTATTTCTTAACTTAAAAAGATGAAACAATCATTGCTATTGGATTACATCAGCGATAATCACATTTAGTCGATCGTTGCATGCAACTTGCCGTGACAGCAACAGTGCAAAGAATAGGTACCTACGATAGCATGTACCGCATTTAAAAACCGATAGTGATAGCTAAATACAACCATCCTTGTGATCTTATGTGAATCTGATGGCAACCGCACCGCAGAAGGCAGACAGACTAATGTAAAGACGACGTAGTTGGAAGAAGTAGTTTGATACAAATGCCGCGACCGTTAGGTGAACGAAGTAATGTTATTGACGCTTTAGCTATACCTACCCACAGAAGCACCTGGGTGGAAGCATTAAGTACCTACCTCACATTTTAATTTCTTTCATAAATGATTATTTAAGAGTGGGGTACTAATCTTTCAGATGGTAGTGAAGACGAGGGAAAGGGCGAGAGCGCTCGGCCAAATTCATTCCAATATTCTAAAGAGTTATCGACCGAGGAGAGACGCCTGAGCTTCGCGGGCCGGCTGCGCGAGGCGCTGCAACGCGAGGCGGACAACTCCAGCAGCACCACCGGCGACTGGTCCACAGACAGCTCCAGCTATGCCGTCGGTATCAGCATATCGGGCGCTGAACTTAATGATAACGACATTAGGTCAGTGTCTGTTTATAATTTGAAAATCGACGCCCTATTTCACTTTGCGTAAGCCCTTTTTTCATAAATAATTATTTTGGTATGTTTTAGAGTTAAACGGGGCGGTTCCGTCGGTTTCGTGCTGACAGAAAAGGAAACTGTCAGCAATGGCAATCGATCACCAAGACATCGCCCTCTAGGAAGAAAAGAAACAGGCAACAGTTCCAAATATAGTTTTAGTACTGAATACACGTTAGTACTTTTACTTATAAGAGACGGAATAGGATCTTGGGTGACTGTTAGAACTGTGAATAATAAAAATAATGTTTGTTGTTTCAGATCGGAACTAGAAGAAGTTTATGAACAATTTAATCATTGGCTAAACGACCCTATAGTTGATAGTGAATCAGGCGAACACAAACCACGAGAAATGGACTCACGAGACTTAGCTGTAATAAGGTTAGTAAAGTAAGGGAGCAATTTATCAAAAGAACTTAACTTAAACTAGGTAAGTGGTACTTGGTGACCGGGTACCTACGTCACAATGTATTGTGCCTAGGTCTTGTAATAATCAAGATACTTAACTATACCTACTTACTTATCATAGTTTTCAGCACTCCTAACTTAACATATAGCCTTAAGTAACTTAGTAGGTAACTAGGTAGGTATGCATACTTTTACTCTTAGCACTTTGAAATCAGTTCATTCGTTCCCATCCCGACTGCCTTATGTTCCAGTACATAAGGCAGTCGGTACATACGAGACAATTGTTAACTAGCGTAAGATCTTTAGGTCGGTTAGCGTGATATGTTGCATGGTGGCTCACAGTTGCTGAACAAGTCAAACTAAAATTTATATTAAACGATGTTTCAGATTCGCAGGTTCGCTTTTGAAGCGCACGCTGAGTGAATCTGTGGCGGGCGGCGGCACGGACGAGGCCGAGGCGGCAGAGCTGTACCCGCGCGACCGCGCCGCGCCGCGCCGGCTCGCGCTCGCCGCGCGCTCGCTGTCGCTCGAGCTGGCGCGCCATCGCCACCGCCTGGCCGCCCAACTGGTAAGTTGCGATCCCAACCAATGTTCACCACTGCCCAATGCATAGAAACACGCACAAGTAATACTTAGTAAAATGTATCAATATCGCATTGCCACAAGCAAGCCTATTTGCGCCTGGTATCAACCGATCGCGTAACCTTTCGCGGTCTAGGAGCACCGTGATTTCAAATTACTTAAATGTGTTTTGACAGAAACGCAAAATAAAAGAATTTGTACCGGAGAAGATATTACAAAAAGAGCAGACTAATGACACAGATGATGGCGATTTCGAAACAAACGAACTCGATTTGACTTCGTTTAGTAATTCCACTGAAACAAACTCCACACAAGTATCATGCCCGAGTATCAGAAAGAAAAAGTTAAATTGGATGATAAACATGATAGTAGAAACAATAGAAGAACATGTTGAATGTGAACCAGTAACAATTAAGCTAAAAAAAACAAAGGTTAGCAGGCACTGCTCTCGTCTGTCGCTAATTTTCAATCAAAACGAACCATGCCAGTAAATTAATTGTAACTTATCACCGACACGTAACATATATGTGTACCTTTAAATATCTACCTAATTTAACTTCACCGCAGTTTACATCTTTCTTGTAGGCTTTGCTTTATCGGCTAATATTTACAATTTGCATGACCTCACCTACTGCACTGTAACTCAAATCATCGACTAAGTTAAGTAGATACCTACCTACCTACGACAGTTTACTATTGTGTAGCATAGTCACCAGCATTAATATCTGCCACAGCGGCGCGTGCAAAAATATCTGACACGCCCTTCCGGCCCTAGAAATAGAGTCGTATCAGATATTTATGCACGCTTGTTGTGTCAGATATTGGTGCTGGTGACTGTACATAACGCAAATCATCCTGAATTGCCTTTGAGTACCTATTCAATTTACTTAGGTGGTATCCAAGTACGCTTTAGCAATTTTGATTTAATGACTTACTAGACGTCGACCTATTTTCTGCCTCATTAAAATAATCGATAAATAAAATATTGAGTGCGGGTTCACAGCGAGCTATGTACCTACCTACAAGTAGGTAGCAATAGAATCTTAGTCAGTTTGAATACACCTCTAGCCTCTGTTGGTCATTTAACTACATACAATTTATTTAATTTCCATAGTAAAAAACTCTGCTCGGTTGTCAGCTGCTAGTTATTAACATCGCCGCATAATAATAGGGATATTGACGCCATGACGCCATTAAAAAATAATTTGAAGGCACAACTCCAGTAAAAAAACGCTTTATTTCAGCCATGAAAACCAGATTAATTTTCGATTTACTGTAAAAGGGTGAATCCACGAGCGTCTCAACCGCTGTCAGTCCCTAGCCGTTTATATTAAGAAGTAAATAATTCATATGCATTGATTTTTGAAATAGATTCTGGCCTGAGTACAGAAGCTATTTACGTCATAATTAAAAAACAATCTGCCTTCCAATTCTTAAAATCTCAGGCAAGGGACTGACAGCGGTTGAGACGCTCGTGGATTCACCCAAAATTAGATTTTTTATTGCTTTAAAACAAAATAAATAAATAGTTAGTTAATTGAGTTGGCGGATAATGACGTCATAAGTCGCTATTGCCATTGAAACTTTGGGAGAATTGCGTTTTGACAGCTCATAAAAAGTACGTCAGTTGATTGGTGGTGTCAACATCCCTATAACCATATCCATTTGGAGAAACTATTTCCGTTGCCTGCAGCTGAGCCAACTGGCTCACAAGATAGTGTCGGGCGGTTCGTGCAGGCCCGTTGCCACGGGCAACTGGGGCTGCGGGCAGCGGCAGCGCGGGCAGCCGCAGCTCAAGCTGCTGCTGCAGTGGCTCGCCGCCAGCGTCGCCGGCGTGCCCGCGCTCATATACTACACCTACGGGAACGAGAAACTGGTCAAGGTAACAAAACTTTAAAAGCTACTCGTCCGGATGACCAAATCGTTAGAGAACCTGACTACGAAGCTTGAGGTCCCGGGTTCGATTCCCGGCCGAGGCAGATATTTGTATATTATACATATCATTACTTTAGGATCGTCAATTACAGAACGTACAGTCGCGAACCGTAATTCTTCAGCTACTTGCCAATGTTTGTAATCAATCCGTGTAATGCTATTCTGGTTTAATAATGACAATACTATTTACTATGTATATACGGCTAAATTATGAATACCTGGCAGCTATGTATGCAGTGGGAATGCTGTCCATCTGTACTAGCTTTGAGAGTCATAGGTCAGACTAAAGCTGCACTGCATCGTAATTGGAGCGTACGCACCGTACTGAGCAGACAGATTTGTTGCTTTGTGATTTCTAAGGCGCAGAAATGCCGGTCCAGTACACGAAGTACCATACAAATCTATACGAAGCAACAAATCCGTCAGCTCTAATAAACGGCTCGATTCCGATGCAGTGGACGCGCAGCTTTAAGGCCGCTGAGGGAGGAGGCTCCAATAGAGATCTCTCTCCAGGCAGGTGTTATGCCTATGACCCCTAAGGAGACCGAAGGACAAGCGTCGGTAGTTGTATATACGCGTCCGAGTTGTGAAACTTCGATAGCGCGACGTAGAACATGGTTGGAGTTTCTATATGTGCTCTCTAGATGGCGCAAGGAGTCGCTACACGTTACCGCGTATGCACTAAGTAGGTATGCGGTTAGCCGCGCGGTTTTAGCGTGCCGTCCCTCTTCAAAGTATCGCTTGAGAACGAAACGACGCGCTCTAACCGCACGGTTAGCCGCATACTGCGCACGCAGCTTAAGATACCATGGTTATATTACCTTTGATGAATTATACCTGTAGATTCACAATCGCGCGCCCAAATATGTCCGAGCCAAATGAGCGCCAGTTTGAATCACTGGCCTAAAATCACTGGTTCAGATCACCGGGATAGGTTAGGTCGATAGGTTGGTCGATAGGTCGATCGGTAGGTCGATAGTAGGTAGATAGGTTGGTAGAATGCTCGCCTGCCACTTTGGTAAAACTGGTCTTCTTTTTTCTCAGTACGTTGTTGTCAAGTGTCAAGCGTTGTGGAGTATTATTTTAATTATTTTTTGTGAGATGATTTTATTTGTCACGCAAACAAATCAATAGTTCTGACATTCTTTGAAGGGGATTTTGTTCGGCAATGTGCGTCCTGGTTTAAATGTCATTGGTTATAACTTTTAGTTGGACACGGTGGCGCGCGTGGTGGTCGACCGCAAGTGGACGGTGGGGCAGCTGACCCGCGCGGTGCTCCAGTACGCGCGCCGCACGCTGCGCGAGCCGCGCGCCCCGCACGACTCACATTCGCTCTTCGACGACCTCATCGGCATCGAGAAAATACCCGAGGAACTCTAGCAGCAGTATCTCAAGCTGTTCGGCGAAAAATACAAGGAATGAGCTCTTTCAAGCTCTGTCTGGGTGGTAGAGTTTAGTAAGGGGGCGTCCATAAATTACGTGAGATGTTTAAGGGGGTGAGGGGGTCGAGTCAAATCTCAACTAATCTTAGGTTGGAGAGAGGGGGGGTCTCGGTAATACTACGCAATTTTTTTTTTTTCTGATTGTAATTTAAAAAAAAACTATTTTGGTCCATTTAATCCAGATTGTACATACTTAAGATTTAATCTTAAGCGTAATCGTAATACGATTAAGATCATTCACTTTTTTTTCTTTTTACAATAACAATCCAACGCGTTTACGTAAGAAACCCACATTTTGAAAAATCTCACGTGAGATTTTGGGATGGGGGAGGGGGTTGAATAAAATCTCACGACATCTCACCAGGGGGGGAGGGAGGGACAGAAAATTAAAAAAAACACCTCACGTAATATATGGACGCCACCTAATATCTCGCTCGCCCGCTCTAAAGCAGAGGCAGACGTGGGCAGACTGTCTACCTTGTATGCGAGATACAGCTTGCAAAAGTGTTTATACAAGGCCTTTAAACATAGGCCTGGGGAAAGATTTTTGAAACCATATCTGTGAATGATATCTGAACATGTGATTCTGTGTACCTAGTGTATGTAGATTCTCAGGTACTAGGTAGGTACTACTGCTACTGCTCTAATTAAAAGAATTTCTTTGCTCACCCGCAAGTTAGAGTCTAACACCTGGTAGCATGGTTGTGTTGCTCTGAAGATGAGCTCTGGTTGAGTTCGAAACGTGTCAGTGTATGTAGTTGGTGGTGGTGATAGATGGGTTTGTGTGATTTGCGTGTGTTCTTACAGTGTGGAGGTGGAGGAATTGCATGAACACGTATATCGCTTGCATAAACTTAGCTATTTATCATAAGGCCCCGGTGAGCAAAGAAATAATTTTAGTTCGTAGTTTAGTTCATTGATATGGGACCTCCGCAAAGTAACACCTGATTCAATACTGCTGGAGTTAATTCCTTACTACTTTGTAGTGGAACTAAACTATAGGGAGGTATTTTTCTGCTAAGTACTCCACTCTGTTTCCAGATATGATTTAAAAAATCAACCCTCTGATTGATAAAATATGGTGAAACATTAAATTCATGAAGTTCAAACTTGTGAATAAAGTCGCCTTGTACAGAACATAATACTTAAATTATTATTATACATATTTATAGATGAAAAACTTGAGAAAGGCATTTCCTTTATTTAGTACTACAGATCGTGTAGGTACTACAGATTATCCTGATATGGAACACCAACTTGTCTAAACGGCCACGGTTAAATACTAGCAAAAGGGGCCTTCCTTTAAAGTTTTTTAGCTATACTTACATAAGTACTTATAAATAAGGGTTCCTAGTTGACTACGGAACCCAAAAAACGGGCAGCCAACTACTTTTTAATTAACCATATTATTAAAACTCGTAAACTGAATCTGATATCTATTGTTTACTGTTTTGCATTTAAACTATAATATAACTAGCGCCCTACGGTAGGAGGTCTATAGATATCATGTTAGGTGTGCAGGGTACAGGGGTCACGTATATTATCTATACAAATATTATGTGAAATAAGCGAGTAAAATATAGCAATCAAATTAACATAAGCAAGTATTTTAGGTATATAACCCTCAGCTAACATTTTTTACGAAATCGGTGATTATCTTTACCTAGGTAGACACAGTAACTATGTATAGCAATAAGTAATAGATAAATATATAAAATTATCTAAGTACTGGTTAACTATAATTGAAACTTTAATATCAATTAAAGTACAAGTAGGTACAATTAAAAGCAATATTTATAATCGAGTCATCATGAGACAAACATTAATGGAATTAATCTGATAGAATAGAAAGTTATCTACCTACAGCCATTATAGAACGAGCATCAGTCAGTGCGAGTTGCGTGCGCTATTCGATGGTGCGCTACGATACGAAACGGCAGGGCTAACGTTGCATTTTTGTGAGTTTTTCTCGATTATTCCATTAATTGAATGATCATTCTGAGAGGAGGGCTGTGCCCAGGAGTGGGACGTTTATAGGCTGGGATGATGATGATGAATGAAAATTAAAAATGTTGTCTGATAGAACACTTCTATTTATTGTAATGTGTCTACTCCAATAATTATTCGTCGTAGACTTTTATTTACTTTAAAAACCATTTATAAAGATTAACTAGCTTTTGCCCGCGGCTCCGCCCGCGCGGTATTCGGTTATCGCGCGCTGTTCCTTCGGGAACTGTGCATTTTTCCGGGATAAAAAGTGGCCTATGTCACTCTCGGGCCCATAAACTATCTCTATGCCAAAAATCACGTCGATCGGTCGCTCCGTTACGGCGTGAAAGAGGGACAAACATACAAACACACAAACGCACAAACACACAAACATACAAACTCACTTTCGCATTTATAATATTAAGTATGGATAGCTTTTGCCCGCGGCTCCACCCGCGTGGTATTCGGTTATCGCGCGCTATACCCTCGGGAATCGATGGCCACCAAAGTTTTGCCCTAGCTATGATTTTCGTTTTAACGATGCCAAAATGACCTATTTGCTTATTTCGCCGATTATCGAACCTTGCAGTGAATTATGTGTACGATTTGAAGTATAATCCATATCTGTTACGCGCAAGAATGTGTTACAATCATTGGTAATTCTGTTAGCTATTCAGAGATCCCGTAAAGCGCTAGTTCAGCCATTTACATGAAAGATGGGCCGCTCTAAAACCAAAGTCGCCAGTAGCAGCAACCAAAGCTCAGAAAACATGGACTCAAATGATATTGAAATTAATAGATTGACTGACCTAAGCAGCCTGAACCAGCGACGGCGGCGGAGAGCGAGCCCCGGAGGAAGACCAAGCGGAAGAAGAAAGGCAGCGACAGTGACGCTTCGCTCTCCTCTAACGACGGAAGCAAAAAGAAGCGTCGTCGTATAAAACAAGTGAACGACAGCGACGGTTCCGGCTCTGACTCTGAAAACGAAGGCAAGAACAAACACGGCAGAAAGAATATCCGTAAGGTGATGAGCAAGGATCAGTTAAAAGAAGCAACAAAGAAAGCCGCTCGCCAGGAGAAAGAGAGGATCGCTCGAATTGCTGAAAGACAGAAACTGTACAACAACTTGGAGTTCGACGAATCTGGCAAGCCAAACGAGGTGGTTTTGGACAAAGTAGTTCTGGATTTCGACCCTGACACCAAGGAGCCGCTCATAGAAGTGGACCGCGGTCTTGTGAAGAAACTCAAGCCTCATCAGGCGAACGGCATAAAGTTTATGTGGAACGCATGCTTCGAGAGCGTGAAACGCATAAAGAAGGACCGCGGCTCCGGCTGCATTCTCGCGCATTGCATGGGTCTCGGGAAAACGTTACAGGTGGTATCTCTAATCCATACTCTGCTGACGCATGGCGCGCTGACGGGCGTGCGGCGAGTGCTGGTGGTGTGTCCGTTGTCCACGGTGCTCAATTGGGTCAATGAGTTCACGATGTGGCTCAAACATGCCGTCACTGACTACGAGGTGGATGTGTTCGAGCTGTCAAGGCACAAGCAGAACTCTGAGCGCTTGTGGCAGCTCCAGCAGTGGGTGGAGTGCGGCGGCGTGTGCGTGCTCGGCTACGAGATGTTCCGCAACCTTTCAGCCGACAACAATAAGAAATTCAAGAAGAAGATGCTCAAGACGTTCCAGGAGGCACTGGTTGACCCAGGTCCGGACCTCGTGGTATGTGACGAGGGCCATCTCCTAAAGAACGAGAAGACGAGTCTCTCTCAGTCCATGAACCGCGTGCGCACGTTGCGGCGCATCGTGCTCACTGGCACGCCACTGCAGAATAACATCAAAGAGTATTACTGCATGGTACAATTCGTGAAGCCAAACCTTCTAGGCAAGTACAACGAATACCTCAATCGTTTCGTGAACCCCATCACCAACGGGCAGTATACCGACTCCACGGAGAGAGACATCAGTATCATGAAACGGCGGTCACATGTGCTGCATGCTATGCTGGACGGAGCTGTGCAGAGGAGAGATTACGGTGTGTTAGCACCTTTCCTGCCTCCGAAGCACGAGTTCGTCTTGTTCATCACACTCACTGAAATACAGATCAAACTCTACCAACACCATCTAGACAATTATTCGAGAAGGCCGCTCCCGGGCAAGTCATCGGGTTTCCTTTTCCCGGACTTCCAGTCGCTGCAGCGGATATGGACGCACCCGCTCGTGCTCAAGTACAACTCGGAACCATACGAGATCATGCTGCAAAAGAAGCGTGACAAAGAAGAAGAGGATTTAGAGGGCTCCATAGCTGACTTCATTGATGACGACTCCACGCCCGAGGAATCATCGACTGATCCACAGACGACTTGTCTGACGCCAGTACGACAGCCGGAAGAAGAGCAAAAAGTTAAATACCACGAGGTCCGGACCTGGGTCAACCAGTTTTATTGAGGTACTAGCTTTTGCCCGCGAGTCCGCCCGCGTGGTATTCGGTTATCGCGCGCTATACCCTCAAGAACTGTGCATTTTTCCGGGATAAAAAGTAGCCTATGTCACTCTCGGGCCCATAAACTATCTCTATGCCAAAAATCACGTCGATCCGTTGCTCCGTTACGGCGTGAAAGAGGGACAAACATACCAACATACAAACACACAAACTCACAAACACGCTTTCGCATTTATAATATTAGTATGGATTCGATTTTAACGAATATAAAAGTCTATCACGAATAATTATTGGAGTAGACACAACTTATATATTAAGCAGTGTTCTATCAGACGTTTTTAATTTTCATTCAGTTTTTATGGAATAATCGAGAAAAACAAACAAAAATGCAACGTTGCCAGCTTCGCAGGTATAAACGCTCGTAAAAACGAAACTAAGAAATTTCTTAAACATAATATTTCCTGTAATAATGCATCCCTACAAGGTCCTTACCAGAACTCTCGGTTTCGTCTTTAATTAATAATCAATTAGTTAGTCCAAGGCTGCACAGTAGTGCTACGTGCTTAATGTGACATTGACTGTCCAAGGTTTACTTGAACCAGTTGTACCTATCATGAGAAGTCCTACTACATATTTATAAAATATTTGCAAAATTCTCAAGGCCCTTCTTTATCGATTGAAAGAAGTTACACGTTAGCCGGTCGATATAGGTATAACTGATTTTACAAAAATGTTATTTGGTGGTTGGTACAGTCGCCATCAGATATTTCAGAGTGGCCAAGGTAACAAAAAATATATATCGAAACAAGAATTCTATCACCTTGAGAAACTGTCCACTCGGAAATCAGTGAAATAACTGATGGTGACTGTACAAAACCCTCGGTTCAACTCGCACTTGGCCGGCTTGGCTATTGAGGTCTCATTAACACTTTTAAGGTACACTTCAGTGATTCTGTTAATAAATCACAGCACTAAGTTTTTGCTGCTCAGTTGTCGCTCAGTGTTTCACCAATTTACAGAAATTGTATAAAACAAATTAACACAATAGTCTTCCGTTCCTATAGTAAAAATGTGCTCGAAGAAATACATTTTGCATACCCATATATTGAACTTGGACCTCTTTGAGGAAGTATAATTGAAATAATTTTATTGCTGAAAAGAATAAAATTATTGCGTAATATTAAATCGTTTTTTTTCTTCGCTTTATATCCCGATTCATCATCCCAGCTCATATATTTAGGAACGTGCCTCTACCGGGCACAGGCCTCCTCTCATCTCTCTTTATATCCCTTTTATTTAGGGCCTGTTGTTTGATCATTAGTTAAACTAACTAAAAGTTATAATGTATGGCAAAAATAACAATAGTTAACACATTTCAATGGAAATTTGACTATAGTAACTTTAACTACTGATCAAACAACAGGCCCTTAGTGATAAATCGGTAATTTTTCATAATGCCCGGCCATTATGAAAAATGACCAACATTAAATGGCAATTTGATAATACCTAACTGTTTAAATAATTAAATTGCCCAGACATTATACATAATGTACTTAATAAAAATAATGTGCTTCATTCATTAATATTTATTTTATTTTCGACTGGATGGCAAACGAGCCAGTGGGTCTCCTGATGGTAAGATATCACCACCGCCCATAAACATCTGCAACACCAGATTACCTATTTATATCTTTGAGTTAAAATTCCTTCGTTTTTTAGAGTCGCCGTTCAACCTAACACGATCCTCCTCGCTACGCTCGTCGTCGCACCTAACTTTCCGACTAATGAATCAGACTTCAGTTGGTCAAAAGTTGTAATCAAATTGCTCAACGATCATTATAGTGACCGGACAATGTGATAAATAATGAAGTTTAGATAATAATTATTACTTATTAATTTTCTCCGTTTTCGCTAACGTAGGTACCTACTCAATAGCATTGCAAAGAAAATACCTTATTTTTTTTTAAACAAAAGATAGCTAGTTTTTTTTTTATAGCAATCAGCTAGATAGATTAGCTTTACCGGCCAATTAATTCAAATAATCGCCTATTACTGCTAGACCGATTAAAAAAAGTTCTTCAGATATGACAATAAAAAAATCTCAGTTAATTTCGGACTCTGGTCCCATTCCCGGGTAAATTCTTTTTTATGCCAATTTGACTAAACCTAAAACCGACGCCATGGTTCCTAAGAAGAGATTTCGCTACTTATCTCTCATAGTTTCTGACTGCTTTCTACTGACCCATTTGGATTGATCTTCCGAACCGGTGGTAGATTTTTTGACGTTCATAGTGCTTATCATAGCCTAAATTGAATAAAGAGATTTGGACTTTGACTTTGATCACCTGTTGTACAAATCCACCTACTATTCAAAATCGATCCACATTAAACCACATGATGTGTCCACAAGTAGGTAAGTACAGTCACCAGCAATAATATCTGCCACAGCGTGCAGCGGAGCGTGCAAAAATATCACACACGTCCTTCTGGCCCTAGTAACAAAGTTGTATCAGATATTAATACACGCTTGTTGTGTAAGATATATATTGGTGCTGGTGAATGTACATCATAATTCTTTAAGGGGATGGAAACCGTTACGATATTTAATACCAACCAACTGAAGTTACCCATTGCCCACTTCAATGTTAGAATTCACATTAAGTATTCGCGTAAGCAAAAGAGCAAGTTATTTTGTTTTTCGCACAAGCAATGAAGATGGCATGGAAGTAAAAAGAACAGGGATACACCGCCCACATGGTTGGAGCGTGCACAAGTTCCTGCTGTGCTAGTAGCTAGCTTGCACGCTTGTGTCGATTTGTATAAGACGAACGTGAGCCAGCAGTTTGCAAAATTTGACATATTTTTACGGAATTAAACAAAAGTAACAAGGCACAAAATAATGCAAATCTACAAGAATGTGTATTCCGGGTTTAAATTAAAAAATGTGTAATAAAATAAGCAAGCAATATACACGCTAGCACGTTTAGCGGAATACTTAAAACTAAATATAATATTACATATATTTGAGTGGTAGTTGTAAACTTTTGCTGCTTTATTTTGCTTATTAGCTGTTACCGACGAATCCCGTGACCACTTCATATTAAATACGCCCACCAATTCAATTCAATTTTTAGGAAAAATATAGCTCCATAGAAATACGCCCACCACGCTTGCATGCCTTCAAAATAAACAATCAAAAGAATAGTAATAAATCAAGCTTACCTAATAAATAATAGGGTAAGAAAGCCGTACTTACTGATCTAAAAAGAAAACCAAACATTGCACTTAAAACATTATTTTATTTGATATAAAAAAATACACATAAAATATTCCAGCACTTCACAATGAACTCCGTCAAGGTATCCAATAAGTATACAGCACAAGTCTACAGAACAGGATGCAATAATATTGTTATTGTATCTTGTTCTTGTTGCATATTTTTTGAACTTTGTCACTTATTTTAAAACTTTGATGTTTGATACTTATTTTAAAACTTGAGTGTACGTAGTGCGTAACCATTGGAAAAACTTAAATGAATGCCAGCACGATTGCTGTTTGACCGCCTCTTTGTATTTTCATTGTTATGCGCACCACTATCTACTTAATCATAGTAATCTGTTGTCAATTTAGAAGAGTTGGAACTGAAATTAATTCTAGGTAAATGGCAGACTGGCAACTCCTGCACATAAACTGTAAGTTAAGTTACTATCATTCAGGTAATGTAAGATTCGTGGAACAAGATTAAAATTTTGCATAGAGAATAAAGGCTACAACAGCCATGCTCAACCTTTTTTGAAATGGGCCACAAATGAGTTGTAACAAATGGTTCAGCGAAACGCATTGATTATCAACAGCATTTAAATCAAATCAATTTTCAATTTTAGAAGCTTTTTTTGTCTGTCTGTCTGTAATCAAATATTGCAAGTTAAATTTGACCAACTTCCAGTGGTTAGATTGGCTTTAAATTTGGAACACTTATGTAAAACGCGTGACAATACAATAATCTAGAAGTGACATCCTGGTAGTCCAGCCAGGATCGTCTCCGCAGGACGGAACTCTTCAACTGTTAATAGCATCGACTTCATATTTGGTATGCAAATGTAGTTTGGGTGACAATGCAAGTTCAGTCAGCACAAAAAGCTTGTATTAAAAACGGAATTTTTATGGTTAGATTATTCTAGTTATAGATGCACGGCGGGCTACAGGTTAAGTATAGCTGGACTAGAAGAAGAGCTATGTATGTGAATGAATAATAGTTAGTAAGCATACATTCTGACAACTAACCCAAGTAAGTTTAGGAAATTGAAGCTATATTTTTAACTATTGTAAGACACATCGGGAACAAGTCACTATTGTTGATTCAATTCGCAAAGGCACTACTGTTTATAAATTATTACCAATTTCCCAGCAAAAGTACAAAATATTTCAAGAGACTACTTCAAGACGATTTAGGATGTTATGTATATTTATAACACTTATATCTAATACATAAATAATTATGATCGATTGATCGTATCTACAAGTAAGATTTTTGTCGTCTTGTTTTATTTTTACTAATTCCATATACAAAACCTAAAAATATTTGAAAACCAGCATGAGCCCAAAAGTCCCTTGCATTACCTAAATGTAATAATTAAATATCCATTGACTGCCCCGCGTATGGTGCATACCTGCCCAAATGCCTGCCGCGTGTGTTTGCATAATTTGCAACTCAGAACTCTAAAATTGTCGATGGTTTTTGTAATTAGACGAGGTATTGAAAATAACAAGAGTATTTATTCTTCATGGCTCATTTCGATTTCTAAATGTGCCAAGGGACATTAAGTAAAATATATACTCGTATAAAGCCTATATATGTATATTGTGTCATACCACTAAGGCTAGTAGGTATTAAAAAAAAATGTTGCTCGGGAGAATTGGAGTGGGTATTCTGAATTAATACAGTAGAAATTACCACACGATAGCCATTTATTTTTTACCAGACTGCGAAGAAGGAGGGTTGTGTTTGACGCGTATGTATGTATGTATCTCTATTCCTATGTCCTCTCTTAACTACTCAACGGCTGAACCGATTTTGATAAATGATACCTCATTGGATTCGTCTTAATAACGCGAGTGATACTGGGTACATGCAATTCTTAAACAATCAAAATGGCGGATTTTTGGTGCCAAATTGTAAGTTTTCAAAAACTGTTTTTTTTTACAATGATCCTTGAGAAACTTTCATTAATAACTTTCATAGTGAGGTCAAAAAGTCAATATTTTGTTTCCGAAGTGTTACATACTTTCAAGCAGGACTTCCCAACGAAGGCCCCGCCCCGCTGGGGCGTGATAGGAAAGTTTGCATTAACGAAAAAAATCTATTTAACGCTGTTCTAAATTTAATAAAATAAAAAGTTAAGGGGGGCATGAAAATATTGCTTTTGGTTCGGGGAGGCTCGGCGAAATAAAAGTTATGAAACCATGCATTAAGGATCAGTGTAAAATTACTGTTATCGAAAAGAGAATGAGATGTACATTAACAACTCTCCATTCGGCGATCGTTTTAATTGTATGATTTATAAGTAGTTATTCCCGGTGGACATTATTAATGAAACTCGCATTTTTACTTGATAGGCTGAAAGAGACGCAGCTAGACGGGTACATCAAGATAGCTATATACACATCTCACTTTGAAGCAAATCATCATTCTCTCTATCGGTCAGTTTGTGGGACCAATTACAGTCTCAGCATGAACTTGAAACAAGGCAAGAGTTGGTCTGTTATTGATGTTTATAATGAACCCGTTGTTTAAAGTGCTGATAAACTTAAAAAAAGAGGCCTCTCATACGGCGGCCCATCCCCTGTCTGTCGTAGAGAACGTTGAACCGATTTACTAATTGGTTGATAGCGTTGCACCCCTTCGTAATGGTGCCGAGGTAGGTCATCAGGGCCACATCATTGCATTGCTGTAAAGAAGGTTTGAATTTAATTATACATGGTTGTGCCTATCTTATACGAACTACATAATAGGTTACTGCCATTTTCTGCCATCGGTGCAGCACTAGTACAAAACTGTAAACAGTTTTTAATAGTGTTTTATAGAGTAAAAAAAATATTAGAAAATAAAGTAGGTATTTCATTTTGTCGACACATGCTATCAATTTATTTGAAAAGAGCAGACGATCTTAAAACAATGCCCGAGAATTAGGGCTATCGTTTTTTGTCATTCTAGATGGCGCCACTGTTGCGTAAGGTTTTTAAGTGTGGCTTTCAAAATCTGTTATTACGGGCGTGAAACAAAATTTAGATAAAAATCATATTTAGTACACCTTAAAACCGTACCATAAAAATATCGAGCAACCAGAGTGTTGCTTAGTCCCGTTTTGTTCGGAAAAAAGAGAGGGCAAAAGTTTCCGAAAGACAAAACCGCAGTATGCATAACTGCAGTAATTAATTTCATGTAATGCAAAATATTCAAAAAATTATTCTAATTATAAATAAACCCGCGTAGCTCATCCAAAAACTATGAGATTTGACATTTCAGAGACCTCGCGCTACACTAGCGCCTCTAGCGGCGAATCCATACGCGATAGCCCTCATTTCATTGCCTAGGGGCCTGGCGGTGGTAAATCCAGCCCCGTGTGGAATGTGAGTAACAAGGCGAACATCCATACTAATATTATAAATGCGAAAGTAACTCTGTCTGTCTGTTACGCTTTCACGCCAAAACCGCTCAACCGATTAGGATGAAATTTGATACAGAGATAGAATAGACCTTGGGAAAGGACATAGGCTATCTTTTATCGCGAAAAAGAGGCTTTAAGGGGTTAAAATAGGGGGTGAAAGTTTATATGGTGGAAGTTCGTCGCTGTCGAAGATAAAACTATGAAACTTGGCATTTAGGCATTTAATATACTATTCATATCCATACTAATATTATAAATGTCAAAGTGTGTTTGTATGTGTGTATGTTTGTCCGTCTTTCACGCCGTAACGGAGCGACGGATCGACGTGATTTTTGGCATGGAGATAGATAGTTTATGGGCCCGAGAGTGATATAGGCTACTTTTTATCCCGGAAAAATGCACAGATCCCGAGGGAACAGCGCGCGATAACCGAATACCACGCGGGCGGAGCTAGTAGGACATACGTGGTAGAAATGCGTGCGGAACTGGTGCGAGGTGAGCAGCGGGAGGCGGTTGGCGAGCGCGCGCGCCTCGCGCAGCAGCGCCGGGCGCGGCGGCAGCGCGCCGTCGCGCATCGCGCGCACCGTCGCCAGCACCGCGCGCACGCGCGACACCAGCATCTTGATCGCCGACCGCTGCGCCGTCAGGTGCTCCGCCACTGCATACCAAACACCGCACATTGGATGACAGTCTTTCCCGGCCCGGATAACACCGACATGGAAATCGGCCCTGTTTTTTGTGTACACGCTCATAGAAACTTGACAGGGTCATTGTTTTCAATTGACTGAGTGGTCTAAATTACAGTCAAACTGAGACCTGAGAACTGAGAACTGAGAGCCTGCTCAGGGTTGTAGCCTAGGTGGCTGCAGTAAATTCCACCTATCCTTACTTTTACTTTTGCGCACACTGGCGAGCGCACACACACACACACACACATACAGTTGCATTCAGACCTATTGTTTTGGTTTAACTAACCCTCCCCCCCTGTTTTGTCACTTTACCTATTTAAGTTTTTTTCTCCTTTTTTTTCCGTTTTTGTCATTTTTTAAATTTTAAGTTTTAAGCTATCCCGGTTGCCACGTGACAGGCTTTGCCTAGTGTGGGACCAACGGCAATGCAATTTTGTAATGCGATACTTTTTCAATAAACAATTTTTTTTATTTTTTTTATTTATTTTAGGAGCTTCTATGGGCGTGTACACCAAAAAAAGGGCCGGTATTTACATGTCGGTATTATCCGGGCCGGGAAAAAGTGTCATCCCCGCAAATTAATACTCCCGCTAGATTGTTTTTTTTTTTTTTTTATTCTACTGGAAGGCAAACGAGCAAGTGGAATTAATTAGTATTTTAAGTTAATAAATAACATCTAATATATATAATAGGCTAGATGACTAAAAAAAACTATTTAGTCCGTCAGGTGGATAATTTAAAAATATTGTGCACATATTTTTTTCTTTTGTTTGACAAACACAAAATGACGAGTATACAGTATTTAGAAGTTTTCGAGTTACGTCACTATATGGTACGATTTTAACCTTATAGTGACGTCACAAGCCCCCACTCCGGAAGTTTGATAATCTATACCTTTGTCGATTTTTAATAAATAGATAAACCAAAAAATACGTGTTCCATATTTTTCCATAATCTAACTGTCGGACTTAATAGAATGATATACTTTTGACCCAGTCATCATCCCTATTCTCATGTCATAATATTTGTGACCAAACTCCTCCGAAACGGTGTGACCAATTTCAATGAAATTTTTAATCAGTAGGTCTGAGAATAAGACGTAAACTATTTTTCATACTTCTACGCAGAGACGGAGTTGCGGGCAAAAGCTAATTTTGTTATAACAACATCAATGTTCAGTTCCAGATCCCAGCTCGTTTTCTAACGGGAAGAGATCCTTCATGTTAAAAAACTGGTTATCCTGTGTAAATATCAATATAAAGTAGCCTGTGCTGTTTCCTAGATCCATCCAGCTACACAGAGACACACACACGAGTTTTCACATTTTACATTTATTAGTGTTAAGTAAGTAGAATAGATATTTTTTCAATTAATTATTCAATCAATTGGTGTTATGATACTAAGCACCCATGCTAGCTTACTACCTCCCATTTTTTAGGGTTCCGGAGCCAAAATGGCAAAAACGGAAGCCTTATAGTTTCGCCATATCTGTCTGTCTGTCTGTCCGTCCGCGACTTTGCTCAGGGACTATCAATGCTAGAAAGCTGTAATTTTGCACGGATATATAGGTGAACCATGCCGACAAAACAGTACAAGAAAAAATTCAAAAAACATTTTTTTTTAGGGTACCTCCCATAGACGTAAAGTGGCGGTGATTTTTTTTTTCTCATCCAACCCTATAGTGTGGGGTATCGTTGGATAGGTATTTTAAAACCATTAGGGGTTTGCTAAAACGATTTTTCGATTCAGTAAGTTGTTTGCGAAATATTCAACTTTAAAGTGCAAATTTTCATTAAAATGAGCGTCCCCCCGCCCCCCCTAAAATCTAAACCGGTGGGTAGAAAAATTTGAAAAAATTCAGGATGGTAGTCAGTATATCAAACTTCCATGGAAAACTATAACGGCCAAGTTTGCTTGAGAATTATTAGTAGTTTATGAGTAAATAGCAGCGTAAGGTATAAAATATACCTAAACTTGGAAGATTCCGTATAAAATATGAAATCCTTAGAAAAATATTACTTAATTTTTTCGTAATGGCTACGGAACCCTATTCTGGGCGTGTCCGACACGCTCTTGGCCGGTTTTTTGTTAATTGTGGCTGTTCATTGTACGTCACAAGATCAATACTAATTATCTTGTCAATCCCTACTAATATTATAAATGTGAAAGTAACTCTGTCTGTCTGTCTGTTACGTTTTCACATCGAAACCACTGAAACGATTTTGATGAAATTTGGTACATAGGTAGTTTGAACCCCAAGGATCAACATACGATACTTTTTATTCCGGTAGAGGGCGCCACCGCGCGATAACCTAGATCCGCGCAGAGGAAGTCGCGGACATAATCTAGTATTAAATATTTTTGCTTCAAAAACTATATTTCACCTAAACTATTTAGAGCAGCTTCTCCAGATGATACTCTTGCCACATGGTCCACACCAATCCTCTCTGCCTCTTCTGCAGCCAATGTATATGTGAGTGGTGCTAACAGCATTGTTGCTCTGCCATTCACAACATCAATCACAGACTCATACAATACTACAGGAAGTTGCTGAAACAAAAAATACAGTTTGAATAAAAACAAGCATCAAAACCACAACAAAGATATAAATTATAACAACACTCACATCACCATTTCCCCCAGCAGGGTTTAACATTAACATGACAGGGCACTCATTTATGTCACAAATTTGTCTATGCACTGCAATGTCTCGCTCCGTGGGTGTATCTCCTGTGGTATACCAACCCAAGAAGTCCATGTCTGAGAAGACTTGTTTGACTGGAAAATGAAAAAGCTTTTTATTTTTTTCCTTTAAATCCATAGTAATATTATAAATGTGAAAGTGTGTGTGTTTATCCACCTTTCATATCGAAACAGAGCAATGGATCGATGTGATTTTTGGCACAGAGATAGTTTATGGGCTAGAGAATGATGTAGGCTACTTTTTATCCTGAAAAAATGCACAGTTCCCGAGGGAACAGTGTAAATTATTACTTATAGACTGTAATAACATTAGGGTAATAAAGAAATGTCACCCTATGACATAATATGCAGTCTGTATACACAAGAACATCTTTTTCCACATGATACTCAGCATAAAGTAATCTTGAGTATTGAGCAGGATTGTAACCTAGAGTAAAATTTTAGGTAAGAAATGTGTCCTTACTTTAACTTCTACTTAACATTCTACACAGTATATTTTTTTTTACTTACACTGTCCTTCTTTTAAATTATAATAATCTCTCTCTATAATAATGTCATTTTCAATAACACTGAAGACTAATTCAAAGGAGTTCATAACTTCAATGTTACGGCCTTTTTGCTTTCCTATTAAAGCTCCAATTACTGAAAAGAACAAGACAAATATTAAACATATATATAACTAAGACATACTACCACATACAACAGGTCTATTTTTTTTTTTTTAATTTATTTAATCAAACGGCACATGCATTACATAAAATCTTGGCATCGCCAAACTGTTACCAGTTTGTTGGCGATGACACAAACAAGGCATCAATCCAGGGTCAGATTAAACATGTCATGCCCCTAGGCAATGCAACTTCTCGGGGCCTACATTCTGCCATTAGAAGAGCATCAGCTCAATTCATATTCAAAGTTCAATCAAATTAACTGACAGAATGCATGGAAAGGATGCATATTTTTCACTAGATTTTTACTTTATGATCATGAAACATGCTCAATTTCTTTAGTATGTGCGTGCCCCTAGCCAAAGTGGGGCCCCTAGGCAGTTACCTATTCTTAGGGTTGCCATACATCCTGAACTGTCACCGTAATTGATCATCCCGTCCTATATTTCAATATATCCCGTATTTGTCCTGTATTTCAACAAACTGGAGTGGACACATGGCCCACCCCACCAGCGGTGGTGAAATGCAGATAAGGATATTTCTACTTTTATGATAAAGAAAGATTCAGAGGAGAAAATTTCAGTCACAGCTGCTCTACGCCCACAGCGGACAAAGTTATACATCGTCACCAATCCTAAGAGAAATCATTCCCTATTGGTTCCTAGAAGTTTTGGCAACCGTACCTATACTGCTTAATGGTTAATCTGGCCCGGCATCAATAGAATATTTGATTTTAAAAATCTAAAATTTTGCACATTTGCTTATTTCTACCAAGCAAGGCTTTAAGTTTAAGATACAAGGGTGAATTTTGATTTAAATAGTAATGATCAACTAAAATAAATAAATGATAATTAGCCAGGCAAGCATGATATTTAAGTGACCAAATGCAAGGGGATTCCATATTGCTACATTGTCTTAGGGGCATTGTGATATGGTGCTTGGTTGCATACATAAGTATCTAGCACACAGCAATTTTCTTTAACAAGGGCACTACAGGAAAAATACAGCATGTAAAGAGTCATAGTATAAAAATTATTGGGAAGTGATTCTAGGCCTTGAAATAAACAACGCTCAGCTTTAATTCAAGTTGAGGTTAAAATGTTAGGTTGTCTATCCCCTGTTTCAATGAAACACAATATTACTGGGCCACACTTGTTTCTATAGCTTACCGGTTTGTGGTGAGCCTTCCTGTGCTCGCAGTCGCGTCCAATGTTCAGACACGTTCATAATGACTAAAGGGTGCAAGGATACAGTGACGGAGCCTGAAGTAGCCGTCGTTACCACCACGCTCTTGTTGCCGGCGGAGACGGGCGCTGCCGGAGACGTCGGGTTCGGGGGCTCCGCAGCAGGACCCGACGAAGCACTTTCTACCTCGACTTCCATTTCGAAATCAATCCGGTCCGCACTCGACATAATGTGTGATCAGTCTAAATATTTAAAATCGTTGCCTTAACATGAACGATAAACTATCAAACCATTAAACGTTACCTATAGTAAAGTTTTAAGAATGCAAAGAGGATTTTACTGGTAATGTTGTTAAAAAAAAAACCTACGAAAACAAGACTAACAGATAATGCATTTAATTCCTACCTTGAAATTTTTAATGTCAAATCAAAATAGTAGTAGGTTTTTGACTTTTGGATGTATGTAGTACCTAAAAAAATTGTCATCGACATATTTTTTTATCCCCTCTCTCTGAAAAAGACTAAGAAGTCTTAGTCCATACTGCCTTACCATTCGTACTTTTCTATATTTTTTATAATCATTTCTGTGGTTTAAACCAAAGGTTTAACCATACAAAATTACTGCAGATTCTTGTGATCAATCAAAAGCTTGATATAGGTGTACATTATAAGCTTGAAATATTAGTGGTTGTTAGGGTTGTTTAGGGACTGGACTGGATAGTCTACTCCCTTTAACATTACTTATTGTATAAGAACGAGCATGCTTTAACCAACGATGGCTAACAAAACAAACCACGGCAAAATAATTTTTCGTTCTTTACCACCTACTCTATCTGTGGTAAGAAGTGTACCTACCATAGACAAAGACAAACACCAAGGGTGGCTTCCGCATGAGCGAACAACTCCAAGCTCAAAGTAGCGAGCGTGAGCCAAACAGCTAAATGTGGCCAGGCCAAGCGTCTCGAAAATCGTAGCTGTTAGAAATAATAGTGAATAAAATGGTATAAATGTAAAAGTTTGCGGTCTGAACCCATAAATTCTTGACTTTTAATATTTAATTATAATAATGTCAAGTTGTTAGTTCACAACAACACAAAATATTAAATGCTAGAAAAAATACTCAATTTGAAAACTATTTGAGGAATGATCGCGCGGAGTAGCTAAATTAGCTACTTTTAAAACCTGGCAACTCTATAAGGCTGTCTGACTATTACTATGGATGGTTGTTGCTACTTGACCCAACCAAGACAAGGCAGCGAAAAAGCATAACTCCAGAAAACCAGAAATGTGTTTTATTAGGGTTATCTTGTATGTGCGTGTACGTTATTAATCAACGTAAAGTGAACATTTATTAAAATTTCCATCAATTAACTGCATATACTCTCAAGAACATTATAAGCAGTTTGTCTAAACCGATGTAAAGATAAATAAGCAGACTACGTGCTACTCTTCGATCAAGAAATCGATCTTATTCAGCGTTGACCCTTCAACTGATCAGATTTGGCCACTTTGCAGGTCAGCTGTTAACTTCATAATCTTAAATATATCGTACAAATTTAAAAATGACATCGGCAGCGGTAAAAGTGGCAGGAATAGCAAGAGACGTATGCCCGCTATACTATAGAATTCTATCAAAATTTCCACAAAATTTCACGTTTTGCTTCGCGTACGGATCAGCTGTAAAACCACAAATAGGCAATGTGAAAAAGCACAATATGATCGACCTAATCTATTGCGTTGATAACTCGCACCGATGGCATGGAGCTAACATCGAACAAAACCCCGCACATTACTCTGCGCTACGATACTTAGGCAAAGGATTTGTTGCGAGATTTCAAGAAAACTGGGGAGCTAAGGTTTATTTTAACACTTTAGTGGAACTCAAGGAAGAAAATGTAACTATTAAATATGGAGTCGTTTCACAAAAGGACTTGATTGCTGATCTTCTAGATTGGAATGATCTGTATCTAGCAGGTCGGCTTCATAAACCTGTGGAGATCATCAAGGAGACCAACAGTTCCCAGTTACAAAATGCCTTGCAGTCCAACTTGCGTGCAGCTGTTCACACTACCTTACTTATTCTACCAGAAACATTTTCGGAGTATGACTTTTACTTTGCCATTTCCAATTTGAGTTATGCTGGGGACTTTAGAATGACATTTGGAGAAAATAAGAATAAAGTAAGGAACATTGTGCAGCCTCAACTAGCAAATTTTCGTGAGCTTTACAGGCCGATCTTGCAACAATTCCATTCCTATGTAGACTTTCCTACTGGAGAAGCTCAGTGCCATCAGGATTTGCATCCAGAGACAAAACTCCACCATTTGATGCAGCTGCCCATGGTCCCACAACAACGGATAGTCAAGTTTTGGAACCATGGCGGCCTTCAACAAGATATGGAAGATGTCCTCCGTGCTGTTGCATATGATATAGACTGTGCTATAATATTACGACAAATTCTTAAGGATTTGGTATGGCAATCAAGTGTAAGGCAGTCGTTAAAAGGGGTTCTCACTGCAGGATTCCTCAAGTCTATTAGATACAGTGCTAAAAAAATTGCAAAAATGTTCTAAAAGTAAAAATATTGTCTCTTTGAAGTGTTAATTATTTTACTTAATATTTACTTTAGCTTAATAAAGTTAGTATTAAAATATATGTAGTCTATTTTTACCTACCTAGTTTAACTAAACCTTGTTTGATTCTAGGTTCCAAAATGCTTTCTGATGAATCTAGCAGTGATTCAGAGACAGGTAGATTCAAAGGTAAATCCGAAAAATCAGATCAACAAAGTAGAAGTACCACCCAAAGAGATAGTCACAGGTCCGTTGGAAGAGATAGACATTCTGAAAATGATAGATTTCGTAGGGATATTGATAGGAAATGGGATGATAAAGAACGATCTGATAGATTACCTAGAGAAAGACTCAGATATTCCAGACATTCACCCATAAGAAGAAGACGTTCTGGTGAGAGAAGTCCAAATAGAAAAAAATCTCATGAAAGGCATAGAAGAACATCGAGAGAAAGATCAAAAGTAAAAGACTATAGAAGTAATAGTAGAGACAGGCGTCGTAAGTCTAGGTCCAGATCACACAAACCAGCTGAGCAT